>CM042319.1:36579435-37179435 GCA_023566125.1 Zingel zingel
ATGATACATCTTACAATGCCACTGACCCCTATGGTGGTGAGTCACTTCCTGTCGGGACAGCTCCACTTCACCTCCTTAGTCATGTCCCACAGTAACATGGCTAGCACAATAACCTCAGACTGAGCTTAGACACAATGTGAAATCCTAACTGCTCTAATGTGTAGAATGCACTGTGTGGCTTCATGTGGAAAAGTGAGTATGGCTTGTTTGTGTTTCATTTAAGGTATACCAGATTTTTTCATGTCAATATTAAATGTTTTAAAAGCAAGTCAAAATGCTATATACAGTAAATATGTGCAAGCATTAAAAGACTCAATCTGCAGAGAAATGCACACAGCCCGTATTTAGAAACTGTGGCTTTAAACACATCGTCAGGACTTACCGTACGCACCGTGATGTCAAAACTAAAATGTATATAGGTAGAAAGTGCCACTCCAGTGTTGTTACAGTCATTCCCCGGCTGCAATGAGAGTGCAGTAACTCTGCGAGGGCAAATGCAGAAGACCCGAAAACGCTAACCAATCAGAACAGACTGGGCTTTTTTGGGAGGGGTTCTTAAAGGGACAGATGCTAAAATGAAGTGTTTCAGACACAGGAAAAAAAGTGTTTTTTGAATATTAAAGCATGTAAATATGTTCTAATTGAATATGAAAATACAAATATGGACCTGAAAATGAGCATGATAACACACAATTTAGTTTAAATTGGATCCTTTTTCAAGAGAGAGACATCACTATATCTACATATATTTAAGTGTGTGTACTGGAGTTGTATTGTCTGGACAGAAACCCCATTTAAAATTCATTTTAAATTCAATTTAAAATTATCAAAGGAAGTACATCTCTTATGACATCTAACAAATATCATATCACCTAGACAAGACAAGATACATGATACTTGAGCAACACTATTAAATACATAAACTAAACACGTATTGAACAACTAAAAGTGACATTATGGCTTGATAAGAAATTATTTGTAGTTCTATCATTAAATCAGGTGTCAAATCTAACACTGAACAAATTGATCAGTTTCTTAAGTTCATGGGATTTTCAAACTAGAAAAATATAGTGGTTGCTCTGAATATAGTGTTGAATTTGTCCTTAAACTGCAGTATGTACTAGAATCAGGTTCACAAGAACTGGGTGTCAGTGCTTTTAAGAGGTGTTGAGTCATTTCCTCATCTAAGAATTGCTCATAGTTTGAACCTTGCAGCAGCCGTTGTTTTTCTGATTTAAATCTCAAAAACTAGTCAGGTGTAGTCTGACCTGGCAAGACATAGCTAACAATGTGTTTTTATAATGATACAGATATGTTTTTGATTTAAGCCGCTGCTATTTTGTGTCTATGTTCTTCACCCTAAAGTCCTTGTAGATCAAAAGTTATTTTATTATTTGTTTCCATCAGAATGAAATACGCAAAACCCTTTTCACCACTACTGTCCACTGAAACTCCTAATGTAATCGACAACAACAGAAACAATTTAATGCAAAGTGTTGCAGGCAAGGAGAATGAGCGACTGGACCAGATGTTACTTCCAATAAAAGCCAAAGCAACATCTCTGTGACGCTAATATGCACTCACAGACAGTAGAAATAAGTATTCATCTCATTTAGTCCATAATCTGTTTATTCCACCTTTCAATCAGTGTAAAATGATCACATGTCATGAATAAACATACAGTTATTAACACACAAATTACCCTTAACTCAAGTGTATTGCACATGCAGTAGAGAATCTGGATATTCATTATGCCATACAGCTATTGAACGAGTCCATAACTGGAGGGAACAGATCAGCCAAAGTGGCAGCATATGTGCTACTGGCTGAACTGGGGGGCACAGTGCAGTGAAGCCATGGGGGGAGATGGGATATGTCCCTTAGGGAGAAGATGCTCCTAGTGACAGGCTGGGACTGAAGATGGAGACGAGGCTCCGGCGCAGAGCAGGATTAGTTCACATAATGAATATTCAGTCTGGATTCATGCTGTGGTCCTTAATAGTCATATATATATGGAAATAAGGTTAGCTGCCTCCTACTTCTGCGTGCAGGGCGAGGGACTGTAACAGCTGTTGAAATGCTCACACGCGACCACTCAAACACACACTCAAGCACGCATGCTCCATATTTGATCACTAATCTGTTATGAACGCAAAAACCACAACTCTGTCTTTTTTTGTGTGGGTCGGTGTAAAGCTGCAATGCATCCTGGGAAGCCCTGCCAGCATCATTAGCAGGGTGTTTGCCACGTTAGCCATGTTTGGTCACATTTCCAGGGTGCTCGCTGCATCGCTGTAGCTCCCACAATATCGATTGTGTACATGATCACTTTTGCAGGCATTTGTTACCACTAACCTTCTTCTGTATGTTTCCTCCTCTTGTCATTCTTCTTCTCCTCCCAGTGTCACTAACAATAACAGATCCTCCTTCGCCAGCCACTGGAGAAGCTAACACCTAACAGATGCTTTAATCCCATACAGATCTGCATCACAAAGGATGCTAATGCTAATTTAATCCCACACGCTTCTCACCAAGCTGCAGCTCTTTGCCACGTCCACAGTGTTAACAGCATTTGTGTTGGGATTGGATCAGACTGAAAACGGCACAATAGAACTCTAAATAATGATCATAATGAAAGGTCATACAAATTAGTCAGTGTAATAAGATTGTTAAAAAGCTGCATTTTTAAAAAATTGGTTCAGCCAGTGGTGTAGTTTCAAACAATTATCAGTCAATATCATTATCATTATGATAATGCTGCATACAATTTGATGTAGTACAAGGTAAGCCCAGGCCTTTAGGATCAATTAGCAGAATGTCAACCCACGCTCCTCATAAATTTGTCCAAATCAAAGCATAACTCCAAACTCTTGACATTTAAACTAGTAGTAGAAATTGAAGGATGCATTTGTTTTATTACAACTTCAATCTTATTTTTAAAGGGGAAGAAACACAATATAGTCAGACGATGACTTAAAGCTTTAGTGCGTAACTTTTTGATATTAATGAGGATCCGTTACAGTTAAGCCATTGCCAAATGAGTTGCTACAAAGCTAATTAAGACTATCAGCGCCACACAACTCCGTCTGTATTTCTCAGTATGACTGTGTTCAGACGCTAGTGTCGTCCAGTGACTTTCCCGCGTAAACATTTGAGTGAGGATAATCACCTCTTCTGAAGAGTCCATCATGTTTTTTAACCCTCCATGTCCTCCTTGGCTACTAGCAACTGTGTGGAAGAGGGGTGTTGGCGGTGGGCCATCACGGAAGGCTTGTATCATGTGGATGCGCTGACAGTGTTGTTGTCATTACTTAGAATTCCTCATGGGGGGGACAGAAACTACGCACTATAGCTTTAATGTGGAAGAGTTAAATTAAATTATTACCTAAACTGTCCATTGTAATATCCATCACAGTTTACAGACACACTTTCGACATCAACTCTGACCTACCATACTTACCAAGTTGTATGCATTGTTTTCCTGTGCTATCAGGGATTATTAGGCACAATTCAGGTAGTGATGGCCAAATGAAGCTTCACAAACCATTTTCTTTATTTTCTGAGCTCACTAGATGGTGCTCTCTGTTCAAAGAAAAAGGTTAAAGGAATGGCATTTCAGTGTGTTTTCAACCCTTTGTTGAAGAGAGAGCCCCATCTAGTGGGCTCAGAAAAAAGAGAAAATAGTTTGCGAAGCTTCATTTGGCCATCAATAATTTTAGGTGCGTTCACTTTCAGATTGACCTTCAAATTAAGAAAGTTGAAGAAAGATTTTAATATTTTTATTCCACAAAAACATTACGTGTTTCAAAATTAACTTTAAATTATTCAAATGTGCAGAAAAACAATAAACTACAACTACAGTAGATAATAATACGTAGATAAGACTATATTCTCTGAAGAAATTTTTTCGTGGGTTTGCTGAAAATTGTAGTTACAGTTAAAATGTCTTAAAATAATAACTGTTTGCACGTGAAGGTTGAATCACCCAATACAGTTAGTCGGTTAGTTTAAAACATTGAACGAGTCTGTTGAAGTGTATGAACTGAAAGCAGTTGAAATTGTAGTTTCAAGCTCACAACCTGAAGGCAGTGAGGTGGTGATATGGATGTATATGTGGATATGACACATGCCTTTGGTGTGGGAGACCAGGGTTTGATTCCCGCTGCGATACATCAACCAATGTGTCACTGAGCAAGACACTTAACCCATAGTTGCTCCAGAGGCGTGCGACCTCTGACTTATATAGCAATTGTAAGTTGCTTTGGATAAAAGCGTCAGCTAAATTACATGTAATGTAACTGATCAGTTTGTATGTAAACACTGAAAACAGGTGAAGAGGGGATGGCAGTTAAACTGTTATTTAAAAAGTTGAAATAAATGAACTTGGTTTAACATAAACAGCACTATATCTGTTTAAAAAATCTCTTCAATGACAAGTCCAAATGTAGAGTATAAAAACACAAGACATGTACCATTATATTTGACACTTAGTTTTGCCATAAGTGTAGTTTACATGAAAGTAAGAAAAGGTGACTCTTTATTGTTCACAAAGCAGGTCAAGTGAGTTCATGCTCAAACTACATGCCTGCTTAAAATGCCACATACCTTTGGGTGTTGTAGTGTGCAAACAAAGACAGCAGTTGGCAGTTTGCTCACATCCCAGACTGATTCTCTGCTAAACTGACTGTTTGAGTCATTCATGCTCAAATGCTTTATTCACAATTTGTGTTCCAACGTTTATTCCAACTAACTGAAACAATACTGATGCTGAACTATCCCTCAATGATTGTAGAAAAGCACTTTGGCACAGGTTAAACTAGGTTTGTATCACCCCTCCTCCCGCCCAGGCATTGCAATGTGTGTGGATTATAAAAGGCCTAAAGCCAACTCCAAACACCAGGCTTCTGTTCTAAAGGCTCCAGTTTTGGCAAGGCAACCAGTTACAATGCTACTGCTGCTCATTGCTTTAGCCAAGCCTTGTGGGAAGATGTAACATTGGGTTGAACAATGCCATGAACTGCATGACCTTAAATATGCTTCAGTTTGATGTTAAACTAATCTCATTACAGCAGAAAAAGTTTTATCTTATCAGCTGCTTTATTTAAACTCTTAATGGCAATATGTGCCATCTCTGTTCCCTTGGCAAACATAAAGCAAGATTATTGACTCAGTTGTTTCTGCATCTCTTAATGTCTTCCTGTGAGAGCAGCCAGAGGGTGTTAAGCCCATTTACAGGTCGCTTTGGCCTCACAACAGACTGCAGGGAGAGCCAAAGCCTGGCGGAGATGGAACACAGCCACGAGGAAATGATCAGAATAATAGTGTCAGATTTATGTGACAGTGCCTACAAACAGGATGTTCAGCTCCTTGTAGGAAGTGAGTCATGGTACAAAGATAGCCTGTAGTGTGTATTTTTGTTTGTGTATGTTTTAACTCTCGTTCCTCATCTGCAGGCCGTAAAGTTGCTGAGTCCACGCCGACCTTCCTCTCCCCTTCAGGGAGTGAGAGCTCCAAAATGGTGCTACGAGATGAGCCTCTGCTGCTGGAGTGTATCGCTGCTGGACTGTGAGCACACACACACACGCACACGCACACGCACACACACACACACACACACACACACACAAACACACATACACACGCACTGTGAAAAATTCATTTGACGTGTACTTTTGATCCCATCTGCTTACATAGAGGGGCGTGGCTTATGGCCTATGCTGCAGCAACCTCTGGCCATAACCAGTAAACTGGATCCTAAAGCTTCTTAAGCTCCCTAAATGTGAAGTTTGAAAAAGTGAAACTTAGGATGAAAGTGAGGATTTGATCAAATTGTTTAGGGATTTCATTTGTTTTCCCTCTGCCATTACAGTCCGACGCCCACCATCAAGTGGTTTAAGAAGGGCGGGGACCTGCCGTGGCCAAAAGTGAAGTATGAGAACTACAATAAGACCCTGAAGGTTATCAACATGTCAGAGGAGGATGCTGGGGAGTATGTATGCATGGCCAACAATCATTTAGGCAGCATACGCCACTCCATCTTTGTTCAGGTCAAAGGTGAGCAGCTGACAGTATGTTTATACAGATATAGGTCCTTGTGTCTGTGTTTGAATCCATCATGCTAATCTGACTCCCTGTGTTCCACAGCGGCTCCTTATTGGCTAGACAAACCTACAAACCTGGTGCTAGCCCCCGATGAGAATGGGCGCCTGGTGTGTCGGGCCAACGGCAACCCTAAACCTAACATCCAGTGGCTGATCAACGGAGAGCCTATAGACAGTACATATTCTCTCTTTCTCCAAAAATGGCGATTCATTCATTTGATACTATTGTTATTGTCACAAAGCTCTGTGAGAGTGTGACTGGTGGTGAGATTGACATATTTATACTAGGAGCTGCCCTGTATGATTACAGTCTTCCACATGTAGCCTCTGAGCACTAAGGTGTTTGCTAAGTGACATGCTACTGTAATAGCTACTGATGTTATACAGGGGGTGTTACACTCAGTAGGTTACAGTTGTTTAACTACATTATCCAGTCAGCAGTCTTCTAGTCTTGCGTTACTTTTTTAGAGTTTTTCAAATACATTGGGCCTCATTCACCAACCGTTCTTATGGAGAAATGTGTTCTTAAACCCCACTTACACACTTTTTACGAAGATTCTGACATTCACTAATGTTTTCTTATCTTGGATTTGTTCTTATCTAAAAACAAAATCTACGAACACTCAAGATCACTCTTACGCACATTTGAGTGATGACAATTTGCTCCAAATAATTGGTTACTGCATTTTATTTAATTCTACAGTCTTTTACAATTGTATTGTAATGTATTTCTGATCATTTGTTGAAAATAAAATAATAGTATGCAAAGAAACACTGCAATTTACATCAGCAATTAAACTGATTGAATCCTGCGTTATTTGGTGATTGATCGCGCTATTTATAGGGCCAAAATGCAGTGGTGGAATGTAACAAAGTACAAATTCTTTGTTACTGTACTTAAGTAGCCTACATTTTTCATGTATCTTTGTTACATTTTGCAGCAATTATCTATACTTTCTACTCCACTACATTTCTACAAAGTTCCGTTACATTTTCTGATCAGTTTTTCCCCCTGCCAAAACGTCTTCCTGACCGTCACACGTTTGTCTCACCAGTGAAGTTTGGTTACCATAGATACAGTATATATGGGGCACTGCTGATCCTTCATCAGCTTCCAAGCCGGGCGCAGCGCTGCTGACCCTCGGTAATACAGCCTCCGGTAAAAGTGAAAATGAAAATGTTTGTTTTTTATTATTCCCGTTTTTAAATCATAGTTGCCATCAATTTCTCTCCCTGGCGTCGTTTACTCTTCCGCCAGGCAGCGTAAGACGCGTTCATATCTTATTTATTTGGCTGGACCTCTTCACATCTCCTCCCCAATTTTGCTGCTTCAGACACTTTATTTGCTTACTTGCATGGTTAAAGAAACTACAACCGTTTTAAAATACATCCAGGAATAAAACCAACCGCATTCCGATTCTAACAACATATTTCCGTTTTATGCTGGTTAGGATAGGAACTTTTTTCAAAAGCCAGGCCTTGTTTGTGGTAGTGGACATCTTCTACTTTTACTAAAGTAAATATGACTCTGGTTATTTGTACTTTTACTTAAGTACTGAGATTCAGTACTTCCTCCGCAACTACAATGTACAAGTCATCTGCGACTCCGACAATCATCTTTTGAACGCAGTCTCCCGCTTCCCAGGAGGTGCACAGGAAGTGTCATGTCTTTATATGGGAATTTGCGGGGCGTTTTCTTATGCTAATTAGGAACAACTGGCACACACTTTCAATTACGAAGACGTGGGTTTCATCAATCCTAAGAACACAGGTGCGACCAATTCTGTTGTTTAAGAACACGTCATGAATCCGACGTAGACTTTTCTTAAGGACTTTCTTAAGAACATATTTAAGAGAAAACTTAGGAAGATATTGGTGAATGAGGCCCATTGTCTTTAGCTGCTATACAGTTTTTTTAATCAATTTTCTAAAATATTCCATGTCTCAGGATACAAATGTTCCTCACAGTGGGCCTCATTAAAGAACCACTCGTACGTAACTTGTGGCATTCACCAATTTTCATATTGTTTGATATATATACTATAAATATATAAGTATTTTATGAATGATCTGTTCACCATATCCTCATCATAGGGATGGGAGGATTGCCAATGAAATGAGTTTTCTTTTAAGATTTTATGATTTTTGTATTTTAGCACAGGAACTTCTACAGGTCGTAGCTGTTGTGAAATTCTCTCACTCCAACAGCTTCATCAGGGTCTTTATACAGGTCTCTGTCCAGTATAATGGACAGTGCTCTATAATTGTCTCGTCTAAGATGTGATAAAATCTCACAAAACTCCTCATGAACAGGTGGCGTTCATCAGACTGAAACGAACAAATTAGGACAAGTTTGTACAGTCAAGAGAGTTTGGTTAATCTGACTTGGAACACTCATACTAACAAGCTTCACAAGAAAAAAGTAGAAGACATTTGATAAACTAATAATGTTTATTCATGAGATTATATTTCAAATGTATATGCTATGTAGATTGAGGGGTAAACCTGCTTTTCTCATCAAATTAAAACAAAATCTCATCAAAAAAATCTGATTCAAATAATGCCTCCACTGACATCTGTTTACAATGTATTCTGTAAGTCTCTCTTAACATCTTATTTTTGTCACTGCCCATACCCCCCCAACCCAGGCTCTCCCCAGAACCCAAGCAGACAGGTGCTAGGTGACACCATCATCTTTCGCTCGGTGCAGATGGGAAGCAGCGCTGTGTACCAGTGCAACGCCTCCAATCAGCACGGCTATCTGCTGGCCAACGCCTTTGTCAGCGTCCTCGGTAAGACACGGGGGGGATTTTAACAGAGAAGTAACTAACAGTGGCTGGAAGTGTTTTTCTGTATGCCTAAGCTCTTGCCTCAGTCTTCATTAGCAGGTACAGTCCTGACATCTCTGTGAAAATATGAATACATATGCTGTACACTTTTTTTTTGACAGAAGCTAAACATCCTGGACCTGTCTGTACTGGACATTAGCAGATTATACTAATAATATATGATCTTTTTTATTACTCTTGATAAGAACGCAAACATGCTTATCCTAAAGTATCTTCCTTTTATGTGAATAAACTGCTAGTCAACTGTAATCAGTTTAAATTGTACGTTTAAAGTTTTCAATAGATTACAAATGTGAAAAAGCCTATTGGGGTGGAATTTTTGCTAAAACATTGAAACCACATAACATCACTACATAAATGTAAAATACTCTTGTAAGTGATGGAGTGGTAAAGTTGACATCCACTGTCCCTCTCTTTGTAGACATGCCTCCAAGGATGCTGGGCCCTAAAAACCAGCTGATTAAAGTCATCGAGAACAACCGCACCTTCCTGGAATGTCCTTTCTTCGGTTCCCCCCTGCCGGATTTACGCTGGTGAGTTCTTTTAAGTTTTTAGAATTTTTTGTTTTGTTTACTTAAAGCTTTAGTGCTTAACTTTTTGATATTAATGAACGTTCGTTACATTCAAGCCATTGCCAAAGGAGTTGTTACAAAGTTAATTAAGCATATCAGCTTCACAATACACTCTCTGTATCTCTCAGTATGGCTGTTCAGAAGATTGTGTCGTCCGCCGTCTTTCGCACGCAGAAACTCAAATGAAGATTATTACCTCTTCTGAAGAGTCCATCATATTTTTTTAATCCTACGTGTCCTCCTTGGCTACTAGCAACTGTGTGATGGCGGGGTGGGGGTGGTGCGCAATCACGGAAGGCTTGTGCCAGTGGTGTCATTGCTTAGAATTCCTCATGGGGGTGACAGAAACTACGCACTATAGCTTTAAATGCATTTAAATCATCCTCTTAAAACCCACATCCATATGTTCTTGGGCTAGCCACTTAATTCTTACACCTATACTTTATTATTGAATTTCTAGTTCATATTTTTTGGTGTTTTCTTTGTCTAGGTTTAAGAACGGACAGGGCAGTGGGCTGGATGGCGGTCATTACCGTGTTTACATCAACGGCACCCTAGAGATCAAACGGGCCCGAGCAGAGGACGAGGGCACCTACACCTGTGTGGCCAACAGCATCCTGGGCTCGGCCGAGAACCAGGTCCGCCTGGAGGTCAAAGGTCAGACATTGCACTGCTGCACTCAGACTTATACGGGGCATGCTGTTCAGACTCTGCATCCAAACTTGCAGGGAACCTGAAAACTAAAGTATATAATCTTGCAACTACAAAATGAGAGGTTGCTGTTACATCATTGTGTAACCATGTAACAAGACATAATGTGCAACAATCAGCACCAACAGGGGTTTATGACTTCTTACATGGATTCCCATTCAATGTCAGAATAGTGTGTGAAAGATGAAATATGTGAACTATGAAATTATTTCCTTTCCCTGTGCCAAACACCCAGCGCTGTTGGATATTCCAATCTCTTGTGCCTTTAATTAAATTGCCTCATCTTCTGTAACAGTTACATTTGTATTCAAACTGCACACACTGCAACAATATTCCCAGCCCAGCATTCAGGCTAGAACTGAACAGAGAACATTTCAAACAGGTGAACTAATCTGCCAAGGCAGTGAGATAACTTTTCATTTTTCATTCCATTTTGTTGAGTCAAATGGCAAGTAGAGATACTTCTGTTCAAAAAGCACCTCTAAGTCAAATGTGTTTTAAAAGAATCTGCAGCCCAGATTACGTTCACTTTTTCCAATCCAGGAAGTGAGCAGTTCTTATCTTGCACAGACAGGAAGTGGGCTCTTCTTATCCTGCACAGTCTTTGTATGGAGGAGTTGGATGGATGGTTGGACGTACAAAGCACATGACTTTAACACCGATGCTATTACAATCACTACAAAACTGATTCGCTAATGCAAAAGAGTTGTGTATGGACGTCATTTTTAGGAGATTGCCCTGAAAGTAAAATTATCTTCCCCGGGCAGATTTTGTTCACTTACTTCAACAGAAAAAGACTGATTTTAGGAGCTGTGGTGGTACAACAGATGTTTATGTGCCCTTGAAGTCATATGGAAGTATATTGGTGTGAGTTTTTTGGCAAAGAGGGTGTTCCATACGACCCTACGACATCACACACCTTTCACTGATTTTCTTGGATGCATTTGAATGTGCAAGTTCAAGTAGTATGTGTGTTCATCTTCAACCTCACTCCAACTCAGAGCCGACTCGCATAGTCCGAGCCCCGGAGCACCAGTCAGCCATCAGGGGCTCCAAGGCTCACTTTGACTGCAAGGTGAAGTCTGATCCCAGTCTGCCCATCACTGTGGCCTGGACCAAGGACGACAAGCCCCTCTACCTGGGATGGAGGTAACAGCACCTACACTGACCCTAAAACATCTCGGATGCTCCTATCCTGCATCTGTAAAGTCAAAACACCAATTAGCACGTCCGTGTTTTGACAGAGAAAAAATAAACCAATCCAAGCAAAGTTGTCATTTTAACAACAGTAAAAAAAAACTTTCCTTCTGAAATTCTGGGTAGAATATATATATATATATATATATATATATATATATATATATATATATATATATATATATATATATATATATATATATATATATATATATATATATATATTGCAGTGAGTTCTCTTTCTTTTGTGAGTGTGGGGGAAGATAGGGGGGTCTTGTGTGTGGTTTATCGAATGCATTTGAAAGCAGTTGGATGAGATAATGTATGCTTATGTTTTATGCATGTTTACTGTATGTTGATTATGTGCAATGTGTTGCCATTTTTGTTCTCTTGACTGCCCAAGACAAATTTCTCCTATAGGAGACAATAAAGGCTTATCTTATTGTATCTCTTATATTTGGCAGGGTAAATATGGGGCAAATATGTTGCCAAAAAAAACAAATAATGAGCAGATAAGGAATTTATGTTTAAAGCAATAGTGTAATCAGTCAACTCTAAAGTTATGGCACACAACAGGAACATATCTTGTCTTAGAGTGGAAAAGAGATACAATATAAACTTGAAAGACTGATGTATAACAACCAATCTTCTCTCTGTTTGACTCCCAGACTGAAGAAAGACGAGGAGTCGCTAACCATCCCCAATGTGAATGAGGGCGATGAGGGAACGTACACCTGCACTGTTAAATCGGAGATAGACCAGGACTCAGCCTCAGCCCGCCTCACTGTGTTAGGTACACTCACATACAGAACCGTGCTGGAGTAAACTACACATTTAGATTGAATATACAGAAGGAGTTGGATGAAGAATTTCTCTGAACACAAATGTCACAGTATCTTTTAACAAGATTTTTTTTTTTGAAACATTACATTCTTTCCCATTCTTACACACACACACACACACACACACACACACACACACACACACATACACATACAGTACATACACACACACACACACACACACACACACACACACACACACACACACACACACAATGCAGAATGCTCATATTTTTGTTGTTGGTGTTTTATATTTTCTTCTTCTTTAGATATTTACTGTAAATGTCTTCAGTCTTTCTTAACACTGTGCTATTTTTCAGCTCTTTGTCATCAAATGGAAATCATGCATGTTTTATTGTACAGTTAAATGAAATACTGACCTAGCTTAGCTTTACTGTAACTCTACTTATTCCCACTGATTCAACAGTTTGCATGCAGCGTATGGAGATACTATAGTGCTGTGTAGGAAGTGGTGAAGCTATACTGTAGACTCAGTTTGAACATATTGTGACCATTGTTTTGGCATTTGAGACTTTTTTTTATTAATGACCTTGCAGCGGTAAGCCACTGTTATTTGTTAAGAATACAAATGTAGCCGTCATTCGACAGATGTTACCATTTTTAGAAGGTGTGTTTGTAATCCTTGAAGAAGTATTTCCTCTGCTAAGCACTACATTTAGTTTAGGTCTAGTCTCGCATTGCCAGACCTATCTCCACAGCGCTGTAGAGTAAGGTCTGGCTTCACCACAGATGCATTCTGGGATAGGAGAAAATAAATGCTCTGGGTTGTTTGCATTTCTTTAAACCAATCACAATCGTCTTGAGTGGCGCTAAGCTACGGTGGCTCTGCAAAATAGTCTCAGGAAAGAACTTGTCTTGGTGGAACATTTGCACCACGCAAAAGAAAACACCACATACAATATTAAATGAAGTTAACCGTTCACACAATACAGTAACGTGAGCTATTTAAATTAGCTGGATACATGGTTAAACCTAATTTGCTCTAACCAGTGTATCTCTGTGTGTACATTGTCCACAACAATCCCACCAATTGGTCCAAAAAACGTCTCAGTTAGAGAGTACATGCTGTAAACATAGTCTTTGTATCTTTACAATCATGTTGCGCGATCCAAATTTTCTTCAAAACTTGCCATTTTCAGTAGGTTACTAGCTCGAAGTTTGAGAACGACAACACACAGAGAGTGGAAAGATGCCAGGCAATTATCCTGGAAATTTACTTTTGATGATCCAGACTAATTTAGGTCAAGAAACAGTAGTCTATATTGACAATGTTTCATTTCAGATTGTTCTGGATTGTTCAGGTGCCGCCGAAAATTCTGCCGGATGTCTCTCATTTCGCCTAGATGTCCGTTTACCCTCTGCTTTCTTTGTGTTCTAATTCTAACCTCTGGTGGATTTCTGAGGACTATGGTTAACTGCTCCTCAGATCTCTGCAGGGTAAATCCAGACAGCTAGCTAGACTATCTGTCCAATCTGAGTTTTCTGTTGCACGACTAAACTACTTTTGAACGTACACATGTTCCACCAAAACAAGTTCCTTCCTGAGGCTATTTTTCAGCGGCACTTTGGCTCTGTTCGGCACCTAGTGCCACCAAAGACGATTGTGATTGGTTTAAAGAAATGCCAATAAACCAGAGTACATTTTTCTCCCATCCCGGAATGCTGTGTGGAAGGGCGGAGGAAGGTCTGGCAATGCGAGACTAAGAAACAGAGACACACCTTTAGAAATGGTTCAAAACAAATGGTTTTTTGTTTATTCACTTGCTGAGTCTGAAAAAAAGACCTGGGTTACTCTACATCTGTGTCTCACATCTATTCGTCATTGCAAAAGTCTCAAATGTAAATCTGATGATTGCATGATTGTCTCAAACTGGAGCTGAGTGAAGCTAACTCATATTAATTCATTGTAAATAATGACAATGTGTACTAAATGACATATTACCCATTGTGCTCCCTTGCTGCCGAGTGGCTGTAGACTAACCTGCAAACTCTAACCTTTATACCCACTTCCTGGTCCTTGACCCCGCCCACAGATGAAGCCTCCCTCCACCCCTCAGTGTCTAGTGCCTTGCCTCCAGGTAACACACAGCTCGGGTGGAAATCTTTGCTTTCTTGTCTTTCTTGTCCTTTTTTTTCTTCTTCTTATTGTTATTATCTAAACTTGTGCCTCTGCTCTATTTTAATATTTATATTAAAACACTGTTAAAATGGATATTGTTTTATTATGTGCCAAATATAATTTTTCTCCATGTGTGTTTGAGAGGAGAGACTGTTTTAAATACAGAATTGTATAATATATGCATGCACCACAATCCATCCTGTCAAGCCATTTAATGTCATGGTAAGTACATGTTTGTCCTGATTGCTCATAATAACCAGTTGGACCATATTTCCACTCATTTCAAGTTGTTTGTTGATGTTATGAGTCATTGTCAACCTGTTCTCATTTCCAACTTGTCAAATACTGACGCTTGGTCAGTGGCTCTCAGCGTCAGATAATGACGCAAAAATCACCCTTTAACGTCTGTATGTAACGTACCGGGCAGAGCAGCAGCTCGACCGCGGCGCTGTACGATGATGTAGTATTAAGAGAGACAACAGTAGAGAGTAGTATGAAAGACCAAAAATCTGCGTAAGGAGGTTGGTTGGGGTGGTGGATGTATCAAACAACACAGGACTTTCACCCAAGAGACCGGGGTTCATGTCACTGAAACATACATTTTGTAACCCCACCCACGATCTTTTCCTAAACCTAACTGTCCCGTTCTTGTGCAGTGTGTCAGTTAAACGTACGTCCCAACCCAGAGCATCAAAAATGCCAAGAGTCTAAATATGATGCTAAAGGAGACTTTTTGTGTCAATAACAAACGTGGAATGCACCTGACCAAGCGCTTTTGACACGATAGGAGGCAGACTGTGTTGTAGTAGTAGAGTAGTTTGTCTCATTTTCCCTAATTTCACTGGGCCATGTATTTATAATTTACTAAAAGGGTTAAACTCAACAGTGAACTAGGAGGAGATTTGGAGGTGCTTTCAGTGGTTTATGTTCAATTAAGATTGATTGAGAGAGTACGAAAATAGATGACAATGTACCCTATGAGTAGTGTTTTGCAGCATGCCTATGGTGATGTGTGTGTGTGTCTGCATATGTTCTTCTCTGTGTAATGTCCGGTTATTTCCCTTTTTCTCTGCAGACCGTCCAGACCCTCCCATTGATCTGGATCTGTCAGAAGCTGCAGCCCGCAGCGTTCGCCTCACCTGGATCCCCGGAAACGATCACAGGAGCCCAATCACGCGTCAGTATACACACACTCCTCATTTACATCCACTCGCACTGTTCATGGACATCCTGGAAGGGAGTGTATTACATTCTCATATTTCTCTTAATTTGTCTTCACAAGCATAGCCTGAGCCTGATTTGTGAACTTGCAAGCATTGCAGATTTTATCTCGCAGTGTCCTGACATTGATTGTGTGAGTAAAGGAGAGCTAAAAGGTGACGTGGTAGAGTTTGTCTCAGGTCACCAAGCTCAGGAAAGAAATGATAATGGGGGATGCTGAAATAGAAATACTCATTAATGCAGAAATAATAGGCCACATTTATTAACCATCTGAGAAACATGGGGCCTGTTACTTAAAAAATTATAATTATAATCTGTATTTATATGAAGGCTTGTAAAATTAATGTAACAGGCTCATTAAACTTAGAGGATATGAAATTACATAATATGAGCATATGTGAAGCAACAGCGGGAGATCCAAGAAAATGCTTCAGGACCAGCACCAGATACTCCCTAGACTTCCACTGCACCAACAATAAGTGCTCTGCCTAGAGCTGTAACAATACAGAATTTAGCTGTACAATTAATTGTCTCAGAAATAATTGCGATTAACACTATAATTGTCTCTTTCGGTCAAATTTTAAAAGATTTATTTATGTATTACTTTTTGAAACAAATTAAAGTTTTAAATGAATTCTAGGATACATCTTTTGGTTATCGATCACTGTCATGTGACCCAGATAAGGTAAAAACACAAATACACAGCCTATAAAGTAAACATAGCCTCTCTACTGTTACGGTTTGGACAATTGTGTTGCCTGTTTTGTTCTATTTCTGTTGCCTGTATTAGTATTTTCTGTATATTTCCTGCTTTTCTTGATTAGTCTATATTGTGTATGTTTTGGTTATCCCTGTATTCTGTTCTCCCTCATGTTTAGTGTTGGTCAAGTGTCTGTGTTTAGGTCATTTCATGTTTCCTGTCGGTTTGTTCCTGTTTCCTGTTTTATTTTGATAGTCTGTGTCCGATCTTGTCTTGTCTAGTTTTACTTTGTTTTCCCGCCTTTGTTGATTGTCCTGCCCCGCCCTGATGTGTTTCACCTGTTGTGTCACATGTCCCTCATTAGTTCATTACCTCATGTATTTAACCCCCGTGTTCCCATTGTCAGATTGTTTTGCCTGTTCTGCCCTCATGTGTGTTCCTGTGCCGGCAGCCTGCGTACATGTTGTAGCCCTCTGCATCCCGCTCCTTAGTTTTTTCAGCCTCTGTTCTGCCGTGTTTTTCCTTTATTAAAAATCTTCAAACTTACTCCATCTCCTGCCTGCCGTCTCTCTCTGCATTTGGGTCCTCCACCTCACACACCAAACATCTACTATCATAAAACATTTTTTCTAACTGTGTCATTTTTGTTGCTGTGAACGTGTCAAGTGCCAACAACTAACAATTGAAATAATAATAAAATAATCACTTACACAATTACAATTTGGTATATCTAAACAAAATCAACAATTACCAGTCAACAGCCATACCCTTTGGGACCTTAGCTAATTTTAGCCATTAATTGTGGTTAAACAAAGAAACGTGATTATTTAAGAAAAATTAGACAATTATGTAATAATTGTTACAGGCCTAGCTCTGCCTTCTCTCTGCAGAATACCTGGTCCAGTTCGAGGAGGATCGCTATGAGCCGGGCAGGTGGCAGGACCTGTCCACTTACCACGGGGACCTCAACTCTGTCATCCTGCAGCTCGCCCCCTTCGTCAACTACCAGTTCAGGGTCATTGCCATTAACTCAGTGGGCCCAGGTCAGCCCAGCCGCCCCTCACCCCGGTACAAGACCAGCGGAGCGGGTGAGGAGCACCACACACACCACAATCACAATCATAGTGTTATGTGTGTTTGAAGACACCAACAATTTCCCACAAGCAAGCATTTGGTGCGACAGTGGCGAGGTAAAATGTCCTTTTAGGCAGAAACCTCGGGTGGCGAGGAAAAACTTCCTTTTTACAGGCAGAAACCTTGGACAGACCCAGGCTCTTGGTGGGCGGCCATCTGCCGCTGCCGGTTGGGACACAGAGACTGATACAGATATACAGATAGAGAGAAATATGATTCATCATGTACTTTACATGAACATAATGATTTCGTTGACTGAGGACTTCAGGTCCTGATGCCCTACCTACATTTTTTAAAAACAGTTTAAAGTGTCCTGACAACTCCACAAAAAATAAAAAGCCAATTACTGTGCTCTAATCTTGCAGCCTCGCTAGAAAATGAATGAATTACTCTAAATATGTATATCCCAAACTATATAACACTGTAATTTATGACACTATATCATGTTATTCTAATAATAATAATAACATGTATGTGTATATATATATATATATATATATATATATATATATATATATGTTTATTACATGTATATATTAATACAGACAGTACAATTACTTAATCATATTATATACTATTCTGGTGTTAGCTGTTATAGTTTATGGTAGCATATTACTTACTGACTTTGCTGCTAACCAGTCACTTTGCTTGCGACGATATTGGCTAATGTTTAGTTTAATTGCCTATCTATAGTTTTTACATTATATTTTATACATTTTTACCTTTCTCTAATTATCTGTGCTCATTTCTTTACTTGTGCTGTTGCAGCACCTGGGGATCAATACAAGCATATCTTATCTTAAACAGTAAAAAAAAACTAAATAGGAATAAAGAAGAAATGCTAAACCCTATGAATGTGTCCCATGGGCTGGATGTGTAGTTTTTAAGCGCCTTGCTCAAAGGTAAAAGTACTACAGAGATAAAGCCTACTGGCCAGTCAGCTTTAGGTTTCTGAGACATGGGGTTTGTTGGAGTTGACTTTCTTCAACCTAAGTGAATTTTGTTATGTTAAAACAAGCCCCAGATGCCATTCCCAGAGGTCTACGAGGATGGGGATCCAAGAAAGACAATATGGAGATCACCTGGGAGGTAAGACATGTACAAGGTGGGAGATTACAACTTGGAAGACTCCTGCTGAATTCAGTGCCTGTTATGCCATTTATTGTAAATAATGGCAATGAATGCATGTAGTCTTTATCATGGTCATGGATTGGACTGTGACAATAAAATCAAGTAGCCTGAAGAAATATTTTTTTATATTTTGTAAGTGAGAAGAAGAGGTGTTGTCCCTTGGCTCATTGGGTGTTTAGTACATTTTATGTGCTTTCTTGAAAAGCAAAACACAATATTAAGAAAACAAACAGTCTGTAAGTGTGCATTTATTTTGTTTTCTCCAGCCTCTGCTTGATCTGGAGAGAAATGGCCCAAACCTGCACTACAACGTGTGGTGGAGACGGAAGGATTTGGGAGAGGAGTGGAGTAATGTGACCACGGTGGGGTCCAAACATGTTGTCCACAACACAGAAACCTATGTGCCTTATGAGATTAAGATCCAGGCCAGGAATGAGTTTGGACAAGGACCTGAGTCTAATGTGGTCATTGGATACTCTGGAGAGGACAGTAAGTAGATACACGCTGGATATCAGTTTGTGAAAAGCCAATACTAGGTGAAGTGAACCTTTTACACATACTGTGTTCCTTTCCGTGTGTTTAGAGCCCACCGACGCTCCCTCTGACCTGCGGGTGTCAAAGGTTGACAGCACCAAGGCAAACATACACTGGAAGCCCGTGGACCTGAGCTCTGTCTCTGGAGAGTTCAAGGAGTACAGAGTGAGGCTGGCTGTATTTTGTTATGATAATGAACCTAAAAATAGACATTTTTTCTTAGTTTCTAACACTGTGGTTTATTCTCACCCTCCTTGATTGAACTTTGGCTCAAATAACACCTTTCCTTCCCCTTCTACCTCCCAGTTGTACTACTGGCGCGAGTCCAGTCTGGTTCCGACTCTGGTGGTCAGTAAGGAGAAGAAGACCAAGGGTTTCTACAGCATCACGGCCGAGCCGTCTGGCATCCTGGGCGAGCTGGTGCCCTACTCTAAATACAAGATGTTCATGGTTGTGGCCAACAACCTCTATGAGGGCCCCCGCAGCAACACAGTGGAAATCACCACCAAGGAGGGAGGTGAGGAGTTGGCCCCTGCAGCTAAAAAAAACATTACACTAAGAGAGGCTGACATGACATCTCATGTAGTTTCACAAAAGTGTTCTCACAGACACACTTTTTAATATGCAGAACCATGACAGCACACAAATATGTCTAAATGGGCATTTTGACTCCAGTTTGCGGGTGTACTGCTTGCTGCCATCTTTGTCATGTCGTTACTGAAGCCAGGAAATCTAAAAGGCTGGGAGCCTGTCAATCAAGCAAACACTATTTAACACTTATATTAAATGAAACTACAAGACACACTTTAAATGGGGAAATTCTTTCTACAGCCAACAGAGAATAAGAGACAGCAGTTTATACACAACACAACATGCATTCCTATTCCATATTCCAACAGGACAAATTACATCTAGGTATTAATGAGACAAATGGTAACAGGGACAAATGAGCTCTTCAATCTCTTCATCTTACACCTCGGTACCATGTACCTGCGGACAGATGGCAGCAGCCTGTGTTCACAAGACAAGGTGTGACTAGGGTTTCATTTGCTTTTGAGATCATAATGTCTTGTAGAGAAGAAGCATTAACCGAACATGTTGAGCGATATTTTGGCACTACTGGATGTCTATGGAGCTAGAGTAGCTTGGGCAGCGTTAGTTTCTTATCACCTCTGTCTCCTGACCCGTCTCTTGTTTCCTCTCTTCATGCGCGTGTGTGTGTGTGTGTGTGTGTGTGTGTGCGTCTGTGTCTGTGTTTGTAGTGCCAGATGCTCCGAAGTTCTTCCGGATTAACCGGAGAAGTTTTGACACCATCCACCTAGAATGGGACAAACCTCTGGAGCCCAACGGCATTCTGATTGGATACCAACTCAAGTACCAAACAGGTGAGCTGCTCTGATTCTTCAAATGTCAAGTATTCACACATATGTACAAACAATCCATCCTTCAGACTTCTAACCTTTGATTTGCTAATCAGTATAACCTTTATAAGCACGGCTGCCAAATCTCTTGCATTGATTTGGATTTTGATGCACGAGTATTTGTGCTGTTACGGTACCGCCATATACAATTTAAAGTTGTTTCACTAAACATTACTTAGAGGGAAAGTCAGCTCAAATTATATTGTAACACATTGAAAATGTCTTCATTTTTCAACTTTAATAAATAAATGTTTTCCTTCAGAGGTTTGTGGAGCTTATTTAAATGGAGTCATGGTCAGAATGACCCCGATTGTGACCATGTCAAATTCAAACATTTTACTGTACAGTTTTTTAAACATTAAAGGTGAAGTCAGCTCAAATTACATAAAAACATTCATAATTTTCTCATATTTGAACTGTCATTAAAATAATTCCTTAAAAGGTTTGCTGTAATTTTCAAAGGAGTCCTCGTCAGAATAACTATGACATTGTCAAATCTGAAGTCATTTTACTATCATACTACAAACGAAACTAAAAGTTGGCAGCCCTGGTATAAGAGTATTTTCTTTTTTATTTGTGTTTACAAATGACAACAACAAGAACAACAAAGACACAATAGGGCAGCAAAGTGAATGGACTCACAATCAGAGAGGCTTGAACCAAACCAGTTTAATCCTGTTATCTGAACCTCTTATTTAGAAGTGACAATGAAGGTGAATGTATTAAAAATGTACGTTGTAATCAGCCACTGCATTGTGAAAGTACTGCACATACTGTATGCTTACAACTGCAGTATATAAAGAAGGTCAAAGAAGAACCCGGAAGTATTTGGTAATAATAACGTTTGGGTAATAAATGGATGTTGTCGGTCAAAAGAAATAAGTGTGAGGAGGAAGCTCATCAGATGAGTTGGGAATAATTATGATAGCAAGCCAACCCATCAATCCTTTTCTGTCATTCTTCTGCGTTCACAGTCAATGGCTCCAAGGTGGGTCATCCCAAGTTGGAGACTTTCGCTCCTAATGTGACAGAGTTCACCCTGCGCCTGCCGGACCGATCTACCCGCTACAAGTTCTATCTGTCAGCGCTCACCCAGGTGGGAGCAGGGGAGGTCTTTGCTGAGGAGTCCCCACACTTCGCCAATGAAGGTGAGTGTTTCCATATTTGACAATTTGTTTGCCAGAGTCGCACATTCAGTGCGTTCCAAAAAACTTTATTCTTGTCAAGAGTGAAAATGCATCTGGAACACTAAAACTTGCCAAGGTTTACAATGCAGCCAGTTCACCAGTGTGACAGAAAACACCTGAGCAGACTCACACTGTAAATGATTGCCCAACATTTTTTCTTACTGTATACGTTTAGCTATTGGTTTTAAATGATAAGAATAAGGCAATCATCTTTACTTTTCTTATTGTTAACCAATCCTATGAAAATACCCAAACTAATAATGAATTAATACTAACTATTGTGATCCTGATCTACTTCCTCTGTCATTAAAAACACACATCTGTTTCAGTAACATATCCATAAAGCTACAGTGTCCAGGGGACTCATTCATAAAACTGTGCTTACTGTGCCTGTTAAAGTGTACGTACGCCCAAAAGCCCAAATTGGCGTACGCCAATGTTCGCACATTTTCAGCCCCGTTTTGTGCATACGGCACATAAATGAGACCCCAGCTGTTTTAGAAAACTACTGCACCTTTTGTTAAAATGAAACTATATATTTGTGAGCCGTTTTTAAAGCCACAGACAAGGTAGGGAAGTCGGAAAGTCGGAAAGAGCTGAGAGACAGTAAAAATAATATAGAATAATCTTATTCTTATTGTAATCATATTTCATGAAACAGATACAGGTTTTTAGAAGTTTAACAGAATCATTTATGACCCAGTTTATCTTTAGAGTTACTGGAAATGTCCCTGACACACAGTGTGTCTAGTATTGTTTCCCAATATGGCACTGGCCCCTAAACCTTCACTATGCTGCAGTGTGTCTTTTACTATGTAATTACACCTGCAGCCTTTTTCTCTGTGCACGTGTGTGTGTGTGTGTGTGTGTGTGTGTGTGCGTGTGTGCGTGCGTGCGTGCGTGCATGGGTATGTGTGCGTGCGTGTTCGAGAGAGAGACAGAGACACAGAAAGTGAGTGAGGTTGTTGCCCCTTAGTAAACACAGGCCTCTTTGTTAGTGTATCAGATGGAGAAATAACTGGTCTTTCTCTAAGGGATGACATTATCCAACACCACCAACATTGTGTGACACACACACGCACACACGCACACACACACACACACACACACACACACACACACACACACACACACACATAGAGACACAGCTGGATCAGAGAATGATCAGAATCCGCCAGTGACTTACTCATAACTCATGTTATCGACTTTTGTATACATTCAAGCTACAGCAATATGGTGATATTTGACAGTCATGAATAAAAGTACACAGGCCATTTTTCTATACATATGTGTTTTAGATTTTTGTTTCCACTCCAATACAGTGATGGCAAATAGAATGTTGTTTGTGCTGCTGACACAACCAAAATTTTATTTGAAAAATTCATAGATGTCACTGTAAACAATTTTCATCAGGACTTTTTCTTCAGCAGAAAGTTCCAATGAAAAGTTTGACAAAGGCAGATCATTGTAAACCTCAACACATTGCATAGTATGCCATAAGAGATACATGAGAATACCTGTTGAAGCGACCTTCCAGCTGCTGTGGTGTTTGTTGTCCCTCTCTGTCTTTCTCACAGCTCTCCCTCTCTCTTGTCTCCACTTGTCTTTTTGTTGGCAGAAAACTTTACTGACTCTACAGGTCTAGGTAATGGGGAATGAGAAGCGCAAGCGTGCCTGTCACCTTTTTCCCCACGCCCATCCTCCATATCTATCTCTCTATCTCTATCTCGCTCTATCTGTTCATCTTAACACTAAGCAGCAGTGCAGTCCACCTTCATTGTATTAATCACTGAAGTACAATTCTACCACCCTCTGCAGCTCACTCTGGTAGGCAACAGAGGAAGTTTCTAAATTAGTTTTAACCCCTTTGGGGAAAACATAGATTTGCCTCATGTTCTTGTATTTTACATAATCAGTAAATTATCGTTACAAAAACATACAGTATGTACAATACTCGTGTGTGGTACCCCACAGGATGCTATCCATGGCTATTCAACATATTCAAGCAGGTTAGCCAGAGTCTAGGCTATAACATTGGCTTTTTCAGTGCCCATTTTTTTTATGTTGACAATAATAGTTTGAAGGCACAATCTATAATCCAAGTTCTGCTATGACTATATGATCATCATGTTCCATGATGACATAGTTATGATTAAATTGTAAAATATATTACAAAACAAATTCCCTCAGTTATTATGGAGATTGATCTGTTGACATGCAAGCTCAGTAGTTAAGCAATTATACAATATATATATGCCCAACTATCATTTCAAATTCAAGATTGAACTTTTTTGCTTGTAAAAGATTTGTTTACATTAGCAATACTGCGAACAGATTTAAAGTTCTTGTATAGGATAATGCAACTCGTAGTTATTTCTGTAATTGATTATGTAATTGATATTATTTGGAATTGATATTAGTTTAAACTAGTTTAAACTCATCTTAAAATGTCAAAAATAATAATAATGTACCCAACCCACAAGGGATGTTTTTCTCAGTCTGTCTAAGCAACTGTCAAACCCAAATCAAAAATGATATGAAACAGACAAAAGGTTGAAAGCTCTAAGTGAAAACAGGCCATGCTGTGTTTCTGCTATTGGACTGAACTGCTGTCTACGCTGTCTTTTCTTTCTTTTCTCATCTCTTCATCTTTCCTCTGTGTATTAAGCTACTGCGTGCTGTCAGGGATTGAAGAAGTCCAGTCAACATGCTCAGGTCAACACTGGCTTTGAAAACAGTTTAGTTTCTTCTGTGATTCACACATTTAGTGTGAGAAATATATAGAACCAATTTGGCACCATATTTTTGATTGTCTTAATGATCAGAACAAACACCATGATAGCTGCTGTATAATGCTCCTTCAAGCCATTTGTATTTATGTTGACCTTTAACCTCTGATTTTTGAACCAATCCCTGATGGCGCACCATTTCAATGCAATCTCACAGCATCACTGCCTCTTCCTGTCTGCCATGAGACGCAAGTAATCCTTGTGTAGCAACGAATGGGTTTTGATACGTTTTTCAGTCATTGCCATTGGATACAATGTGGTGATGACACTGCTGTTTTGGGAGTGTGTGTGGGATGGGAGGAGATGCATGTCCTTGCTGATGAATGGTGCGACTGGATGAGTGTGCTCAGGAGGAGAAACGAACAAAACTCCATCAGCAGTTGGCTTGCGCACTCACTCACTGGCTTGATCATCTTGCTTCTGAGCTTTTTCAAAAGTCATGCCACTCAGCCAGCTTTATCCATTGCTTCTGTTCACCTGGCCAGTTGTACATACAGTACTGAGGATTACAGGTAAGGTAACTTGAAGCTTTGAGCTGAACTGGCCCACCTCACTGGGCTGTAATGGCTTGTGAACACGCTGATGTTTCCATCATCCCGTCTTTCTCTTGCACGGTGATTTGAGGGGCATGCTTGGCATCCAGCCTGGTGATACAAGCATGCTGGCTGGGGTTTGGAGTTGTTGTGTGATGGAAATGTTTTGGGGTGGGGTATTAGTAATAGGACCCTTTACTGGCTGGAGATGAGCTCAACTTCAAGGTACAGTAGGAGTGAACAACATTTTAAGGGGAAAAGAATGTGCTGGTTCCCAACCTGAGCGGGACCGTACCCCCACAAGATGGCACCATAGTGTCACAAAAGTTAAAAAAAAGACCAGATAAATAAGAATAAGTCCAAGCCTGGGTGTATTTCTTTAAGTTAAATCAGGTACAATCTAATCAAACAATGAGTGAACAATACTAAGAACCTGAGTTTAATGCCAGCTTTGAGTACCTCATCACTGTTCCATACAATGTATTACTGACACATGTTGGTTCGTCCTCAAAATGTATTGGGGTCTGATACCCAGCCCTAGAACACAACTGCTGCCACAACTGCTCTGATATTTATAGCAGGACCTCCAAATAGCCTACATCTGCATGACATAAATACTCTGGAACAGATAAACAGCTTAGCTCACAGGTGATGGCTTAGCATCAAGAAAAATAAAAAAAATAAATAAAAATAAATAATGCTATATCCTGCATATGCCATAATGCAACATACGTGTTCAATTTAAGTACATTTTCTGTGGCTCCTCCAGAGCTCTTACTCTCTCTGTCTAACTATTTTCACAGGCTGAGTTGTACTTCCCACAATGAGTAAACTGACCTCTATTTACTGTAACTGAACCAGATTCAGAAAACTTTATTGTCCGTCAAGACAGAAAATCGTCTTAGACGTGGCCTTAAAATACAGTGCAAAAACAACCATAAAAACATACACACAAAGAGCTGCAAGACGCTTACCGAGTAGCGTCCCACACTCTGGAAAACTGGAATATTACATGTTGGTGTTGTGTCTCAGCACAAGGATTCACCATAATAATTACCCAGAATCACCCAGTGTGGTGGCCATTTAAATGATTACTTGATGAAATAAAAATAAGGTTACCAGTTTGGGGTTCTCACAACCTAGCCCTTATTAAATACAGTATTTGCATCCCCTTCAAAGAAACCCAGTGTGAGAGGCATGTTGTTATATCAGCATCAGTCCTCTTGGTGGCAGTGGAATCTAAGTCTTGCAGGAACAACGATGAAGTGTGTGTGGAAATGAAGGCTTATAATGACTCAGTGAGCCGTGTGCTCTGTGCAGTGATGCGTGCTGCTCGTGAGCTTTCAGCTGGGGCTTCATTGACTCTCCTGTGTGTGTCACTGTGTGTCTACCTGTGTGATGCTCTGCTGCCATGTCTTTAACCCTCTGCTCTCTCCCACCCACTCCCTTGTAGTCGAGCTTACAGACGCCTCCCTGGCTTCAGCTTTCTCTCCTACTCCTCCTCTCGCTCCTCTTCCTCCTACTACCATCACTCCTACAACCATTAGTACCTCAACTTCTACGACTTCTACTACTACTACTACTACTACTACTACTACTGCTACTCCTTCTACTTCTACCACCACCACTACAACTGAGGCAACCACTATCGGCACACCTCCTCAGCTGGTCACCATCAGGCAAAGTGATCAGAATGATTTGGGTACATGCTGTTGTCCCATTGTGGGTTTTACTGTCTTTCTAGTGTTATCATAAATGGCACTTATGGCCTTCTCCCACCTGACAAAACAGGAAACCACATCAGGGCTGCATTCCAATAAGCTGTGCTGTACCTACTGTACACAAAGTGGGGAATTACTTCAGAATATTGGGATGTAGCTGGCAACTATCCTCCTGGTCAGGAAGTGAGAATCCAAACTTTTTTTTAATTCATTGGATGTTGATAACTGTAAAGTTCTTGGAGAGGGTACTCTTCAACACGTTAGAGTGATGAGGGTTGTGATATTGGTCAGGCCCGCCGTCAGGAAGTGGTCAAAGGGTACAGGCGACCCCGGCCCAAGGCCCAGGGCGGCCCATTCAAAGGTACTGGTATGGGGCTGGAGTGGTTTGGATGAGTGAAAATTGTATCCCCCTGTACATAATTCCTGACGGCAGGTCTGATATTGGCAGTGTTCAGTTTTTAGGGTTAATTAGTCTACTCTAAATCAGAAGTAAGCATTGTAACTAGGTGTTTTACTTCTGGTTTTGAGCAGACCATGATCTGGATCGATCCTGATCAAAACGATCATTATTGTAGGAAGACTTACTTAGTGCTAGAACCATGCATAGGTCTAAATGGAGCCCTGTGTATGGTTGTTAACTGCAATCTCTGCCCCCTGCCCCTGGCCTTTAACCCTTTACCCCTGACTGTAGGGGCCAGTGGGCGGGAGATCTGGAATCTGACGGTGGAGCCTAACAGTAACTACGCTAACGTCAGCTGGAGACACAACTTCCAGGCCGGCAGCAGCGAGTTTGTGCTAGAGCTCACACTGGACAGTAAGACACCAGACCAAGGAGGTATTGAAACCAAAAGCCAGATCTGAACTTGATTATTAAAGACTAAAACAGCAAGAGTAGTGAGATGATAGTAAATAAAAAGAGCAGGAGCATACAGGGCAATATTTCAGAGATCAGGCAAAACAGAACTAAAATTGATGGAATAATTGGGACACTACCTGAGCAGCTCTCATTTTAAAGCCGCACTATCAATATATTTTATATAAACAATGAGTCAAATGTATAATGTTGTTTCCTGGTGGTAGTGATGAACCCACAGAGAGTCAACACCAATTCTGTAGTTCCCATAACCACAGAGCATTTTAGCATCTGACACCTTAGGTATTCAGGCCCTCAAATCTACTGTTTGGTTTAGTCTCTCCGCTTCGGCAATGCTGTTTCCACGGCTGGTTAATAGGCAAGTATTTGGCACACACAATAATGATATCAACTTTATAAGGCAACAGTTTGTCAAATTTGCAAGATTTTTAGGTTGTTGTAGATTTCTGCCCCCAAGTGGCAAAAAAACAACCTTAATAAAACAACTTTAAAAGAGCTGATATTGTATAATTTCACATTTAGCGACTTTAAAAAATCCAATGTTTAACAAAGATTTGAACTTTAGCAATGTTGCTCAATGCTGGAAGGAATTGGATAAATGACTGGGTGTGAAAGACACTTTGATCTACAACAGCACCTGGTCCCACTCTGTAAATACTGTTCCATTCATCTTTATTCACAGAAATTTACCGCTAGATTGAAATGTAGTTTTCTGGCCAAACTATATTTCCCCTGCATCTCTGAATGTAATGCAAACCTGTTAGCAGTAGAATTTGACCATGATTACAAGCTCTCCGAAAAGAAAAAAACTAAAGAATGATTCAGTGGCCTTCTAATTAAATAATTGATGCCTTATTTATTTTTTTGTACAGACTTCAATTACACTTCAATTGCATGTTTTTATGACCCCAAAATTTCTTGCTCAAGGGTTTTGCTGGAATGTGTCCTTGTCGTACTGATTTCCAAAACAACTTTAATGGAGAGCTCTTTTAGGAAACCTAAAAGGATGAGGCTAGAGCATAAAGGCCAAACGGCGTGAAAAAAGTGCAAGGAAACAGGACAAAAAAAGGGATCTTGTTTTTGGTGAAAACCTTTGGAAAAAAAACTGTGCCATCACAGTTTAAAAAAAGGAAGATATATCTCTCTCACTGGCGATAACCTTTAGCAGCAGCTGCTCCATTGGCCTGTTTATTTTTAAATCACCCTTTTTAATTGAGGGATGTGATATTTGCAGTCTGCTGTCTGAATTTGTTAAAAATCAGAAGGTAAACCATACCACAGTCTGTGTTTCTGTGTTTCTTTCTCTCTTGTACTCCTCTCTCTCTCTGGTCTTTATATGTTGGAAAATGTTGATTATCATCATGTCACTACTAACTTCCTGTGCAGTGCACTATCATGATGGTTTCTACTCATCACGCTGCCTGGCTTTGAATGGCTCTTGTTGAACAAGCACTGTGAATGGGCTGTGCGGCTTGCTTTTTTGAAATGCTGTTTAAATGTGTCACTTTTTTTGGTCTTCCACGCTTCCATGATCACTTGCTTTTGCTTTGGATTGGGTGTTAAGCACTCTTGAAGTCTGCTTTCATAAAACCCATCCAGTTTCATTTTCTGGAGTCCCAGTGCTAATTGTGATTGGATAGCCCAGTGCTTATAGGCTCTCTGTTATGTCTTTACCAATTCAACAGTCTGGGATCTTTGATCAAGAACGGAAAGAAGGGAGGATGTATTTTTCATGTACTTGGGCAGTGGCTTTAATTCTTAATGATGTCTGAATGGGAATAGAAAGAGAAAGGGAGCGAGGGAGAAGGAGAGGGGGATGATGAGAGTGATCTAATGGTCCCCCGCCACACCCACCCCCACCCATCCCCTGCTCTCCGAGGTCAGATGTGAAAGCTTTGACTCGAAGTGAAGAGTGGCAGGGAGTCCCAGACACTGCCCCACCTCCCTTCATCATCCCCCTTCTGTCTTCCTGACTGTGAAGTGCTATCATATGTTTATGTATACACAGCTACATATTTATATTCCAACCTTGATATTTTTCAAATAACTTGCTTAATGCGGTGAAAGTGAGAACTGCTTGCATTTAATCCCAAGTGTAACCAAAGTTGTTTGATTTAACCAGACTTGACTATGAAGCAGTCTTTTCACACGATGAACACATAAAATTGGCATGGCCACTTTGTAGTACTGTCATATACATCATTTAATTATTTTTGTGTCCATAATGCATGATTTGCATTTCAAAAGGTACAGTATGCTAATAATATAATTCAGGATATTTTGTAAAAATTATCACATAGTGGCCCCAGCATTTATTTACCTCAACTCCAGAGATATTTGAAACGGGTTAGATATCAAAGACATTTCACATATTTCTAATTTCCCATTTTATAAACATATTTTAACATATTTTAGTAGACGCCTCCCTGTTTTCTGATCTGCTCTGTTTTAATTTGCTGTTAATGCAAACTAAACACTTCCTCCACAGTTACCTGGTATCTTAATACATTGAGGATAAAGTACATTTCACACCCCATGTCTGCCGTTTATTTTTTAATCAAGCTAACATAAATGAAACTCAACATTTGCTGCACCTATATTTCACATTGAAATCCTTCCAGCAGTTCAAATGGCATAATCCCTCTTTTTTTCATTACTGACAGTAGCTTAACAACAATCATAAGAGTGGCTAAGGACAGGCGATTAGATGAAAACGGCATTTATGCTGAAAAGAGAAAGTGAGAGCAGCAGAGTGGCGAGTGTAAGACTGACGGAATTAGTGCTGTGGAAATGTACATTATTCTCAATGTTTTTTACCTGCCCTTAGTTGAGAATTGACCCTGTTCTCCTTGTACACAAATACCGAGAAATGCATTCGATCATCAGGCCTGGTGAGGCAATAGCATTCTTGAAACATGAAGTAGTGATGCGGAACATAAGGAGGTGGACTGTCACATTAGTTACCTCCCAGTTTACAGATCAAGATATTTGCTGATTTTATGTTTTAGCTAAATGTTGTTTCTTTGTTGAACCATCACCAAACCACAGCTGAACTGTAATCAGGTTATTTTACAAGTTATGGATGTTAAAATGGAATTACAATTTTTACACATCAGCATACACATACAGTGGAAATGAAGCCATATTAATTATTTTCACCAATTGCATTTCTGCTCTTTTCTCAAAATATTGTGAAAATGTGTCAAAAGGGTCAGGTATGCACATTTGTGTTGGGCACACTACAGCAAATACTGCAGAGTGTAGGTCATTCTAAACATCTATAGACAGTGCTGTATAGCAATAGCCTGATCTGCAGCAGCAATGTAGCAACAGAGGGGATTCATCAAATGAAGGTCTGAAGAAATATGTCATTTTCACGAGTCTCAATAAAAATACATTTGAATCCGTTTTGCATTAAACTAAAAAACATAAAGATCACCATGTTGTACTTGTAATACTAAACATCAGCCTTAGCCTCACTAAATTTACCAAGTCTGTAAAAAGGACTGGCATGTCTTCTCCTGTGACGCATTCAACATTTTGTTTGGCTGGTTTTAGGACGGTGTTAATAGCATGGCTTTGGAATGACTTCTGTTGGATGACGTCAACCTTGTGCAAAGGTTGATAGCATGGTGCATGATGTCACCACCTGGTGCTGCCCTCTCCTCTCACTGCAACCTCCGAGTCATGCTCATAGCTCGGCCGTGTCATGACCGATGCATCTTTCCGCAGTAAAGATGCAGGTTGTTGTCGTTGCTGTTTTTTGTTTTGACCTCATGGAGATAAGTGTGGGCCTGTGAATAATTGAGACAAACAATGCTTTGCCGCCTTCGACCTTGCCTTCTTCTGTATTGATCAATTTCAATTCTACCTGGTCGAAATGTGATGCTAATTCATGGGACAGTTAAGTTGCGTGAGTCTTTGATGTCCACAGTGTAGTGATTTTCCTGTAGAAACACCTGCACCTTGTGCCCCTCTTCTCCTTCACTCCCCATTTTCAGATGAGTTTTCTCTGGAGAGTTATGCCCTTGAGAGAAACTGTAGCCATAAAAGATGAAAAATGAACCAGAATATGTCAGCTAGACTGAGCTTCATACATTAGCTGTAATGGCTAGAAGTACTAAACTACGTCATGCGTATGCTTTTACACTGTAAATAGGTGAATGGATCTTTATGACAGGGATGGGCACTGCATTGTTATCAGTCTCAATTCACTCCAGTAACCCTGCTCTCATTCAGAGAACAGTCTCCATGTAAAGCATTGTGACGCCCTGACCTTTGCTAGGAAGCACAGCCTTTACTGTGGAACCAAGGCCACACCCCGTGGAGTGTGATTGGTCCCTTTCTTGTGTCTTCAAGGCAACAAGACGGTGAAACATGTACCGCGGGTGAAACCCCCCATTACATTGGTGGATCTGATCGCAGGTGCCGTGTACCATCTGAGGGTTTATTCCGATGATTACAACAGCGTCAGCAGCAAATCTGTCACCTTTAAGACCAAACCAGGTGAGGTCTCACCTGGCCGGGTGGAACTGGGGTTCCAGCCAGGTGGGCTACTCTGGGGGCAAGTCTGTCAGTAATAGTATCTACAGTAACTCAGTCATAGCTGGGTGAGTTATTATGGTTTTGTTTATTGATTCCATGCATGTTCTCCCATAGGTAAACTCAAGTCAGTCAGGATAAGACATTTCACCCATCTTTATTTGGATGTCATCAAACTTCAACTTGTCTTTATGAACAGTATGTAATTTATGAGTGGAACTCTGTGAATTATCAGTCCCCCTGTGACTTTCCGCACAACTCATATGCTCTCTTCTGAGAATTAAATGCTCATAGATTGTTCACAGATGTACCTCTATGTTCTTCTTTGATTAGTTTGCATGGACATTATGAGTATGTATAATAATATGTATAAGCTATATACACTGTAGTGCAGCTTAAGATATTTATGATCTGGAGACATACTCTGGTGATCATGATGGACAATAGCATGTTTTTAAATTAATTTCAATTACATTTCAGAGTTCTGGCAGCTGTCAAAGAATGTGAGTTATTTCAGGTTGTACTGAAATCTTTATGGAAGCAACATTTACTTTTACACCACAACCCTCCTTACCCACTCTTTTTTTTCTGATTCAAATTCACACACTGTAATGGGAAAGAAGACACACACATTATTGATATAGATGGGTTCCTTTGATATGACATCATGGTGGATATGAGCTCGTTGTTGACTTCTGCTTAGCGCTGTGGGAAGAGAACAGATTGTCTGACTCACTGTGTTCCAGAAAAGCACTCACTGTTTCCACTCTTCTCTCTCTTTTCCTGTGCAACCCTGTGTGCATGTTCTGTGTATGTCTCCAGCCTACATAGACCAGGTGGACATCGCCACTCAAGGCTGGTTCATTGGCTTGATGTGTGCCATCGCCCTCATCATACTGATCCTCCTCATTGTCTGCTTCATCAAGAGGAGTCGTGGGGGCAAATACCCAGGTAAGGCCCGGCTGAGGCTTTCATAGCCATTACAGGACTAATATTAGCCCAACAGAGCTGTCTGACAAAGGTTGACAGGATGAATTGGAACTACATCAGTGGAGAAAAGTGGATGGAGCCACTGGTTCCTCAATATTCTCCACTGTTGATTTACAATTAAAGGTTTTCTTTTAATAACTAACACATTGTTTCTTAAGATCTCAGAACAGGCTGTTTTCATGAACCATTCACACATATCTACTAAAAGTAATGTCCTGTAATTTGTATTTATTCCACGTATTTATTACTGTATGAACTACACTGACTGCAGCTGAATCAGACCACTCAGGTCCACATTGGGAGGAGGATGGGTGGATGTTGGGGTCCTAAAACACAGGGCTTTCAAGCTGGGGTGCAGAGGTCATGTCCCAGAAGAAGTTAAGTAGAAAACACAAGACTTTCACCCAGGAAATGGGTGTTCATGTCCCGCGAGTACTATTTGAAAGACCAATGTTTTAATCCAAACCACAATCTTTTTTCTTTGGTGTCTAAACTTAGACTTATCGCCACATGACGATTACCTTCTGTCGGCTAAACTTAACTCTAACAGCTTCTGAAATGCCGGCACACAGTGACCTTTTTTCGGCAAAATTTAACTGTAAAGACCGCTCCCTAAACTTAACTGACGGGGCGTCGTAGGATGTCATACGAACCCGTTCATGTGATTGCTTGGTTTAACTATATGAAAGGGGTATGTTATGGAACTCTATATACTAGAGTTTTAGCAAAGTCAGAACACTTTTCCATTGTAATCCAGGAACAAAATGTCCCATTGTATTCACAAAAGTTATTGCAAAAAAGAATCAAACTTCTGTCTGCCATTGCCAATACAGCAACAGAATGTAATACTCTCTGATTTCTTACCGAGCTCAATAGTTTGCTCTAAAGTGATTAATATATTCAGATGTAAGTGAGTTGAACCATCAGGATTTTGGCAGCAAGGTACGGTGGCCCTGAAGTGCAAATCATGACAGCAAATATGAAAACACTTCAACAAATCATAAAACAAAACGGCAAATTATAAAAATACGACAGCAAGTATGAAAACACTTCAACAAATCATGAAACACAACGGCATTAACTTCTACCAGAAAAGGTAGGGCCTATCTAGCAGAGGATGGACCCTCCTGATTGGACAGACGCACTGTCTTTCGTGCTCCCAAATCACACACAATCCTATGTGCGCGGCTTTGCCGGCTCGTTAAAAAAAAAAAACAATGGCGGACCTAAGCGGGAGTTGGAGCGGCATCGCTGATGGCACAATTATCATTTAAATGTAAGTATATTTAGTGTTTGCCGTACATTTGTTATCACCGTTAATGTGTTACATCAATGTAAAGCTTAACGCTTTAATGCTGGTACAAATTGCTATTATAATTAGGTAGATACACCCTGAGCTAACGTTAAGCTAACTGAACCTATCATTTAACATTAGGCTGTTAGCTAGCTGGTTTGCTGTCTTTTATGCCATTTGTGTTCGTAAAGTTTAATGTCTGGTGGCGTTTTCATCTCTTTTTATAAGCCGTTACTGTATATGCGTAACGTTAGCAGAGATTTAGAAATTGGTGCGTTTATCAGTTGTAGCTGCAGGATGGGAAGTAAAGCTGCACCTTGTTAACTTCACTAGCAAAGTTAAATTAAAGCTAAATTGTATGAGTAGTTTCCCATGTAACAAGTATAACGTTCCGTTATAGCATTCATAACGGTCCATATCTTTTTCTTGGACTAAGGAACAAATTGAAGCTACACTAGCATCACCAGAAGGGAGCGATGAAGAGGAGAGGGCAAGCAAAAGACAAGTAGGGAGACAGAGGCCAAGGAGAGATGTTGAATAGTAGTCAAATCATTTTAAGCCAACTTGTGTATCCACAATATGTCCTGAGTAAGGGAAAAAAAGCCCTGAAGAATCCCATTAGGGGAAAGTTTAGAAAAAGACACAAATATAGCCTATTCATACGCCTATTCATTCTTTTTCTCACGTGAATAGGGTAAACATTTTAACCTTTAGATATCACCATGAAAATTACTGAGTTGATTATTTATATCAAGACAAACAAAATGTATTATACATTTTATTAACTTGTTTGTCAACATGGGCAAACAGTGTCAGTGGGCAAACATCTAAACATTGGGTATAGCCAGGTGAAAATGTCTTGTTGAATCTTGTTGACATATAACAGTACAAAACTTGTGTTAAGGTCTGAATGGAACCCATTTAGGCTACCCATGAGCATAAATACATAGAGGCAGGAAGAAGTACTTTAAACCAGCCTTTATTAATTAGTATTGCAGAGATGGGGAACAGGACCTACCTTTTGTCTTCTGCATTCTCCTTACCCTTGTCTCCTGTTCTTCCCTCAGACTCATCCCCCAGAAACAGTCCCACGGACCCAGCCCCAAACCCCATCTCTGCAATAATAATTAATAAAGGATGGTTTAATGTACTTCTTCCTGCCTCTATGTATTAATGCTCATAAATGGGTTTCATTCAGACCTTAACATTAAGTCTTTTACTGTAAGATATCAACAAGATTCAACAAGACATTTTCACCTGGCTATACCTAATGTTTAGATCCGTTGTGGTATTTATGCAAATTAGCACATACGTAATTAGATTATGCACCATTTGCCCATGTAAACAAACACTTTCAAAAAACTTAATATATTTTTTGTTTGTCTTGATGGAAATAATCAACTCAGTAATTTTCATGGTGATATCTAAAGGTTAACATTTTGACCCTATTCACGTGAGAAAAAGAATGAATAGGCGTATGAATAGGCTATATTTGGGTCTTTTTCTAAACTTTCTAAACTTTTCCCTAATGGGATTCTTCGGGGCTTTTTTTCCTTACTCAGGACATATTGAGGATACAAAATCAGTTGTTTGCTTCTGTTGCAATATGTTCAACCTTTTTTCATAAAATGACTGGACTATAGATTATTTGCTATATTAGATATTGCCATTAAAAAAATAAATGCATTAAATTAACTTTGTCAACTTAGTTTGTCTGTTTCTTTAAGTTTTTGGTGTGTATATAATATAAACTGTTTTTCAATGTTTATTTTTCCATCAAATTATGACCTGGACACAGGAAACTTCTAACTGAATAATTACATTCAGATGCTACCTGTTTTAATAACTTGTTAGGTATACAAGCTCTAAAAAGACATTAACGAAACGTGTATCTTTATTATAACATTTATTCAAACATTACTATATACTGTACTGTATATTCAACATGAAGGGCGATCAGACACAGCTGCTGATGATGGCGTTGTTTCAAGACTGCACACAGAAGGAGAAAACTTTAGTTAGTCCAGTAGTTATCCAACCTTTAGGTTAGGCCGGTAGTTATCTACAGACAGAAGGAGAAAGCTTTAGGTTAGGCCAGTAGTTATCCAACCTTTAGGTTAGGCCGGTAGTTATCTACAGACAGAAGGAGAAAGCTTTAGGTTAGGCCAGTAGTTATCCAACCTTTAGGTTAGGCCGGTAGTTATCTACAGACAGAAGGAGAAAGCTTTAGGTTAGGCCAGTAGTTATCCAACCTTTAGGTTAGGCCAGTAGTTATCTACAGACAGAAGGAGAAAGCTTTAGGTTAGGCCAGTAGTTATCTACAGACAGAAGGAGAAAGCTTTAGGTTAGGCCAGTAGTTATCCAACCTGTCCTGGTAACATTAGAATTATATCACAAGTATATTTAAACATACTGTAACATGAAGGTACTTCATGTAACTGTGTAGTGGTGTAGTTTCTTCATCATGGTCTTAACTCACAACTGTTGACCATTTAACACACTTACACCTACCTTTACTGTGTTAGTGGGTGTTTATCAATAGTGTTGTTATGACTTTTCATATGTTGGTTGTAGCCTTGTAGCTTGTGTGTTTACAGTACTATTTACCCTTTCTCACTTGCAGTTTACTGCATATCATACTGCCTGTGGTAGCTCATTAGCTGGTAGCGTTTAGCTTGTAGTTGCTGATCATATTTTGCACTGCATTTGTCTGAAAGCTAGAAGCTACTGGACAATGAGCTAATGTTACATACATGCAGTAAACTACAAGCTTATGTAAACGGTTACCTACTGTAAGCTTAATGTAATTAAGATTAATTAATGCAATTCTCCTTACATAAGTGTTATGACTACTACAAACATGAACTCCCACAAGTTTTAATTTATTGACATGGGATAAATAAGAGAAAATGACTATTGCTTACATTACAGTTTTTCTTGATTGCTTTGACCTGCTTAAAGAAACTGGGATCCACTTGATTTTCAACATCACTGTGTCAGCAGAGCAGAAGACACCTCTTGCAAATGTGTTAAACCTTTCTCATTGGATTGACACATTTTCCCCACCCTTTTGCAAAACAGTTAACACGGATGCCATTCAAGAAGTCCAAATTCCATTGTTTTAGCTATGGTAACCAAACAGAAACCATCTCTTCCTAACTATTAGAAACTACCTACATCAGTATGAAATCACTAAAGCACCTGTTTGACACTCCTTCACACAAATCTTCAATTAGCAATCAGTCTGCAGGGTTAGGCCATGTGGTCCCATCGTCAAGACAGAAGAGACTGAGTATCAATAGTGGCTATTTATTATACTCTACAGTAATAGATGTTTATACTTTACTGTAATAGATTATATTTTTATTTTCATAATTTCTTATACTCTAATAGAAATTATTTTGGTTTACATGTATTATGTGTAATATTTACAGTATTTCAGTTTTCAGCCACAGTTTGAAAATAAGAATCAATGGAATCAGTAAAATTTGCATCAAAGCATTTCTGATTCTGGATACAATTCTTTGCAAGAAGGCAAACTTGACAACAAATGGCACTGGCATGAAAGCTACGTACAGTAATAGGCTACAGTGATAAACAATGGTGCACTGATTTGAGTGCTGTATTTTGTTGTCCACTGTGTAATGGTTGGTTGGAAGAGCTCATACACTTGTTTGCAAGTTGTGTTGTTTGAAGGCAAAATTAGCTTTTGTTGCATATTTTAAATGTTTTGGCACGGTAACAGCCTTTTGCAAACAAAATGTGTCATTTAGACCATAAGTGGCATTGTTTTGGCCTGTGTGTTGACTGCTGCATCAAAGCAATCAAGAAAAACTGTAAAGCCTATCAGTGTCGGTAACGTTACCTACCTTCGCACGTTGCAGGCAAAGTTCCTGACAGAATATTCTCCTCCTGCAAGCAGACTGACGCTGATTCACCTTCTCAATCTCAACAAAAAAATTGAACAGCACAGTTCACAGTTCTACATCCATTTTGTCCAGTGTTTTGAAATGAGAAACGGCTAGTCCGTCTGTTAAAAGCATAGACAGTGAGGCGTTTTCCGTGTTTTTTCACCTCTCCTTCCTGTTAAAAGACAGACAGTGCGTCTGTCCAATCAGGACTGTACGTCCTCTGCTAGATAGGCCCTACCTTTTCCGGTAGAAGTTAATGCCATTGTGTTTTGTGATTTGTTGAAGTGTTTTCATATTTACTGTCGTGATTTGCACTTAGGGAGTGATTTAGGGTCTCATGTACACAGTTGGGTGTCTTTAAGAGGCTGATTTTGGTTATGGCACTACTTTTGAAATATAGTTATATTTGGTGTGACATCTAAGTTTTAGTCATATAGTTTGATATATATGTTTCATACTTTGGTCCATTACAAGGCAATGTAAGCTCTTACTATTGTAGTTATTTGGTTACTGACATATGTTGTGAAACTTTCATGTGCTAAGTTTATTAGCTACTGTAAAACTATTTCAGTATCAGTATTTGTTGTTCTTTTGGAAGTGGAACTGTGTAAGTGCAGAAACCTGTGTGGCTGTTTAGAAGGAAAACAAAAGAGCAGTATTCAAAATGTCAGCACCCGGCTAGCACGGGAAAATAAAAACCACAGATCCTCACAGAGCTAAAGAAAAAACAACAACTGGCTGCTATCGACACGGACACATCAGAGTGTAACAGTGTGCATTTGTAGACTTTGTTGAATATTGTATCTAATACCACACAGTGAGTCCATTTATGACTCCAAAACAATTACTAAAATGTACAACAACTGTGTTCTCCTTGTCCAGGTGAATAATCGAAAAATCTTTATGCTACATTGAAGCTGATCATTGTGTGACACTGTAATGGTTTGGTACAACAGTAGAGTCGTGTTAATGTTTGCAGTTTCTATAATGTCTAGGTGCTGGTTGCGTGACTGGTTTCACAAAACATCTAGGTAGGTGCTGAACTGTGGTGCTGTAAAACTAACAACTAACACTAATGAGCGCAGTCAACTAAGGGTTATAACAGAATTCAATTCAATTCAATTTTATTTATAGTATCAAATCATAATAAGAGTTATCTCAAGACACTTTACATATATAATAGGTCTAGACCACACTCTATAATTTACAAAGACCCAACAATTCCAGTAATTCCCAGAAAAGGAGCAAGCAGGAAAAAATGAGAGGAGTCCACACAGACACTGTGAGTGAAGCGTGTTTTCCGTACTGACTGAAGCCCTGACACCCTTACAGACCCAACCCAATATCAAATAACTGCTACTAAACAGGCGTTTTTTAAAAGGTGCACTGTGTTCCTAATGCATACTACATGAATCACTGTGGCAGCAGCTCAGAAAACGTCAAGAAAGAACAGAAACACATTTTTACTTTGAGAAGGAGCAGCAAGCTTGTATCATGTCCTCATCTTGTGCCAGAATAGTGTATAGTTTACATTTGTTTGTTTTATATATGATGTATGGATTGGTAAGACATAAGTATGGAATTGGGACACAGTGTTACAGTAACAGTTTAATAAATAAAAAGCTGAAGACATATGGAACTAAATGAGGACTAACAGAAGGATTTTATGTTAAAACTAACTGTGGAAAGCCCTCAACATGTGGACGGTTTGAGTGTCAAATCTAACCATAACATCAGTGGAGCTCTCAGCAAAATGCTGAACATGTTACTTTTGTTCTTCTCTCCTCAGTCCGTGACAAAAAAGATCTCCCCTTGGACCCAGTAGATCAGAAAGAGGATGGATCCTTTGATTACCAGTAAGTATGTACCACAACCTGAATGACACTCGCACCATCAGTGGCTCGCTTTTTTTGTACGCTGAGCTATGAAATTATTTTAACGTTTTTTAGCGGTCAAGGCAATTTGTGTTAGATAGCTTAGGTTGTTTAACTGCTTTGTAAACTGTATGAAGACTATATTACGTAATATAGCAGCGATACAGCTGCATTACAGGACATTTTGAACTGGTGAAAGCTTTTGCCTGATGAACGACAAATAAAAACACGAAGGCATTTCAATCAGTTAAAGCAATGGGCATGTATGTGTTGAAGGTTACATAGTTTAGATTCACCACGGGAATGAAGAGGTATGAATTCCCTTCAACAACAAAATCGCAAAGGACTGGTATTTACTGACACTGCAGGAACACTTAGAGCTCTTGTTGGCAAATGTTTTGAATACTAACAGGGCTCGACATTAACTTTTTGAGGCACTTGTCCTTTGGACAAGTACATTAACGTATTAACAGCTAGTGGTCCGTCTGACGTTAGCGGTCCGTCTGACGTTAGCTGTCCGTCTGACGTTAGCGGTCCGTCTGACGTTAGCGGTCCGTCTGACGTTAGCTGTCCGTCTGACGTTAGCGGTCCGTCTGACGTTAGCGGTCAGTCTGATGTTAGCGGTCAGTCTGACGTTAGCGGTCCGCTGACCCGAATTGTGGGGAAAAAAATGTATTGGTTTCAAATCGGTAACATAGACGTAATGAGTGGCACGTAACGTGAAGTAACATGGCATTTTATTTTGTTTTATTTGAGTTTTAACTTGTCCAGTGGGGCAAGTCAATTTCTCTTCCACTTGCCCTACAAAAAAATCCACTTGTCCCGGACAAGCGGACAAGCCTTAATGTCGAGCCCTGATTAAATTATGCATGGTGTCCATTTACAGCTCCTTCTATTTATTGTAGAGGCTATGAGATTGTCTAAACGATGGCAGAGAGACTTTGCTGAAAAACTTTTTTTTAGAAAGCCCTTATTCTTTTATCGGTGCCAGATGCAGCATTGTCACCAGCAAGTCATGCAAGTCCAGAGAAGGGTTTTTAATTCAGAAATATCGATCAGATGAGAGACGTTTTAGTGATCAGAAGTGCCAGCCTGGATCAATTAGTCCTAGGTGTGCTGTAAGAATTGGTAATGCTGGTAATCATGATATACTTCCAACGCTAATGCAGATACGTCTGAAACACGTCTTTCTCTCTCCAGGCTGTTGTTTTTCAACCCCAGTGGGAAGCTTTTCAAAAACGCTTCATAGAGACATTTGAAAACACCAGTTTTATCTTTTACTGTGTTGCTATTGTCACATCAGTTAACCCTTGTGTTGTCTTCCCGTCGATCATGAACTTGTTGTCCTTCCGGGTCAAAATTGAAAATTAACTTTCTTTCTCGCTCTTTTCAATTCTTTTGTATTCATGGTCAATAAACCTAATTTATATGACATTATACCTAATTTTAAAAAAAGCAGAAATTATTAATTATTTTGACTAATAGTTAAGATCAGAGGATGTTGAGTGGATCACAGACTGTTATATGTCAAAGTTTAGTCTGAATAGTAGTTTTTTTTCAAATGCTATGAAATTGAATAAAACACCCCAAATTCAATGAAAGTAATCATTCATTTTACCTGCAAAGAACCCATGCATCCATATTATTTTGGGGCATTTTTATTCAAAGAAACCCATATTTCTGATATAAAAAAAAGTAAAAAACGGGTCAAATTTGACCCAAGGACAACACAAGAGTTAATGCTATATGAGGACCTGTAATGTGCAAGTTGCTGAAAATGAGTCATTAGTTACAGTTACTAGTCACTTATCTGAGAGTTACAAGGGAGTTAAAGGCCGCTTTAATTCTCCTATTAATGCACACATAGCTATATCATTTTAGTGTTGCTGTGGTACAGTGTGGGGCAACACAACTGTCACATTGCTGTGTGTGTACCCATTATCCCTATGATGAAAGCAGTGGAACAATAAAACACAATAGACATGATTTTATAGGCCTAGGTATTATGTTCAGTGAAAGTCTAACGTGGTTTGACTGATTCTTGATTGATTAAATCAATTGATTGTTTCTTCTTGATGTTTGTCTGCTTCGATGATCAAGACAAAAAGTAATGAACTAATTTGAATTTCAGCAATTGTAATTGCGTTATTACTGCGTGAATTACAATAACATGTTACTCCTAACACTAATGATGACCAAACGTAAAGGTCTTACCGCAGCTGCCCAGGAACTACTGTCCTTAATTAGCTTAATGACCTGTGATATGCTCTGTATTGTGTGATCGGCTAAAAAAGGGATCCGAGAGAAAGTCGAAGGCAACAGAAGGGAGATTTTAAAGAAGAAACTACGCGAAAATGTGGATGTGGACAGAGATATTTCACAACTTAAATAGTGTTTTCATATTTGTCTGCATTAGTGTGGATGAAAAATGTCTAGCTCAAGCTGCTGAGGCACCATGCCGTGCTGCTAGCCAACATTCCAGTTACAATGTGAACACCATCTTTGTAAATGTGGACAGCTCCTAAACCTTGCATAATGTGAAGGACGCACATGGTGTGTGTTGTGCAGTGGACTAACTGAACATATACAGTTAGGCATAGTTGTGAAATGTGAGTACTGTATGTTCTGTTGGTAAGTGATGTGTCTTTTGCTCCCTCCAGGTCCCACTGATCTCTGTGGCTTCATTCTTCTTCATGAAGAATGACTCTGTCTTTTCTGTATCTGTCCACTTTGACTAAAAACTACTACTAAGCTAAATCTGTAGTAAGATGTACAGTAAATGTTCTAACTCCACTGTGTGAGAGTGGCACTAAAACTCGTATCTCTGATTGTAGACACTCTGAATTGAAAATAGGCCTTATTATGAGCTTGGGTCTACTGAAAAGACAACATACCGACATATCAACACACATAAGAGCAAGGATCCTGCCTTTTATTATATTCAGACTATCTATGGTATACATATCCAAAGCAGTAGGGAGCGTGTAGCTCTGCTTTGGTGTAAAATGTTTCTGCTAAAAGTATTCGAAAAGAGCTGCAAAGATGAATCCATCAACCAATTAGTTGTCAACCAATAATTTAATCGGCAACTATTTAGAAAATCGATTAATCAGTTAATGTTTTATGAATAAAAGTAAAACTTCTCTGGATCCAGCTAGTTAAATGTGAATATTTTCTAGTTTGTTCTCTCCACTGTGACAGTAAACTGAATATCTTTGAGCTGTGGATCAAACAAGACATTTGAGTCATCTTGGGCTTTGGAAAACACTGAACCCCATTTTTCACCATGTTCTGACATTTTAGAGACCACACAACTAAAATAATAAAATAATTGACAGATTAATTGACTATGAAAATAATTTTTAGTTGCAGCCATAGTATGGAATAACAGTCTTTGATTGACATAGCTGTGCATCGGATGGCATTGCAATTCAAAAGATGGCTCTAAATTAGTGTGCATGTATAATCACCTGCGTGGTGCTGTGCTGTCGAGCACTAATACTGTGTGATTCATCCTTCTCCAGTGTGTGAGATCCTGTTTTTGTTTTTTTATTCAATAATGAGTCTAACATTAATACCTGTCCCCTCTCCAACAATCCAGGTCATTGCTTTGCTCTGATTCTGACAGACTCCATCTCTACTGCTACACTCAGCTCTGTGTGTGTTTGTGTGCATGCAAGGATTTACATGCATGTATCATGTGGAGCTTGTCCTCCTTCCTTCCTTCCTCTGTCTTTCTCTACACTTCCTCTCTGTCTCTGCTGTCTCCCCTGTTTCCTCACGTCTCGTCCCTCTCTCTCCCCCATGCTGAAATGGGTCATCTGTCCCTGACAGGAACGAAAACGAGAACAGGTACTTGGTTTCGGCACGGCATCTCTCTTGGCCTGTGCATGTCGGGGGCGGCAGATGTTTCCTCTAAGCTGGGGAGAACGTTGGCTGGATAAGGCGTAGCTTATTTGGGGAGAGCAAACAGGACAGTCTGCCTGATGAATGCACTGCTGGCTCTTTGATCAGGCTGCAAAGAGTGCAGCAGATTTCATTCCTGATGTAAGCAGTATCAGTGAAACTGGCCTGCTGTCGTTTCTTAAGCACAATATGATAGAGACAGAGGACACCTCATAGCTGAAACCATAGTGATGAAATATGATTAGCAGAGAGAGGGACAGGATGCAGCTGAGTGCCAGGCTTTGGTTCCTTTAGGGGTGTCAAACTCTCAATCCAGTAATCAACCAAACTATCTAATCTTCAGAGAGAGAAAGCACAGCACCGTGCATTAGTCACTATGTATGTTTATTGCAACTGGTCCCCCAAAAGACATGGAAGTAAATAAACACAAAACAACACACAATACAACAGAAATAACATCCATCTATCTATCTATCTATCTATCTATCTATCTATCTATCTATCTATCTATCTATCTATCTATCTATCTATCTATCTATCTATCTATCTGTATCTATCTGTCTGTCTGTCTGTCTGTCTGTCTATTATGATTGTAATATTTGAACTGTTAACAATGCAAACCAGAAGGCCGCAAAAAAGCAAGTTACAATAATAATAATAATAATAATAATAATAATAATAACTTAATGTATGTATTATCTTTCAAAACAAAGTTAGAATGTGTTTTACAATAGAAACAAATAAAAAAGGTAAATAAAATCCAACTGCATCACAAAAGACAACTCAGAAAGTCAAGTAGTACACCTATGTTACAGGCCTCTTTTTTAACATTGTTATTACTTTATTAACATTGTTGTTTTAAGGGTGCATGCTTGGCCGTAATGTAGAGTGTGAACACCGCGCATACGCTTTGCTTCTCTCATCTCACGGACCCAGCAGTTCCCATTTTTGCAAACCATACATAAATACAAGGAAAATATGACCTTGTTTTACACAACATTTCCATGAATCATGGATGTGTTGATGACATAAATGAGGAAATATTAGAGGACTTAAGGAGATGTGATGTTGAACTGCCTGTGCAGATGCCACTTAACCCAAATGCCCCAGCAGCAGCACGAGAGAGGAGAGGCAGAAGAGCTGCATCGTCTATAGTGAGGTAATCTCGGTCTAATGTTAGACTACATAGCAAAAATATCACCATGCATTCATAACCTCGTGAATCAGTGAGAGTGAGCCCAAAACATCGGAAAGTATGTTTTTGTGACATTTCATTATTTACATTTTGTCAAAAATAAAAATCAATAGCAAACGTCGGTCTCCTTGGCTGTGAACCGCTCCTGGCGTGTGCCCATGGATGTATTAAGAGCGTGCGCCTAGAAATCCGACGTTATAATAGCAATCTGCCATGGAACAAGCGAGCCTGCTTTTAAAGGCAATGTGAGATAATGCTCTGATTGGTTTATTGCACGTTACGCCCAAACCACACCTATGAGTAACTTAGCTACTTCAGACCAACCCATTTTAGATTTGCGTCGGGCGTAAGAGGTTTACAAAGTAAAAAAGCCCAAAGTCCACCCCAAAGGGACTTACCATCTTCCAGAGAAAACACTGTTCACCAACTGCTCCAAACAGCTCTATTGTAGTCCAGCCTTTACTTCAGTGACGAACATGCGTCACTTTGTAACACAAGTTATAATGCTCGCCTAGCTGCTAGCGTGGCACTCCCTCATGCTCTGCAACTGACAAGCTAGCTGTACTTACTGCACATGTGCGACTCCAAACAAAGATGGTACAGTGAGATGTCTCACTCTGTAGCTAAAACAGAGAGCTCAACACACAGGGTGAAAAGAGGAGCTGCAGCAATGTGCAGTACATGAAAATGTGGTGTTTTCTGAAAATTAAACCACATAAACCTATTCTGGTACAACCTCTAAATACAATTATGAACCTGAAAATAAGCATAATATGAGCACTTTAATGTAATATTGCGTAGTGTTGCCTGTGCATTTCTGTCACGCTGAGTTGCATACGGATTAGTCAATACCAAGAGAGCTTGTCTGGAACTTGTTCCTGTAAATAAAAGACTAAAGAAGCATCCGTCCCCATACCCAAGTCAGGCTCTCCATAGATCAGCTCCTGTAGCAGTACAGGTCTGATCCCAGGAAGCAGCTCCAGTTGTTTTTTGTTCTTGCTAAGGCACTTACATGTTTTTCACCCTTCTAGATGTTAATTGCATTGTTTTTCCTCTGCTGGCTGACATTTAAAAAGCATCCACCAGCAGGTGCATGGAGCAAGAAATGGCAAGGGAAATCAATTTGGGTTGTAGAAAGGGCAGGGAGACCAGGCCATCGATGTTAGGCACAGTTTGACACCCTTAAGGAACTGATTCAGGCAACAAACAAGTGGAGAACAAAAGATTAAACAAACACTTCAAAGATCCAGACAAATAAATGTATGACCATGCATCTTGTAAGTAGAAAATACTTTACAAAGTAAAAGCATCAGGAAGGACATACAGTACTATAGCTTGTCCTGTTCTCTCCATCTTGTTCTGCATTCTGTCTTCTTTCAGAGGAGCTTCACTAGTTTTAGAATGAAATATTTTAAGAAAAACAGGTTTACTACCAAAATACCATGTGTTTTTCATGTGGGTTGACAACCCACATGAAAAACACATGGTATTTTATAGTGTAGTTGTTAAAGGATACATTGTATTTACTACAATCTGGGTCTTACTTTTCGTAGTTGGCCATTAGCATTGTACAACCCAAGTTCATTGTTGAGATCTGGGAATGCAGCAACATCGCTTAAAAGCCAGACGGGTCAGGAAACACGGGCACTCAGACCATCATACAGGTTGCAAACAAAGCTCCAGGTCTGCCAGATTTATTTGGAAGAGAATAGGTGAAGAGTAAGAATTTCCACCTAGTGTACGTACTGTAGTTTTCCTGTTATTAATAAGGGAATATCAGTGACATTTCAGATGAGCTCACTTTCAGTTTTACCTCCACATAAAAGTGGTTTAGACCAATAGGATTGGGCATCAAGAATCGGTTTCAACTTGGAATTGTTTCAAAAGTTACGATTTCAATGGAATATATATATTTTTTTTTTATTGGAAAATTTGGTTTTGAATCCGAACATCGGTTCCAAATTTAACACGCGCAAATTTTTGTTTCCATAGCAGCCACAGTACTTATAGGCGCTTGTTGTGTTGCAGCCATGGATCACAGTAAGCAGCTCTCTAGTTTGGCTTCATTTTAGGTTGAAAATACCTGGAAACAATTGAATTAAAATAAAATGTTCCTCTTTTCTGTGAAATAAGCATGTGATCCGTTTGAACTCCACCCCTCCAAGAATCGGAATCGAGAATCGATTAACCGGTACCGGTACCGGTATCAAAAGAAAGAATCGGGATTAGAATCAGAATTGTTCAAATCAAAACGATGCCCAACCCTAGATAAACTGTTGGTTTGTTTACAGCCCAACCTTAATGTCAGACAGTAACATGGATACTGTACGACTGAACGGCATGAATCATGAGGTGTGGAATCTTCCGATGTATAGTATTTAGGATGCTGGGCTGTGACAATCTGTCTGACTGCTTGTGTTTCTTGCCACCTCAAACTTTGTTGTTGTGAAGTCCCCGTGTTCCCATATCTCAGCAATTGGTGACGTCAGTGTTAGTAACTAATAGCAATAATGGCCAAAACCAGAAAAACAAGACCCAAGTTATTACAAACTGGAATAAGAAGGCCCCGACACGTGCTATGCTGCCCTTCTCTCATGAAAAAAAAGACATATCATTCATTTCATTCAAAGCTCAAACTTCTACTTTATTTGTTTTATGCCATTAGGTTTAGGATGATTTTAATATATTTACCTCCTCCCTTAGCAAAGATATATACATGTTAATGTGTTCTCATCTCCCATATATCAGTATCTGTGTATTTAGCATGTCTGGTTGCCAATCTGTGTCGTCACTGTCTTTCTGTTCTACCCTTCTCATTTTATGTCTGTGTCCTTTGTCTCTTTTTGGCTTTTCTTTTCCTCATTGGTCCAAAGGTCTCTTGAAAGGTATGAAAGGAAAAGAGTCTCCACCTGAGTCCTCTTGATCCTGCTCTAAAAAAATGTCATCTTCTATTGCTCATTTGCAGTGCATGTTAATTGACTAATGTCTGTTAGAGACATTGCACTTTAAATTGTATCTGTGAAATTAAAGCATTTCAAAGCATGGTTAGTCCAGTCTTTGGTAATAACAAACACATACAATGTCTCCAAATCTTTCAAGTTAAGAAGTAAAAAAACAAAACAAAACACAGAGTTGACTTGCTGACTCTAGAGTCATGTCAATCTGTCATTTTCATAAGATTTAATAAGATTTCATAAGATTTAATGAGTGCTGCAGATGAGCAAGTTTACATTCTGTTATGCAATGAAGGTTATCTGAAACCCACTACCATTTTACAACTTACCTCCCCCACCTCTGCTCTTCTAGTAAAAAAAAAAAAAAAAAAAAATCACCTAATCAGAAAATTGAATCACCCCGACTCTGCCCTCTTTCATTCTGAAGACATTTTGAAGTCACTGAAATAAAAGGCTCTCTCTTGGCAAATGTGATCAGGGCAGGTGGCTGGAGAAAGACTCCAAAGGCCAAAGGCCACGTGAATTTACTTAGCTGTAAGAGATGTAATCTTGAAGCATTTCAGTGGCACTGGTGCATGGAGAGATGTCCTTCTGATCTACTGCTGGCACACTCAAAAGATATGGAACCACAGAGCCACTTTCTAGCTGCCAGCCGCTCACCTTCCTGCACACTGTATCTGATGTATTTATAAGTCATGATGAGGACATCTGCACCTGCAGCCAACACCTGAATCCACAACTTACAGGCCTGCTGGGCACTTGTAGTGACCACACTTTTCTTTCTTCACAAATATGCATTTACGCTGCAGTCTGTAAGTATTTGGACAGTGACACATGTCTGCTGTGTTGGCTCTGTATACAGTATGCTTTGGTCAGTTGGATGAACTGACTCATTAACAGCAAAAGCTGCTAAGATTTTTCAAAAACCAAGTGGGGATATTCTTGACTAGTTAACATTCTAATCGATTAAAAGATGACAACCTTTCCCTTACATTTATGCTCAACTCCCACTCTTCATCTCTTTACCTTGTTACATGTCAGCATCTGTTCTGAAAGCGTCCATTGTTTCACTATTTCTGCTTCTCTCACTGTCTCTCGCTCTTCTCTAAAATATTTTTTTTGTGGATTGATAAAATAAATACTGGATTTTGACTTCGATCAGAATCGAATGCTGGATTTGAATTGCGTCGGACTGTAATCGTGCTGCATCTGCTGTGGACCGTTTGTGCTCTTGATTATTAACAGATTATGTACAGTTTCTAAAAATGTATCGAGTGATGTCTGTGATTCCCAAAGCGTTTTAGCATGGAGCATGGTGATTCTGAGAAGCTACAGTGTAGATCATGTCCTCGCCAAGGGAATCTGAATACATAATGTTTGAAAACAGAATAAATGCATAAAACCGACCTAAGCAAGGAAATAAAAGAAATCTCACTGTTGCATCCTTTAAGTGCATTTACCTGCTACTGGCTTGATCTGAGACAAGAAAGCTAATGCTAGTCTGTATCTTTCTTCTTGTGCATGAAATTCTCTTCCCCCCTTAAATCGGAGTTAGGAGACATGCAGCCATGCTCTGAACTGAGGTGCAATGAAGTTTCATGCTCAGATCTCATGTCAGAATATGGCCACCATTTAGCATGTGTATGCGAATATCTTATGTGAATTTTTGACAACAGTATTAATCTCTTTTAATCACCCCTGTCTCCTACTAAACACTGTGTTTACTTATTTGCTCAGCCAAATATGTTTAAAAATACTATATACTGTATATATAGTGTATATACACTATATATACAGTATATAGTATTTTTTTCCACTCCAGGAAGTGTGGTGTTATCATCCAGTATACAGAAGTCATTGGGAGAGTTATCACAGATCATTTAAGCATCCCACATGTTGTTAGGTTAGGGGGCTAAAGCTAGAGAAGGATAAAAACAAATGAAATATGTAGACAGTGATCGATTCCTTCAGTATAAACGTTTTGCATTGGCAATGAACAGTTTGCAGATAAATTTAATGTTATGCTGCTATAGAACATAATCCAGGCAATTACATCCCCTATAAAACACATTACTTTTATATAAATGTAAATTTTCAGGAGACAGGGTTGCTTTTAGGCGAGTACTGTGTTCTGCAAAATCGACTTTTAACTTTAGCTCAACAAGCATTTTTGGCATAAAATGCAAACGCAGCTATCTTTATAAAGGATAGGTTTGGATTTTCTCAAGTCTCTCTTGATTCAGTACTCACATTCCATAATATGTTTGAGAGAGTTGTAATCATTTCTTCTGTTTGTTCGGATCATGCCGCAGCGGCTATCTTCCAAAGTTACATTCTTTTTAGTATAGGAGGGATACATCCTGGTAACTGCATGTGTGTTTGTTGCTGGGACAAAACACCAGCAATAAACATGTACACACTTAGCAGGAAGAATATATCCACTGGATTTATTATATTAGCTTTGGCTGAACTTAAGAATGCATCTTTTCATAGACGAGGACCGGGGGTTTGTCCCCATCAATCACAGTGTAATCTCTCTATGAAAGAATCCCTTCATGGCCAGTATGGCTACTAGGAGACATTAATACAGAGAACTCTTCCAAATGACATATAGCATGTGAGTACTATATTTATATAGACTTGAAATTATTCAAACCTATCCTTTTAGGGAAAAGAAATGAATCGTACAAATCTAAATTCTAGTCTGACAAGACCTTGAGTGACTTAAACGTTCAGTCACTTCACCAAGAGTTTGCGAAGTTGAAACTATGGAATTAACATCATTTCTTTACCTGCCATCCCAATAACCTTTCACTTTCCCCTTATAACCTCTGCCGATGGGGACGACTGGGGCCTGAACTCCTGCTAACACTGTAATAACATCTGGCCTCCCATTTCAACCTTTAACTCTGCTCTCCGTGCGCCTCTGCAGCAGCGATGAGGACAACAAGCCCCTCCAGGGCAGCCAGACGTCGCTGGATGGCAACGTGAAGGAGAGCGATGACAGCCTGGTGGACTACGGCGAAGGCGGCGACGGCCAGTTCAATGAGGACGGCTCTTTCATCGGCCAGTACACGGTGAAGAAGGACAAGGACGAAACGGAGGGCAATGAGAGCTCTGAGGCCACGTCTCCTGTCAACGCCATCTACTCGCTGGCGTAGCGCCGCAGCAGCACACGGGGGACGCAGCGGCACCCTGGGATCTGAGGGTGTTACGATAAAAAACACAACACCATACACCAGACACAAACACACACAGGAATATAGTAATATATGAAACACATTTAACACAGAGGGAAGGCAGCAGGGCCTGTCTAGAGACTGTGTAGTCTTTCCTCTGCAGAAAAAGTAACAGGGGAACACGGGAGTGGAATTAGACCACACATCTTTGTTTTAGTTTCCAGCTTTGAGAAATTGGCCCATTGGAGGTGAAGTTTGGACAAAGAGGACAGTGCTTGTTTTCCTCTGCGCTCTGCCTGCCCTAACACAGACATGAAGTGTGCCTTCGGGGCAGCTTTCAGCACTTGGAAGCATCAACAACCGTTCTTTAGAGAGTTTTTCTTTGGTTTGTTTCTGCTCCGAACATTTTCAGTGTCACTGCTCTCCTTCCTGATACGCCCCTCATACCTCTGTGTAGCATCCCAGTAAAGTACACACACACACACACACACACACACACACACACACACACACACACACACACACACTGGCCCCGTCCTGTAACATATTAGCTTCTAATCATCAAACTCAACAGGATGCCGGCAGATATGTTTATCATATTGATATTTACGCAATGAAAGATTTTAGTTTTTCCACAGCTGGTAGACGAGTCATTGAATCTTAATGAGTGCTGTATACAGTCCTGGCACACATTTTAGTGCCCTGCAAAACTATGCACTGTCACCTCCTCCATAGCATTTTAGGTTTAATCTGGTTAGTAAAAGTACACATTTTGAGTTTCTTTTATACCACTTGCAGGCTAAATCACATGCTTTTATTCACTTTGCCTTGTACGATGTGATAGACATGTTTTTCTTACCTCTAATCCAATGTTGTAGTGCAGATGTTCAAAATGGCCACCACAAGAAAGGCTCTTTCTGCCACAGGCACCAAGCTCTGCTACAGTATGTTGTTAATTAATCCCATGGTTGTTATTTTTTATTTTGGAGCATGATAGTAACTTAGTGCAAGAGAAATGGATGGTAACAGAGAGGAATGTTAGTTTTGCTTGAGAAACACAAGTAGACCACAGCCCAAAAACTCCCTAGTTAGCATGCAGGCTAATGCTGCATTCATGTCAAATGGGAACAGTTAAATATTGACAGTTGTACTTTAGTGTATTATTTGTCAAACCTTTGAAAGTATGTTTTATACCAAAACAGACTTTGTCAACATAATTACTTATTTTGATAGGGAACCTTATTTTTAATTGTTTTAAATGGACAGGCTACATATTCCTCGACATGTTTTTTCTCAATTGTAACACCAAAATTATGGAAGTTTGGGGTCCCAACCACAAAGTTCCTAGTTAGTTTTTAGCTAGTTGGAAGCTAACGTCTATGTTCTTTCCCATGGGGCTGAATGCACCATGAGAGGCTGGGATCCCAAAGGTGTGTTCAAACTACATGCCTTGCGTTTTTCCCAAAATATTCACCACTGGATTTTTATTTTATTTTTTTAGTCAGTGTTTATTGGCCTTATACAGCCAATATACAGGCGCAATCTGTTAGCCAGTAACACGCCCACCAACCTCTAGTTCTTTCTGTTACTTCCCTCCAGACTCTCTCTCTTTTCTGGTCTCTGTATGTTGATGAATGGGAGTCATAACGGCTCGGAATAGGCGAAAGGTTTTGCTCAAGTTGAACAATTTTTTACTCCCATGGACACAATTCATTCATCTTACGTCTGTGCGTTGACTTTATATGCAAATACACCGTTCAGTCTGAACCCACCTTTGCAGGGGATCTGCACCCCTTTCCCTCCCTCTAGTTTTTATAAATTCAATTAATTTGTTAAACATTACAGATGAAAAAAAAGACAGTGTTAGGTATGCTTTGGATACTTGAATTAAATGAAAAAAGATTTGCAGCATGAAAATATATACATTCAATTTACAGCCACCTTTGAAATGAAACGTATCAGCTTATTTTTTTTTGCAGAGGAATAAAGAAAAAAGAAAACTGTTTGACTAAAAGTTTTTAGAGGTATGTATGCTCAGTATTTCACTTGACCTACAACCATATTTGTCATGTAGCCATTCTGTTAGCAGCCTGATGGACTGACAGCTAATCCTTTATTTGATACTAAATGATCACGGCGTGCTCTTTTCTTTCACCACTCATACTCTACGTACCTGCTACTCAACGGCACTATTAAACCCTCCAATGCTAAATCAAAAAGATCTTCACTGCACTTAGCAATTGGAGTTCACATTGTATTTCAAATATTTATTTTATATTTCTATTTATTACATTATGTGGATAGTATTAATATTAGTCCTTAATTTAATAATTGTTATATACACATTTTTGACCAACTTATTTTGTTGTTTCACACTAGAAATAGCCAGAATAAACATGTCTCCAGATTCAGTTATTGTTCATCATGAGAGGCATGAAACACACAACAGTATGTTCAGGGTGTTTGTGATATTTGTAGCAGCTGGCTTTTCTGCTGTAAACAAAACCGCATACCTGTCATGGTACATGAAATGTCACGTTTATCTGTCCATTGTGCTGCTCTTCTCGTACTCATGTTGTATTACAGTTACTCTGTGTTGTTATTCAGATTTATGTAACATAACCTTTTCACCACTCAGAAAATCAATATTATTGCTTATTATTTATTTGACATATATTCTGTACATGTAGGTCATGAAGAAAATCTCTTATATTTGTAAATATTTAAAAGTCGATTTCCCCAGAAAAATGCTTTATCCGAAAAAAGGAAACAAAAAGTCACAAATCTTTATCCACCAAGCAAAAGTGACAGGTGCATCTTTAGTCTGTCATGCACCTTTGTAATGTAGCTTTGACTAACATTTGCACTCTGAAAAAGTAACAATAATCATCCTTCACTTGCCCTTTGCTTTGTGATATATACTGACTGTGGCAAGTCTATCAGTCACTTGTTTGATGATGGTTTGGATTCTATATTGTGAAAGAGGAAGACGTTGGATTATTTGTCTATATGTTGTAAATAAGACGTAAGTGCTCCTGGAATATACCGTTTGTAGCATTGTCACACACAAACTGCTAGTAGGCCTAAAAACATGAATTTGCTGACTTATTGGAACAAACTCCCCTCCTTTAAACTGTTTGTCATCTCTCTGAGAATGCATCGACTCCTTCCTAGGATGCCTTTCACCTAACATGCCTATTTTTGCATAGCTAGTCTCATTTCAGGGGCCACCTTAGAGGACTGAAGGTTGAGTCTGCTCCTGCTCCATATATGAGACTGTCAAGCCTCATACAGATCAAGCAGTGCCCAAAGTTAGTCTAGAAAGTCGTCCCCAAAACAGGCAGAGAACGCTAGAAACAAAAGATGTTACATAGCCTTACGTTATGTCAAAATTTGTCATCGGAAATAGGGTTATGAATGGTGTGACCATGTGCGCACCTGGGTGCTCACATGATAGAGCGTGCGCCCATATAAAGAGGCTCAGTCCTCAACACAGCGGCCCCAGGTTCAACTCCGACCTGCTGCCCTTTGCTGCATGTCATTCCCCCTCTTACACCCATTTCAAGTTTAAGCTGTCCTGTAGAAAATAAAGGCCTAAAAATGCCCAAAAAATAATCTTGTCATAGATTCAGATAAGATCACTTAGAGACAACTGACAAACAGTATAGCAGGTGAAAGGGCAGACATATTCATATAAATCTGTAAAACCAACAGATTTTCAGTCTGCACACAAAGAGTTACTGTAAGTCATTATTTACATCCTGCAGTGGCTTGAGTCAAACTATCCGATATATATATCAAGTTGACAAGGATCGTCTAAATGCATAATTAAACATGGGATTGGCCCACAATCAGCTAACCACATTCTGGGCGAAAGAAGTCTGCAATTCTTACCTCATTTCAAGGAGCCTTTTAATTAGGACAGACCTTGTCGATACATTATAATATATTTAATTTGCAGACTTCGAAGGAGGAGGCCCCTAAAATGGAACACAACATATGTCCAGATAACAGGCGGCCATTTTGAAAACAGCTCTGGTCTGGTATTTCTCACCCCTTTCAAAAACAAAGAGATGTCCGATTTCCCCAAAATCACAACCTCCAATTCCCTTTTCCAAAAACTCATGTTCCCTTCTGTCTCTCTGCAGAAACTCAAAGCAATATCCTCTGAGTTTTAATCAGCTGGGTGTTTTCTCTGACGCCATTGTTTTACAGTATGTTCACTCTAATGTTAGTTTGAGCACCGAGCACAGACATCTTGACAAAAACAGGAGACTGCTGCTGAAATGGAAGAAAACGGTAAGAAAAAGCACTGAGAGATGAAACGTTGGGTCGAAACATACAACTCCGAACTTTCTCACTGGACTCGTTGGAAGCGTTTTCTTCCAGATCTGGTCTGGAAACCTGCACCTCCTTCTTCCCACACGGCCTTTCCTCTTTCCCCCCAAAGTGGATCACAGTGGGGAAATGTTGTAAAGTGGCTATCTAACAAGGAAAAGAGAATTATGCATAGTTGCTGATACACAGTGCTTTTTTTCTTGTCCTTTTATTTGTGCACGTTGACTCTCTTTTTACTGTCTGCATCGTCTCAGCTCAACTTTACTGGGGGAAAAGAAAATGTTGATGTGCAGTTTTACAGCTTTGTATTTGTTTTTCATTTCAAAATGCTGCAACGTGTAGAACTGGTGCACATACAAGATTTGCAACTGGATTTTTTCAATGATTGATCACATGCTGTTTGGCTTTTTTTTATGAATTCTCATATTAGCATCTTCTTGTTTATACCATGTGTATCAGAGCAGCTCATCAAAGTCTTGCTTCGATACGCAAAATAACAGCTTTTGTAAGGTACATACTCAACAGAAAATGGCATAAATATATTCACCATGTATGCGTGTATGATGAGATGTTGCAACTTCTGCTAGCGACGCCTTCTTTATAGTAAAGCTATCTCCTTTTCTCTACCTACTGTCGGCTGGTCTCTCTTTTCATCTCTGAGCTTTTGTCATGTTTGCAAAACAGACGCAACATTTTTTTTGTAGTTTCAAAGACTAAACAAGAAAAGAAGAAAAGCTTGCCATACCTTGTGCTTTGTCTGACCTTGTGTTAGTTGAACAGCTGTAGACGTAGTAGAAAGCCCTTCAGGTAATGTCATGCAGTATTGTACAGTTTTCATCTCAACAGAATGAATCAGACATGGGTCATTTATGTGGTTTTTGGCTGAGAACTGATTATTGTATAGATACACCTGACTCTTTTGTATTGTTTATTAGCTGTAGCTTCAACTAATTTTATTTACAGTGTCCATTCCTAACAGACGTTATCTCAGGACACTTTACAGATAGAGTACGTCTAGACCACACTCTATAATTTACAAAAACCCAACAATTCCCCCAAAGAGCAAGCATTTGGTGTGACAGTGGCGTGGAAAAACTTTCTTTAAAGTAACCACGCCGTTTCCAAATTCTAATTCCCATGCTAAACTGCCTTGAAGTACTATCATCCATCCACCATCTTTAGTATCTGCAATGTTTTCCAGAGTGGAGAGAGGACCACACATGTTGCCAACCTCAAACCTCCAAAGCTTACCTACAAACTGTCTTTAGCTTTATTTTAGCAAAAACAGGGTGTCCGTGGGGTTTTAAAAAGTATTAAAAGGTAGTAAACCTAATTAGTAAAAATGAAGGCCATTAAAAGGTATTAAAAGGTATTAATCGCCATTTTACGAGGTATTAATGTTTTTAATTATTTTTTTGCAAACTATCTTGTTGTCCATTTGTTTTATTATGTCTATTTAAGTTGAGCTTGTAAAGTTTGTGTGATATTATATCCATTGCCGCATGCAAATTTAAGAATCCCACGCCAAGACCCGCCCTACGAAGCAGCTCGAGTGGTTAAGGTTATGATAGCCGATTGGTCAGGGGATAGGACCTGTACCAATGGAGTTACATTACCTTGCATAAGCATGGACGCCTGGCCAATAAATGCCATTGAAGGGCGGGACTGACAGATTACAAAATGAAGGAAGACAGTGAATATAGTGAGGGGTTAAGAGAAGAGACTGGCAAGAGAAAACGACAGAAAGTTTGGGATCATTTAAAGCTGCATGCAAACATGCTGCTACATCCAGTGTACTCATCTATTCCACAGAACGAACCCGACACAAGGTAGCTAACTAACGTCTTCTGATCTTGTCCACCGCGCTGTTTTACACAACTAGCTAGCCTACAGCATGTTACTCTGCAAATAGTGATGTTTTACAAACAAGCTAAAACGAAAGCTTCCGGTTTGTAATCTAACTGTTTATTAGTTTGCTACTAATCTTGAAATTTCTGTAAACTTAGCTGCTGCCGGAGACAAACCAGCCCCTCCCCCCAGCATGGCTACTTAATACGCATGTGAATGCAGACATCACCAGACCGTGCTGGTGATGTCTGCATTCTTTATTCTTTCTCCTCACTCAGTATATTAACCTTCTGAAAATGTGGCCCCCAGAACAGTATAGTTGAATGGACCTGCTGTAAGCTTTGTACAGTCACATTTCCCTGGGCAGCTCTTTTGCATATCCAGTGCAAAGAGCCAGAGGCAAAAAGGGGAAGGGGGCGAAAAAGATTTACATTTGAGCCACCAAAAATGTACTTTTTCCAACAGAATAAGGGCTTAAAACTATTAGCATCTATCCCTGTTATTGTATGCAATTTAGGCAATAAAAAAGGTTGCTTTTTCAAAAAAAAGAAACCTCTCTTTTGTAAATTTGCTATTGCTGTTTACTGTAAAGCAAAAGTATTTCTTATCTGATTAATCAATGAAATAATCTGTAGAATACTCGATTGCTAAAATAATCGATAGCCGCAGCACTACTGTTTTTTTGTATTTCACTTGCCTCATGGAATATTTTCTATGTGTAATCATTTGGGTGTCTGTACATACAGAAGAAGGTTCACTTAGTTTTAAATGGTTATTATGGCATCAGTGAATGCTTGTTTTTTTTAACTGCTTTAATTTATCATTTTATTTCATCTATTAATTTTATTCTAAAGGTGGAATAAATGCAAGGTGTTTCCAAAGTCAGTGAGTCTCAATCTATTCTGAATTTCCTTATCTGCATTGTTCTATTGGCCAAGAGGGTGTAGTTTTATAAATCTCAAACTCCGTTTAATGGTCTGAAAACGTGTTGCCGTATAAACCTGCAACTCAATGGCGTGTTGGTTTTAAAAAAAATTGAGAAGGTATTAAAAATGGTATTAAAAAGTATGGAATTTACCTCCAGGATTTCTGTATATACCCTGAAAAAGCTGACTGTGCTGCAGGAACAGAGGTTTGCATTTAGTATAATTCAATGCAATATCATTGATGGCCACTAGATGCTGACTTCAAAATATCAGCTGCCAGGTAGTAAACATAAGACTATCAATTCAGTTTAGTTTAATTCTTAGACAACTTTCAAGTGTTTGCAAAGGCAGGTACACTTTTTATATAGATTCAGCAATGGCAATTGTGAAAGATTCCGTATTTGAATCAGTTGCTACAGATTCCTCTGTTGTTGACACATGGCTTTTTTTTTCTTGCCAGTGAACAGGCCAGTGATTCAGGTCAGTGTGCATTATGTGCTTATTTTAAATTGGGTGGAAAACAACACTCTTTCAGCACAAACTGTAACTGTACCACTCAGATGTTGAGGCACACCTAGTCTCGCATTGCCAGACCTTCCTCCAGAGCGCTGCGGCGGTAGGTCTGGCTAGTCCACAAAACATTCCAGGATAGGAGAAAAACGTGCTCTGGTTTATTGGCATTTCTTTAACCAAAAGTAGTTTTAGACGTGAAACAGAAAACTCAGATTGGACAGACAGTCTAGCTAGCTGTCTGGATTTCCCCTGCAGAGATCTGAGGAGCAGTTAACCATAGTCCTTATAAATCCACCGGAGTTTAGAATGCCAACGCAAAGTAAGAGAAAGGTGACAGACATCCGGCCAAAAAATAGGGACATCCAGCAGCACCTGAACAATCCCAGAAATTAAATGTCACTGATATACACTAAGGCACACCCAGTGTTTAGCACACCTTCGGTGATTACTCTGATGTTTACATTTGACAATTTGAGCCAGCTGGCTAGCTAGCCCAGGCTAGCAGAGTCGGAAGGAGATTGGCAACTTGCTATAGCAGAAGTCCATGTAATGTCTAAAAGCCTGCATTATAAAACTTTAATATTTTCCCCAGATTTTCTGTATAAAGGTTTTTAAACCCTGAGACACCACACTGATCATTCATACAGTCATGTATCAGCCCACAAAGTAACCATACCAGAACTTTATAGTCTGTTGATTTATCCCTTGTACCCTAGGATGAAGTGGATTACACCATTCCCATTAAACTGCCATGAATGCTGAGCTCATTTTACACACAGAAAACCAGCTCAAAGATTAATGAAACACACTCTGTTATAAATCTAGTTGTGGGTATGACAGAAATGGAGAGAGCACAAGGGAGTGGTCCCTTTGGTGGTGACATGTTTTATTGAAGATGGCCTGATCCATTCTGCCTTGACCCCCTCTAGGATGGTAAATATTAATGTCTCAGCCCTCCATAGTCAGCCATTACTACCGCCTTATACATCAGCGGGTAAAAGCCATTAGCAACCCTATACATGGACTGGCAGAGAGGAGTGGACTGAAGCAGCCATAGCCCAGCGTCTCAGAGGAAGTGTTGGTAATTATTACATCTTCCTCAGGTTTCTGCAGCAACCGAGCCAAAGGTTAAAAAAACAATATGAGTTGACAATGGAGAGCAGGGATGTCTTTGTTGTTACCTATTGTGTGTGTGTGTGTGTGTGTGTGTGTGTGTGTGTGTGTGTGTGTGTGTGTGTGTGTGCGCGCGCACTTTAGGTTTCTAAGTTTAGTAATAAGATGATATTTATTCCTTTAATGAAATTCGGAGTAAAATGTCAAAGTTAAATATGAATTGTGTTATCGTCTCCTGGATGGCCAGAACATTATGCAGCCTTTGGCTCCGACTCTGCATCTGCCTTTGAGTGAAGATTTACAAAAAGGTAGTAACATTGTAAAGAATAATAGAGCCTTATGGAAGAAGAATGGAACCTTTTTTTATCCTCAAATATGAATGATGAATAATAAACACCAGTATATGATTTATCTGAGATTAAATATTAGAGGCCCAAGAACTGAACCCTGGGGAACTCCACATGCCATAAGGACCACTCATGATCACCACTAGCAACAACATCGTCCTGAAAAGAAAGACCACTGTACCAGATTATCTTTTTTTTGCTTTTAGAAAGCTCTGTTTTCTTTTAACACCTCATAATTGGTTGCATGTCTGTGAACTAAGCAGTCCCTCCAGGATTTAGCAATGTCGCGATCGCGCCAATTCACGCAAATTCAACCAATCACCTCGAATTTGGTGCGACTCGCAATTTTGACCAATCACCGCAACTTTTCCGCAAATTTGACCAATAACCTGAAGTTTCTCGCGATTTCAACCAATCCCAGCAGTCCCACGTGCCATCAGTATGTGACTCTGAGAGCCAATGACCAAGCGGGAGTGAGAACGGCCACGGGTTGATCATTTCCTTGTTTCTGATGAAGACAAGACGTGTGTGACTGACTTGAACATCTCACATTTACCAACAAAACGTACACCGAAAGGCTGTGTAAACATTTCAGACAGTCCTGCCAACCTGTATACATTTTAACATTAATGTATGCTGTAACGTTTTTTCCACTCTAAAGTCGCTGAAAGCTGCTGCTGTTTCAATCCTGTCGGCTCTCTGCAGTGGGCGGAGCTGCTGCTCCATTCCCCCCGCGACTGACGCGCGCACACACACAAACACACACGGTGGATGCGGGAAAAAATGGACATAAGATGCACAGGATGACCTAAATTGAGGACAGTGACGCTCGTTATTGTAAGTGCAATAATAAGTTAAAGTCCAATAAGTAACGTTACTTTATCAAACTGTATGAATGTGTGTCCCAGTCCAGGCCAGGGTAGGAAATTAACTAACAATGTAAAGATCAACAAGCCACTGACACATATGTTCAGATTTGATTCATTCAATAAATTATTATTTTTTGTCTTAAATCCACCAGCCATTTTCATATTATACCAACATTTGCAGCATACTGAGCCTTTTTGGTAAGGTTACTAGGAAATCTCAGCCCAGAGTTATTTTATTCTCACCAAAACAAATTTCCTTTTTATTTTTAAAGAACTATATAAAAAAAAGACATCATAACTTTTATCGCAACTTTTTACAAAAGCTCCTGCGAAATCAGGCATTTTGGGCCGCAACAATCTCAAAAAAAGGCCGCGAAATCCTGGAGGGACTGACTAAGCAGTTCAGCCATCTTAGATTGTTTCATTTGAATAATGTCTAGAGCCCCGAATGTGTGACACTATATAATATACACTACCGGTCAAAAATGTGGGGTCACTTAGAAATTCCCATTCCACTCCATTATAGACAGAATAACAGCTGAGATCAGTTGCATTGTTTTTTTTAAACAGGGCAGCAGTTTTCATATTACATTATGTGCTTACATAATTGCAAAAGGGTTCTCCAATGTTTTCTCAGTTAGCCTTTTAAAATGATATCAGATTAGTAAACAGAATGTGCCTTTGGAACATTGGATGAATGGTTGCTGATAATGGGCAATGTAGATATTGCATTAAAGATCAGCCACTTCTTTCAGTCGAGAACCCTTTTGCAATTATGTAAACACATAATGTAATCTGAAAACTGCTGCCCTGATTAAAAAAACAATGCAACTGATTTCAGCTGGTATTCTGTCTGTAATGGAGTGGAATGGAAATGTCTAAGTGACCCCAAACTTTTGACTGTAGTGTATATTCTGCCTCCTTGTTTATTCAGCAGAAAAAGGGTGGCACTGAATGTTGCGGACTCAGGGAAAACAACAGTGGTCCCAGGTTGACTTTCCCATCTAGTCTGGATTAGTCAGTTAGTGTCATTGCCAGACCTCCAAAGATCTCAACAGTGCTTTGGAGTAGGCCTGGCCACGTCATCTACATTCTGGGATAGGAGAAAAAAACATTGTTTGCATTTCAACCACACCCTCAACCTTGTGCTGGCATATGGCATCGAAATTGAAGATTTAATAATATTTCCGCAGAATCCTTTATTATCAGACCATTTTTTAAGAACTTTCGAATTCTTACTACCCGACTACAGTGGGGCAAAAAAGTATTTAGTCAGCCACCATTTGTGCAAGTTCTCGCACTTAAAAAGATGAGAGAGGCCTATAATTTTCATCATAGGTACACTTCAACTATGAGAGACAAAATGAGAAAGAAAAATCCAGAAAATCACATTGTAGGATTTTTAATGAATTTATTGGTAATTATGGTGGAAAATAAGTATTTGTTCAGTAACAAAAGTTCATCTCAATACTTTGTTATATACCCTTTGTTGGCAATGACAGAGGTCAAACGTTTTCTGTAAAAGTGTTTCACTTTATAGGACTTTATAGATCCACGTTGGACTAGAAAAGATGACCAAGATTTTTCCAGTGTAGTACTTCTACTACCTGTTTGTACCTGCACACACTGCTAATGTATGTATTTATTTTATCCTGTCTATATTACAGTTTATTTATTTTATAATGATCTTTTTTTCTTTTTTTTCAACATGTCAAGTCAACATGTACAGAGTATCAAACATTTTTAATGCATTCTCATGAACAGGTCAGTATGATATTATATGAAAATGTATGCACACCAAGACGTATGATATCCCACGAAACTAGGAGACCGCCGGCTGGTAATATGATGCCGGCTAGTCATGTGATGCCTTCTGGCTACGACCTCCATGACGCAGAGTGGCAGTTGCTAGTTGTTTAAGCCTCTACAGAGCTTCGCGACTCGGGCTACAGCCTCTGTTGTATCAGTGCCCCCCACCCCAAAAACATTTGTTGACAACAAATGACATGAAAAGACCAAAGCTGTCTCTCAATACTTTCCAACATTCCTAAGCCCGTTTATTTCTAGTGAAAACGTCGATCTTTAACATGCGTAGAGGATGTGTGTTGGCGGCCTGGGGGTTAAAGAATCGATTTAAAAATGTTCAAGTCAGTCTTAAAACAATTTGTAGTAAATTAATGTACCTTGACTTACGTATTTACATGCACAGTAGCTACCTCTAGTATGTACAGTATGACCTGTGTACTACTAGCTAATCACTTCCTAACAACATGCTGCTCATTGATGTGTTTTTGGAGGAAGAAGATTTGTCAGGCTGTGGTTTGGGTCTTTAATGGGATTTATTGATTAAAAAATACAGACTATCACCAGCCTTAACCTTTAATCGATTAGTAGTTTTTTAAAGACAGAAAATACAGATTACTTTGTTGCTGCATTATAACATCACAATCACTATATTTGACTACAATATCCCTAAAAGCATGTTTTGGGTGTATTTACAGTGCCTTGCGAAAGTATTCGGCCCCCTTGAACTTTTCGACCTTTTGCCACATTTCAGGCTTCAAACATAAAGATACAAAACTGTAATTTTTTGTGAAGAATCAACAACAAGTGGGACACAATCATAAAGTGGAACGAAATTTATTGGCTATTTCAAACTTTTTTAACAGATAAAAAACTGAAAAATTGGGCGTGCAAAATTATTCAGCCCCTTTACTTTCAGTGCAGCAAACTCTCTCCAGAAGTTCAGTGAGGATCTCTGAATGATCCAATGTTGACCTAAATGACTAATGATGAAAAATAGAATCCACCTGTGTGTAATCAAGTCTCCGTATAAATGCACCTGCTCTGTGATAGTCTCAGAGGTCCGTTTAAAGAGCAGAGAGCATCATGAAGAACAAGGAACACACCAGGCAGGTCCCAGATACTGTTGTGGAGAAGTTTAAAGCCGGATTTGGATACAAAAAGATTTCCCAAGCTTTAAACATCCCAAGGAGCACTGTGCAAGCGATAATATTGAAATGGAAGGAGTATCAGACCACTGCAAATCTACGAAGACCCGGCCGTCCCTCTAAACTTTCAGCTCATACAAGGAGAAGACTGATCAGAGATGCAGCCAAGAGGCCCATGATCACTCTGGATGAAATGCAGAGATCTACAGCTGAGGTGGGAGATTCTGTCCATAGGACAACAATCAGTCGTATACTGCACAAATCTGGCCTTTATGGAAGAGTGGCAAGAAGAAAGCCATTTCTTAAAGATATCCATAAAAAGTGTTGTTTAAAGTTTGCCACAAGCCACCTGGGAGACACACCAAACACGTGGAAGAAGGTGCTCTGGTCAGATGAAACCAAAATCAAACTTTTTGGCAACAATGCAAAACGTTATGTTTGGCGTAAAAGCAACACAGCTCATCACCCTGAACACACCATCCCCACTGTCAAACATGGTGGTGGCAGCATCATGGTTTGGGCCTGCTTTTCTTCAGCAGGGACAGGGAAGATGGTTCAAATTGATGGGAAGATGGATGGAGCCAAATACAGGACCATTCTGGAAGAAAACCTGATGGAGTCTGCAAAAGACCTGAGACTGGGACGGAGATTTGTCTTCCAACAAGACAATGATCCAAAACATAAAGCAAAATCTACAATGGAATGGTTCACAAATAAACATATCCAGGTGTTAGAATGGCCAAGTCAAAGTCCAGACCTGAATCCAATCGAGAATCTGTGGAAAGAACTGAAAACTGGAGGAATGGGCAAAAATTTCAGTCTCTCGATGTGCAAAACTGATAGAGACATACCCCAAGCGACTTACAGCTGTAATCGCAGCAAAAGGTGGCGCTACAAAGTATTAACTTAAGGGGGCTGAATAATTTTGCACGCCCAACAGTTTTTTTATCTGTTAAAACAGTTTGAAATATCCAATAAATTTCGTTCCACTTCATGATTGTGTCCCACTTGTTGTTGATTCTTCACAAAAAATTACAGTTTTATATCTTTAAGTTTGAAGCCTGAAATGTGGCAAAAGGTCGAAAAGTTCAAGGGGGCCGAATACTTTCGCAAGGCACTGTATATCAATGGGGGTAAGACTCCGGTGTCCACTTGTATATAAATTATGTGAAAATGTACCCCAGCACATACAGTAATGCTATGCAACGTTCCAAACTGGACACATCTGAGAGTAACTTTTTTCATGTAAAATGTGAATATTTCAATGGATATTCCAAATCTATTTAAGAGTTAGCCGATAATGAATGTGTCGAGCTAATTCTCTGCTTTGGTAGGACACACACACACACACACACACACACACACACACATCCCATGCATGCGCTCGCGGCTGTGTGCGTCGCTCCTCCTTGTGAATCCTAAATAGTGCGCCAAAGAGTACAGAGTACTGCGAGCTGCCGGTCGTTTCGGCGGACATTACGGATAAATTTAGTCCACAAAATATGAGCGTTTTGCTGCGACGAAAATTAAGATTAGGCACCAGAATGACTAGTTAAGATTAGGAAAAAGGTTGTGGTTTGGATTAAAACACTTCTAAGGAACACGCATTTCCTGGGTGAAAGGCTTTAGTTTTACCCAGGAAGCGAACTCCACTCCATGGCCTGTATGTTATCTTGATGTTAAACCAATTCTTACCAGTGTATCTTGATTGGGAATCTAATGACTGCAAAGAAAGAACTTGATTTTTAGATTTAATGGATTATTTCAAATCGAAAGATGTGCAACAAGGCTGAGGTAACACAATCAATGTCTTCAAAAATATAGCTTGCCTTAAGCTTGCTTTTTAAAAATGTAAAAATAAATTATACAGCAAAAGTGCATGCACAAGATGTCAAGATGGTCTGCAGTTAGTTGCTACCCATTTCGCAAGCCTTTTTTTTTTTTTGGTTTCATCCACAAGTCTGTGGTGACTTGCACTCTCCAAAATAGTGCTTTGCCTGAGTCCGCTAGCATCAACCTGATTAGCTGTACTAACTGCATGCTTAGCTAGATGGTAGCTTAAACTTGAAGTGCTTCAGTGATATATTAGTTCCATTTCACACAAGGTGCATATTGCTTTTGACTTGTCGACAGAGCCGTCTGGGAGTTTTTTAAAGTAAAACGCGTAATTTTGAACTGTGTTGTTCATCTCCATGGCTGCAGCAGGAGGTAGGAAGTGTCTGTCTGTGGCAGCTTGACAACACGTGAAGGTGCCTCAAAAGGTCAAAATAGTAGCAGCCAAAGATTCTACAGCGTAGCGATTCTTCGTAGCAAAGGTCATTTGGTAACAGCACCAGTGATGGTGTAAAATAAAGAATCTTTGGTACACGCGATTAACGTGATGAACACAATTATAACGCGTTATGCTCTGTCTTTAATCTCATCACGATTAACGTGTTAATGTTGACTGCCCTAATATATATATATATATATATATATATATATATATATATATATATATATATATATATTATTATTACTTTTGTAGCTATAATACACCACTACTAAAAAAAGAGGAGACAGCATGACATTGAACGGACTTGAAATGAGATGGCGCTGTGCCATAGTTGCTTGAGCACGTCGAACACTAAAGTAGCGCAAAGATTAAACATTATACATCATGGCCGTTCTCCAACCTGACACGTTATACCTGACCCTGACAAAAACAAACTAAAGCTACTGTAAAACCATAAATACATATACATATATAAAAACTAAAACTAAACCTTTATAGAAGAACTAAAACTTGCAAACACTCTGAAAACTAACTAAAACTAAGAACTAAAATGAAATTGAAAAGTCAAAACTAAATTAAAATAAAAACTAATTGAAAATTCAAAAATATTTTAACCTTTATACACACACAATACTATATACATGTGCACATGGGATTTGTTTGTCAGCTTATTTTAATGCTAGCTATGAAAGAGGCCCATGACCTTTGTCTTTCTCTGTCCTTCCTGCCTCTCTCTTGATTTTACAGTAATTCAATAAAGGAGAAAAATCTCCAAAATAATGTCTCTCAAAGGAATGACTGGTGTTCTGTAATGTAGTCTGATGTACAACAGCGTGCTGGACAAACTATTTTCCTCCTTGTGGTCACAGATGCTGTGGCGTCTCCACCGGGACAATAAACACTGACAGATGCTCTGCAGTCAGTGCAAGCCTCACGCCAGTTATCCAATCAAATCAGCTACCTGTCCTGGGACCACACACATTCACACACATACACACACTACCAGTGCGACCTCTGACTTAATCTGGTGAAGTGCTAAGGTCGGTTCCCCAGTTTCCTTCCAGATATGAATCTCTTTAAGACTTATTTGAGTCATTGGGTTAGGAGGTGAGGTCATTCCCCCAAATCTCCTCCCACACTTCATCTCTCTGTCCTGAAAGTAATATGTATACCCTGGCCTGCAAATTTTGCAAATGCATCCTCCTGGCAAACATTTGCATCCCACACTGAGGGCCATATTGAGAATGAATGGGCTTTCACCATCCATTGTCATTGGATTGAATGGATTCAGTGGGGAGAACAAAATAATTTTTAGGCTTTTCCTTTACATGCCATTTTCTGGAAGCCAAACAATTTACCTCAGCCAGATAGTCTCTAAAAAGACAAATGACATGTAGGAATCCTGCAGAGACGCTTGATTTATTATGAGGTCCTCTGGATGAGATACTACCAGTCAATGTATAGGTGTAATATATGGTGTAGCAGTTAGGGATGCACCGATTGTGAAATACTGATGCCAATGTTTTTTCCCTTTTGTGACACAGAAATTATTAAAAATAAGCTAACTGAACTGTTTTAAAGTAATTTATCCCTTCATTACACTATCTTTGAAGGAGCACAAATGCAATCATTAAATGTGGCTATGAATTGTTTTAGGTTAATTGCAGCTGCATGTTGCTCTATTGCCTAAGCAACATTTTTAAAGAATATCTTATCTTAAATCTGTGGTTCAAATGTAATTATCAGTGCAAACATCTTGAACAAAAAAAGGACGATTACATGGGAGCCACTAAGCCAGTTCAATGGCTTTTAGATAATGAACATTATACACATTGACCAAATAAACATCCAATTACAGAATATGTGTTTCCAAATCAGAATTCTATAAGATCAATCAATCAATCAATTTCATTTTAATATATATTCACATTAAATCATACAAGGAACAATTACAGTGAAATGAAATGACAAATGTGAGGACAAATGTGTGGATCAGTAGATCACAGTGACCCATATGTCTCATGATGACTTTTAATTGACAAGCAGTGAAAACACAGGAAGCCTGACATACCAAGAGTTCAGGCTCATCGAAGAATTCTTCAGTTAATGAACCTGTCACCGGGCAGACTGACCTTTAAGTGGCATCCTCCTCATGACAGCATCATGTTTAATTTGGGTCAGGTCCATACTGGCTACATTTGAAAATATTTGTTCTTTTCTGTTTTGACCTGCCATCTGTCAAAAAGTGTTAACCAAAATGGATACATGTTGCATTTTGTAGCTGTAATTTAGTGTGGACAGAGAAAAACTTTCCCTAAATGATAACAAACACTGCTCACAATCAGTTTTGGACCACTAGCGAAGCAATTACACAATGTTTAAATGAGCAGACCCTGTTTTAACAGTTTCTATTTAATGGTTTGCTGGCACGAGCATGGTCCACATGTACATCTCATGCAAATAAAGCTTAGCATAAGTTCAGTCAGGAAGACTATTTAATGTTACTCGCTCATTCTCCCCCCCCCCCCCCCCCCCCCTCTCTCTCCATCTTCTCCTGCTTTCTCTTATCAGCTGATTAGGGGCGTTCACTCTTTCAGTTAAACCAACCACATTTAGCTGCAATCTCTATCAGCCAATCACATCGTTGTTGTCAATATTTAAATCTGTTCTCTCTGTTGCTGTCAGCTTTCATACCAGTGTTAATTGTCGCAAATGGCAAACCTTCACTTTTTTTTCCAGTTTCTGTTAGCAGTAGCAAGTCGATGTCTGATTCCGCAACAAGAGGAGAAAAATATCTTCTCCCATTATCTTCTCATCTGCTACTCCTGGACACTCCGTGGGTCCTTCTCACTTTCCTTATTTGACAGCTTCTTGCTTCTCAGTCCTCAGCTGAACTGAAGTTGTTCTGTCCCTCCTTCATGAAGGGAGTCTCAAAGTCTTTATTTATACCAGAGGAGCGAGCATCGAGGAGGGATCACCAAAGAGGGATCACCGAGGAGCTATGAGCAAGGATACGGAGAGCAGCCTTCCTGAAATCCGTGCAGCTGAAAGCCGTTGCTAACTCGCCCACAGCCGACAAATTCACGTGACGCTTGAGAAGAAAGTACATCGCATCCCATTAAAATCCCAATTTCTCGTTTCCTCCCATGATTCCCTCGTGTCTCTCCCATGCTTCTGTTCAAAGATGTTCTATCAATATTATTAAAGTTATGAATATGTGTATTCATAACGCCACCAAAATGACAATCAAAACGGGGCACCACCCTGGAAGTCAGGGACCAATAATCAAACTGTGAAACAGCCTCCTTAGCAAGGATGAGTCCAAGCAACAACCTTTTTAACCAGCTTGTTATTACAATAAGTACACAAATAATCACAGACAACTGCTATTTAAAATATAGTAGAATTTATTAACTTCAAAATTATCAATGGCCAATCAATAATAATTTGATCAATTAAAACCAATATACCTTTTTTTAAACTACAAATAAAACAAAGCCAAAACAAACCAGCATGTGATGTGATCTGGGTGTGTGTGTGTGTGTGTATGTGTGAGAGAGAGAGTGCGAGGAGGAGGGGGGGTGCTCGGTCACGCCCAGATTAGCCGTTAGCTCATTGAAGCTAGGCTATGTGTTAGCTGCACAAAAGCTATTTAGCCTCAAGAGGGCGGTAGTGGGCTGCGTTGCTACGCCACGTGACTAAGCTAGTCAGTTAGCTCTCAATCTAACATGTTGCTGACAAAGAGGGACACACTAGCTACTTCGCTATGTGCTAGCTGTAGCTATTCGACGTATGTGACTCGCTGTTGGTCAGCTGTTCACTTGGGCGTGTGTATGTCTGTACATGTGTGTGTTAGTAAAAGAGGAAAGAAAGCCCCTTAGAGAAAGAAAGACACTTTGAAAAACCTGATTATCTCACTCAGTACAATAACTAAAACTCCGTGAAAGGGGAGTTTGCAGATAGCAATTACAGTTTTAACAAACTAGCTGCAATATTCAACACAACCTATCAACAATGCACCGTGATCAGAGTGCATTCACAGAAAATAGATTGAACTCTGTTCGATCAGATTAATAAATCAAGCAATAGCACATTATTAATCGCAAATCACATTAATGGCAAACAAGTGGCAGCATTAGCCTTTACACATTAATAAAACACACTATTCCTCTGCTCAGAAAACCTTAAGCCTTCTTACTGTGTGTTCAGTCCGTTCGTGTCTGTCCATAGCTTTTCACGTTAAAACAGAACGGGCCACAGTCGACTTTGAAGAAACAACGGTGTCCATGTCCAATTTTCTTCTAGAGAACATCGTTCTCTCTGCAGCATTGAAACACGACGTGTGTTTTCAGGATCCCCTTGATTAAATCCATTTTGTTCAGAAATGGAAGTTTTTAGAACAAGCGCTTGCGCGCTCCCTGTAGCAACGGCTGTTGCAGACGGAAGACCAGGATTTTTGGGTGCTCAGGCTATTTATAGATCAGGTCCCCTGACCTGGCTCCATGCTGTTTATGGTCCCAGGAACCAATGGGAGATCAGAGTTTTCTGACCTATGGCCATTTTGTGCAGGTACACATGCCTAAACACATTTATTGATCAGCAAAACAATTGCTGGGTCTCCACCATTTGGTTAAAATCCAGGTCTGTGCCCACATCTGACTAAAAGTTTCCATGTCTTTTTCCAGTATCCAAAACTCATCCCCTGTATTAAAGGCAGCTGATGAAAGATGTTGGAATTTTCATCTTCGACAAAGGCACATCTGCTGCGGTCCTCCTGAATTCATGTTAATTACAAGGGAGTTCAACAGTAAGGGCAAAAAAGTGGTTCACACAACGATCCTGCATAGCTTGAAGCGTCTACGTATGTCTACTTACATGGACCAATGTTTCTGCCCTAGCCACATCTTATTAAAAGTGTCCATGTCTTTTTTACAGTATCCAAAACTAATTTCCTGTATGAAAGGCAGCTAATAGAAGTAAGCATTTTAATATTTGATAAAGACACATCTGAATTCATGTTATTACAATGGATTTCAACACTAAGGGCAGAAACGTGGTTCACACAACGATCTTGCATAGCTTGAAGCATGTACGTACGTGTACTTACATGGACCAATGTTTCTGCCCTAGCCCAGTTTTGGTCACCTATGCAAGCTCCATACAAGTTAGTTTAATCATTTCGATTTTATGTACAGTGTCAAACTAACAGAAGTCATCTCAGGACAGTTTACAGATAGTGTAGGTCTAGACCACTCTCTTACAGAGACCCAACAATTTCCACAAAATTATGCATTTGGTGTGACGGCGATGAGGTACAATGTCCTTTTAACAGGCAGAAACCTCATACAGAACCTGGCTCTTGTTTGACAGTCATCTGACACGACCGGTTGGAAGAGAGAGAGAGAGAGAGAGAGAGAGAGAGAAAGATAAAGAAATATGACTCAAAATAATTATAGCAGTGAGTATAATGGAATGACATGATGAAGTGGCAATTATAGTAACAGTAAAGTTACTAGAACTGTGACTAATAATAGTAGTACAGCAGGGCATAGCAGGGTGTCAAACAGGACCAAAGCAGCAACTGCTACCATGATCCAGGTGCCACCATGATCCGAGAAATTCTGAGAGGGTAGAAAGCATAAGGGCTCCAGGCAAGAAGCTAAGTTAGAAACATGCATTAATGGGACATGATCACACACAGATGAAGAGAGAGATGAGCTCAGTGTGTCATGCTGCGCTGTGTTATTTTCGATGTTAGGGGTGTAGTGCAGAGCGAAGGGGCATGGGACGCTGGGTTGAAGATTGTGGCTGAGACCATCAGGTTTTAACAAAGTGCAAATCAGCTGGACTGGATAATCTGGACCCCTCTTTTCTAAAACTATCTGTGAATATTATCTCAGCCCCCATTACTAGTCTGTTTAATCTATCTCTCTCATCTTGTACCACAGCCACGCTTAAGGTTTTAAATGACATCATAGTTGCTATTGTAAAAAGCATTACTGTGCAGCCGTCTATATTGATCTGTCCAAGGCACTTTGACTCTGTCAACCATCCTATTCTTATTAGAAGACTCAATAGCCTTGGTTTCTCTCAGAACTGCTTCGCCTGGTTCACTAACTTGTTTTCTGATAGGGTCCAGTGTGTAAAATCAGAGGGCCTGCTGTCTGGAACTATGGCTGTCTCCATGGGGGTGCCACAAGTTCGATTCTCGGGCTGACACTGTTCTCTCTATATATCAATGATGTGGCTCTGGCTGCGAGTGACTCTCAGATCCACCTCTATGCTGACGATACTATACTGTATACATCCGGCCCTTCATTAGATACTGTACCATCTAACCTCCAGGAGAGCTTTAATGCCATCCAGCATTCTTTCCGAAACCTTCAATTACTTTAAACTCTGATAAAACTAAGTGCATGCTTTTCAATCGATCGCTGCCCACTCCTGCTTGTCTGACCAGCAGCACTACATTAGATGGGTCGGAATTAGAATATATGGCTACTTAAAAATACTTAGGTGTTTGGTTAGACAGTTCTCTCTCCTTTCAGGCCCACATAAACCTCAATCTCAATCTAAAATTAGGTCTAGAATCGGCTTTCTATTCTATAATAGGGCCTCTTTCACACATGCTGCCAAACAACATAAAAAAAAAATGGTGAGAATGACTATCGTACAGATTCTAGATTTCATTTATGCTATTTATAAAAATGCTCAAACATCCTCTTGAAAAAAATGGATCTGGTGTATCACAGTGTCATACGTTTTGTCACCAGAGCTCCATACAATACCCACCATTGCAACCTTTACGCATTAGTTGGCTGGCCCTTGTTACATAGCTTAACTCACTGGTACCAACTCATCTACAAGTCCTTGCTAGGCAAAGCCCCGCTGTACCTAAGCTGTCCTTTTTGTGCATTTGTGTCCAGTAGTCCAGTTTATTGTGAGATGAACACCTAGGCTCAATGTCTAGATAACGCAATAGTATCATCATCAGGAATTCTTTTGGCTACAATAATTTTTTTGTGAAAATCAAATATCGTGAAAGCCCTAATGCAGATGTAGGAAAGGTATTGGAGAGTGACAGAATAGGGGTGTTAATAAGTGATAAGGAGGGTGTAAACTACAGGCATAGTGGTAGTAGTAGTAGTAGTTGTAGTAGTAGTAGTTGTAGTAATAGTAATAGTAGTAGTAGTAGTAGTAGTTATTATTCATTTGAACCTGGCCCTTCACAGCACCTATCTTACAAGGGAATTTGATGCTCCTCAGAGACAATTAAAGCGAGCCAGCAGCACTGCCCAACATCATTTATTTCTGATTTAACTCTGTTAAAAGGAGGTTGGTTCATTCTGTGAGAGGGAACATAATATAATTTAAAATTAAAAGGTTGAACAATGTTTATTTGACAAGTCATGTTGACTTTAAAGCCAACTACAGGAACAGGAAGGAGTTGGAAACAGTACTCTGGTGCACATTTTCATTTCTTATCAACTGACTGACCAACCACATTGCTATTTTTAGGACCCACAAGAAAATAAAGTCATACAAACAGTTGTTACTTAGAAAATGTTCACAGACGCAGACATCAATAACTTCTTTTAGATAGGAAGGTTTACATATAGAGTGGACCTAAATTCTGATGTCTACAAGATAATGCTGTCCTGGGAGCAGCTCTGTGGCAGCGCACAATGTTGATGGATGAAAGCCAGTAAAAAATGGATGCTTTGCCATGCTGCAAAAAACACGGTGTGATGACAACATAAAGAATGTTTACGTCTCCCATCTAGCTTTATCGTGATTTATTTAGCTTCCTGTACGAACCAGCACCGTGTGTGTCTTTGTAATGGCAGTAATTGGGTTTTAAAAAAGAGACTTCCTCCTCCTCCTTAGTGTTCCCTGCTATCTGTCTATTTCCCTCTGACATGATCTCTTGTCATTTTTTTAATTTGTGAAATAGTTCTATTAATCTCAGTCCACACAACAGATCATTTATCTGTGTTTCATTTCTAGCAGTCAATTAGCTGACTTGTGTCATACATTTGTTTTAAGCCCACTACATCTCTGTCCATCCTGGTCCAATGAGACTTTATTATGTGTTAGGAAACTTGATTAGCAGGACTCAAGCTCCTTTCTGATTAGGAATGCATCTGTCCACCTTTTAGCCATCAATCTGTGTTATTTGTCATGTGTTGTTCATTAGTCACAGGGAGAATAATAAAATGTCTCACACACAGCATGTAATGTCATTAATGTTCATTTGTCATTGGGTGGAGCTATTTAAAGGTGGTGTGCTGGCAACCCTAGCAGGGCTAAAAAGGCTTCAAGCCGCCACAGCATCAATCCGGTAGGACTAAATAATTCATGTTGCTTAAGAAGTCTGGTCACAGGCAGGGGGAGAGAGGTGAGATGGGCCAGGCGGGAAAACTTACTGTACTCTACTACTGCTGATTTACATATGTGTTAAGTGATGTTTTTGTCAATGAGACCCAAAGTAGCTTCTGCTTTTAAACTCTTCAGACCCAGAAACGTTATCATAAATTGTGGTGGGTATCCAAAAATGTGTCATGCTGGATTCTGGAGAACTATGTACAAAACAATGCTTTTATTTGGCATTTAGTATATTTTCATTAGTTGGAATGGTACAGCCATAACAAACATGGCATCTGAACTATTCACTCAGTTAGCAGCTAATTCTTCTATGGAGAACTATGGCTGTAACTATTTTCCATCCATCTATTGTCTGAAATGTACAGTGGGCCTAAGTTAATTATGAAAACATGAAACACCAATTTCACAACTTATGCACAGCATTTAGAAAAACGCTCTACATAGAGAAAACATCCAAATAGAGAAACATTTCCAGGGGACACTAAAAAGTGGTGCACATGGCTGCTTCTTCTGCTAACCTTAGCTCACGGCTGCAGCTAATTCAAATTTATTGCTGTGTCTCAAATCGTGCATTTCTGTACTTACGCTTGCTATTTTGAGTACATAGTGCATTCACACTGACAAAGTGTGGCCTGTGTGTCTCTGGGGCTCAGCCAGCCACAGTTGCAAAATCTGCTTTACCACACATGTGACATCACTGGTGTCTGGAGGCTACAGCTGCAGCGGGGAGGATATGAACGATGGCCTTAGCTGCCGAAAACAAACACTGACTGGTGTTTTCTTTGTTCAAATTGCCCTCCGGTAACAACAAAAACTGAATGATTCTGCTGCAAAAAAATACACAGTTTTGGCTTGATACTGTTGCCGAGGACAGCTCTCACAGGGCTGGATCTGCGTTTCTGCATGTTTACTTGGACAGTGTGCTGGAGACCTTTAGGATCTCGATTAACTGGAAAAGACAAACAAGACCACCAGAGCAGCCGGGACAGCACAGAGCGACCCTGGCGGATGAAAGCTGTGTGGTGCCGGTGCTGTGTCAAAGTCTGTTTCCCCTGTCGATATGTGTTTCTTACCTTAACCAGTACCAAACTTTATCCCTAATTCCAGCCTGTTGTCAGCACAATGAGCTTGTGATTGTTGTAACAGTGGAAAGGCTAACCAAGATGGATTAATGGGTTTAATTGTGTGTGTGTTTTATGATGAGTTAACAGGTAACTAATATATTCTTGGTTCGGTGAAAGAGACAAACTTGAATTAAAAAGGTGTATGGTTTTATTTCCCTGTTTAGGTGTAAGAATATTTTCTTTCTTGACATTTTTTGAGTTTATTGTATTTACTAAAAAAGCTAAGAGAGTTGTCACTCACATGCAATACATCCTGGTAAATGTAGGCACAGCTTCCACGGCTTCATAAGCAGGAGTCAATATAACACATACTGCGGAATTTATTTCCTCAATAGACAACATATACCATCGATACTGACTGAACATCTTTACATTTTTTATTTTTTTTCAAAATGATTTGTACATAGTAACCAATCCATCATAAAAACATGTGCAAGAAAGGGCTTTATAAAGTGTCTCCCTTTAACATAGATTCCATTACAGTTTAATATGTAACAACAAAGGACAAAAGAAAAATCAAATAACTGTCAAATTAACGCCGCTCCTTGTGACCATGTATTTGCGCTGCACTCAGACACTGCTGAGATCATTGATACCTCACATAAGACTCTATCTTAAACGGATCGCCAGTTATGAAAGGGGGCATAGTTTAAGCACAGGGGGCGGGCCAAACCATTAACAATGAAGAAGGAACTCTCTGCTGAGTTCAATGATACCTCACACAAGGGTCTACCTTAAATGGTTCAAATGTTATGAAAGGGGGCGTGGCTTAAGCATAGTGGGCAGGCCAAACCATCACCAATGAAGAAGGAACTCTCTGCTGAGTTCAATGACACCTCACACAAGACTCTACCTAAAGGCCCTGACACATCAATCAGACGGGCCGACCGTCGGCAGAAAAGGCAGTCGGACTGATCAGTCGGGTCCCCAAGGTCCAAAAAATGCCTCAGAACACACTGAGGCGACGCCGACTTGAGCGTACGCTCTGCGCGTGCGCGAATCGTAATACGTCTCCATAGCAGCAGGCGGCGCTGCTCTGTATTGTTTCCATTAACAGTCTGATTATTTCCCAGAAAATGAAAACCGGCAGCTGATTGGACGAACGCGTCACGTGCTTCTTTTTTCTCTGGAAATTCACAACCAGACTGTCATGGCGGCTTGTTCAGAATACGATCTCACATTGTACTAAAATAGTTCACCGAAATGTGTTTCTAAAAACATTTTAAGCAAGAAATAGGCTATGCAGTTGCTGAATCTGTCTTCATTTCAGATCGACAAAGGTTAGTTTAAAAGATTTTCGTCAGATTTTGAGAGGCTTATCCGCTCCCGATTTCCGGGCGAGTCCCGACTGCCCTGTCTCCGACTGAACATGTCGGGTCGGCCCAAATGAAGGCTGACGGCTCCTCGGACGGCTGACAGCACGGGACACACTGAACAGACTCGAGTCACCAACCTTGCCAGACGGTCCGACGGCCAATTATCGGGCTGGTGTGTTTCCTCTATTAAACGGTTCAAATGTTATGAAAGGGGCGTGGCCTGAGTAAGTGGGCATGGTTAAAGTATAGGGGGCGGCTCAGTATCACATGTAGACCACACATTATAAGTTTCATGTAAACTAGATGATGTTTGTCATATAAGTCTTATTTCCTGTTGCCAGCGGGGGGCGCTATGGCCAAAAGTCAATTTTGGCCTACATATGTCCTTAGGCCTGGACCCTTGTCAATCGTGAGAAATTTCGGCCAAATTGGACAATGTACACTAAAGTTACAACAACTTCTTTGTTCATCAATAAATGCTCAAAATGGCCGCCAAGCCACGGCCACATGGTTGGATGAAAAGTTTTGCTTTTATTAACTTTTCATCGTTAAGGTCTTTAGATGACACAGACCAAATGTGAAGTTGATCTGATGAAATCTCTAGGAGGCGTTCGTTAAATTATAGCACCTTGACTTTTAGGCCTACTTCCTGTTGCCACTAGGGGGCGCTATGACTTTGAGTAAATATCGGCCATTATTTGTCCTCATGATTGGACTCTTATGAATCCTGAAACGTTTCGAGCCAATTGGACAATGTATACTCAAGTTACACCCGCCTCCTGTTTCGATGGCGAAAGCACAAAATGGCTGTCCCTATGACGAAAAAGTTTTTCTTTTAATAACTTTTCATCTCTAAGGTCTTAAGATGGCACAGACCAAATTTGAAGTTGATCGGATGAAATCTCTAGGAGGAGTTTGTTAAAGTACGGCCAAAATCTCAAACTTTTAATTCACTTCCGGTTGGATTTAGGATATGGCTCCAATGACGTTTTTTGTACGTCTTGACATGCTTCATATGTGTCTACATTAAATGTACTGCAGGGGCTCAATTTTTTTAAATTTTGTAGGGAACGCTAGCAAGCCATTTTTGTGTGCCTATTGCCGAAACCCTTGAAATATGTAAATTTTCACCAGAGTTGATGCGACCGCCAATTTTGATGAGTTTTTGGTTATGGTAAGCCCCTCAAAAAGGCGATTAATTTGCCGGAAGAAAGGAAAGGAAAGTAAAAGAAAGGAAGAATTCCTTCAGTTTCAATGGGGCCTTCGCACTAAATATATATCAATAAATGTATACATCTACACCAACCCATATAAAGGTGTGCTGTGTGCAAGACATTTTCATCACTGGACTTTTTTTTAATCTAAGGGGTTGTCAGAGTTAAAATTGAGATATTGGATATTACAGATTTTACCTTTCATTGTCTGAACTGAGATTCAATTCCACATGTAACTGACAATATTGCATCTATCCCCTCGACTTCTCATGCACTCTACTTGTCTAACCTCCCAGGATAGCAAGAATTTTAAAATACAAGAGAACAGCAGAGCAGCAGTCAGCTTCCTCAAGTCACATTTAGACATTCCCTAAGACATTACCTAAACTTTTTATTTGAAGAATCTCAGGGACACATTATTTGCATTAAATATTTTCATTTATTACAGTGAACTTAATAAGAACTGTATATATACTGTAAATGCATTCACATGGTCATACTGTGTTAAAGGATATATCCTAAATTAAGCTAACTCCGAGCTTCCTTACAGTGCTGCTGAAAGCCAGGGCAACGCCCTCCAGAGTAGCTATATCTTTAGATAATGAGCTTCGGAGGTGTTTGGGGTCATTTATGTCTAAAGATAACTACCTGCATCATCTGTGTAGGGGGCACTCAGATTTGATCTGCAGTCAAATGCTATACCCCACGTATCACATGCTGAATATGCTCATTGATCAGCAAATAAATGGCTGGGCCTCCACCATGTAGTTAAAATCCAGATATGTGCCCATATCTGAGTAAAGGTTTCTTTTTTTCCAGTATCTAAAACTCATCTCCTGTATGAAAGGCAGCTAAAAGAACTTGGCATTTTCATCTTCGATAGAGCACATTTGATGCAGTTAACCTGATTACATGCTAATTACAATGGATTTCAACACCAATCTATGCACGTATGCTTTATGTCGACCATGTTTCTGTCCTAGCACAGTTTTGCTCACCTTGGCAAGCTCTTCATGTTGTTTCATGTTGGTCTTTTTGTAATTTTATGTTGCATCGTTAATTCAATTATCATCCATTTGATAACCTACTGTTTATTCAGTTTTATTTATGTGGCAGTCACTTTTATTTGCTGCTTTGCTGCTGCAGCATTTCCTATTCTGCAACAGATTCAAGTTTAATTCACTCCAAACTGAAGCCAAGTGCAATGTGTAAATTAGAAGACAGAACCAGGCAAAGATGGAAGGATGAGAAAAAATACAGAAAGAAAGAGAAGGCAGTGAATCAGTCAGACCGGGAGGAAAAGTGACCAAACAGACATGATCTTGTTAAACATGCTGCTTCACTCCTGCACTAAAGCTGTGTTCATTCTGCCTCAGTTTAACTGGCGGTGCTGCTGTAATTGTCATTGTAATGTCTGTAGCATTCATTAGCATCTATAATTTTGATCCCCAGTGAGTCTGCAGAGCTCGTACGTGCCTGGAAAGTAAAAAAACAAAACACGTAATTACCTGCTTCTTTCAGCTATTTAGAGCAGCAGCCTGGTTAAAGTGATGTCTGAAGGTGTTAAATTTCACCAGACAAACTCAATATCATAACACAAAGATGAGTCAATTAAAGTAGCCTGAATCAGTGCAAGAAACTGTGTGGCCATATTATGCTCATTTTCAGGTTCATAATTGTAATTTGAGATTGTATCAGAATAGGTTTCCATGGTTTCATTTTCAAAAAACACCATTCTTTTGTTGTACTGCACATTGCTGCAGCTCCTCTTTTCACCCTGTGTCAGGTCTCTGTTTTAGCTACAGAGTGAGACCTTGCAACTTCTGTAACATCTTTGTTGTCAGTCGCCCATGCGCAGTAGCTAGCTAAGGATTACATGAGCTAGCTAGCTGTTTCTCCAACTTAGGCCTGTACAAGGCAGGATTAGCCGGGAGACTTCTTTTAAATGAGGGCGCACTTCCAACTTTGTGTGGAATACCTGCAGAACCGGGACATGTAAGTAGTTCTATACAATTTATTGTGTAGATTTGGGTGAATTTATGTGTGTTGTAGCAGTGTTTTGCCATTGAGAACGAGCTAGCATGCTAGCGCTAGCATGCAAACGGTTAGCCCCCTAGGCCCCTCGTCTCGGCTAGTTACGTAGAAAGCCGTGCAGATTTTCAGCGGAGACTGAAGGCATGACACATGCTCAAACTCTCAAAACACATACTCAAAACAGCATTGATGTTTTTTTGTATGTGTGTGGAAGCACCAGAGACACAAAATAACCCAAATCCCAGAAAAAGTGTTTTTTTTTTCATAACATGGGCACTTTAAGCACTGACACAACATGACCATCATGTGTAACTAGTCCTGTGGAATGAAATACATACAGTAGGCCTCTAATATTTATGTAACATCTTGTGTGTGACCAAGGTTGTGTTATCAATTCAGTCAGGGGAGATTTGATTTACGGTATTTACTTAATCTTTTGACACTGACGGCTGTGGCTCAGGTCGTCTACCAATCTGAAGGGCGGTGGTTTAATCCCTGTCCCTGCAGTCCCATGTCAAAGTGTCCTTGGGCAAGACACTGAACCCTGAATTGCTCCCGATACTGCTCCATCGGTGTTTGAATGTGTGTGAATGTTTATCTGTTGAGCCGGTTGTGCCTTGTATGGCAGCCTCAGCCACCAGGGTACGAATGTGTGAGAATTGCATCTGTACTATGTAAAAGCGCTTTGAGTAGTCGTTAAGCCTAGAAACGCATTATATAAATGCAGTCCATTTACTTAGTGCACAACAGATGAGTTAAAGAAAAAGCGTCTTTAGCACTTAGAGCCCATCATTATTTTAAAGGGGGAATGATGCCAGGAGCTGTAGGAGTCTAGACGTTGGTGGTGGTGAAAGGGTGAAGAGCAATTGATTGTTTAACTGAAAGAGTGAATGCCCTCAGTTAGCTGATTGAGTTGGAAGCAAGAGGATGAAGATGGAATAAATAAATAGAGTAAGCATGAATCAGTCTTCATTAGATTTATCCATCCATCTTCATCCCTTTATCCATGGTCAGGTCCGGGGGGCATGAGGACTATGGTTAACTGCTCCTCAGATCTCTGCAGGGTAAATCGAGACAGCAGAGTTTTGTGTTGCACTAAAACAACTTTTGAACGTACACATGTTCCACCAAAACAAGTTCCTTCCCGAGGCTATTTAGCACCTCTCTGCCAGTGCTTAGCACCACCCATGACGATTGTGATTGGTTTAAAGAAATGCCAATGAACCAGAGCATGTTTTTCTCCCATACCAGAATGCTGTGTGGACTAGCCAGACCTTCCACTGAAGCTCTGTGAAGGAAGGTCTGGCAAAGCGAGACTAGGGGACCCCAAACTTCCCTTTCCCAAGCCACATTAACCAGCTCTGACTGGGAGATCCAGTTCCCAGGCCAGGGTGGAGATATAATCTCTCCACCTAGCTGGAACACCTCCTTCGCCCAGGAGGCATCTTAACAGATGCCTGAACCACCTCAGCTGGCTCCTGTCCATGTGAAGGAGCAGCGGCACTACTCTGAGCTTCTCACCGTATCTCTAAGGGAGACGCCAGCCACCCTCCTGAGGAAACCCATTTTGGGCGCTTGTACCTGTGATCTAGTTGTTTCGGTGATTACCCAGCCTTCATGACCATAGGTGAGGGTAGGAATTAAAGTTGACCGGTACATTCAAGAGCAAATGTAAAACTGTTATTACTATATTCACACTACATAGGTGTGAAAGCAGTAAAAGTTCACCTCTCTCTCTGATTCTGTTACTCTCAATTTCAACCTGACCCTTTTGAGTTTCCTGCTCCTGCCAATCCCCCGACGCTGCTCCTTCCTGCACACCTGACCCCTGTTCTTGCATCAAGCCCCAGTATATATACTTTACTGGCCACTGACATTCTTCCCACGGCTAAATTGGTAATGGTGCTTTACTGCTGTTGTGTTTCAGCCATTCATTCCTGAACCCTGAACCCTGAACCCTGTAACCTGTTCCTGCTCCTGAAGATTTGCCAGTTACTCTGCCTGTGTTATCACCATCTGCCTGATTACCTTTCTCTGCCCACCTGTGTGCCTGTAATGACCGTCTGCTTACCCATTGCACAACTTTAAGCCTGGTATTTGACCTAGGCTGTGATTAAAATCCCTCACTCACTCACTCACTCACTCACTCACTCACTCACACACTATGGTGAGCACTAAATACGATTTTGGAAACTGATAAATTATAATAATTTGGAGTAATATCTGACAGGTGTGAAATAATGCAATGTCCTGGCATCTATACAATTTCATGCATTGCATTGTGGGATTACAGTAAATGGATTAATTCATTTAGGACACAGACCTTGTCAATAGTCAATTATTCCATATTTTTCTCATAGCCATTACTGCAAATCTGGTTAAAAGAAATGTATCTGTTATGCAATCATTTTATCTTCCATCAAAACTTGTTTTGGTGGAATTCAAGTTGCTTCAAGGGATATTTCACCGCTGGAAAGCTGAATATATCTTTAAATTGGGTCACTTATGTAGTATAAATGTGAAAAAATTATTGAAATTGGTGCCTTCTAGGCCGAGAAAAGCCAGGAAATGTGTTTTTGGCTCATGAGAATGAAAGACCAAATGAAAGACCAAATCCCAGAATGCACTTGCTTCGCTGCTCTGAGTCCATTCCCAAGCCACGCCTACCGTTTACAGACAGACAGTGATATGGTCAACTCAATTCAACTGTGTTTTATTGTCATTTCAACCATATACACGAAACAACGTTTCACCGTGGCTCAAGTGGTTACACAATTCAAATATATAAAAACAACACACGAAACACATTATATGCTCCGTAAAGTTCATACTAGCATTAGCGTAGAGTATTAACACAGCCGGAAATTAGCGTGGAATGTAGAATGGTCGGCATCTAACAGTCACAAACTCCACCAGCGGTTAGCAGTTAGTTGGATACAAGCACCTAATTTCTGCAACAGTCCATGTTAAAAAAGCCCACCTCCACTAGCTAGTCTTACCCGGTGACCAACCCGTTCTCATTCCGAACTCGTAAAATAAGGACGTTTGGACAGTGGCCGTCAGCGTCTGATGTGACGTAAAAGGCGTCTTTCAGCGTATTTAAGTAACGCACCGGGGAGAGCAGCAGTTAGATAGGATTTAGTGAGTAGTATGTAAGGGCGAATTTCTGTGCTGGTTGGTTGGGGTAGTGGAAGGGTCAAACACAGGACTTTCACCCAGGAGAGCAGGGTTCCTATCCCGCTTGTCATGCTTGTTACAGTTGTTTTTTTCTTTTCTCCCGCGTGTCACAGAACCGTACGCGCACCCACGACTCTTTCCTAAACCCAACTGTCCAGTTTTTCCCGCGTGTCACGGAACTGTAAGCCCACTCACGACCTTTTCCTTAACATAACTACACTTTAAAAGGGACGGCAATAGTCCCGACCAAGCGCGTTTACTTATAGCGCTAAAGGGACGGCAATAGTCCCGACCAAGCGCGTTTACATAAAATGCTAAAGGGACGGCAATAGTCCCGACCAAGCGCGTTTACTTATAGCGCTAAAGGGATGGCAATAGTCCTGACCAAGGGACGGCAATAGTCCCGACCAAGCGCGTTTACTTATAGCGCTAAAGGGACGGCAATAGTCCCGACCAAGCATGTTTACATAAAACGCTAAAGGAGACCTTTAGTGTCAATAAGAACGACAAAGGCACCTGACCAAACGTCCCTATTTTACGAGATGGGTGTGAGAATGTGTTGCGGTGACATAGCAGCACTGTTGTTCAGCCATGTTTCCACATCAACAAAAACACAGCAGTCTCTGAACTCGCGTTGGGAGTTTCGTTGAAGTTGGATGTAGTCCAGTTTGTTGTCCAAAGAGATACTTGCAAGCAGGATTGATGGGACAGATGGCCGGCTAGCATTAGCTTTCCACCTAGCTCATATTCCTGCGTATGAGCTTGGAGTATGAGCTAGGGACATCCTCCGCGTTTCACCACTGAGGACACCCCATTTCCGGTTAGCGGCATCGAGCAACACTGCAGGCTGATGTGCTGGTCTCCGTAGCAGGCGAAGCCTGTCAAGTATTCCGGCTAGTGGCACCACAGGCTGAGGTGCTGGTCTCCGTAGCAGGTGAAGCCTGGCACAGGTGGCTGGCTAGCGTTAGCTTTCCACCTAGCTCCAACTCCTACCCTCGTCCCGCTTTCTGCACACCGCTGGGGATGTCCCCTTACCGGCTAGCAATGTATCCCGGTGGTACATGTGTGCGGTAGTTTGAATGCACATAATTGTTGTTCTATAATTTCCTTCAGGATGAATAAATCTGTTTCTGCTGAGAAGTTAAGCGATGATTTAAGATGGCTGACACTCGTTTTTACCTCGGCAATCTCCGGAAAAAGCCGACAGTCCAACCCCCTATGGGCTATGCGGAAGTACTGGCTGTAGTCCTTTGCCTATGGGCAAAAATCTTCCGATGACGCAAAAATCGTCGTTTTACGTCATCGGAAGAATTTTTTCCAGACCCACAATACAGAAATCTCTCCTCTCAGGGGGACATGAGGGAGGGAAGCACGATCATTCAAAAATACTACGGTGTTTCTACTGATACAAAGCTTAATGCTAAATCGGTGAAGTATCCCTTTCAGTCATGCAACAGAAAACTCAGATTGGACAGATAGTCTAGCTAGCTGTCTGGATTTACCCTGCAGAGATCTGAGGAGCAGTTAACCATAGTCCTCATAAATCCACCGGAGTTTAGAACGCCAACACAAAGGAAGCCCAAGGCAACGGATATCTGGCCTAAATGAGTGAAATCCGGTGGAATTTCCGTTAGCAACGGAGCTTTAAATACAGAAAATGAAGAAAACCTAGTGAGAGTAAATGTCTACATTTATTAACAAAATAGCAAAATAGTTAGTGAGGGAGTGGGTGCTTCCTCACACCCTCAACAGTTAAAACTATTGTATATATTGGCCTACACATATGTTGATGAAGATGTAGTTGAGGTGAGTGAGGTGGAAATCTGAATTACCTCACAAGCCGGTGTTGAACCCTAAGTGTAAACCACTTCATCTCTCTGTCACCATGAGGACACCGGAGTCGTGCACTTAACCTCTCCAACGGGGCTCCACCTCTGGTGAGACGCCATGCATCATGGGCCAACTTAACACTTTATTTTAGGCAGCGGGTTCCAGCTGTCTCTCATCCATCATCTTCAGCTTACCCTTTTCTCATCCATCTCTCTCAACACCTTTTTTTCTGTCACTGGCTCCTCTCCCCTTATCATGTCCTCACATTGAAAAAAAATCTAGATGGGTGCTGAGGTCTTCCTTCTGTCATGGCAGCGTTGTCCTGTCCATTGTCCATCTGTTGTCTTTCTTCCACCTTCCATCCATGCAACCCTCCATTTGTCTACTTTTTCATAATTTACATTTTCTGTCCCTAACACATTGTTGATGTATCCTACATGCTCATTAACATGCATGTAGGGGGTATTTTTTGTACATGATAACAATTGGACAGGCCATACAGCTGGATCCCTAAATCCAATGTCAGATACATGTACTGCCAAAAAAAGCAAAAAAAAAAAAAAAAAAAATGTATGACATCATTTCCTTTACTCTCCCTTTAATAATAATGTGCACCTTTAGTTCTATCTTAGGGGTTCCAGAACTCCAGGATGGGACCTACTACCTAGGGTCTAGGGACTGACACATTATTAAAGTGAGTACACGTAAATAACACAATTTGTGTCTCTTTGGTTCTTTATCAGAGCTTGATTTGGTTCTTTGGTTCACAAAGAACAAATTATTTTAGGCTACATGTTATTTTTTTGTGTATTCTATTTGATGAAAACTCCTTTTTAGTGGCTTAATAGTCTTCTGAGCTCCGGCATGAAGAGCCTCTCACATCAACAAGCCAATCAATTACAGATAATTGATAATAATTCACCATTGAAAAGGTCTGTAATGACTCCAGTGGCACAGTGCAGCCTGCACTTGTCTGGCCCTGTGGGTTTCCAACAACATGGGACACACCAAACAACCCTAATCCTTACCATAGGTAACACCAATTTGTAGCAAAAAAGGCACTGTGAGAAAAATCTATGTGAGACAACGTCCCACTGTAGAAGGAAATGGAGCTAATTTGATGCTGCTGTCATCGTAGTGTGACGCCTCACCCTGCATTATACCCCTCCCTCCTTCCTCCCTCTGGCTGTCTCTTGGGGGTTACACGGTGACTCCTTAATGAGCTGCATGTATACACAGTAGCCAGATGCCAGCAGAGAGCCATTAGCTCATATCACAGAGAGAAACCCCCCTCACATCACTCAGCCCCATTTCCCCATCCTTCCCTCCCACTGTCTCAGTGTAAGGGACCAGTAGATGGGTTTGCTGAAATAGCAATGAACAATAACAAATAAAAAAAATTATTTTATCGTCTAACCAGATAAAGCCCTTAAAGGTGTTGCTGCACGATCTGGTTAAGCATGGGAAAACCTGCCTCATCTTTAACTAGAAGAGCACTTGGAGAGTGAAGACCTCCACCAAGACATGCCCAATCTCACAATGTTAATGCAGTGTTTTACAGGTTGGCACCACATGAATCCAGAGCCCTATCTCGCAAAAAAACAACAAACAAACGGACAAACCAAACCGAAAACATACCCTCCTTGGCGGAGCTAACAATTTGCATCAGTATAACTTGACTATGACTGAGTTTTATTTCCTCACAATGGTCCAGAATGAAAGTAGAATCAATATAAATATTGTATGCAATACAAAATATAATGCATCTAGCCTAAAACAAACAGGTCTGAGTCAGTGAGACATGGCCTCAGTGGACCTTCAGGGGCCCTGGAGGCTATTCCTGGGCACTAATAAATAAATAAATGATGAATAATTAAGTTTTACTACTCCTTAGTTCAGTAAAAATGATCCCAGCTGGAGTATAATATAATCAGTGGGGTTCATTCTCATTATTCTTAACTCCATAGACAGTATTCCAGCACTATACAGCATAATTACTTATAACAGGGACAAACCTAAACTACAGTGGACTTAACACAAAGTGTCTGTTGCCTAATGTGCAGTCTTGAGGGAAATGAAAATGTGTGTTAAGTTAATTTATCCTATGGAAATGTTATGCTATCATTGTACAACGCATTCTCATGAACAGGTTCGTAGGATATCGCACGAAAAGTTATGCACACTAAAACATATGTCATCATACGAAAACTAGGAGACCGCTGGCTGGTCACGTGACATCGGCTACAGAGATCCGTGCTACAGAGCGGTAGTTGCTAGCTGTTTAAGCCGCTACAGAGCTTTGTGATGCCGGCTACAGACCTCCGTCACAGGTTGTTGGATCAGCGGCAGATAGTAGATGTATTTAGCTGCTAGAGAGCTCTGCGACACCGGCTCTGATGCTCAGCATAGTGCTCCGTCAGGTTAGCGACAGTTGGCGGTTCAGTTACCCGAGAACACTGGTCATTACGGTTCAGTTTAGGCAAGAAAAAGTGAGCGTTATGGGGCGACAAAAGTTAAAGGTCCAATATGTAATATAATTACTGTAATAAATCCCAAAATGACCCCAATGCGTCATCAGATATTAAGGAAACATGCTAAGTTGAAATACTATATTTTCTGACGACAACGCTAATGCCAGTATTTTCTCCTTTTGATAGTTCCGTTCCGTGACGGAATTTCTGTTTGTGTTTTGGCCTGTGTGTTGTTATCAACTGCCCAGTTTGACAGTCAGGCCGGGCCGCCAGATATACCTGTAAAAACGTAAACCCAGCGGGCTACAGCTGTGAAAACAGCAACCAAACGAACAGGATCAACGGAGATAGATTCTACCCGACCTAAAAAAAAACTTGGCATATTTCTAACAGTTGCGTGACCAGCAGTGTTGGGCAAGTTACTTCCAAAATGTAATACATTATAGATTACTAGTTACTGTCACTGGAGAGTAATTAGTTATATTACAATATTACTGTCTCTGAATTGTAATGCTTTACACTACTTTTGCATTACTTTTGAGTTACTTTCACCAAAATAACAGCGGAAGTTTGACTTGGCAGGTAGCTTGTGAATTTCACCACCGGATCAATAAAGTCTCCTCTTTATCCACTTTAATACATCATAGATTATTCATAACATTTTGTATAATTAATATGAATATGCAAAGTAACTAAAGATATACAAATAGAGAAGTAAAACATACAATAGGGAAGTAGGAGAAAATGAAAATACTCAATTAAAAGTACCTTTCAATTGTATTGAAGTACGGCATAGTTACTTTCCACGGCTGATAAAATGCAACGGTATTTACGTGTAGCAAGCCTAAACATTAATTCCCGACATGTTTATATATGTCAGCGGCTCGGACACACTGCTGTCCGCGCTGACATACCGTCACCTGTTGGGACGCAGATGTTGTCCGTACTGTCTCTGGTTCTGGCTCTGACCACAGGAACAGTGACGGGACAGCTAGCTTCAACGCAGCGTAATAACTCCTGAAAATAAAATCCATCTCGCAAATGTATCTGTCTCTGCAGTCATCTCAACCATTGAATACAGCAACAGGAAATAATACTCACGGCTTTTTTTTTTCCTGTGAGGAAATGTTTCGCAGTGTTGGTGAATTCTTAAAAAAACAAAACACCACTAAATGTTGTGTTAAAATGCGTTGTAACTTGCGTTACTGAGATTGTAACGGGTATAATATTACCGAAATGTAATTAGTAATGCGTTATATTACTGTGTTACAGCAAGAAGGAATACATTACTGTAATTGCGTTACTTTTGTAACGCGTTACTCCCAACACTGTTGACCAGAGACGTAACAAACCCTGGGTAAATATTGGAGATGTATTTGAAAGATGGAGACAGCTTAGAGCCCCAAAGGACCGGAGGAGGACCAGGCAAGCGGGCCACGGCTGTTTACGGTGAGTTATTTTAAGCCAAGAGAGAGGGGCTGAAAATCGTAAAGAGAGGACCGTGAGTCGGCGGGTGTTTAGCGATTGTTGCTGTAATTCTAAGCCAATAAAGTGTGTTCAGTCGGGTGAAGAAGACGGCGAGGTCGTTGTGTTTTCGCGGTTCCTACCGTAATTCTCAGCCTAGGAAGTGTGTCTGTCCATTGGGTGGAGAGGACAGCGAGTTTGTTGTGTTTTTAGCAGTTCCTACCGTAATTCTAAGCCAAAAAAGTGTGTCTGTCAGTTGGGTGCAGAGCTCCGCGTGAGCATGGGCTTTTATGACAATATAGCCAACATCTAACGTTAGCTACTCCGCTGTGCTGTGAAGTAATGTCTGGCTATGTGAGACAAGTGTCTAGCAACATTGTCGTGGATGCTGCAGTCTCAGCCTGGCAACCTCCGTGAACTTGGAGTCTGGGGAGGAGGGGGCGGGGAAGACGATTCTCTCCAGTATTTTGAATTTGTACTGCAGTAACTATTTTAAACACTAGCTGTCAGTATTACATATTGCACCTTTAAGTTTTAGGCACCGAAACAACTAGTTAAGTTTAGGAAAAATATTGTGTTTTGTATTAAAACACTCCCAAGGAACATACATTTCCTGGGTGGAAGTTTTTTGTTTGCCACGGGAAGCAAACTTTGCTCCCTGGCTTGAAAGGCCTGTGTGTTAACGCCCACCCTATTGTTTTCTGCCTTTACAATACACAGAAGTTGCCAGAAGTGGACAAACACAACAGTTACGATGTACAATGTTTTACCAGTTGGTTAATGAATCATGAAGTTGTCATTGGAAAAGGGCAGGCACTTTCAAAAAAATAGCTGGCAGGTAATGGTGAACCATCTGTCTATCGCGTCACCCATTGTTGTTTTGAACGAACAGTCGTGGCCGTCATAAACACCTAAACCACGCCGGAGCTGCCAGAAGCTCCTCACCGGATGCTAATTGGTTCAGTCTGCTGCTCTTCAAACACAATCACATTTATTTGAAGCCTGACAAGATGGATTTTTGTGTGATATGGGATCCAGCAGATCAGCAGAATCCAGCAGCCGTGCAAGGTACCAAAACAGGTGCCAAATGAATCAACGTCCTATACAAACAAAAACAATAAGCCAGCAACAATTAGTAACATTATTGATTAATCACATTTTTCAATTAATTTAATTGTTTACTGTAAGAAACAACAACAACAAATGCCCGCCATAAGTGCCATCATAAGTTCATTTTCTTTTGGTCTGCCCAACAATTCAAAACCCCAAACTGAATTAACAAAAACTTACTTGGATACTCTGAGAGCGCAGACCTCCGCCAAGGCATTCTATCTCACAATGTTAATCAGGTCACCTGCGTGGTCTTGAAAAAGTCTTACATTTTATATTTTAAAAATAAGGCCTTAAAATTCTTAAATTTCGTTCACAAAGTATTACATTTTGTTTACAAAGGTCTCAAATTATTTTGTGTCCTTTGGTAGGATTAAATAAATACTGTAACGTCATAAATAAATGCTTTGTATGTTTGTGACTTTATAATTTACTCCGTTTGGTGTTACTTGGATGTTATACGACAGTACAGGTACAGTTTACGTCAGTGTTTTTCTTTACGCTCTTGACCGTGGAGTGTGTGTGCTGAGCCCGAATCTTCATGCCCGCTGCTTTCAAGCAGCCTTTAGATGCAAAAAGCAGAACGGGGTGAAACAATCACTGAAGCAATTGGCATTTACATTGGCATATTTTATTAAATTATATATTATCTTAACTAGCCAAGGTGGAACTTAATGTAACACCTCAGAATGCACACGTTTTATTTTGTATTATCCTATTTATTTTGTGTTTTTAGTTTCATAGCATAAGAGCTCTTCGTGCAACATATATGTTATTAAAGTACAAACACACCTTTCAAAGCTATTGTGAATTAAATATGATTGTGGAGTATTATAATAAAATGGTTTATTAAATCAGGTAACGTTACATGGTAAATAATTTTCTCTGGCCTAAAATCCACACTGATTTTCAATGATATGGCCGTGAAGTTGGCATTAAATTTCATCCAAGTTGGTATTAAAAATGTCTTAAAAAGTCTTAAATATAACTTGAAGAATCCTGGGGGTACCCTGTTAATGCAGTGTGGATTGTCCTAGTCGGGAAGTTTTCCAATTATTCAGACACTACATGAATGCAGCACAAATGCCCTATCTGGCAATGTTAACGACAGTGAAAAAAAAATTGGCTTATCCGCCCTGTGATTCCTTTAGAAAATTACTGAGCTTTACTTTAAATGAGACTATAAATCTGTGAGCTGTTTTTGAAGATTTATATCTTCAGTTGGATCTAATGGGCTTGGGGCTGAGAGCCACAGAGGGTGAAGAAGGCTCTGGCCTTTAAAAAGTAAAATCACTACCCTTTCTTCCTCCCACCCCACTTTCCAATCCCTCCACTCACACCCCCTCCTCCATCCATCTGTCGACCTCCTTGTGCCGCATGGCTAGCAGTGCCTCACTGAGCAGACACCCAGCCCAAACACTAAGTCCCAGCAGGGAATTTCACTGCGTGCTGGTTGTCTAGCTGGGACAGGATGGAGGGGCTGGAGGATAACAGGCACAGCAGGGGGTGGAGGGTAAAACAAGCAAATCTTTTATTAATTGAGGGGGGAGCCTTTAAGTGGTCTTTATTAATCATTCACATTGTACGTTTCATTACAGCCGCTGTCACTTTGGCTTTGTTTTGAACGCAGTGAGGGCATGTTAATTAGCATTCATGACTTTGGCTAGCGAATTCTTTGTTTTGAGTTCATCTTCTATGATCATTGCCACAAAAACCTACAAAACCTGCTATTATTATTATTATTATTATTATTATTATTATTATTATTATTATATGTGTGATCTTTATTATTTTTGTTGACACATGGTGGAGAGACGTTTTTTTCTCAAACATGTCATGTCCTTCTGTCGACGATCCCGTTGATGAAAAAGCTGTATTACTTCACAGAGAGTTTACGTCGGGAGATGATATTGAGTCACGACTAAATGTATTTTCATTTCCACATAACTGATTTGAGAGGTATTTTTTTTCACAGTCCATCAGATATGTAGATACCTTATCCGTACTCATATCACTAACATCCACCATCGTGGACATGCTTTAACATCCGAGCAGATTCTTTGTGTCGCATTACATTTTTTGCAAACGGCAGTTTTCTTTATAACATTGGTGATGCAGATTATACTGTAATAGTAAGCCACTGTATGCAGAGCCATCAGAAAAGTGTGACTTGCTCTGTAACTTGCCTGGTTTTTTGTAGTGTTCCCTGGACACAAACCAGTGAGAGCCATCAAAAAGAAATAAATGATTATACATTATAGTTCTGTTAATGATCATGGTGCTGCAGCCTCAGAATGGGATATAGTAGTAGCTTACTTTTTCGTGTAATACAATTCCAGTTTTCACCAGTAATATTATAAGTTAGCTGTGATTAAATATGAAATTAATACACTGTTAATGCTTACATATTGACTCGAGCAGCAATTTTCTCCCACACCAGTTCTCTCTCTTTTGCAGCAGCAGCCACTGTCTTTTATAACGAAATGCTAGTGATTGCTAAATAAAGCTTCGTGAAGCATTGTCTTTTATTTCCTGAGCCCACTAGATGGCGCTCTCTGTTCAACAAAGGGTTGAGAATACACTGAATTGCAATGCCTTAGGCCTTTCTCTTAAAACCAAGAGCGCCATCTAATGGGCTCAGAAAATAAAGAAAATGTTTCACAAAGCTTCATTTAGCCATCGCTATGAAATGCATGTTCAAACTCGCTGTTTGTGCGCATGAGTATTTACGCAACCCGCTTGTTTGTGGTTGTTACCATGGTGAATCGTAGTATCATGGCTCCATTCATACTGCCTTTTTATTGTGGTGGTGCACGCGCGTGAACCTACTCCGAGTTGATTGAACCAACTCATATCAGCTGTTCTGGAACCGAAAACTCCCATCTCCCCACCAAAAGAGTTTCCCATCTCAGGGTAAATCAACTCAGACATCAGGCTTACACTCAGAGTTTGTTAAACCTCATTCCTGAAACAGATCCCTGATAGCACTCACAGCAAATGTTATTTTTCCAGTCCAGTTAGTGTGAAGCTCTCACACTGTACATTATAGAGTCATTTGTTGCCTTTTAGGGTGCTACTGTAGGTTGCTCATGTAATCCTTACCTAGCTACTGCGCATGTGCGACTGACAACAAAGATGTTACAGAAGTTGAAAGGTCTCACTCTGTAGCTAAAACAGAGACCTGGCACAGGGTGAAAAGAGGAGCTGCAGCAATGTGCAGTACAAAAGTATGGTGTTTTTTGAAAATGAAACCATGTAAACCTATTCTGATACAATCTCAAATTACAATTAGGAACCTGAAAATAACCATAATATGGCCACTTTAATCTCAGGAAAATAAAGTTTCAGTTTTAAAGCAAATTTAAAAAGTTGCATCACTGCTGATCCATCATAGTACAACCATCAAATGAATTAATACATTTATGGAAATGTTCTGGAATTAACTTTTAAAGGGGTGATAGAATGGTTATATAGGGTATTTCGCACTGTTCCTTAAAGGAGAATTCCGGCCAATTTTTATGTTAATCTTGATCGCTATAAATATGCGTGTACTTTCGATTGAAAAAGCCCCGACCCGAATCGGTGCAGGCAACATGGAGTAGCTGCAGCTACGTGTACGAGCTTCCACTGAGCTAAAACGACAGTTGTTGGGGCAAGTTTTAGAGTGCCTTTGTGCCTCTTAACAGACACAAAATGCAATTAAAATGTTTGTGCAACATGAACAGGGCCCTTACGTGACAAGATGCGTTTTCAACTTGACATTGTTTAAATTCACCTACCCTGTCTCGATTTTTCTGAGATCTGTGCGACCTAGATTCAGAAGACCAGCTGGTCTCAGATCAGTGGCCTATGTAAATTTTGGGGCGTGACTAAGGTACAGACTAGAGCCAAATAAGGTACAGCTACCGAGTTGACGTCAACTATTAGCTTTGTTGAGATTCGCCCATTTTCAGCAGCAGTTTCAAATTGTGAGATTTGCATAGGAAAGGGATGTCAGTGGGACTTTGAGGTACTATGTATGCCTATTTTACCCACCGAACTGTCGTAATTGAACTATGACAAGGTAAACTCGGTTTTGCATTCTATCTTCCTTTAAATAATATTGAACTCATATTGTATATGCATTTGACCATACATTGCATTTAGGCATTTAGAAAAGAAAACACCTTTAAAACATGTTTTAGATTTTTCCCAGATCTGCTTTCTATTGTATTGTATTGTTGATCATCTCCTTAAATTGAATGATACTCAATTTAAGATACTCACAAGGCATGTTTGTTCAGTATACTGTGCTCAGCAGTGGCAACATATTGCTGCATTATAGATTCAAACTGTCCATGTCCACTCAGAACAGCTTTCATTTATTTTCCTCTTTGAACAGAAGTAATATTTGACGTTTCAGTCACTCTGCGGGCGAATGATGACACAAAGACGAATGAAGTCTAAACAAATATGACTGGCATATGACATGGCTTGCAGTATTCACAGAAAGGCCTGAGCTAAATTAGATTTATTCCTCCAAAATACAAATCGATGGCTTTTATTACATGAAGCAAACAAGGGTCATTGGTCAGGTTATTCTGTTGTAAGTAAAAGATGGAATCTTGTTGGTCCACTCTCCCCTGGGGAGGTGTCCTTTGCATGGGGCTAACAGGATTAGCTGCTAATAAGGAACTGTCATTCTGCAAATGAGTGGCTGGATGCATGGGGCATGAGATCCACCTTATCAACCTCACTCTCTGAATCAATAACACTGGAGTGAGATCCTCCCTTCCCCATCCTCAGGTGACTTAACAGGTAGGAAGCTGATATCAAGGATGATATTGTTGTGCAATACTTTGACGATTCCTTTGTCATCTTCTAGTTTGTATGTGTATTAGGGCTGCAACAACTAATATGTGATGTCCACTGTTGCAGTACAAAGATTAAGCAAAGGTTTCCACAGAACACAAGGCAGAGGCTGGGTCTAAAAACAGGCAGCAGTCAAAAAGGTAAATGAGATGACAGTATCCAAAACACTGGGCAGAGACTTTGGTCAAAAAACAGGCAGAATAGTCTGCACAATTACTAACTAGGAACACAGAAAAAAGGCTGGAAAGCAAGACACAAGGATACAAGACGAACTGGCACTGAACAAAAGGAAATGGAGTGTATATACAACATGAGGGAGGTGGGGGACAATTAAACCCAGGTGCAGGACATTAGGTCGGAGCAGGTGATCACAGAAGGCGGGAAGGCAGACAAAGACCTGAAAGGAAATTTACATAAAACAGAAACAAACAGTGAGTATCAAAATAAAACAGGAAATGAGCAAACTAAGATGATGAATGTGAAAAAAAACATAAAGACATGATCTACGAGCAGAAGCTGGGTGTGACAATCTAGCTCTATTTATGTGATCATAAAAAGAAACAACTCCATATTAGTTTGATACCCCATCCTAGATGTCATTGTCAAGTTAACAATTATGAATCTAGTTTTTACACATATGAAAAAACACGAGGGGCCAGATAAATAAAACTCTGTAGAGTCACGACTAAAACTGTGTGTATGCCCAACAACAGAAATACACGGACGCATTCTTTTCATCAGATTTAGAAAGCTGCACATCAGCCTAATTCTGTTTAATACATCTAAATCATTGCCAAGCTCGGCGCACGTGCACTTCCACAGGTAGCCATAAATGGTTGTAGAAACACCCTTAAACATCCACTCCACCACTCATTAGACCTGTTAATGAGAAGAACAGCAAAGAATTTTACGAGGTTCTCCAACGGTGCCAGAGCAACTGTCATTACGCTGTGGCTCTTTGTAGTGTTTCTTCAAACCATCATTACGGTTAAATCTCAGTCATCGTCATTATTAAACGTCACTCATAGCGCTCATGTTGAAACTGACTTTACAAAGTTACAAATTCAAGTTACAAAGCTTCACAATTCAGAAATGAAATAAACGATCATTAACAGGGAGATGATGCTCAAATGTCAATAGGAACACTGTAAAAAAGTACAGAGCCATTTAGTTATGTCGACTTATTTCTTATTTTTAACTGAACGAGCTTATACAAGTTGTGGATTTTGAACTCAACTTTATGAGTTTTTGAAAGTTAAACTTGCATTTATTCATTGGGTCGACAATTAAAATTTTTGTCAGATATGTATGTGTTGATTGAACTTGGGTATGTAAGTTAAAAAAGCGTGTGTGTGTGTTGCAACAAAAAAGAGTGGCTTTTCGAGTTTAAAATAACCTCTCTTCTTTCCCGGCAAAGTTAAAGCATGGACACAATACATTAATTATACACCACGGATAAGTCATGTAGCCTATTCAAATTTCAACTAAAATATAACACATGTTGTGGCAAACAAGAAAGCACTAGTGCCAACGGCGGAGGGAGTACCTGTCAACGACTTGTGAATTGTGAATTTGGCATTTCACTCTTCTCAAACTGAAATGGAAAGTCAAAAAAAGTCAAACGTTTAGCTCCGCCCACATTTAGCCCAACCCCGATCTGCGTATTGCAGTCAGGTGCAATTGGTTAATTGGCTTGTCAATTCCCATGATGCAAGGCAGTAAATATAGTTGTGTTAAAATTTGCTGAAAAGTTTGCAGTTTGTTCGAAATACAAATGTAACTTTATGAATTCCGTTTATTAAACGTGTCTGCTTAGAATGTGTTTTGTTGCCTGGTCATTGTCATTGTTGTGCTGGTTTACATTTGTAACCATGAGTTAAGTGACTGTTACGACTGTTAAGAGCTGGAGTATTACAGCGTTACACTTTGATCAGTAATAGGCTTCCTTTAGCCACTAAGCTGAAGTGTGTCACTCTACTAGCAGCCCTTTAGAGGATTACATATTTCGCTAGGGCTGGCTGCACCCACGCTATTTCCGCTGTAAGTGTGTTGTTTTAACTTGAAACTGAGTTCTAATAAAGCAGGACAGTATGTCTGTTATACTAGGCAAGGCAGGTTTCTTACATTATTAAAGAAAATAAATTATTTGTTTTAACTTAAAGTATGAAGTTAAACCAAGTAATAAAAAGTTAAATCAACTAAAAGAACAACTTTAACAAAACTAGAACACTGTAGTTACATCAACCTCATTCACTTTAACTACCTTGGATTTTCTTACAGTGAAGAATTATGAAATTAATCTACCTTTAAATCTACCTTTGATTGACATTTTATAGAACGCAGTGCAGCCTGCAATAATAATAACACATCAGTGATATTGTCAAACAATCTATAAATAATGTTACCTGTTACCTCAATGCTGATTTAAATTAGAGCTCTATTTCTTCAACAGCTCTTCCACAGGGAGCTATACCATCAAGCAGGATCTTATGGTGACAGTGACATATTCATTACCAACTGTCATTACAATTTTAAGCTGTTCAGAGTTCAAAGAAACATCTTCCTTTAAAGAGCAAAGAATGATCCAGCACCACCTAACCTCCAATATCATCCCCTTGATGAGTCTTTCTCTTTCATCACACCTCAGGCCTGCCATCGTAGGTGACTTCTCCCCCTACTCTCATGTCTCCTCTTCACTTCTCCACTGATGATGTGTTGCCTCTGCTCGTTCTTTCTTTCATCCCCAAGAAGTTAGGATGTGAAGCTCAGAAGCTCATTTGGGAGCAGTACTCCCATGCAGTCACAGAGCAAGAAAGTGAAGTCAGTTAGTGTGGATGAAGATAGAGTGTGGGTGTACATTAAAGAGTTTCTCTGTTCAAGTGTTTCCAAACACCATATTGGTAGTTTAGGTGCTGTATTTTACTCATAGATTTCGCAGCAGAAAAGTTACAGTATATATATATATATATATATATATATATATATATATATACAGTGAGGAAAATAAGTATTTGAACACCCTGCTATTTTGCAAGTTCTCCCACTTGGAAATCATGGAGGGGTCTGAAATTGTCATCGTAGGTGCATGTCCACTGTGAGAGACATTATCTAAAAAAAAAACAACCAGAAATCACAATGTATGATTTGTTAACTATATATTTGTATGATACAGCTGCAAATAAGTATTTGAACACCTGAGAAAATCAATGTTAATATTTGGTACAGTAGCCTTTGTTTGCAATTACAGAGGTCAAACGTTTCCTGTAGTTTTTCACCAGGTTTGCACACACTGCACGAGGGAGTTTGGCCCACTCCTCCACACAGATCTTCTCTAGATCAGTCAGGTTTCTGGGTTGTCACTGAGAAACACGGAGTTTGAGCTCCTCCAAAGATTCTCTATTGGGTTTAGGTCTGGAGACTGGCTAGGCCACGCCAGAAACTTGATATGCTTCTTACAGAGCCACTCCTTGGTTATCCTGGCTGTGTGCTTCGGGTCATTGTCATGTTGGAAGATCCAGCCTCGGCCCATCTTCAATGCTCTAACTGAGGGAAGGAGGTTGTTCCCCAAAATCTCGCAATACAAGGCCCCGGTCATCCTCTCCTTAACACAGTGCAGTCGCCCTGTCCCATGTGCAGAAAAACACCTCCAAAGCATGATGCTACCACCCCCATGCTTCACAGTAGGGATGGTGTTCTTGGGATGGTACTCATCATTCTTCTTCCTCCAAACACGGTTAGTGAAATCATGACCAAAAAGTTCTATTTTGGTCTCATCTGACCACATGACTTTCTCCCATGACTCCTCTGGATCATCCAAATGGTCATTGGCAAACTTAAGACGGGCCTTGACATGTGCTGGTTTAAGCAGGGGAACCTTCCGTGCCATGCATGATTTCAAACCGTGACGTCTTAGTGTATTACCAACAGTAACCTTGGAAACGGTGGTCCCAGCTCTTTTCAGGTCATTGACCAGCTCCTCCCGTGTAGTCCTGGGCTGATTTCTCACCTTTCTTAGGATCATTGAGACCCCACGAGGTGAGATCTTGCATGGAGCCCCAGTCCGAGGGAGATTGACAGTCATCTTTAGCTTCTTCCATTTTCTAATGATTGCTCCAACAGTGGACCTTTTTTCACCAAGTTGCTTGGCAATTTCCCTGTAGCCCTTTCCAGCCTTGTGGAGGTGTACAATTTTGTCTCTAGTGTCTTTGGACAGCTCTTTGATCTTGGCCATGTTAGTAGTTGGATTCTTACTGATTGTATGGGGTGGACAGGTGTCTTTATGCAGCTAACGACCTCAAACAGGTGCATCTAATTTAGGATAATAAATGGAGTGGAGGTGGACATTTTAAAGGCAGACTAACAGGTCTTTGAGGGTCAGAATTCTAGCTGATAGACAGTTGTTGAAATACTTATTTGCAGCTGTATCATACAAATAAATAGTTAAAAAATCATACATTGTGATTTCTGGATTTTTGTTTTTAGATTATGTCTCTCACAGTGGACATGCACCTACGATGACAATTTCAGACCCCTCCATGATTTCCAAGTGGGAGAACTTGCAAAATAGCAGGATGTTCAAATACTTATTTTCCTCACTGTATATATATATATATATATATATACACTGTCCTTGCAATGAGTTGCTTCTTCAAAGCTCGACAGTGTAAAGTTCTCCAAAAAACACAAGGCATAACTTTTCTTGGGGTTCGACAAAGAAACTTTCCTTTCCTTATTGTTTTATACTGTAAAACTGCAATAAAGAGCAAAAGACAAACATAAATGAGATCAAACCAATACAGATACCTAAAGTATAGTACAACTTATAGCAACAGAAAATGCTGAGTCATAACTAATAGCCATGCTAACTGTTTGGATTTTAACAGTGTGAATGCTGGATAGTGAGTATCAGCAGCTTCAGGGCTCCTATTAGAGAGCACGAGTCACCAGGTGGAGTTCAACTTTTTACTCGGTAGTGCATTGCAGGCAGTCACAAGCTGTACATTGTTGCATGAATGAAGGAAGTTTCTGAAATGCTGAAATAAAATGTACAATTATCACACTGTGCAAGTAAAATGAAAATCCTCTCAACACAGATTAATTAAGTCCCCAAAAAACATATCACACTCTAGCTAGTAACATGTGTGATATACAGTTGAAAATTAGCCATCTAGCAAAACACAGATAAACTAGCAGCTTCACATCACAGGGTAAAACGGTTAACATTCAGTACTCATTTCAGACCGAAACAACTCAGGAATAGCTTAATCTGCTGCCACATTAGTTAAATATAAAGAGTACCAACTTACATCGTCTCTGACTTCTGTACAGGCAACCGCTGTAATGAAAAGAAACACGAGGTGATCTCAGCGATCTCAGCGATTTCTTACGTAACTTACGTAGCCATAACTACACACACTGTAACCTACACAGTCTCCGTAGCGTGAGGAATTCACAACAGCCACCCCCACATTTGAGTAGCAAATGTGCAATCAAGGGAATTCATCAAATGTCCTGGGTGTCATCCTTGAGAGTGGGGATCAGGCGTGCAACTGGTCTTGTATAGACTTTACCCTTGACAAGGACCTCAGCTGATCTGATACATTCATCTTGACTTCGCACAGTCTTTGTGACCCTACCGATGGGCCACTGAGCTCTGGGGAACTGTGGATCCACTATCAGGACGATGGAGTCCACGCTCAGGTTTCCTGAAGATTTCTGCCACTTCTGTCGAGTTTGGAGAGTGGGCATGTAATTCCTTGTGAAATGGACCCAGAATTGATCCACAAGGTTCTGGCTGTGACGCCACCTCCGCCACCCCATGAATGGGGAATAAACGGCTCGTGGTAAAGATGCATCCCGCCGCCCCATGAGGAGGATGTTTGGAGTGATAGGCTCGGGATTGGCGATGTCTGCTGAGGCGTAGCTTAGCGGTTTAGAGTTCAGAATGCCTTCTACCTCGACTAAGACTGTGTACAGTACGTCTTCGGAGACAGCCTGGCCCCCGACTGCCACCTGCAGGGCATTTTTTATTGAACGGACCTCCATTTCCCACACACCGCCAAAGTGGGGGGCTCCCGGCGGGTTGAATTTGAAGAGGTTTCGGTATTCTGCCAACTGTGATTTTAGTTGTGGCTCCAGAGTCTCAAAGGCTACCTGAAGTTCCCAATCTGCCCTACGGAAGTTTGTACCACAGTCCGATAATATCTCCTTCGGTCGACCTCTTCTGGCAATTAATCTACGTAAAATGAGCAGGAAAGCATCCGCGTCCATGGAGTTGAGGAGTTCAATGTGGATGGCGTGAGAGGTGAGACATTCGAGTTTGGAGAGTGGGCATTTCCTTGTGAAATGGACCCACGATCAATTCAGTGAAGGCTCCCTGGACTTTATAGTGCTTCGCTGCATTATCTTTGGGGGGAATCTCAAAGGTAACCCTTGATCCACTGAGGTGAGTAATGGAAGGTTGCACAGTACGGAGGGCAAGGCTCTCCTGCACGCCAGCTAACTGGAGCTGCTGTACAGCAGTAGGTAGGATCTTGTTCTGCTGAGCACCATCATCCAAGACTGCAAAGGCTTCCATTGAGTTGGAGTTGTTATGTAGTAGGACCTGCACAACTTTCAGAAGCACGTTGCCTGACGGGATAGAGGGTGTCAGATAGATCCGACTCTGAGAGGTGCCAGACGGAGGGTTGATTGAACCATTTTGATCTACACCATGGAGGACTAGAAGATGAATGCCACCACAGTCACTGCAGGGTTTCTTGAGGTTGCAGGTCGCCGGTGGATGGGAACGAGCACACTTTGAGCAGCACTTCCCTTCGTTATCCATCCGATCAGTTTCTTTGTAGGTTGCTCCTTAATGCTGTCACAGCGAGTAATATAGTGCTCATTGCTGTTACAGAAAAGACAGTGCACCTTGAATGGCTTATTGGGTTTTGACTGCATAGGAGGGCCAGATATCTTGGGCTTTGCTGGTTCTGCACTGTGGTAGATGGTCGCACTTTGACTCCTGGACTTGGCTGTAACCTTCTCCTTATAATTGCTTGGAGGCTACTCTTGTTGGTAGCGTTGTAGTATCCGACTGGACAGCCACTGCGGTTGGGCCTTGGATTGGAGCCATCCGGCAAAGTCCTGCAGATTGTAGGGGTTCAGGCTTGCAGAGTTGAGCTTCCCTTGTAGCTGTAGAGACTCAAGAAATCCATCCTGGAGATATTTCGGTAGCTTGCTGAGAAGACGGTCCACGTGTGAGCAGCAATTAAGCTCGATACCTTGGGTTCCCTCCAGTGAAAGCAGCATGCTGACTAGGAGGGGAACCTGTAAGGAGAAGCTCAGGCATCGTTAGCTTTCACATCTTTAGCCCCCCCCCCCATCTTTAGCGCTTTAAGTAGCACTTGGTCGGGACTATTGCCGTCCCTTTAGCGCTATAAGTAAACACGCTTGCTCCGGACTATTGCCGTCCATTTAGCGCTATAAGTAAACGTACATGGTTGGGACTATTGCCGTCCCTTTTGACGCAGTTATGTTAAGGAAAATGTCGTGGGTGGGCTTACGGTTCCGTGACACGCGGGAACTACGGGACGGTTGGGTTTAGGAAAGGGTCGTGGGTGGGCGTACGGTTCTGTGACACGCGGGAGGAAAGAAAAAAAACGACTATAGCAAGCGTGACGCGAATCCCGCTCTCCCGGGTGAAAGTCCTGTGGTTGAACCATCCACCACTCCCCCAACCAACCTCCTTTTGCATACTACTTGCTAAATCCTATCAAACTGCTGCTCTCCCCAGTGCGTTACACAAACACGCTGAAAGACGCCTTTTTCGTCGCATCAGACGCTGACAGACACTGACAGACACTGTCCAAATGTCCTCATTTTACGAGTTCGGAATGAGAACGGGTTGGGACTTTCATTCTGTAGTCCCTCACTTTCTTGCTGAGATTGCTTCATTGCTTGCTCTCTGTTACTTGGAAGGCACTGTCTGGTGGAGCGGAATGGTAATGGTGCCACCCAGCTGTTTGCTTCGTTTTGATAGACTTCTCTGTCCATTAAGTCAAGAAAAACATGATCATCCATGAAAGCGCCGTTTTTACATCTTGCCTGGTTCTTTCAAAAACAGCAGATCCCAGCATGTCTATACTACCACTAAGGCACTCTTCCTGTGTACAAGAGGCTGGAGAACAGCCGAGATGTGATGACATGTGGCTGAGAGTCTCCTTCACTAAGATTTTGTTTGGGCATGGGCTAAGAAAAGATGTGCGGCCATTACTGAGCACATGGCTTTTCAGGACATTAACACTTGATGGCTTGTGAGTTGTTCCTAGGCAGATGTCACCCACGATAATGCATCCCAGGTCTAGCCTTTGCGCATAAGGAGCACTGTGAGGTCTGTTGATTTGCTCTCTTAGCTTGTGCAGCCACGGAATGTCTCTTCCCAAGTGTATGAGGATGGGAGCGTCTGGATCCACAGGAGGAATCCTGTCAGCAACTCACTGTAGGTGTGGGTGACAACGTGCCATCTCAAGAGATAGGATCTCTATGTGGTTATCAGGAATGATGTCACATTCAATTAAACTTGGTAGTGGTAGTTGTATTTTACCACTACCTACTACCACTACTAGTATTTTGCCATCAATGGATTCGATCATCAAGTTTGTAGCTCTTCTGCCCATTGCTTTGGTTACCCTTGAGTTTTCAGTTTTCAGTGTGTATGGGTCTGATGAGGTTGTAATGTTAAAAAGATGAAAGAATTCTGATTTAGCGAGTGACTTGTTACTCTGCTCGTCTAACACCGCATACATTTTATTTGCTTCCTCTCTTTTTTGGAGCAGGAACGTTGACCATCTGAATTGCCACATGTATCTATGTATGTATATATATATATATATATATATATAGGGCTGTCAGCATTAACGCCGACCCAATGCGATTCATTTGTTTTAATTGCATGCCGGCATTTATTAATTTATTTTACACTTCACTCTGCTTTGCGTCGTGCCTAACAGGCTACTATTTTGACCCTTTGCAGCACCGTTACTTATCATCAAGCTGCCACTTCCTCGTAACACATCCTGAATGGCACTTTTTATTTTCCAAAACTCCTGGACGGCTCGTAGACAAGTCGAAAGCCATATGCACATTGTGTAAAGCCGAATTAAAATATCACCAAAGCACGTCAAGCCTGAGCTACCACCTACGGAGCTAAGCATAGTAGTACAGTTAACCTGATGCTACCCGCTAGCACTCAGGCTAAGCACTATTTTGGAGAGGGCTACTTGCCGATCTGTGGATGAAACCAAATCCCCAAAAATGAATACAGCTCTTGCGAAACGGGTGGCAACTAACTGCAGACCTGTCAGCATCGTACTTTAATCGACTCAGGTCTTAAAGACGTACTACGGTTGGCATGTTCTGACCTGTCTCGTTGCCGTCGAGGGGGACAGCAGCCCCACACACAGCCTGTTCAAAACGGAGAAAGCAGCCACAGTGGAACTTCTGCAAGGTGCTGCAAACGCTGTCTCATTAACCGGTGATCATTGGATGTCAGTGAGTAATCAACATTATTTAGGTGTTACTAAACACTATATTGACTCTCGTAAGGATAGGGATTTTTTGTTTTTTAGTTAGATACTTGGAAGAATTGTGCAATAATGACAGATTCACACATTTTTCTTTTGTTTACAGTAAATAAATAATTACAAATCTTAAAACCAAGTTCATAAAGTAACTTTCTTTGCATTCATTTGATTCCCAATCAAGATACACTGGTAAAAATTGCTTTCTATTGTTAATATGTACTTAAAAACTCTTCTGAAATGCAAAATAATTTTCAACATTTTAATCATGTGATAAAATATGGGATTAATCGCGATTAACTATAGAAATTCAGCGATTAATCGCAATTAAAAAAATTTATCGTTTGACAGCCCTAATGTCAACACTAAGGGCAGAAATGTGGTCAACACAGCGATCCTGCATAGCTCAAAGAGTCTACTTGCATGTACTTATGTGGAACATGTTTCTGCCCTATTCCTATTTTGCTCACCTATGCAAACTCTGTAAATTAGTAAGACAACAAAGCTTGAAAGTTGGAATCAAAGACAACCACTATCATAAAGATAACAGCCTGCACCTTGATTTGAACTGGGGATCTCTTGATCTGCACTTAAATGTTCCACCACTGTGCTATACCCCAACATACCATGTGCTGAACATGCATATTGTGCAGTAAAACAATGGCTGGTCCTCCACCGTGTTGTTAAAATCACGGTTTGTGCCCACATCTGATTCAAAGTTTTCATGACCTTTTTCAAGTATCCAAAACTCATCTCCTGTATGAAAGGCAGATACAAATAATTACTCATTTTCATCTTCAATAAATGCACATCTGAATTCATGTTAATTTCAAAGGATTTCAACACTATGGGCAGAAACGTGGTCCACACAACAATCCTGCATAACTCAAATCATTGACGTACGTGTACTTACATGGACCATGTTTCTGCCCTAGCCCAATTTTGCTCACCTACACAATCTCTACCAGTATTTATAATGTCAGATCATAACATAAGTTATCTCAGGACATTTTAGAGCTTTTCAAGCTTTTTTAAGTAGTCACTTGAGATGGGGTCTAATAGAGACATCTTAACTGAAGTAAAAAAGTCAATTGGTGAAGGTAAAAAGCAGTCCAATATATATTTCAGGGTTTACATCTGTTCCTGTGTTTGAAGATAAATCGGTACAGGTTGAGGTCAGGAGGTGATGAATTTTACCTCTAATAGCATTCATACATACATGTATAGTTACATACACAGCTCAATAGAGCTTTGACTATCTGGCAGCCTGGCTACAGTGCTGAAAAGAAACCTTGGGTTGTTCTTATTTTCCTCTGGTAATGATGAGTAATAGGCTGCTCTGGCATGTTTTGAGGGCCTTCCTATACGCCCTCAGACTGTCTTGACTCTAAACAACATTCTTCCAGATTGGTTGAACACCATAACTTTTCACCACAACAAGCAACAGAGTCCAGTGTTGTTTGCAGCTGGCCCAAAGCACTTTTTATAAAATGATCAATTAGGGAGGGACTAACAGGGTCCTCTGTTATATTGAGGCATGGCATTGAATTACATGCTGATGGACTGACTTCTTTAAATTTAGCTACAGCATTAACAGATAGACATCTACTGTACAGACCTTTACCTAATGGCGTATAGTCGTGTAATAAGAATTTTAAAGTTATTAAAAATGTCTTGATAATAAAAGATTCAGTGGAAATACTATTAAGTCTTTAATTTCAATTTCCCCTATAATAATTACTTTGTCGGATTTAAGGGCTAAACTTGATAAAGAGAATTCAGATAAACATTCAGAATACGGACAAACAAATAGAATTGGCTGTAATGTATTCTCAAATTTTACTCAATTCTGAGAACATGAAAGTACATATTATTCATTCTGTATGTCAGTGCAACTGCTTCCTATTTCAGTGTACAATTCCCCAATGACGGTATAGGGTCTACTGTGCGTATTAACGATTCCTCCTCATTAAATTAAAAAAAATATCTCATGTCTCCATGTCCTTTAGAACTACACAGAAGTGTTTTCTGATCTGACGCCCCCATTAGATAAGACAACATGTTTTGGCTGTGCCGTCCAAAACATCAACAAATCATTGTTGAAAAAAAAGTTTTATGATGTGATGGCGCTATGGTGGTTGCTGTGGTGGTTTGGTTCAGTTAAAGCACAAAAACATCCTGGTTAGAGTTAACACTGACATTACAGCTTTATGCAAGATTTGATTGGCGTCATCAATATAGGGTCTCCATCTACTTGAGATGGATATTACATGGTATTCTGTTGAATGCAACTGGCGGTTGAATGTCTTCCTTTTGGTTTCTGATTTTCTTCTCAAATAGGAAATATGTTGCTGTAGCAGATGAAGCAGCAAAAAAATGCAATTTAATATATGTGGGGCATTAAGACATAAATCTAATCAGCAGTGCCACTTCAAGAAGAGTTCAGTTTTGTGATGTTCAAATGTAAGACAGAAGACACCCTGTCTGTCCATTGAGTGCATATTGATTTCCTGTACGGAGTGACAGAGGTGGGGACTTTTCAGTTCATGTGCAGATGGTCTGCAGTGTAACCTTACTCTGATTAATATCACAATTTGGCCCTGCCAATCAAATACACTGATTATATTATGACAGAGTTTCTGTCACAAAACTAACACATGGCAGACACCCCACCTCCATCCTGGAGCAACCCCCCACTCCATCCCATCTCATAATGGATGGCTCTCAGGGGACCGGCCCCATTAAACCCCATTATCTGGATAGAGAGAGGATGAGGAGCAGAGGCATTGATCTGTCCGAGTGGACACATCTTCTTATATCACACACATAAATGGATGGAGTGTGTCAGAGCAGCCTGGTCACGGCAATTTGTTAAGTCATTTTGAATGGTATCACAATACATTTATTTAGCTTTTTGGCTGTTATTTCACACTATGTAGTCGGACCGGGTTTTCAACCGTTAACACATCCGTGTCAATATTACACACTCAAAGCTACTACTCTGGAAGTGAAGATACATAATATAACAACGCACCGGTCATGTGACAACGATTGGTTTTGTGACAGTAAAGTTTAGCCGACAATTGACAGTTAAGTTAAACGGTAATTACAGTTAAAGGGTAACTTCATATTTTTTTACCTGGACCTTTGTTTTTGTGTGTAAGTGACTGATGGGACAACAATCTTTGAAATTAGTCCAGTATGAAGCGACAATGCTGTGACCAGCAGTTGCGAACCAGACTGCAATGTAATCCTATAGGGAAAATAGGATGCTTGTCGCATTGCCTGTCAAACTGCCCGCGCCTCCCTAGCTGGCCGCTCTCCTCTCATTGAAAATGAATTTTGAGGTGCGTCAATCGCTCCCCACGTGAAAAGCCCTTAACGGCGGAAAAAAGGGTCCGTGCACCAGGCACATGACTCAAAAGGGTTGTACTTAGTGTCTTAATTAATTATAGGTGTGTTTTGGGAAAAAACTGCAATAAACCAATCAGAGTGTCATCTCCCATTCCCTTTAAAAGCCAGGCACGTTTGTACCTTGGCACATTGCTATTATGATGGCGGATTTGCTAAGCAGGAAGGAGAGATTTTCAGGAGAAGAAACTGATCTGCTTGTGCGTGAAGTGAAATCTCGCGAGCAGATCATATCATAATACTATTTATCATATCTATTTATTTGCTATTTAAACAACGTGGGTGCCGGATAGGAAATTGACGACTGCGTCGGTCTTGACTAGCAAAGACACTTGCGTCGGGCTTTGTGCTGCGGTGCGCCGGGTGCAAGATAGGGCCCCATGTGTACCACATTCTTGCACTTCTAGTTCCAATCCAGAGAAAGTTTCAGAGCGAGAGCATCAACAAGACCATAGAAATTCAGTAAAACTAAATTCCTGTGAGTGGCGTCCTTCTGCCTGCCCCAAGCTTAATGACTGCCTGCGCGTGGTGCAAGAGGAGAAGGAGGGACCCGCGCTGTTGGCAGAAGAGCCATGGATTGCGATTACTCGGAGCCGCATGCATGGGAATGAATTAAAATATAACATATTTGAATATATTTCTTGTTTTCCCCTGATGGTTTGAATAAGCCGCTAAATGTGTCGCAAGTCCCATTTTAGACCCTAAGAGGGTCTAAGAAATCACTAAGGCGGCAATGCTGCTGGAAAGTGAAAGTCCAATATCTTAAGCTCTGGACATGTTCCATCAGAGAATACTGTGTTGTTGGTCTATGGGAGGATGAAATATTTACATTTTTACTAAGTTTGATATTGGAAATTGTAGAAGCTGTAAAAGGCTGCTTCGTGATCATGTTTATGTGTGTGAATACTATGTGAGAACTCGCGTGGGTGCAAGGTAGCAGTAAAACTGTGGAACAAAGTTTCACTGATTTGGCCATTCTCTCAATAAGCAAGCGGAATGGATTTGAAAATGAAGCACTGACACTGGTCCAGAAAGCCATGTCTAAAACCAATAATTTTAAACAGTGGGTTAGACTTGTCCCCCCTCATATAATGGCTCCAACACACAATGGCTGGGACACACATGCTATGTATATATATATATATATACATACATACATATATATATATATATATATATATATATATATATATATATATATATATATATATATATATATATATATATATATATATATATATGTATAAATTAGGGCTGTCAAACGACGATCAGACGGTAGCAATTAATCGCTGAATTTCTATAGTTAATCGCGATTAATCCCATATTTTATCACATGACTAAAATTCTATTATTTTGCATTTCAGAACAGTTTTTAAGTACATATTAACAATCAAAAGCAATTTTTACCAGTGTATCTTGATTGGGAATCAAATGAATGCAAAGAAAGTTACTTCATGAACTTGATTTTAAAATTTGTAATTATTTATTTACTGTAAACAAAAGAAAAATGTGTGAATCTGTCATTATTGCACAATTCCTCCAAGTACCTAACTAAAAAACAAAAAATCCCTATCCTTACTAGAGTCAATATAGTGTTTAGTAACTCCTAAATAATGTTGATTACTCACTGACGTCTAGTGATCACCGGTTAATGAGACAGCGTTTGCAGCACCTTGCAGAAGTTCCACTGTGGCTGCTTTCTCCGTGTCGTACAGGCTGTGTGAGGGGCTGCTGTCCCCCTCGACGGCAACAAGATAGATCAGAACATGCCAACCGACGACCGTGGTACATCTTTAAAACTTGAGTCCTCTACAATGCTGACAGGTCTGCAGATAGTTGCCACCCGTTTCGTAAGAGTTGTATTAATTTTTGGGGATTTGGTTTCATGGCCCCAAGGTCAAAATAGTAGCCTGTTAGACAATCGCATTGCAATTGACGCGTTAACGCTGACAGCCCTAATTGACATGCCCTGGCCTTCAGCAGCACTGTAAGGAATCTCTGAATTATCTTAACTCAGGATATATGCGTTAATGCCCACACAATGGACCAGCCCTTGGTTATGCTGCCTAAAGGTTTAGACTTCTTATGACACACTGAGCTCTTCTCTGCTCCTCCCTCGCTCCATCTGTGTGTGATCATGACCCATTAATGCATGTATCTAACTGAGCTTCTTGCCCGGAGTCCTTGTGCTTTCTCCCTCTCAGAATTCTTGGATTGTGGTGACACCTGAATCGTGGAAGCAGCCGCTGCCGTGGTCCTGCTTGACGCCCTGCTACGCCGTGCACTGCTAGTACTACTTTTATTAGTAACAGCTCTATTCCCTTTCTGTTACAATAATTAGCAATGTTAATCATGTTATTTCATTATACCCACTGCTAATATTCCTCTGAGTTGTATTGATGTCTCTTTCTCTCCAAACCGGTCGTGTCAGATGACTGCCCACCACAAACCAGTTTCAGTCTGAGGTTTCTGCCTGTTAAAAAGATATTTTTGCTCATAGCTGTCGCACCAAATGCATGCTGTTGTGGGAATTGTTGGTTTTCTGTCAATTACAGAGTGTGGTCTTGACCTTCACTGTCTGAAAAATGTCCTAAGATAACTTATGTTATGATTTGACATTAAAAATACTGGTTCGGAGTTCACATAGGTGAATAAAATCCGGCTAGGGCAGAAACATAGTCCACGTGAGTACACATACGTTGACGCTTTGAGCTATGCAGGGCATTGTGTGGACTACTATTCTGCCCTTAGTGTTGAAATCCATTCTAATTAACATTCATTCAGATGTGCCTTCATTGGTGATGAAAATGTGTACTTATTTTAGCTGCCTTTCATACAGGAGATAAGTTTTGGATATCTGAAAAAGGTCATGAAAACTTTTAATCAGATGTGGGCACAGACCGTGATTTTAACAACACGGTGGAGGACCAGCAATTGTTTTGCTGCACAAGAAACATATTCAGCATGTGGTATGTGGGGGTATAGCTCAGTGGTAGAGCATTTGACTGCAGATCAAGAGGTCCCCAGTCCAAATTTGGATGCTCCCTACCCAAATGGCATTTGCAGGCTGTTATCTTTATGATAGTGGTGGTGTTTGATTCCCACCTTCAAGCACAGAGTTCTTACTAACTTGTATAGAGTTTGCGTGGGTGAGCAAACTGGAATAGGGCAGACGCATGTTCCACAAAAGTTTAGGTAGAAGCTTTGAGCAAAGCAGGATGGTTTTGTGGACCGTGTTTGGATCACCCACAAGTTCCTTATAGTAAACTTAGACAAAGATTATCCCAAACACCTCCAAAGTTTATTATCTAAAGATATAGTTATTCCGGTTGGCCTTGCCCTGGCCTTCAGCAGCACTTTAAGGCATCTCTGAATTATCTTAACTCAGGATATATGCTTTAATGCCCACACAATGGACCAGCCTTAGTTATGCTGCTAAAGGTTTAGACTTCGTATGACACACTGAGCTCTTCTCTGCTCCTCCTTCTCTCCATCTGTGTGTGATCATGACCCATTAATGCATGTATCTAACTGAGCTTCTTGCCCGGAATCCTTGTGCTTTCCCCCCTCTCAGAATTCTTGGATTGTGGTGACACCTGAATCGTGGAAGCAGCCGCTGCCGTGGTCCTGCTTGACACCCTGCTACGCCGTGCACTACTAGTACTACTTTTATTAGTAACAGCTCTATTCCCTTTCTGTTACTATAATTAGCAATGTTCATCATGTCATTTCATTATACCCACTGCTAATATTCCTCTGAGTCGTATTGATGTCTCTTTCTCTCCCAACCGGTCGTGTCAGATGACTGCCCACCACGAACCAGTTTCAGTCTGATGTTTCTGCCTGTTAAAAAGATATTTTTCCTCATAGCTGTCGCACCAAATGCATGCTGTTGTGGGAATTGTTGGTTTTCTGTCAATTACAGAGTGTGGTCTTGACCTTCACTATCTGAAAAATGTCCTGAGATAACTTATGTTATGATTTGACATTAAAAATACTGGTTCGGAGTTCACGTAGGTGAGCAAAATCCGGATAGGGCAGAAACATGGTCCACATGAGTACACATACGTTGACGCTTTGAGCTATGCAGGGTATTGTGTGGACTACCATTCTGCCCTTAGTGTTGAAATCCATTCTAATTAACATTCATTCAGATGTGCCTTCATTGAGGATGAAAATGTGAAGTACTTTTAGCTGCCTTTCATACAGGAGAGAAGTTTTGGATACTTGAAAAAGGTCATGAAAACTTTTAATCAGATGTGGGCACAGACCGTGATTTTAACAACACGGTGGAAGACCAGCCATTGATTTGCTGCACAAGAAACATATTCTGCATGTGGTATGTGGGGGTATAGCTCAGTGGTAGAGCATTTGACTGCAGATCAAGAGGTCCCCAGTTCAAATCTGGATGCCCCCTACACAAACGGCATGTGCAGGCTGTTAACTTTCTGATAGTGGTGGTGTTTGATTCCCACCTTCAAGCACCGCGGTCTTACCAACTTGTATAGAGTTTGCGTGGGTGAGCAAACTGGAATAGGTCAGAAGCATGATCCACTAAAGTTTAGGTAGAATCTTTGAGCAAAGCAGGATGCTTTTGTGGACCGTGTTTGGATCACCCACAAGTTCCTTATAGTAAACTTAGACAAAGATTATCCCAAACACCTCCAAAGTTTATTATCTAAAGATATAGTTACTCTGGTTGGCCTTGCCCTGGCCTTCAGCAGCACTTTAAGGCATCTCTGAATTATCTTAACTCAGGATATATGCTTTAATGCCCACACAATGGACCAGCCTTAGTTATGCTGCTAAAGGTTTAGACTTCGTATGACACACTGAGCTCTTCTCTGCTCCTCCTTCTCTCCATCTGTGTGTGATCATGACCCATTAATGCATGTATCTAACTGAGCTTCTTGCCCGGAGTCCTTGTGCTTACCCCCCTCTCAGAATTCTTGGATTGTGGTGACACCTGAATCGTGGAAGCAGCCGCTGCCGTGGTCCTGCTTGACACCCTGCTACGCCGTGCACTACTAGTACTACTTTTATTAGTAACAGCTCTATTCCCTTTCTGTTACTATAATTAGCAATGTTCATCATGTCATTTCATTATACCCACTGCTAATATTCCTCTGAGTCGTATTGATGTCTCTTTCTCTCCCAACCGGTCGTGTCAGATGACTGCCCACCACGAACCAGTTTCAGTCTGATGTTTCTGCCTGTTAAAAAGATATTTTTCCTCATAGCTGTCGCACCAAATGCATGCTGTTGTGGGAATTGTTGGTTTTCTGTCAATTACAGAGTGTGGTCTTGACCTTCACTATCTGAAAAATGTCCTGAGATAACTTATGTTATGATTTGACATTAAAAATACTGGTTCGGAGTTCACGTAGGTGAGCAAAATCCGGATAGGGCAGAAACATGGTCCACATGAGTACACATACGTTGACGCTTTGAGCTATGCAGGGTATTGTGTGGACTACCATTCTGCCCTTAGTGTTGAAATCCATTCTAATTAACATTCATTCAGATGTGCCTTCATTGAGGATGAAAATGTGAAGTACTTTTAGCTGCCTTTCATACAGGAGAGAAGTTTTGGATACTTGAAAAAGGTCATGAAAACTTTTAATCAGATGTGGGCACAGACCGTGATTTTAACAACACGGTGGAAGACCAGCCATTGATTTGCTGCACAAGAAACATATTCTGCATGTGGTATGTGGGGGTATAGCTCAGTGGTAGAGCATTTGACTGCAGATCAAGAGGTCCCCAGTTCAAATCTGGATGCCCCCTACACAAACGGCATGTGCAGGCTGTTAACTTTCTGATAGTGGTGGTGTTTGATTCCCACCTTCAAGCACCAAGGTCTTACTAACTTGTATAGAGTTTGCGTGGGTGAGCAAACTGGAATAGGTCAGAAGCATGATCCACTAAAGTTTAGGTAGAATCTTTGAGCAAAGCAGGATGCTTTTGTGGACCGTGTTTGGATCACCCACAAGTTCCTTATAGTAAACTTAGACAAAGATTATCCCAAACACCTCCAAAGTTTATTATCTAAAGATATAGTTACTCTGGTTGGCCTTGCCCTGGCCTTCAGCAGCACTTTAAGGCATCTCTGAATTATCTTAACTCAGGATATATGCTTTAATGCCCACACAATGGACCAGCCTTAGTTATGCTGCTAAAGGTTTAGACTTCGTATGACACACTGAGCTCTTCTCTGCTCCTCCTTCTCTCCATCTGTGTGTGATCATGACCCATTAATGCATGTATCTAACTGAGCTTCTTGCCCGGAGTCCTTGTGCTTACCCCCCTCTCAGAATTCTTGGATTGTGGTGACACCTGAATCGTGGAAGCAGCCGCTGCCGTGGTCCTGCTTGACACCCTGCTACGCCGTGCACTACTAGTACTACTTTTATTAGTAACAGCTCTATTCCCTTTCTGTTACTATAATTAGCAATGTTCATCATGTCATTTCATTATACCCACTGCTAATATTCCTCTGAGTCGTATTGATGTCTCTTTCTCTCCCAACCGGTCGTGTCAGATGACTGCCCACCACGAATCAGTTTCAGTCTGATGTTTCTGCCTGTTAAAAAGATATTTTTCCTCATAGCTGTCGCACCAAATGCATGCTGTTGTGGGAATTGTTGGTTTTCTGTCAATTACAGAGTGTGGTCTTGACCTTCACTATCTGAAAAATGTCCTGAGATAACTTATGTTATGATTTGACATTAAAAATACTGGTTCGGAGTTCACGTAGGTGAGCAAAATCCGGATAGGGCAGAAACATGGTCCACATGAGTACACATACGTTGACGCTTTGAGCTATGCAGGGTATTGTGTGGACTACCATTCTGCCCTTAGTGTTGAAATCCATTCTAATTAACATTCATTCAGATGTGCCTTCATTGATGATGAAAATGTGAAGTACTTTTAGCTGCCTTTCATACAGGAGAGAAGTTTTGGATACTTGAAAAAGGTCATGAAAACTTTTAATCAGATGTGGGCACAGACCGTGATTTTAACAACACGGTGGAAGACCAGCCATTGATTTGCTGCACAAGAAACATATTCTGCATGTGGTATGTGGGGGTATAGCTCAGTGGTAGAGCATTTGACTGCAGATCAAGAGGTCCCCAGTTCAAATCTGGATGCCCCCTAAACAAACGGCATGTGCAGGCTGTTAACTTTCTGATAGTGGTGGTGTTTGATTCCCACCTTCAAGCACCGAGGTCTTACCAACTTGTATAGAGTTTGCGTGGGTGAGCAAACTGGAATAGGTCAGAAGCATGATCCACTAAAGTTTAGGTAGAATCTTTGAGCAAAGCAGGATGCTTTTGTGGACCGTGTTTGGATCACCCACAAGTTCCTTATAGTAAACTTAGACAAAGATTATCCCAAACACCTCCAAAGTTTATTATCTAAAGATATAGTTACTCTGGTTGGCCTTGCCCTGGCCTTCAGCAGCACTTTAAGGCATTTCTGAATTATCTTAACTCAGGATATATGCTTTAATGCCCACACAATGGACCAGCCTTAGTTATGCTGCTAAAGGTTTAGACTTCGTATGACACACTGAGCTCTTCTCTGCTCCTCCTTCTCTCCATCTGTGTGTGATCATGACCCATTAATGCATGTATCTAACTGAGCTTCTTGCCCGGAGTCCTTGTGCTTTCCCCCCTCTCAGAATTCTTGGATTGTGGTGACACCTGAATCGTGGAAGCAGCCGCTGCCGTGGTCCTGCTTGACACCCTGCTACGCCGTGCACTACTAGTACTACTTTTATTAGTAACAGCTCTATTCCCTTTCTGTTACTATAATTAGCAATGTTCATCATGTCATTTCATTATACCCACTGCTAATATTCCTCTGAGTCGTATTGATGTCTCTTTCTCTCCCAACCGGTCGTGTCAGATGACTGCCCACCACGAATCAGTTTCAGTCTGATGTTTCTGCCTGTTAAAAAGATATTTTTCCTCATAGCTGTCGCACCAAATGCATGCTGTTGTGGGAATTGTTGGTTTTCTGTCAATTACAGAGTGTGGTCTTGACCTTCACTATCTGAAAAATGTCCTGAGATAACTTATGTTATGATTTGACATTAAAAATACTGGTTCGGAGTTCACGTAGGTGAGCAAAATCCGGATAGGGCAGAAACATGGTCCACATGAGTACACATACGTTGACGCTTTGAGCTATGCAGGGTATTGTGTGGACTACCATTCTGCCCTTAGTGTTGAAATCCATTCTAATTAACATTCATTCAGATGTGCCTTCATTGATGATGAAAATGTGAAGTACTTTTAGCTGCCTTTCATACAGGAGAGAAGTTTTGGATACTTGAAAAAGGTCATGAAAACTTTTAATCAGATGTGGGCACAGACCGTGATTTTAACAACACGGTGGAAGACCAGCCATTGATTTGCTGCACAAGAAACATATTCTGCATGTGGTATGTGGGGGTATAGCTCAGTGGTAGAGCATTTGACTGCAGATCAAGAGGTCCCCAGTTCAAATCTGGATGCCCCCTAAACAAACGGCATGTGCAGGCTGTTAACTTTCTGATAGTGGTGGTGTTTGATTCCCACCTTCAAGCACCGAGGTCTTACCAACTTGTATAGAGTTTGCGTGGGTGAGCAAACTGGAATAGGTCAGAAGCATGATCCACTAAAGTTTAGGTAGAATCTTTGAGCAAAGCAGGATGCTTTTGTGGACCGTGTTTGGATCACCCACAAGTTCCTTATAGTAAACTTAGACAAAGATTATCCCAAACACCTCCAAAGTTTATTATCTAAAGATATAGTTACTCTGGTTGGCCTTGCCCTGGCCTTCAGCAGCACTTTAAGGCATCTCTGAATTATCTTAACTCAGGATATATGCTTTAATGCCCACACAATGGACCAGCCTTAGTTATGCTGCTAAAGGTTTAGACTTCGTATGACACACTGAGCTCTTCTCTGCTCCTCCTTCTCTCCATCTGTGTGTGATCATGACCCATTAATGCATGTATCTAACTGAGCTTCTTGCCCGGAGTCCTTGTGCTTTCCCCCCTCTCAGAATTCTTGGATTGTGGTGACACCTGAATCGTGGAAGCAGCCGCTGCCGTGGTCCTGCTTGACACCCTGCTACGCCGTGCACTACTAGTACTACTTTTATTAGTAACAGCTCTATTCCCTTTCTGTTACTATAATTAGCAATGTTCATCATGTCATTTCATTATACCCACTGCTAATATTCCTCTGAGTCGTATTGATGTCTCTTTCTCTCCCAACCGGTCGTGTCAGATGACTGCCCACCACGAACCAGTTTCAGTCTGATGTTTCTGCCTGTTAAAAAGATATTTTTCCTCATAGCTGTCGCACCAAATGCATGCTGTTGTGGGAATTGTTGGTTTTCTGTCAATTACAGAGTGTGGTCTTGACCTTCACTATCTGAAAAATGTCCTGAGATAACTTATGTTATGATTTGACATTAAAAATACTGGTTCGGAGTTCACGTAGGTGAGCAAAATCCGGATAGGGCAGAAACATGGTCCACATGAGTACACATACGTTGACGCTTTGAGCTATGCAGGGTATTGTGTGGACTACCATTCTGCCCTTAGTGTTGAAATCCATTCTAATTAACATTCATTCAGATGTGCCTTCATTGATGATGAAAATGTGAAGTACTTTTAGCTGCCTTTCATACAGGAGAGAAGTTTTGGATACTTGAAAAAGGTCATGAAAACTTTTAATCAGATGTGGGCACAGACCGTGATTTTAACAACACGGTGGAAGACCAGCCATTGATTTGCTGCACAAGAAACATATTCTGCATGTGGTATGTGGGGGTATAGCTCAGTGGTAGAGCATTTGACTGCAGATCAAGAGGTCCCCAGTTCAAATCTGGATGCCCCCTACACAAACGGCATGTGCAGGCTGTTAACTTTCTGATAGTGGTGGTGTTTGATTCCCACCTTCAAGCACCGAGGTCTTACCAACTTGTGTAGAGTTTGCGTGGGTGAGCAAACTGGAATAGGTCAGAAGCATGATCCACTAAAGTTTAGGTAGAATCTTTGAGCAAAGCAGGATGCTTTTGTGGACCGTGTTTGGATCACCCACAAGTTCCTTATAGTAAACTTAGACAAAGATTATCCCAAACACCTCCAAAGTTTATTATCTAAAGATATAGTTACTCTGGTTGGCCTTGCCCTGGCCTTCAGCAGCACTTTAAGGCATCTCTGAATTATCTTAACTCAGGATATATGCTTTAATGCCCACACAATGGACCAGCCTTAGTTATGCTGCTAAAGGTTTAGACTTCGTATGACACACTGAGCTCTTCTCTGCTCCTCCTTCTCTCCATCTGTGTGTGATCATGACCCATTAATGCATGTATCTAACTGAGCTTCTTGCCCGGAGTCCTTGTGCTTACCCCCCTCTCAGAATTCTTGGATTGTGGTGACACCTGAATCGTGGAAGCAGCCGCTGCCGTGGTCCTGCTTGACACCCTGCTACGCCGTGCACTACTAGTACTACTTTTATTAGTAACAGCTCTATTCCCTTTCTGTTACTATAATTAGCAATGTTCATCATGTCATTTCATTATACCCACTGCTAATATTCCTCTGAGTCGTATTGATGTCTCTTTCTCTCCCAACCGGTCGTGTCAGATGACTGCCCACCACGAATCAGTTTCAGTCTGATGTTTCTGCCTGTTAAAAAGATATTTTTCCTCATAGCTGTCGCACCAAATGCATGCTGTTGTGGGAATTGTTGGTTTTCTGTCAATTACAGAGTGTGGTCTTGACCTTCACTATCTGAAAAATGTCCTGAGATAACTTATGTTATGATTTGACATTAAAAATACTGGTTCGGAGTTCACGTAGGTGAGCAAAATCCGGATAGGGCAGAAACATGGTCCACATGAGTACACATACGTTGACGCTTTGAGCTATGCAGGGTATTGTGTGGACTACCATTCTGCCCTTAGTGTTGAAATCCATTCTAATTAACATTCATTCAGATGTGCCTTCATTGATGATGAAAATGTGAAGTACTTTTAGCTGCCTTTCATACAGGAGAGAAGTTTTGGATACTTGAAAAAGGTCATGAAAACTTTTAATCAGATGTGGGCACAGACCGTGATTTTAACAACACGGTGGAAGACCAGCCATTGATTTGCTGCACAAGAAACATATTCTGCATGTGGTATGTGGGGGTATAGCTCAGTGGTAGAGCATTTGACTGCAGATCAAGAGGTCCCCAGTTCAAATCTGGATGCCCCCTAAACAAACGGCATGTGCAGGCTGTTAACTTTCTGATAGTGGTGGTGTTTGATTCCCACCTTCAAGCACCGAGGTCTTACCAACTTGTATAGAGTTTGCGTGGGTGAGCAAACTGGAATAGGTCAGAAGCATGATCCACTAAAGTTTAGGTAGAATCTTTGAGCAAAGCAGGATGCTTTTGTGGACCGTGTTTGGATCACCCACAAGTTCCTTATAGTAAACTTAGACAAAGATTATCCCAAACACCTCCAAAGTTTATTATCTAAAGATATAGTTACTCTGGTTGGCCTTGCCCTGGCCTTCAGCAGCACTTTAAGGCATCTCTGAATTATCTTAACTCAGGATATATGCTTTAATGCCCACACAATGGACCAGCCTTAGTTATGCTGCTAAAGGTTTAGACTTCGTATGACACACTGAGCTCTTCTCTGCTCCTCCTTCTCTCCATCTGTGTGTGATCATGACCCATTAATGCATGTATCTAACTGAGCTTCTTGCCCGGAGTCCTTGTGCTTTCCCCCCTCTCAGAATTCTTGGATTGTGGTGACACCTGAATCGTGGAAGCAGCCGCTGCCGTGGTCCTGCTTGACACCCTGCTACGCCGTGCACTACTAGTACTACTTTTATTAGTAACAGCTCTATTCCCTTTCTGTTACTATAATTAGCAATGTTCATCATGTCATTTCATTATACCCACTGCTAATATTCCTCTGAGTCGTATTGATGTCTCTTTCTCTCCCAACCGGTCGTGTCAGATGACTGCCCACCACGAACCAGTTTCAGTCTGATGTTTCTGCCTGTTAAAAAGATATTTTTCCTCATAGCTGTCGCACCAAATGCATGCTGTTGTGGGAATTGTTGGTTTTCTGTCAATTACAGAGTGTGGTCTTGACCTTCACTATCTGAAAAATGTCCTGAGATAACTTATGTTATGATTTGACATTAAAAATACTGGTTCGGAGTTCACGTAGGTGAGCAAAATCCGGATAGGGCAGAAACATGGTCCACATGAGTACACATACGTTGACGCTTTGAGCTATGCAGGGTATTGTGTGGACTACCATTCTGCCCTTAGTGTTGAAATCCATTCTAATTAACATTCATTCAGATGTGCCTTCATTGATGATGAAAATGTGAAGTACTTTTAGCTGCCTTTCATACAGGAGAGAAGTTTTGGATACTTGAAAAAGGTCATGAAAACTTTTAATCAGATGTGGGCACAGACCGTGATTTTAACAACACGGTGGAAGACCAGCCATTGATTTGCTGCACAAGAAACATATTCTGCATGTGGTATGTGGGGGTATAGCTCAGTGGTAGAGCATTTGACTGCAGATCAAGAGGTCCCCAGTTCAAATCTGGATGCCCCCTACACAAACGGCATGTGCAGGCTGTTAACTTTCTGATAGTGGTGGTGTTTGATTCCCACCTTCAAGCACCGAGGTCTTACCAACTTGTGTAGAGTTTGCGTGGGTGAGCAAACTGGAATAGGTCAGAAGCATGATCCACTAAAGTTTAGGTAGAATCTTTGAGCAAAGCAGGATGCTTTTGTGGACCGTGTTTGGATCACCCACAAGTTCCTTATAGTAAACTTAGACAAAGATTATCCCAAACACCTCCAAAGTTTATTATCTAAAGATATAGTTACTCTGGTTGGCCTTGCCCTGGCCTTCAGCAGCACTTTAAGGCATCTCTGAATTATCTTAACTCAGGATATATGCTTTAATGCCCACACAATGGACCAGCCTTAGTTATGCTGCTAAAGGTTTAGACTTCGTATGACACACTGAGCTCTTCTCTGCTCCTCCTTCTCTCCATCTGTGTGTGATCATGACCCATTAATGCATGTATCTAACTGAGCTTCTTGCCCGGAGTCCTTGTGCTTACCCCCCTCTCAGAATTCTTGGATTGTGGTGACACCTGAATCGTGGAAGCAGCCGCTGCCGTGGTCCTGCTTGACACCCTGCTACGCCGTGCACTACTAGTACTACTTTTATTAGTAACAGCTCTATTCCCTTTCTGTTACTATAATTAGCAATGTTCATCATGTCATTTCATTATACCCACTGCTAATATTCCTCTGAGTCGTATTGATGTCTCTTTCTCTCCCAACCGGTCGTGTCAGATGACTGCCCACCACGAATCAGTTTCAGTCTGATGTTTCTGCCTGTTAAAAAGATATTTTTCCTCATAGCTGTCGCACCAAATGCATGCTGTTGTGGGAATTGTTGGTTTTCTGTCAATTACAGAGTGTGGTCTTGACCTTCACTATCTGAAAAATGTCCTGAGATAACTTATGTTATGATTTGACATTAAAAATACTGGTTCGGAGTTCACGTAGGTGAGCAAAATCCGGATAGGGCAGAAACATGGTCCACATGAGTACACATACGTTGACGCTTTGAGCTATGCAGGGTATTGTGTGGACTACCATTCTGCCCTTAGTGTTGAAATCCATTCTAATTAACATTCATTCAGATGTGCCTTCATTGATGATGAAAATGTGAAGTACTTTTAGCTGCCTTTCATACAGGAGAGAAGTTTTGGATACTTGAAAAAGGTCATGAAAACTTTTAATCAGATGTGGGCACAGACCGTGATTTTAACAACACGGTGGAAGACCAGCCATTGATTTGCTGCACAAGAAACATATTCTGCATGTGGTATGTGGGGGTATAGCTCAGTGGTAGAGCATTTGACTGCAGATCAAGAGGTCCCCAGTTCAAATCTGGATGCCCCCTAAACAAACGGCATGTGCAGGCTGTTAACTTTCTGATAGTGGTGGTGTTTGATTCCCACCTTCAAGCACCGAGGTCTTACCAACTTGTATAGAGTTTGCGTGGGTGAGCAAACTGGAATAGGTCAGAAGCATGATCCACTAAAGTTTAGGTAGAATCTTTGAGCAAAGCAGGATGCTTTTGTGGACCGTGTTTGGATCACCCACAAGTTCCTTATAGTAAACTTAGACAAAGATTATCCCAAACACCTCCAAAGTTTATTATCTAAAGATATAGTTACTCTGGTTGGCCTTGCCCTGGCCTTCAGCAGCACTTTAAGGCATCTCTGAATTATCTTAACTCAGGATATATGCTTTAATGCCCACACAATGGACCAGCCTTAGTTATGCTGCTAAAGGTTTAGACTTCGTATGACACACTGAGCTCTTCTCTGCTCCTCCTTCTCTCCATCTGTGTGTGATCATGACCCATTAATGCATGTATCTAACTGAGCTTCTTGCCCGGAGTCCTTGTGCTTTCCCCCCTCTCAGAATTCTTGGATTGTGGTGACACCTGAATCGTGGAAGCAGCCGCTGCCGTGGTCCTGCTTGACACCCTGCTACGCCGTGCACTACTAGTACTACTTTTATTAGTAACAGCTCTATTCCCTTTCTGTTACTATAATTAGCAATGTTCATCATGTCATTTCATTATACCCACTGCTAATATTCCTCTGAGTCGTATTGATGTCTCTTTCTCTCCCAACCGGTCGTGTCAGATGACTGCCCACCACGAACCAGTTTCAGTCTGATGTTTCTGCCTGTTAAAAAGATATTTTTCCTCATAGCTGTCGCACCAAATGCATGCTGTTGTGGGAATTGTTGGTTTTCTGTCAATTACAGAGTGTGGTCTTGACCTTCACTATCTGAAAAATGTCCTGAGATAACTTATGTTATGATTTGACATTAAAAATACTGGTTCGGAGTTCACGTAGGTGAGCAAAATCCGGATAGGGCAGAAACATGGTCCACATGAGTACACATACGTTGACGCTTTGAGCTATGCAGGGTATTGTGTGGACTACCATTCTGCCCTTAGTGTTGAAATCCATTCTAATTAACATTCATTCAGATGTGCCTTCATTGAGGATGAAAATGTGAAGTACTTTTAGCTGCCTTTCATACAGGAGAGAAGTTTTGGATACTTGAAAAAGGTCATGAAAACTTTTAATCAGATGTGGGCACAGACCGTGATTTTAACAACACGGTGGAAGACCAGCCATTGATTTGCTGCACAAGAAACATATTCTGCATGTGGTATGTGGGGGTATAGCTCAGTGGTAGAGCATTTGACTGCAGATCAAGAGGTCCCCAGTTCAAATCTGGATGCCCCCTACACAAACGGCATGTGCAGGCTGTTAACTTTCTGATAGTGGTGGTGTTTGATTCCCACCTTCAAGCACCAAGGTCTTACTAACTTGTATAGAGTTTGCGTGGGTGAGCAAACTGGAATAGGTCAGAAGCATGATCCACTAAAGTTTAGGTAGAATCTTTGAGCAAAGCAGGATGCTTTTGTGGACCGTGTTTGGATCACCCACAAGTTCCTTATAGTAAACTTAGACAAAGATTATCCCAAACACCTCCAAAGTTTATTATCTAAAGATATAGTTACTCTGGTTGGCCTTGCCCTGGCCTTCAGCAGCACTTTAAGGCATCTCTGAATTATCTTAACTCAGGATATATGCTTTAATGCCCACACAATGGACCAGCCTTAGTTATGCTGCTAAAGGTTTAGACTTCGTATGACACACTGAGCTCTTCTCTGCTCCTCCTTCTCTCCATCTGTGTGTGATCATGACCCATTAATGCATGTATCTAACTGAGCTTCTTGCCCGGAGTCCTTGTGCTTTCCCCCCTCTCAGAATTCTTGGATTGTGGTGACACCTGAATCGTGGAAGCAGCCGCTGCCGTGGTCCTGCTTGACACCCTGCTACGCCGTGCACTACTAGTACTACTTTTATTAGTAACAGCTCTATTCCCTTTCTGTTACTATAATTAGCAATGTTCATCATGTCATTTCATTATACCCACTGCTAATATTCCTCTGAGTCGTATTGATGTCTCTTTCTCTCCCAACCGGTCGTGTCAGATGACTGCCCACCACGAACCAGTTTCAGTCTGATGTTTCTGCCTGTTAAAAAGATATTTTTCCTCATAGCTGTCGCACCAAATGCATGCTGTTGTGGGAATTGTTGGTTTTCTGTCAATTACAGAGTGTGGTCTTGACCTTCACTATCTGAAAAATGTCCTGAGATAACTTATGTTATGATTTGACATTAAAAATACTGGTTCGGAGTTCACGTAGGTGAGCAAAATCCGGATAGGGCAGAAATATGGTCCACATGAGTACACATACGTTGACGCTTTGAGCTATGCAGGGCATTGTGTGGACTACCATTCTGCCCTTAGTGTTGAAATCCATTCTAATTAACATTCATTCAGATGTGCCTTCATTGATGATGAAAATGTGAAGTACTTTTAGCTGCCTTTCATACAGGAGAGAAGTTTTGGATACTTGAAAAAGGTCATGAAAACTTTTAATCAGATGTGGGCACAGACCGTGATTTTAACAACACGGTGGAAGACCAGCCATTGATTTGCTGCACAAGAAACATATTCTGCATGTGGTATGTGGGGGTATAGCTCAGTGGTAGAGCATTTGACTGCAGATCAAGAGGTCCCCAGTTCAAATCTGGATGCCCCCTACACAAACGGCATGTGCAGGCTGTTATCTTTCTGATAGTGGTGGTGTTTGATTCCCACCTTCAAGCACCGAGGTCTTACCAACTTGTATAGAGTTTGCGTGGGTGAGCAAACTGGAATAGGTCAGAAGCATGATCCACTAAAGTTTAGGTAGAATCTTTGAGCAAAGCAGGATGCTTTTGTGGACCGTGTTTGGATCACCCACAAGTTCCTTATAGTAAACTTAGACAAAGATTATCCCAAACACCTCCAAAGTTTATTATCTAAAGACATAGTTACTCTGGTTGGCCTTGCCCTGGCCTTCAGCAGCACTTTAAGGCATCTCTGAATTATCTTAACTCAGGATATATGCTTTAATGCCCACACAATGGACCAGCCTTAGTTATTCTGCTAAAGGTTTAGACTTCGTATGACACACTGAGCTCTTCTCTGCTCCTCCTTCTCTCCATCTGTGTGTGATCATGACCCATTTATGCATGTATCTAACTGAACTTCTTGCCCGGAGTCCTTGTGCTTTCCCCCCTCTCAGAATTCTTGGATTGTGGTGACACCTGAATCGTGGAAGCAGCCGCTGCCGTGGTCCTGCTTGACACCCTGCTACGCCGTGCACTACTAGTACTACTTTTATTAGTAACAGCTCTATTCCCTTTCTGTTACTATAATTAGCTATGTTCATCATGTCATTTCATTATACCCACTGCTAATATTCCTCTGAGTCGTATTGATGTCTCTTTCTCTCCCAACCGGTCGTGTCAGATGACTGCCCACCACGAACCAGTTTCAGTCTGATGTTTCTGCCTGTTAAAAAGATATTTTTCCTCATAGCTGTCGCACCAAATGCATGCTGTTGTGGGAATTGTTGGTTTTCTGTCAATTACAGAGTGTGGTCTTGACCTTCACTATCTGAAAAATGTCCTGAGATAACTTATGTTATGATTTGACATTAAAAATACTGGTTCGGAGTTCACGTAGGTGAGCAAAATCCGGATAGGGCAGAAACATGGTCCACATGAGTACACATACGTTGACGCTTTGAGCTATGCAGGGTATTGTGTGGACTACCATTCTGCCCTTAGTGTTGAAATCCATTCTAATTAACATTCATTCAGATGTGCCTTCATTGAGGATGAAAATGTGAAGTACTTTTAGCTGCCTTTCATACAGGAGAGAAGTTTTGGATACTTGAAAAAGGTCATGAAAACTTTTAATCAGATGTGGGCACAGACCGTGATTTTAACAACACGGTGGAAGACCAGCCATTGATTTGCTGCACAAGAAACATATTCTGCGTGTGGTATGTGGGGGTATAGCTCAGTGGTAGAGCATTTGACTGCAGATCAAGAGGTCCCCAGTTCAAATCTGGATGCCCCCTACACAAACGGCATGTGCAGGCTGTTAACTTTCTGATAGTGGTGGTGTTTGATTCCCACCTTCTTACTAACTTGTATAGAGTTTGCGTGGGTGAGCACACTGGAATAGGGCACAAGCATGATCCACAAAAGTTTAGGTAGAAGCTTTGAGCAAAGCAGGAGGGTTTTGTGGACCGTGTTTGGATCACCCACAAGTTCCTTATGGTAAACTTAGACAAGGATTATCCCAAACACCTCCAAAGTTTATTATCTAAAGATATAGTTATTCTGGTTGGCCTTGCCCTGGCCTTCAGCAGCACTTTAAGGCATCTCTGAATTATCTTAACTCAGGATATATGCTTTAATGCCCACACAATGGACCAGCCTTAGTTATGCTGCTAAAGGTGTAGACTTTTTATGACACACTCAGCTCTTCTCTGATCCTCCTTCTCTCCATCTGTGTGTGATCATGACCCATTAATGCATGTATCTAACTGAGCTTCTTGCCTGGAGTCCTTGTGCTTTCTCCCCTCTCAGAATTCTTGGATTGTGGTGACACCTGAATCGTGGAAGCAGCCGCTGCCGTGGTCCTGCTTGACGCCCTGCTACGCCGTGCACTACTAGTACTACTTTTATTAGTAACAGCTCTATTCCCTTTCTGTTACTATAATTAGCAATGTTCATCATGTCATTTCATTATACCCACTGCTATTATTCCTCTGAGTCGTATTGATGTCTCTTTCTCGCCCAACCGGTCGTGTCAGATGACTGCCCACCACAAACAAGTTTCAGTCTGAGGTTTCTGCCTGTTAAAAAGATATTTTTCCTCATAGCTGTCGCAGCAAATGCATGCTATTGTGGGAATTGTTGGTTTTCTGTCAATTACGGAGTGTGGTCTTGACCTTCACTGTCTGAAAAATGTCCTGAGATAACTTATGTTATGATTTGACATTAAACATACTGGTTTGGAGTTCACGTAGGTGAACAAAATCCGGCTAGGGCAGAAACATGGTCCACATGAGTACACATACGTTGACGCTTTGAGCTATGCAGGGCATTGTGTGGACTACTATTCTGCCCTTAGTGTTGAAATCCATTCTAATCAACATTCATCCAGATGTGCCTTCATTGGTGATGAAAATGTGTACTTCTTTTAGCTGCCTTTCATACAGGAGAGAAGTTTTGGATACTTGAAAAAGGTCATGAAAACTTTTAATCAGATGTGGGCGCAGACCGTGATTTTAACAACACGGTGGAAGACCAGCCATTGTTTTGCTGCACAAGAAACATATTCCGCATGTGGTATGTGGGGGTATAGCTCAGTGGTAGAGCATTTGACTGCAGATCAAGAGGTCCCCAGTTCAAATCTGGATGCCCCCTACCCAAACGGCATGTGCAGGCTGTTATCTTTATGATAGTGGTGGTGTTTGATTCCCACCTTCAAGCACCGAGGTCTTACTAACTTGTATAGAGTTTGCGTGGGTGAGCAAACTGGAATAGGTCAGAAGCATGATCCACTAAAGTTTAGGTAGAAGCTTTGAGCAAAGCAGGATGGTTGTGTGGACCGTGTTTGGATCACCCACAAGTTCCTTATAGTAAACTTAGACAAAGATTATCCCAAACACCTCCAAAGTTTATTATCTAAAGATATAGTTACTCTGGTTGGCATTGCCCTGGCCTTCAGCAGCACTTTAAGGCATCTCTGAATTATCTTAACTCAGGATATATGCTTTAATGCCCACACAATGGACCAGCCTTAGTTATGCTGCTAAAGGTTTAGACTTCGTATGACACACTGAGCTCTTCTCTGCTCCTCCTTCTCTCCATCTGTGTGTGATCATGACCCATTAATGCATGTATCTAACTGAGCTTCTTGCCCGGAGTCCTTGTGCTTTCCCCCCTCTCAGAATTCTTGGATTGTGGTGACACCTGAATCGTGGAAGCAGCCGCTGCCGTGGTCCTGCTTGACACCCTGCTACGCCGTGCACTACTAGTACTACTTTTATTAGTAACAGCTCTATTCCCTTTCTGTTACTATAATTAGCAATGTTCATCATGTCATTTCATTATACCCACTGCTAATATTCCTCTGAGTCGTATTGATGTCTCTTTCTCTCCCAACCGGTCGTGTCAGATGACTGCCCACCACGAACCAGTTTCAGTCTGATGTTTCTGCCTGTTAAAAAGATATTTTTCCTCATAGCTGTCGCACCAAATGCATGCTGTTGTGGGAATTGTTGGTTTTCTGTCAATTACAGAGTGTGGTCTTGACCTTCACTATCTGAAAAATGTCCTGAGATAACTTATGTTATGATTTGACATTAAAAATACTGGTTCGGAGTTCACGTAGGTGAGCAAAATCCGGATAGGGCAGAAATATGGTCCACATGAGTACACATACGTTGACGCTTTGAGCTATGCAGGGCATTGTGTGGACTACCATTCTGCCCTTAGTGTTGAAATCCATTCTAATTAACATTCATTCAGATGTGCCTTCATTGATGATGAAAATGTGAAGTACTTTTAGCTGCCTTTCATACAGGAGAGAAGTTTTGGATACTTGAAAAAGGTCATGAAAACTTTTAATCAGATGTGGGCACAGACCGTGATTTTAACAACACGGTGGAAGACCAGCCATTGATTTGCTGCACAAGAAACATATTCTGCATGTGGTATGTGGGGGTATAGCTCAGTGGTAGAGCATTTGACTGCAGATCAAGAGGTCCCCAGTTCAAATCTGGATGCCCCCTACACAAACGGCATGTGCAGGCTGTTATCTTTCTGATAGTGGTGGTGTTTGATTCCCACCTTCAAGCACCGAGGTCTTACCAACTTGTATAGAGTTTGCGTGGGTGAGCAAACTGGAATAGGTCAGAAGCATGATCCACTAAAGTTTAGGTAGAATCTTTGAGCAAAGCAGGATGCTTTTGTGGACCGTGTTTGGATCACCCACAAGTTCCTTATAGTAAACTTAGACAAAGATTATCCCAAACACCTCCAAAGTTTATTATCTAAAGACATAGTTACTCTGGTTGGCCTTGCCCTGGCCTTCAGCAGCACTTTAAGGCATCTCTGAATTATCTTAACTCAGGATATATGCTTTAATGCCCACACAATGGACCAGCCTTAGTTATTCTGCTAAAGGTTTAGACTTCGTATGACACACTGAGCTCTTCTCTGCTCCTCCTTCTCTCCATCTGTGTGTGATCATGACCCATTTATGCATGTATCTAACTGAACTTCTTGCCCGGAGTCCTTGTGCTTTCCCCCCTCTCAGAATTCTTGGATTGTGGTGACACCTGAATCGTGGAAGCAGCCGCTGCCGTGGTCCTGCTTGACACCCTGCTACGCCGTGCACTACTAGTACTACTTTTATTAGTAACAGCTCTATTCCCTTTCTGTTACTATAATTAGCTATGTTCATCATGTCATTTCATTATACCCACTGCTAATATTCCTCTGAGTCGTATTGATGTCTCTTTCTCTCCCAACCGGTCGTGTCAGATGACTGCCCACCACGAACCAGTTTCAGTCTGATGTTTCTGCCTGTTAAAAAGATATTTTTCCTCATAGCTGTCGCACCAAATGCATGCTGTTGTGGGAATTGTTGGTTTTCTGTCAATTACAGAGTGTGGTCTTGACCTTCACTATCTGAAAAATGTCCTGAGATAACTTATGTTATGATTTGACATTAAAAATACTGGTTCGGAGTTCACGTAGGTGAGCAAAATCCGGATAGGGCAGAAACATGGTCCACATGAGTACACATACGTTGACGCTTTGAGCTATGCAGGGCATTGTGTGGACTACCATTCTGCCCTTAGTGTTGAAATCCATTCTAATTAACATTCATTCAGATGTGCCTTCATTGATGATGAAAATGTGAAGTAATTTTAGCTGCCTTTCATACAGGAGAGAAGTTTTGGATACTTGAAAAAGGTCATGAAAACTTTTAATCAGATGTGGGCACAGACCGTGATTTTAACAACACGGTGGAGGACCAGCCATTGTTTTGCTGCACAAGGAACATATTCCGCATGTGGTATGTGGGGGTATAGCTCAGTGGTAGAGCATTTGACTGCAGATCAAGAGGTCTGGATACCCCCTACCCCCTACCCAAATGGCATGTGCAGGCTGTTATCTTTATGATTAGTGGTTGTGTTTGATTCCCACCTTCAAGCACCAAGGTCTTACTAACTTGTATAGAGTTTGCGTGGGTGAGCAAACTGGAATAGGGCACAAGCATGATCCACAAAAGTTTAGGTAGAAGCTTTGAGCAAAGCAGGAGGGTTTTGTGGACCGTGTTTGGATCACCCACACGTTCCTTATGGTAAACTTAGACAAGGATTATCCCAAACACCTCCAAAGTGTATTATCTAAAGATATAGTTATTCTGGTTGGCCTTGCCCTGGCCTTCAGCAGCACTTTAAGGCATCTCTGAATTATCTTAACTCAGGATATATGCTTTAATGCCCACACAATGGACCAGCCTTAGTTATGCTGCTAAAGGTGTAGACTTTTTATGACACACTCAGCTCTTCTCTGATCCTCCTTCTCTCCATCTGTGTGTGATCATGACCCATTAATGCATGTATCTAACTGAGCTTCTTGCCTGGAGTCCTTGTGCTTTCTCCCCTCTCAGAATTCTTGGATTGTGGTGACACCTGAATCGTGGAAGCAGCTGCTGCCGTGGTCCTGCTTGACGCCCTGCTACGCCGTGCACTACTAGTACTACTTTTATTAGTAACAGCTCTATTCCCTTTCTGTTACTATAATTAGCAATGTTCATCATGTCATTTCATTATACCCACTGCTATTATTCCTCTGAGTCGTATTGATGTCTCTTTCTCGCCCAACCGGTCGTGTCAGATGACTGCCCACCACAAACAAGTTTCAGTCTGAGGTTTCTGCCTGTTAAAAAGATATTTTTCCTCATAGCTGTCGCAGCAAATGCATGCTATTGTGGGAATTGTTGGTTTTCTGTCAATTACGGAGTGTGGTCTTGACCTTCACTGTCTGAAAAATGTCCTGAGATAACTTATGTTATGATTTGACATTAAACATACTGGTTTGGAGTTCACGTAGGTGAACAAAATCCGGCTAGGGCAGAAACATGGTCCACATGAGTACACATACGTTGACGCTTTGAGCTATGCAGGGCATTGTGTGGACTACTATTCTGCCCTTAGTGTTGAAATCCATTCTAATCAACATTCATCCAGATGTGCCTTCATTGGTGATGAAAATGTGTACTTCTTTTAGCTGCCTTTCATACAGGAGAGAAGTTTTGGATACTTGAAAAAGGTCATGAAAACTTTTAATCAGATGTGGGCGCAGACCGTGATTTTAACAACACGGTGGAAGACCAGCCATTGTTTTGCTGCACAAGAAACATATTCCGCATGTGGTATGTGGGGGTATAGCTCAGTGGTAGAGCATTTGACTGCAGATCAAGAGGTCCCCAGTTCAAATCTGGATGCCCCCTACCCAAACGGCATGTGCAGGCTGTTATCTTTATGATAGTGGTGGTGTTTGATTCCCACCTTCAAGCACCGAGGTCTTACTAACTTGTATAGAGTTTGCGTGGGTGAGCAAACTGGAATAGGTCAGAAGCATGATCCACTAAAGTTTAGGTAGAAGCTTTGAGCAAAGCAGGATGGTTGTGTGGACCGTGTTTGGATCACCCACAAGTTCCTTATAGTAAACTTAGACAAAGATTATCCCAAACACCTCCAAAGTTTATTATCTAAAGATATAGTTACTCTGGTTGGCATTGCCCTGGCCTTCAGCAGCACTTTAAGGCATCTCTGAATTATCTTAACTCAGGATATATGCTTTAATGCCCACACAATGGACCAGCCTTAGTTATGCTGCTAAAGGTTTAGACTTCGTATGACACACTGAGCTCTTCTCTGCTCCTCCTTCTCTCCATCTGTGTGTGATCATGACCCATTAATGCATGTATCTAACTGAGCTTCTTGCCCGGAGTCCTTGTGCTTTCCCCCCTCTCAGAATTCTTGGATTGTGGTGACACCTGAATCGTGGAAGCAGCCGCTGCCGTGGTCCTGCTTGACACCCTGCTACGCCGTGCACTACTAGTACTACTTTTATTAGTAACAGCTCTATTCCCTTTCTGTTACTATAATTAGCAATGTTCATCATGTCATTTCATTATACCCACTGCTAATATTCCTCTGAGTCGTATTGATGTCTCTTTCTCTCCCAACCGGTCGTGTCAGATGACTGCCCACCACGAACCAGTTTCAGTCTGATGTTTCTGCCTGTTAAAAAGATATTTTTCCTCATAGCTGTCGCACCAAATGCATGCTGTTGTGGGAATTGTTGGTTTTCTGTCAATTACAGAGTGTGGTCTTGACCTTCACTATCTGAAAAATGTCCTGAGATAACTTATGTTATGATTTGACATTAAAAATACTGGTTCGGAGTTCACGTAGGTGAGCAAAATCCAGATAGGGCAGAAACATGGTCCACATGAGTACACATACGTTGACGCTTTGAGCTATGCAGGGCATTGTGTGGACTACCATTCTGCCCTTAGTGTTGAAATCCATTCTAATTAACATTCATTCAGATGTGCCTTCATTGATGATGAAAATGTGAAGTACTTTTAGCTGCCTTTCATACAGGAGAGAAGTTTTGGATACTTGAAAAAGGTCATGAAAACTTTTAATCAGATGTGGGCACAGACCGTGATTTTAACAACACGGTGGAAGACCAGCCATTGATTTGCTGCACAAGAAACATATTCTGCATGTGGTATGTGGGGGTATAGCTCAGTGGTAGAGCATTTGACTGCAGATCAAGAGGTCTGGATACCCCCTACCCCCTACCCAAATGGCATGTGCAGGCTGTTATCTTTATGATTAGTGGTTGTGTTTGATTCCCACCTTCAAGCACCAAGGTCTTACTAACTTGTATAGAGTTTGCGTGGGTGAGCACACTGGAATAGGGCACAAGCATGATCCACAAAAGTTTAGGTAGAAGCTTTGAGCAAAGCAGGAGGGTTTTGTGGACCGTGTTTGGATCACCCACAAGTTCCTTATGGTAAACTTAGACAAGGATTATCCCAAACACCTCCAAAGTTTATTATCTAAAGATATAGTTATTCTGGTTGGCCTTGCCCTGGCCTTCAGCTGCACTTTAAGGCATCTCTGAATTATCTTAACTCAGGATATATGCTTTAATGCCCACACAATGGACCAGCCTTAGTTATGCTGCTAAAGGTGTAGACTTTTTATGACACACTCAGCTCTTCTCTGATCCTCCTTCTCTCCATCTGTGTGTGATCATGACCCATTAATGCATGTATCTAACTGAGCTTCTTGCCTGGAGTCCTTGTGCTTTCCCCCCTCTCAGAATTCTTGGATTTTGGTGACACCTGAATCGTGGAAGCAGCCGCTGCCGTGGTCCTGCTTGACACCCTGCTACGCCGTGCACTACTAGTACTACTTTTATTAGTAACAGCTCTATTCCCTTTCTGTTACTATAATTAGCAATGTTCATCATGTCATTTCATTATACCCACTGCTATTATTCCTCTGAGTCGTATTGATGTCTCTTTCTCGCCCAACCGGTCGTGTCAGATGACTGCCCACCACAAACAAGTTTCAGTCTGAGGTTTCTGCCTGTTAAAAAGATATTTTTCCTCATAGCTGTCGCAGCAAATGCATGCTATTGTGGGAATTGTTGGTTTTCTGTCAATTACGGAGTGTGGTCTTGACCTTCACTGTCTGAAAAATGTCCTGAGATAACTTATGTTATGATTTGACATTAAACATACTGGTTTGGAGTTCACGTAGGTGAACAAAATCCAGCTAGGGCAGAAACATGGTCCACATGAGTACACATACGTTGACGCTTTGAGCTATGCAGGGCATTGTGTGGACTACTATTCTGCCCTTAGTGTTGAAATCCATTCTAATTAACATTCATTCAGATGTGCCTTCATTGGTGATGAAAATGTGTACTTCTTTTAGCTGCCTTTCATACAGGAGAGAAGTTTTGGATACTTGAAAAAGGTCATGAAAACTTTTAATCAGATGTGGGCGCAGACCGTGATTTTAACAACACGGTGGAAGACCAGCCATTGTTTTGCTGCACAAGAAACATATTCCGCATGTGGTATGTGGGGGTATAGCTCAGTGGTAGAGCATTTGACTGCAGATCAAGAGGTCCCCAGTTCAAATCTGGATGCCCCCTACCCAAACGGCATGTGCAGGCTGTTATCTTTATGATAGTGGTGGTGTTTCATTCCCACCTTCAAGCACCGAGGTCTTACTAACTTGTATAGAGTTTGCGTGGGTGAGCAAACTGGAATAGGTCAGAAGCATGATCCACTAAAGTTTAGGTAGAAGCTTTGAGCAAAGCAGGATGGTTGTGTGGACCGTGTTTGGATCACCCACAAGTTCCTTATAGTAAACTTAGACAAAGATTATCCCAAACACCTCCAAAGTTTATTATCTAAAGATATAGTTACTCTGGTTGGCATTGCCCTGGCCTTCAGCAGCACTTTAAGGCATCTCTGAATTATCTTAACTCAGGATATATGCTTTAATGCCCACACAATAGACCAGCCTTAGTTATGCTGCTAAAGGTTTAGACTTCGTATGACACACTGAGCTCTTCTCTGCTCCTCCTTCTCTCCATCTGTGTGTGATCATGACCCATTAATGCATGTATCTAACTGAGCTTCTTGCCCGGAGTCCTTGTGCTTTCCCCCCTCTCAGAATTCTTGGATTGTGGTGACACCTGAATCGTGGAAGCAGCCGCTGCCGTGGTCCTGCTTGACACCCTGCTACGCCGTGCACTACTAGTACTACTTTTATTAGTAACAGCTCTATTCCCTTTCTGTTACTATAATTAGCAATGTTCATCATGTCATTTCATTATACCCACTGCTAATATTCCTCTGAGTCGTATTGATGTCTCTTTCTCTCCCAACCGGTCGTGTCAGATGACTGCCCACCACGAACCAGTTTCAGTCTGATGTTTCTGCCTGTTAAAAAGATATTTTTCCTCATAGCTGTAGCACCAAATGCATGCTGTTGTGGGAATTGTTGGTTTTCTGTCAATTACAGAGTGTGGTCTTGACCTTCACTATCTGAAAAATGTCCTGAGATAACTTATGTTATGATTTGACATTAAAAATACTGGTTCGGAGTTCACGTAGGTGAGCAAAATCCGGATAGGGCAGAAACATGGTCCACATGAGTACACATACGTTGACGCTTTGAGCTATGCAGGGCATTGTGTGGACTACCATTCTGCCCTTAGTGTTGAAATCCATTCTAATTAACATTCATTCAGATGTGCCTTCATTGATGATGAAAATGTGAAGTAATTTTAGCTGCCTTTCATACAGGAGAGAAGTTTTGGATACTTGAAAAAGGTCATGAAAACTTTTAATCAGATGTGGGCACAGACCGTGATTTTAACAACACGGTGGAGGACCAGCCATTGTTTTGCTGCACAAGGAACATATTCCGCATGTGGTATGTGGGGGTATAGCTCAGTGGTAGAGCATTTGACTGCAGATCAAGAGGTCCCCAGTTCAAATCTGGATGCCCCCTACCCAAACGGCATGTGCAGGCTGTTATCTTTATGATAGTGGTGGTGTTTCATTCCCACCTTCAAGCACCGAGGTCTTACTAACTTGTATAGAGTTTGCGTGGGTGAGCAAACTGGAATAGGTCAGAAGCATGATCCACTAAAGTTTAGGTAGAAGCTTTGAGCAAAGCAGGATGGTTGTGTGGACCGTGTTTGGATCACCCACAAGTTCCTTATAGTAAACTTAGACAAAGATTATCCCAAACACCTCCAAAGTTTATTATCTAAAGATATAGTTACTCTGGTTGGCATTGCCCTGGCCTTCAGCAGCACTTTAAGGCATCTCTGAATTATCTTAACTCAGGATATATGCTTTAATGCCCACACAATAGACCAGCCTTAGTTATGCTGCTAAAGGTTTAGACTTCGTATGACACACTGAGCTCTTCTCTGCTCCTCCTTCTCTCCATCTGTGTGTGATCATGACCCATTAATGCATGTATCTAACTGAGCTTCTTGCCCGGAGTCCTTGTGCTTTCCCCCCTCTCAGAATTCTTGGATTGTGGTGACACCTGAATCGTGGAAGCAGCCGCTGCCGTGGTCCTGCTTGACACCCTGCTACGCCGTGCACTACTAGTACTACTTTTATTAGTAACAGCTCTATTCCCTTTCTGTTACTATAATTAGCAATGTTCATCATGTCATTTCATTATACCCACTGCTAATATTCCTCTGAGTCGTATTGATGTCTCTTTCTCTCCCAACCGGTCGTGTCAGATGACTGCCCACCACGAACCAGTTTCAGTCTGATGTTTCTGCCTGTTAAAAAGATATTTTTCCTCATAGCTGTCGCACCAAATGCATGCTGTTGTGGGAATTGTTGGTTTTCTGTCAATTACAGAGTGTGGTCTTGACCTTCACTATCTGAAAAATGTCCTGAGATAACTTATGTTATGATTTGACATTAAAAATACTGGTTCGGAGTTCACGTAGGTGAGCAAAATCCGGATAGGGCAGAAACATGGTCCACATGAGTACACATACGTTGACGCTTTGAGCTATGCAGGGCATTGTGTGGACTACCATTCTGCCCTTAGTGTTGAAATCCATTCTAATTAACATTCATTCAGATGTGCCTTCATTGATGATGAAAATGTGAAGTAATTTTAGCTGCCTTTCATACAGGAGAGAAGTTTTGGATACTTGAAAAAGGTCATGAAAACTTTTAATCAGATGTGGGCACAGACCGTGATTTTAACAACACGGTGGAGGACCAGCCATTGTTTTGCTGCACAAGGAACATATTCCGCATGTGGTATGTGGGGGTATAGCTCAGTGGTAGAGCATTTGACTGCAGATCAAGAGGTCCCCAGTTCAAATCTGGATGCCCCCTACCCAAACGGCATGTGCAGGCTGTTATCTTTATGATAGTGGTGGTGTTTCATTCCCACCTTCAAGCACCGAGGTCTTACTAACTTGTATAGAGTTTGCGTGGGTGAGCAAACTGGAATAGGTCAGAAGCATGATCCACTAAAGTTTAGGTAGAAGCTTTGAGCAAAGCAGGATGGTTGTGTGGACCGTGTTTGGATCACCCACAAGTTCCTTATAGTAAACTTAGACAAAGATTATCCCAAACACCTCCAAAGTTTATTATCTAAAGATATAGTTACTCTGGTTGGCATTGCCCTGGCCTTCAGCAGCACTTTAAGGCATCTCTGAATTATCTTAACTCAGGATATATGCTTTAATGCCCACACAATAGACCAGCCTTAGTTATGCTGCTAAAGGTTTAGACTTCGTATGACACACTGAGCTCTTCTCTGCTCCTCCTTCTCTCCATCTGTGTGTGATCATGACCCATTAATGCATGTATCTAACTGAGCTTCTTGCCCGGAGTCCTTGTGCTTTCCCCCCTCTCAGAATTCTTGGATTGTGGTGACACCTGAATCGTGGAAGCAGCCGCTGCCGTGGTCCTGCTTGACACCCTGCTACGCCGTGCACTACTAGTACTACTTTTATTAGTAACAGCTCTATTCCCTTTCTGTTACTATAATTAGCAATGTTCATCATGTCATTTCATTATACCCACTGCTAATATTCCTCTGAGTCGTATTGATGTCTCTTTCTCTCCCAACCGGTCGTGTCAGATGACTGCCCACCACGAACCAGTTTCAGTCTGATGTTTCTGCCTGTTAAAAAGATATTTTTCCTCATAGCTGTCGCACCAAATGCATGCTGTTGTGGGAATTGTTGGTTTTCTGTCAATTACAGAGTGTGGTCTTGACCTTCACTATCTGAAAAATGTCCTGAGATAACTTATGTTATGATTTGACATTAAAAATACTGGTTCGGAGTTCACGTAGGTGAGCAAAATCCGGATAGGGCAGAAACATGGTCCACATGAGTACACATACGTTGACGCTTTGAGCTATGCAGGGCATTGTGTGGACTACCATTCTGCCCTTAGTGTTGAAATCCATTCTAATTAACATTCATTCAGATGTGCCTTCATTGATGATGAAAATGTGAAGTAATTTTAGCTGCCTTTCATACAGGAGAGAAGTTTTGGATACTTGAAAAAGGTCATGAAAACTTTTAATCAGATGTGGGCACAGACCGTGATTTTAACAACACGGTGGAGGACCAGCCATTGTTTTGCTGCACAAGGAACATATTCCGCATGTGGTATGTGGGGGTATAGCTCAGTGGTAGAGCATTTGACTGCAGATCAAGAGGTCTGGATACCCCCTACCCCCTACCCAAATGGCATGTGCAGGCTGTTATCTTTATGATTAGTGGTTGTGTTTGATTCCCACCTTCAAGCACCAAGGTCTTACTAACTTGTATAGAGTTTGCGTGGGTGAGCACACTGGAATAGGGCACAAGCATGATCCACAAAAGTTTAGGTAGAAGCTTTGAGCAAAGCAGGAGGGTTTTGTGGACCGTGTTTGGATCACCCACAAGTTCCTTATGGTAAACTTAGACAAGGATTATCCCAAACACCTCCAAAGTTTATTATCTAAAGATATAGTTATTCTGGTTGGCCTTGCCCTGGCCTTCAGCTGCACTTTAAGGCATCTCTGAATTATCTTAACTCAGGATATATGCTTTAATGCCCACACAATGGACCAGCCTTAGTTATGCTGCTAAAGGTGTAGACTTTTTATGACACACTCAGCTCTTCTCTGATCCTCCTTCTCTCCATCTGTGTGTGATCATGACCCATTAATGCATGTATCTAACTGAGCTTCTTGCCTGGAGTCCTTGTGCTTTCTCCCCTCTCAGAATTCTTGGATTGTGGTGACACCTGAATCGTGGAAGCAGCCGCTGCCGTGGTCCTGCTTGACGCCCTGCTACGCCGTGCACTACTAGTACTACTTTTATTAGTAACAGCTCTATTCCCTTTCTGTTACTATAATTAGCAATGTTCATCATGTCATTTCATTATACCCACTGCTATTATTCCTCTGAGTCGTATTGATGTCTCTTTCTCGCCCAACCGGTCGTGTCAGATGACTACCCACCACAAACAAGTTTCAGTCTGAGGTTTCTGCCTGTTAAAAAGATATTTTTCCTCATAGCTGTCGCAGCAAATGCATGCTATTGTGGGAGTTGTTGGTTTTCTGTCAATTACGGAGTGTGGTCTTGACCTTCACTGTCTGAAAAATGTCCTGAGATAACTTATGTTATGATTTGACATTAAACATACTGGTTTGGAGTTCACGTAGGTGAACAAAATCCGGCTAGGGCAGAAACATGGTCCACATGAGTACACATACGTTGACGCTTTGAGCTATGCAGGGCATTGTGTGGACTACTATTCTGCCCTTAGTGTTGAAATCCATTCTAATTAACATTCATTCAGATGTGCCTTCATTGGTGATGAAAATGTGTACTTCTTTTAGCTGCCTTTCATACAGGAGAGAAGTTTTGGATACTTGAAAAAGGTCATGAAAACTTTTAATCAGATGTGGGCGCAGACCGTGATTTTAACAACACGGTGGAAGACCAGCCATTGTTTTGCTGCACAAGAAACATATTCCGCATGTGGTATGTGGGGGTATAGCTCAGTGGTAGAGCATTTGACTGCAGATCAAGAGGTCCCCAGTTCAAATCTGGATGCCCCCTACCCAAACGGCATGTGCAGGCTGTTATCTTTATGATAGTGGTGGTGTTTCATTCCCACCTTCAAGCACCGAGGTCTTACTAACTTGTATAGAGTTTGCGTGGGTGAGCAAACTGGAATAGGTCAGAAGCATGATCCACTAAAGTTTAGGTAGAAGCTTTGAGCAAAGCAGGATGGTTGTGTGGACCGTGTTTGGATCACCCACAAGTTCCTTATAGTAAACTTAGACAAAGATTATCCCAAACACCTCCAAAGTTTATTATCTAAAGATATAGTTACTCTGGTTGGCATTGCCCTGGCCTTCAGCAGCACTTTAAGGCATCTCTGAATTATCTTAACTCAGGATATATGCTTTAATGCCCACACAATAGACCAGCCTTAGTTATGCTGCTAAAGGTTTAGACTTCGTATGACACACTGAGCTCTTCTCTGCTCCTCCTTCTCTCCATCTGTGTGTGATCATGACCCATTAATGCATGTATCTAACTGAGCTTCTTGCCCGGAGTCCTTGTGCTTTCCCCCCTCTCAGAATTCTTGGATTGTGGTGACACCTGAATCGTGGAAGCAGCCGCTGCCGTGGTCCTGCTTGACACCCTGCTACGCCGTGCACTACTAGTACTACTTTTATTAGTAACAGCTCTATTCCCTTTCTGTTACTATAATTAGCAATGTTCATCATGTCATTTCATTATACCCACTGCTAATATTCCTCTGAGTCGTATTGATGTCTCTTTCTCTCCCAACCGGTCATGTCAGATGACTGCCCACCACGAACCAGTTTCAGTCTGATGTTTCTGCCTGTTAAAAAGATATTTTTCCTCATAGCTGTCGCACCAAATGCATGCTGTTGTGGGAATTGTTGGTTTTCTGTCAATTACAGAGTGTGGTCTTGACCTTCACTATCTGAAAAATGTCCTGAGATAACTTATGTTATGATTTGACATTAAAAATACTGGTTCGGAGTTCACGTAGGTGAGCAAAATCCGGATAGGGCAGAAACATGGTCCACATGAGTACACATACGTTGACGCTTTGAGCTATGCAGGGCATTGTGTGGACTACCATTCTGCCCTTAGTGTTGAAATCCATTCTAATTAACATTCATTCAGATGTGCCTTCATTGATGATGAAAATGTGAAGTACTTTTAGCTGCCTTTCATACAGGAGAGAAGTTTTGGATACTTGAAAAAGGTCATGAAAACTTTTAATCAGATGTGGGCACAGACCGTGATTTTAACAACACGGTGGAAGACCAGCCATTGATTTGCTGCACAAGAAACATATTCTGCATGTGGTATGTGGGGGTATAGCTCAGTGGTAGAGCATTTGACTGCAGATCAAGAGGTCCCCAGTTCAAATCTGGATGCCCCCTACACAAACGGCATGTGCAGGCTGTTAACTTTCTGATAGTGGTGGTGTTTGATTCCCACCTTCAAGCACCGAGGTCTTACCAACTTGTATAGAGTTTGCGTGGGTGAGCAAACTGGAATAGGTCAGAAGCATGATCCACTAAAGTTTAGGTAGAATGTTTGAGCAAAGCAGGATGCTTTTGTGGACCGTGTTTGGATCACCCACAAGTTCCTTATAGTAAACTTAGACAAAGATTATCCCAAACACCTCCAAAGTTTATTATCTAAAGATATAGTTACTCTGGTTGGCCTTGCCCTGGCCTTCAGCAGCACTTTAAGGCATCTCTGAATTATCTTAACTCAGGATATATGCTTTAATGCCCACACAATGGACCAGCCTTAGTTATGCTGCTAAAGGTTTAGACTTCGTATGACACACTGAGCTCTTCTCTGCTCCTCCTTCTCTCCATCTGTGTGTGATCATGACCCATTAATGCATGTATCTAACTGAGCTTCTTGCCCGGAGTCCTTGTGCTTTCCCCCCTCTCAGAATTCTTGGATTGTGGTGACACCTGAATCGTGGAAGCAGCCGCTGCCGTGGTCCTGCTTGACACCCTGCTACGCCGTGCACTACTAGTACTACTTTTATTAGTAACAGCTCTATTCCCTTTCTGTTACTATAATTAGCAATGTTCATCATGTCATTTCATTATACCCACTGCTAATATTCCTCTGAGTCGTATTGATGTCTCTTTCTCTCCCAACCGGTCGTGTCAGATGACTGCCCACCACGAACCAGTTTCAGTCTGATGTTTCTGCCTGTTAAAAAGATATTTTTCCTCATAGCTGTCGCACCAAATGCATGCTGTTGTGGGAATTGTTGGTTTTCTGTCAATTACAGAGTGTGGTCTTGACCTTCACTATCTGAAAAATGTCCTGAGATAACTTATGTTATGATTTGACATTAAAAGTACTGGTTCGGAGTTCACGTAGGTGAGCAAAATCCGGATAGGGCAGAAACATGGTCCACATGAGTACACATACGTTGACGCTTTGAGCTATGCAGGGCATTGTGTGGACTACCATTCTGCCCTTAGTGTTGAAATCCATTCTAATTAACATTCATTCAGATGTGCCTTCATTGATGATGAAAATGTGAAGTACTTTTAGCCGCCTTTCATACAGGAGAGAAGTTTTGGATACTTGAAAAAGGTAATGAAAACTTTTAATCAGATGTGGGCACAGACCGTGATTTTAACAACACGGTGGAAGACCAGCCATTGATTTGCTGCACAAGAAACATATTCTGCATGTGGTATGTGGGGGTATAGCTCAGTGGTAGAGCATTTGACTGCAGATCAAGAGGTCCCCAGTTCAAATCTGGATGCCCCCTACACAAACGGCATGTGCAGGCCGTTATCTTTCTGATAGTGGTGGTGTTTGATTCCCACCTTCAAGCACCGAGGTCTTACCAACTTGTATAGAGTTTGCGTGGGTGAGCAAACTGGAATAGGTCAGAAGCATGATCCACTAAAGTTTAGGTAGAATCTTTGAGCAAAGCAGGATGCTTTTGTGGACCGTGTTTGGATCACCCACAAGTTCCTTATAGTAAACTTAGACAAAGATTATCCCAAACACCTCCAAAGTTTATTATCTAAAGATATAGTTACTCTGGTTGGCCTTGCCCTGGCCTTCAGCAGCACTTTAAGGCATCTCTGAATTATCTTAACTCAGGATATATGCTTTAATGCCCACACAATGGACCAGCCTTAGTTATGCTGCTAAAGGTTTAGACTTCGTATGACACACTGAGCTCTTCTCTGCTCCTCCTTCTCTCCATCTGTGTGTGATCATGACCCATTAATGCATGTATCTAACTGAGCTTCTTGCCCGGAGTCCTTGTGCTTTCCCCCCTCTCAGAATTCTTGGATTGTGGTGACACCTGAATCGTGGAAGCAGCCGCTGCCGTGGTCCTGCTTGACACCCTGCTACGCAGTGCACTACTAGTACTACTTTTATTAGTAACAGCTCTATTCCCTTTCTGTTACTATAATTAGCAATGTTCATCATGTCATTTCATTATACCCACTGCTAATATTCCTCTGAGTCGTATTGATGTCTCTTTCTCTCCCAACCGGTCGTGTCAGATGACTGCCCACCACGAACCAGTTTCAGTCTGATGTTTCTGCCTGTTAAAAAGATATTTTTCCTCATAGCTGTCGCACCAAATGCATGCTGTTGTGGGAATTGTTGGTTTTCTGTCAATTACAGAGTGTGGTCTTGACCTTCACTATCTGAAAAATGTCCTGAGATAACTTATGTTATGATTTGACATTAAAAATACTGGTTCGGAGTTCACGTAGGTGAGCAAAATCCGGATAGGGCAGAAACATGGTCCACATGAGTACACATACGTTGACGCTTTGAGCTATGCAGGGCATTGTGTGGACTACCATTCTGCCCTTAGTGTTGAAATCCATTCTAATTAACATTCATTCAGATGTGCCTTCATTGATGATGAAAATGTGAAGTACTTTTAGCTGCCTTTCATACAGGAGAGAAGTTTTGGATACTTGAAAAAGGTCATGAAAACTTTTAATCAGATGTGGGCACAGACCGTGATTTTAACAACACGGTGGAAGACCAGCCATTGATTTGCTGCACAAGAAACATATTCTGCATGTGGTATGTGGGGGTATAGCTCAGTGGTAGAGCATTTGACTGCAGATCAAGAGGTCCCCAGTTCAAATCTGGATGCCCCCTACACAAACGGCATGTGCAGGCCGTTATCTTTCTGATAGTGGTGGTGTTTGATTCCCACCTTCAAGCACCGAGGTCTTACCAACTTGTATAGAGTTTGCGTGGGTGAGCAAACTGGAATAGGTCAGAAGCATGATCCACTAAAGTTTATTTAGAATCTTTGAGCAAAGCAGGATGCTTTTGTGGACCGTGTTTGGATCACCCACAAGTTCCTTATAGTAAACTTAGACAAAGATTATCCCAAACACCTCCAAAGTTTATTATCTAAAGATATAGTTACTCTGGTTGGCCTTGCCCTGGCCTTCAGCAGCACTTTAAGGCATCTCTGAATTATCTTAACTCAGGATATATGCTTTAATGCCCACACAATGGACCAGCCTTAGTTATGCTGCTAAAGGTTTAGACTTCGTATGACACACTGAGCTCTTCTCTGCTCCTCCTTCTCTCCATCTGTGTGTGATCATGACCCATTAATGCATGTATCTAACTGAGCTTCTTGCCCGGAGTCCTTGTGCTTTCCCCCCTCTCAGAATTCTTGGATTGTGGTGACACCTGAATCGTGGAAGCAGCCGCTGCCGTGGTCCTGCTTGACACCCTGCTACGCCGTGCACTACTAGTACTACTTTTATTAGTAACAGCTCTATTCCCTTTCTGTTACTATAATTAGCAATGTTCATCATGTCATTTCATTATACCCACTGCTAATATTCCTCTGAGTCGTATTGATGTCTCTTTCTCTCCCAACCGGTCGTGTCAGATGACTGCCCACCACGAACCAGTTTCAGTCTGATGTTTCTGCCTGTTAAAAAGATATTTTTCCTCATAGCTGTCGCACCAAATGCATGCTGTTGTGGGAATTGTTGATTTTCTGTCAATTACAGAGTGTGGTCTTGACCTTCACTATCTGAAAAATGTCCTGAGATAACTTATGTTATGATTTGACATTAAAAATACTGGTTCGGAGTTCACGTAGGTGAGCAAAATCCGGATAGGGCAGAAACATGGTCCAAATGAGTACATATACGTTGACGCTTTGAGCTATGCAGGGCATTGTGTGGACTACCATTCTGCCCTTAGTGTTGAAATCCATTCTAATTAACATTCATTCAGATGTGCCTTCATTGATGATGAAAATGTGTACTTCTTTTAGCTGCCTTTCATACAGGAGAGAAGTTTTGGATACTTGAAAAAGGTCATGAAAACTTTTAATCAGATGTGGGCACAGACCGTGATTTTAACAACACGGTGGAAGACCAGCCATTGATTTGCTGCACAAGAAACATATTCTGCATGTGGTATGTGGGGGTATAGCTCAGTGGTAGAGCATTTGACTGCAGATCAAGAGGTCCCCAGTTCAAATCTGGATGCCCCCTACACAAACGGCATGTGCAGGCCGTTATCTTTCTGATAGTGGTGGTGTTTGATTCCCACCTTCAAGCACCGAGGTCTTACCAACTTGTATAGAGTTTGCGTGGGTGAGCAAACTGGAATAGGTCAGAAGCATGATCCACTAAAGTTTAGGTAGAATCTTTGAGCAAAGCAGGATGCTTTTGTGGACCGTGTTTGGATCACCCACAAGTTCCTTATAGTAAACTTAGACAAAGATTATCCCAAACACCTCCAAAGTTTATTATCTAAAGATATAGTTACTCTGGTTGGCCTTGCCCTGGCCTTCAGCAGCACTTTAAGGCATCTCTGAATTATCTTAACTCAGGATATATGCTTTAATGCCCACACAATGGACCAGCCTTAGTTATGCTGCTAAAGGTTTAGACTTCGTATGACACACTGAGCTCTTCTCTGCTCCTCCTTCTCTCCATCTGTGTGTGATCATGACCCATTAATGCATGTATCTAACTGAGCTTCTTGCCCGGAGTCCTTGTGCTTTCCCCCCTCTCAGAATTCTTGGATTGTGGTGACACCTGAATCGTGGAAGCAGCCGCTGCCGTGGTCCTGCTTGACACCCTGCTACGCAGTGCACTACTAGTACTACTTTTATTAGTAACAGCTCTATTCCCTTTCTGTTACTATAATTAGCAATGTTCATCATGTCATTTCATTATACCCACTGCTAATATTCCTCTGAGTCGTATTGATGTCTCTTTCTCTCCCAACCGGTCGTGTCAGATGACTGCCCACCACGAACCAGTTTCAGTCTGATGTTTCTGCCTGTTAAAAAGATATTTTTCCTCATAGCTGTCGCACCAAATGCATGCTGTTGTGGGAATTGTTGGTTTTCTGTCAATTACAGAGTGTGGTCTTGACCTTCACTATCTGAAAAATGTCCTGAGATAACTTATGTTATGATTTGACATTAAAAATACTGGTTCGGAGTTCACGTAGGTGAGCAAAATCCGGATAGGGCAGAAACATGGTCCACATGAGTACACATACGTTGACGCTTTGAGCTATGCAGGGCATTGTGTGGACTACCATTCTGCCCTTAGTGTTGAAATCCATTCTAATTAACATTCATTCAGATGTGCCTTCATTGATGATGAAAATGTGAAGTACTTTTAGCTGCCTTTCATACAGGAGAGAAGTTTTGGATACTTGAAAAAGGTCATGAAAACTTTTAATCAGATGTGGGCACAGACCGTGATTTTAACAACACGGTGGAAGACCAGCCATTGATTTGCTGCACAAGAAACATATTCTGCATGTGGTATGTGGGGGTATAGCTCAGTGGTAGAGCATTTGACTGCAGATCAAGAGGTCCCCAGTTCAAATCTGGATGCCCCCTACACAAACGGCATGTGCAGGCCGTTATCTTTCTGATAGTGGTGGTGTTTGATTCCCACCTTCAAGCACCGAGGTCTTACCAACTTGTATAGAGTTTGCGTGGGTGAGCAAACTGGAATAGGTCAGAAGCATGATCCACTAAAGTTTATTTAGAATCTTTGAGCAAAGCAGGATGCTTTTGTGGACCGTGTTTGGATCACCCACAAGTTCCTTATAGTAAACTTAGACAAAGATTATCCCAAACACCTCCAAAGTTTATTATCTAAAGATATAGTTACTCTGGTTGGCCTTGCCCTGGCCTTCAGCAGCACTTTAAGGCATCTCTGAATTATCTTAACTCAGGATATATGCTTTAATGCCCACACAATGGACCAGCCTTAGTTATGCTGCTAAAGGTTTAGACTTCGTATGACACACTGAGCTCTTCTCTGCTCCTCCTTCTCTCCATCTGTGTGTGATCATGACCCATTAATGCATGTATCTAACTGAGCTTCTTGCCCGGAGTCCTTGTGCTTTCCCCCCTCTCAGAATTCTTGGATTGTGGTGACACCTGAATCGTGGAAGCAGCCGCTGCCGTGGTCCTGCTTGACACCCTGCTACGCCGTGCACTACTAGTACTACTTTTATTAGTAACAGCTCTATTCCCTTTCTGTTACTATAATTAGCAATGTTCATCATGTCATTTCATTATACCCACTGCTAATATTCCTCTGAGTCGTATTGATGTCTCTTTCTCTCCCAACCGGTCGTGTCAGATGACTGCCCACCACGAACCAGTTTCAGTCTGATGTTTCTGCCTGTTAAAAAGATATTTTTCCTCATAGCTGTCGCACCAAATGCATGCTGTTGTGGGAATTGTTGGTTTTCTGTCAATTACAGAGTGTGGTCTTGACCTTCACTATCTGAAAAATGTCCTGAGATAACTTATGTTATGATTTGACATTAAAAATACTGGTTCGGAGTTCACGTAGGTGAGCAAAATCCGGATAGGGCAGAAACATGGTCCACATGAGTACACATACGTTGACGCTTTGAGCTATGCAGGGCATTGTGTGGACTACCATTCTGCCCTTAGTGTTGAAATCCATTCTAATTAACATTCATTCAGATGTGCCTTCATTGATGATGAAAATGTGAAGTACTTTTAGCTGCCTTTCATACAGGAGAGAAGTTTTGGATACTTGAAAAAGGTAATGAAAACTTTTAATCAGATGTGGGCACAGACTGTGATTTTAACAACACGGTGGAAGACCAGCCATTGATTTGCTGCACAAGAAACATATTCTGCATGTGGTATGTGGGGGTATAGCTCAGTGGTAGAGCATTTGACTGCAGATCAAGAGGTCCCCAGTTCAAATCTGGATGCCCCCTACACAAACGGCATGTGCAGGCCGTTATCTTTCTGATAGTGGTGGTGTTTGATTCCCACCTTCAAGCACCGAGGTCTTACCAACTTGTATAGAGTTTGCGTGGGTGAGCAAACTGGAATAGGTCAGAAGCATGATCCACTAAAGTTTAGGTAGAATCTTTGAGCAAAGCAGGATGCTTTTGTGGACCGTGTTTGGATCACCCACAAGTTCCTTATAGTAAACTTAGACAAAGATTATCCCAAACACCTCCAAAGTTTATTATCTAAAGATATAGTTACTCTGGTTGGCCTTGCCCTGGCCTTCAGCAGCACTTTAAGGCATCTCTGAATTATCTTAACTCAGGATATATGCTTTAATGCCCACACAATGGACCAGCCTTAGTTATGCTGCTAAAGGTTTAGACTTCGTATGACACACTGAGCTCTTCTCTGCTCCTCCTTCTCTCCATCTGTGTGTGATCATGACCCATTAATGCATGTATCTAACTGAGCTTCTTGCCCGGAGTCCTTGTGCTTTCCCCCCTCTCAGAATTCTTGGATTGTGGTGACACCTGAATCGTGGAAGCAGCCGCTGCCGTGGTCCTGCTTGACACCCTGCTACGCCGTGCACTACTAGTACTACTTTTATTAGTAACAGCTCTATTCCCTTTCTGTTACTATAATTAGCAATGTTCATCATGTCATTTCATTATACCCACTGCTAATATTCCTCTGAGTCGTATTGATGTCTCTTTCTCTCCCAACCGGTCGTGTCAGATGACTGCCCACCACGAACCAGTTTCAGTCTGATGTTTCTGCCTGTTAAAAAGATATTTTTCCTCATAGCTGTCGCACCAAATGCATGCTGTTGTGGGAATTGTTGGTTTTCTGTCAATTACAGAGTGTGGTCTTGACCTTCACTATCTGAAAAATGTCCTGAGATAACTTATGTTATGATTTGACATTAAAAATACTGGTTCGGAGTTCACGTAGGTGAGCAAAATCCGGATAGGGCAGAAACATGGTCCACATGAGTACACATACGTTGACGCTTTGAGCTATGCAGGGCATTGTGTGGACTACCATTCTGCCCTTAGTGTTGAAATCCATTCTAATTAACATTCATTCAGATGTGCCTTCATTGATGATGAAAATGTGAAGTACTTTTAGCTGCCTTTCATACAGGAGAGAAGTTTTGGATACTTGAAAAAGGTCATGAAAACTTTTAATCAGATGTGGGCACAGACCGTGATTTTAACAACACGGTGGAAGACCAGCCATTGATTTGCTGCACAAGAAACATATTCTGCATGTGGTATGTGGGGGTATAGCTCAGTGGTAGAGCATTTGACTGCAGATCAAGAGGTCCCCAGTTCCAATCTGGATGAACAAACGGCATGTGCAGGCTGTTATCTTTATGATAGTGGTGGTGTTTGATTCCCACCTTCAAGCACAGAGGTCTTACCAACTTGTATAGAGTTTGCGTGGGTGAGCAAACTGGAATAGGTCAGAAGCATGATCCACTAAAGTTTAGGTAGAATCTTTGAGCAAAGCAGGATGCTTTTGTGGACCGTGTTTGGATCACCCACAAGTTCCTTATAGTAAACTTAGACAAAGATTATCCCAAACACCTCCAAAGTTTATTATCTAAAGATATAGTTACTCTGGTTGGCATTGCCCTGGCGTACAGCAGCACTTTAAGGCATCTCTGAATTATCTTAACTCAGGATATATGCTTTAATGCCCACACAATGGACCAGCCTTAGTTATGCTGCTAAAGGTTTAGACTTCGTATGACACACTGAGCTCTTCTCTGCTCCTCCTTCTCTCCATCTGTGTGTGATCATGACCCATTAATGCATGTATCTAACTGAGCTTCTTGCCCGGAGTCCTTGTGCTTTCCCCCCTCTCAGAATTCTTGGATTGTGGTGACACCTGAATCGTGAAAGCAGCCCCTGCCGTGGTCCTGCTTGACACCCTGCTACGCCGTGTACTACTAGTACTACTTTTATTAGTAACAGCTCTATTCCCTTTCTGTTACTATAATTAGCTATGTTCATCATGTCATTTCATTATACCCACTGCTAATATTCCTCTGAGTCGTATTAATGTCTCTTTCTCTCCCAACCGGTCGTGTCAGATGACTGCCCACCACGAACCAGTTTCAGTCTGATGTTTCTGCCTGTTAAAAAGATATTTTTCCTCATAGCTGTCGCACCAAATGCATGCTGTTGTGGGAATTGTTGATTTTCTGTCAATTACAGAGTGTGGTCTTGACCTTCACTATCTGAAAAATGTCCTGAGATAACTTATGTTATGATTTGACATTAAAAATACTGGTTCGGAGTTCACGTAGGTGAGCAAAATCCGGATAGGGCAGAAACATGGTCCACATGAGTACACATACGTTGACTCTTTGAGCTATGCAGGGCATTGTGTGGACTACCATTCTGCCCTTAGTGTTGAAATCCATTCTAATTAACATTCATTCAGATGTGCCTTCATTGATGATGAAAATGTGAAGTACTTTTAGCTGCCTTTCATACAGGAGAGAAGTTTTGGATACTTGAAAAAGGTAATGAAAACTTTTAATCAGATGTGGGCACAGACCGTGATTTTAACAACACGGTGGAAGACCAGCCATTGATTTGCTGCACAAGAAACATATTCTGCATGTGGTATGTGGGGGTATAGCTCAGTGGTAGAGCATTTGACTGCAGATCAAGAGGTCCCCAGTTCAAATCTGGATGCCCCCTACACAAACGGCATGTGCAGGCCGTTATCTTTCTGATAGTGGTGGTGTTTGATTCCCACCTTCAAGCACCGAGGTCTTACCAACTTGTATAGAGTTTGCGTGGGTGAGCAAACTGGAATAGGTCAGAAGCATGATCCACTAAAGTTTAGGTAGAATCTTTGAGCAAAGCAGGATGCTTTTGTGGACCGTGTTTGGATCACCCACAAGTTCCTTATAGTAAACTTAGACAAAGATTATCCCAAACACCTCCAAAGTTTATTATCTAAAGATATAGTTACTCTGGTTGGCCTTGCCCTGGCCTTCAGCAGCACTTTAAGGCATCTCTGAATTATCTTAACTCAGGATATATGCTTTAATGCCCACACAATGGACCAGCCTTAGTTATGCTGCTAAAGGTTTAGACTTCGTATGACACACTGAGCTCTTCTCTGCTCCTCCTTCTCTCCATCTGTGTGTGATCATGACCCATTAATGCATGTATCTAACTGAGCTTCTTGCCCGGAGTCCTTGTGCTTTCCCCCCTCTCAGAATTCTTGGATTGTGGTGACACCTGAATCGTGGAAGCAGCCGCTGCCGTGGTCCTGCTTGACACCCTGCTACGCCGTGCACTACTAGTACTACTTTTATTAGTAACAGCTCTATTCCCTTTCTGTTACTATAATTAGCAATGTTCATCATGTCATTTCATTATACCCACTGCTAATATTCCTCTGAGTCGTATTGATGTCTCTTTCTCTCCCAACCGGTCGTGTCAGATGACTGCCCACCACGAACCAGTTTCAGTCTGATGTTTCTGCCTGTTAAAAAGATATTTTTCCTCATAGCTGTCGCACCAAATGCATGCTGTTGTGGGAATTGTTGGTTTTCTGTCAATTACAGAGTGTGGTCTTGACCTTCACTATCTGAAAAATGTCCTGAGATAACTTATGTTATGATTTGACATTAAAAATACTGGTTCGGAGTTCACGTAGGTGAGCAAAATCCGGATAGGGCAGAAACATGGTCCACATGAGTACACATACGTTGACGCTTTGAGCTATGCATGGCATTGTGTGGACTACCATTCAGCCCTTAGTGTTGAAATCCATTCTAATTAACATTCATTCAGATGTGCCTTCATTGATGATGAAAATGTGAAGTACTTTTAGCTGCCTTTCATACAGGAGAGAAGTTTTGGATACTTGAAAAAGGTCATGAAAACTTTTAATCAGATGTGGGCACAGACCGTGATTTTAACAACACGGTGGAAGACCAGCCATTGATTTGCTGCACAAGAAACATATTCTGCATGTGGTATGTGGGGGTATAGCTCAGTGGTAGAGCATTTGACTGCAGATCAAGAGGTCCCCAGTTCAAATCTGGATGCCCCCTACACAAACGGCATGTGCAGGCCGTTATCTTTCTGATAGTGGTGGTGTTTGATTCCCACCTTCAAGCACCGAGGTCTTACCAACTTGTATAGAGTTTGCGTGGGTGAGCAAACTGGAATAGGTCAGAAGCATGATCCACTAAAGTTTAGGTAGAATCTTTGAGCAAAGCAGGATGCTTTTGTGGACCGTGTTTGGATCACCCACAAGTTCCTTATAGTAAACTTAGACAAAGATTATCCCAAACACCTCCAAAGTTTATTATCTAAAGATATAGTTACTCTGGTTGGCCTTGCCCTGGCCTTCAGCAGCACTTTAAGGCATCTCTGAATTATCTTAACTCAGGATATATGCTTTAATGCCCACACAATGGACCAGCCTTAGTTATGCTGCTAAAGGTTTAGACTTCGTATGACACACTGAGCTCTTCTCTGCTCCTCCTTCTCTCCATCTGTGTGTGATCATGACCCATTAATGCATGTATCTAACTGAGCTTCTTGCCCGGAGTCCTTGTGCTTTCCCCCCTCTCAGAATTCTTGGATTGTGGTGACACCTGAATCGTGGAAGCAGCCGCTGCCGTGGTCCTGCTTGACACCCTGCTACGCCGTGCACTACTAGTACTACTTTTATTAGTAACAGCTCTATTCCCTTTCTGTTACTATAATTAGCAATGTTCATCATGTCATTTCATTATACCCACTGCTAATATTCCTCTGAGTCGTATTGATGTCTCTTTCTCTCCCAACCGGTCGTGTCAGATGACTGCCCACCACGAACCAGTTTCAGTCTGATGTTTCTGCCTGTTAAAAAGATATTTTTCCTCATAGCTGTCGCACCAAATGCATGCTGTTGTGGGAATTGTTGGTTTTCTGTCAATTACAGAGTGTGGTCTTGACCTTCACTATCTGAAAAATTTCCTGAGATAACTTATGTTATGATTTGACATTAAAAATACTGGTTCGGAGTTCACGTAGGTGAGCAAAATCCGGATAGGGCAGAAACATGGTCCACATGAGTACACATACGTTGACGCTTTGAGCTATGCAGGGCATTGTGTGGACTACCATTCTGCCCTTAGTGTTGAAATCCATTCTAATTAACATTCATTCAGATGTGCCTTCATTGATGATGAAAATGTGAAGTACTTTTAGCTGCCTTTCATACAGGAGAGAAGTTTTGGATACTTGAAAAAGGTCATGAAAACTTTTAATCAGATGTGGGCACAGACCGTGATTTTAACAACACGGTGGAAGACCAGCCATTGATTTGCTGCACAAGAAACATATTCTGCATGTGGTATGTGGGGGTATAGCTCAGTGGTAGAGCATTTGACTGCAGATCAAGAGGTCCCCAGTTCAAATCTGGATGCCCCCTACACAAACGGCATGTGCAGGCCGTTATCTTTCTGATAGTGGTGGTGTTTGATTCCCACCTTCAAGCACCGAGGTCTTACCAACTTGTATAGAGTTTGCGTGGGTGAGCAAACTGGAATAGGTCAGAAGCATGATCCACTAAAGTTTAGGTAGAATCTTTGAGCAAAGCAGGATGCTTTTGTGGACCGTGTTTGGATCACCCACAAGTTCCTTATAGTAAACTTAGACAAAGATTATCCCAAACACCTCCAAAGTTTATTATCTAAAGATATAGTTACTCTGGTTGGCCTTGCCCTGGCCTTCAGCAGCACTTTAAGGCATCTCTGAATTATCTTAACTCAGGATATATGCTTTAATGCCCACACAATGGACCAGCCTTAGTTATGCTGCTAAAGGTTTAGACTTCGTATGACACACTGAGCTCTTCTCTGCTCCTCCTTCTCTCCATCTGTGTGTGATCATGACCCATTAATGCATGTATCTAACTGAGCTTCTTGCCCGGAGTCCTTGTGCTTTCCCCCCTCTCAGAATTCTTGGATTGTGGTGACACCTGAATCGTGGAAGCAGCCGCTGCCGTGGTCCTGCTTGACACCCTGCTACGCCGTGCACTACTAGTACTACTTTTATTAGTAACAGCTCTATTCCCTTTCTGTTACTATAATTAGCAATGTTCATCATGTCATTTCATTATACCCACTGCTAATATTCCTCTGAGTCGTATTGATGTCTCTTTCTCTCCCAACCGGTCGTGTCAGATGACTGCCCACCACGAACCAGTTTCAGTCTGATGTTTCTGCCTGTTAAAAAGATATTTTTCCTCATAGCTGTCGCACCAAATGCATGCTGTTGTGGGAATTGTTGGTTTTCTGTCAATTACAGAGTGTGGTCTTGACCTTCACTATCTGAAAAATGTCCTGAGATAACTTATGTTATGATTTGACATTAAAAATACTGGTTCGGAGTTCACGTAGGTGAGCAAAATCCGGATAGGGCAGAAACATGGTCCACATGAGTACACATACGTTGACGCTTTGAGCTATGCAGGGCATTGTGTGGACTACCATTCTGCCCTTAGTGTTGAAATCCATTCTAATTAACATTCATTCAGATGTGCCTTCATTGATGATGAAAATGTGAAGTACTTTTAGCTGCCTTTCATACAGGAGAGAAGTTTTGGATACTTGAAAAAGGTAATGAAAACTTTTAATCAGATGTGGGCACAGACCGTGATTTTAACAACACGGTGGAAGACCAGCCATTGATTTGCTGCACAAGAAACATATTCTGCATGTGGTATGTGGGGGTATAGCTCAGTGGTAGAGCATTTGACTGCAGATCAAGAGGTCCCCAGTTCAAATCTGGATGCCCCCTACACAAACGGCATGTGCAGGCCGTTATCTTTCTGATAGTGGTGGTGTTTGATTCCCACCTTCAAGCACCGAGGTCTTACCAACTTGTATAGAGTTTGCGTGGGTGAGCAAACTGGAATAGGTCAGAAGCATGATCCACTAAAGTTTAGGTAGAATCTTTGAGCAAAGCAGGATGCTTTTGTGGACCGTGTTTGGATCACCCACAAGTTCCTTATAGTAAACTTAGACAAAGATTATCCCAAACACCTCCAAAGTTTATTATCTAAAGATATAGTTACTCTGGTTGGCCTTGCCCTGGCCTTCAGCAGCACTTTAAGGCATCTCTGAATTATCTTAACTCAGGATATATGCTTTAATGCCCACACAATGGACCAGCCTTAGTTATGCTGCTAAAGGTTTAGACTTCGTATGACACACTGAGCTCTTCTCTGCTCCTCCTTCTCTCCATCTGTGTGTGATCATGACCCATTAATGCATGTATCTAACTGAGCTTCTTGCCCGGAGTCCTTGTGCTTTCCCCCCTCTCAGAATTCTTGGATTGTGGTGACACCTGAATCGTGGAAGCAGCCGCTGCCGTGGTCCTGCTTGACACCCTGCTACGCCGTGCACTACTAGTACTACTTTTATTAGTAACAGCTCTATTCCCTTTCTGTTACTATAATTAGCAATGTTCATCATGTCATTTCATTATACCCACTGCTAATATTCCTCTGAGTCGTATTGATGTCTCTTTCTCTCCCAACCGGTCGTGTCAGATGACTGCCCACCACGAACCAGTTTCAGTCTGATGTTTCTGCCTGTTAAAAAGATATTTTTCCTCATAGCTGTCGCACCAAATGCATGCTGTTGTGGGAATTGTTGGTTTTCTGTCAATTACAGAGTGTGGTCTTGACCTTCACTATCTGAAAAATGTCCTGAGATAACTTATGTTATGATTTGACATTAAAAATACTGGTTCGGAGTTCACGTAGGTGAGCAAAATCCGGATAGGGCAGAAACATGGTCCACATGAGTACACATACGTTGACGCTTTGAGCTATGCAGGGCATTGTGTGGACTACCATTCTGCCCTTAGTGTTGAAATCCATTCTAATTAACATTCATTCAGATGTGCCTTCATTGATGATGAAAATGTGAAGTACTTTTAGCTGCCTTTCATACAGGAGAGAAGTTTTGGATACTTGAAAAAGGTCATGAAAACTTTTAATCAGATGTGGGCACAGACCGTGATTTTAACAACACGGTGGAAGACCAGCCATTGATTTGCTGCACAAGAAACATATTCTGCATGTGGTATGTGGGGGTATAGCTCAGTGGTAGAGCATTTGACTGCAGATCAAGAGGTCCCCAGTTCCAATCTGGATGAACAAACGGCATGTGCAGGCTGTGTTTGATTCCCACCTTCAAGCACAGAGGTCTTACCAACTTGTATAGAGTTTGCGTGGGTGAGCAAACTGGAATAGGTCAGAAGCATGATCCACTAAAGTTTAGGTAGAATCTTTGAGCAAAGCAGGATGCTTTTGTGGACCGTGTTTGGATCACCCACAAGTTCCTTATAGTAAACTTAGACAAAGATTATCCCAAACACCTCCAAAGTTTATTATCTAAAGATATAGTTACTCTGGTTGGCATTGCCCTGGCGTACAGCAGCACTTTAAGGCATCTCTGAATTATCTTAACTCAGGATATATGCTTTAATGCCCACACAATGGACCAGCCTTAGTTATGCTGCTAAAGGTTTAGACTTCGTATGACACACTGAGCTCTTCTCTGCTCCTCCTTCTCTCCATCTGTGTGTGATCATGACCCATTAATGCATGTATCTAACTGAGCTTCTTGCCCGGAGTCCTTGTGCTTTCCCCCCTCTCAGAATTCTTGGATTGTGGTGACACCTGAATCGTGAAAGCAGCCCCTGCCGTGGTCCTGCTTGACACCCTGCTACGCCGTGTACTACTAGTACTACTTTTATTAGTAACAGCTCTATTCCCTTTCTGTTACTATAATTAGCTATGTTCATCATGTCATTTCATTATACCCACTGCTAATATTCCTCTGAGTCGTATTAATGTCTCTTTCTCTCCCAACCGGTCGTGTCAGATGACTGCCCACCACGAACCAGTTTCAGTCTGATGTTTCTGCCTGTTAAAAAGATATTTTTCCTCATAGCTGTCGCACCAAATGCATGCTGTTGTGGGAATTGTTGATTTTCTGTCAATTACAGAGTGTGGTCTTGACCTTCACTATCTGAAAAATGTCCTGAGATAACTTATGTTATGATTTGACATTAAAAATACTGGTTCGGAGTTCACGTAGGTGAGCAAAATCCGGATAGGGCAGAAACATGGTCCACATGAGTACACATACGTTGACGCTTTGAGCTATGCAGGGCATTGTGTGGACTACCATTCTGCCCTTAGTGTTGAAATCCATTCTAATTAACATTCATTCAGATGTGCCTTCATTGATGATGAAAATGTGTACTTCTTTTAGCTGCCTTTCATACAGGAGAGAAGTTTTGGATACTTGAAAAAGGTCATGAAAACTTTTAATCAGATGTGGGCACAGACCGTGATTTTAACAACACGGTGGAAGACCAGCCATTGATTTGCTGCACAAGAAACATATTCTGCATGTGGTATGTGGGGGTATAGCTCAGTGGTAGAGCATTTGACTGCAGATCAAGAGGTCCCCAGTTCAAATCTGGATGCCCCATACACAAACGGCATGTGCAGGCTGTTATCTTTATGATAGTGGTGGTGTTTGATTCCCACCTTCAAGCACCGAGGTCTTACCAACTTGTACAGAGTTTGCGTGGGTGAGCAAACTGGAATAGGGCAGAAGCATGATCCAGTAAAGTTTAGGTAGAAGCTTTGAGCAAAGCAGGATGGTTTTGTGGACCGTGTTTGGATCACCCACAAGTTCCTTATAGTAAACTTAGACAAAGATTATCCCAAACACCTCCAAAGTTTATTATCTAAAGATATAGTTACTCTGGTTGGCCTTGCCCTGGCCTTCAGCAGCACTTTAAGGCATCTCTGAATTATCTTAACTCAGGATATATGCTTTAATGCCCACACAATGGACCAGCCTTAGTTATGCTGCTAAAGGTTTAGACTTCGTATGACACACTGAGCTCTTCTCTGCTCCTCCTTCTCTCCATCTGTGTGTGATCATGACCCATTAATGCATGTATCTAACTGAGCTTCTTGCCCGGAGTCCTTGTGCTTTCCCCCCTCTCAGAATTCTTGGATTGTGGTGACACCTGAATCGTGGAAGCAGCCGCTGCCGTGGTCCTGCTTGACACCCTGCTACGCCGTGTGCTACTAGTACTACTTTTATTAGTAACAGCTCTATTCCCTTTCTGTTACTATAATTAGCTATGTTCATCATGTCATTTCATTATACCCACTGCTAATATTCCTCTGAGTCGTATTAATGTCTCTTTCTCTCCCAACCGGTCGTGTCAGATGACTGCCCACCACGAACCAGTTTCAGTCTGATGTTTCTGCCTGTTAAAAAGATATTTTTCCTCATAGCTGTCGCACCAAATGCATGCTGTTGTGGGAATTGTTGATTTTCTGTCAATTACAGAGTGTGGTCTTGACCTTCACTATCTGAAAAATGTCCTGAGATAACTTATGTTATGATTTGACATTAAAAATACTGGTTCGGAGTTCACGTAGGTGAGCAAAATCCGGATAGGGCAGAAACATGGTCCACATGAGTACACATACGTTGACGCTTTGAGCTATGCAGGGCATTGTGTGGACTACCATTCTGCCCTTAGTGTTGAAATCCATTCTAATTAACATTCATTCAGATGTGCCTTCATTGATGATGAAAATGTGTACTTCTTTTAGCTGACTTTCATACAGGAGAGAAGTTTTGGATACTTGAAAAAGGTCATGAAAACTTTTAATCAGATGTGGGCACAGACCGTGATTTTAACAACACGGTGGAAGACCAGCCATTGATTTGCTGCACAAGAAACATATTCTGCATGTGGTATGTGGGGGTATAGCTCAGTGGTAGAGCATTTGACTGCAGATCAAGAGGTCCCCAGTTCAAATCTGGATGCCCCCTACACATACAGCATGTGCAGGCTGTTATCTTTATGATAGTGGTGGTGTTTGATTCCCACCTTCAAGCACAGAGGTCTTACCAACTTGTATAGAGTTTGCGTGGGTGAGCAAACTGGAATAGGTCAGAAGCATGATCCACTAAAGTTTAGGTAGAATCTTTGAGCAAAGCAGGATGCTTTTGTGGACCGTGTTTGGATCACCCACAAGTTCCTTATAGTAAACTTAGACAAAGATTATCCCAAACACCTCCAAAGTTTATTATCTAAAGATATAGTTACTCTGGTTGGCATTGCCCTGGCGTACAGCAGCACTTTAAGGCATCTCTGAATTATCTTAACTCAGGATATATGCTTTAATGCCCACACAATGGACCAGCCTTAGTTATGCTGCTAAAGGTTTAGACTTCGTATGACACACTGAGCTCTTCTCTGCTCCTCCTTCTCTCCATCTGTGTGTGATCATGACCCATTAATGCATGTATCTAACTGAGCTTCTTGCCCGGAGTCCTTGTGCTTTCCCCCCTCTCAGAATTCTTGGATTGTGGTGACACCTGAATCGTGAAAGCAGCCCCTGCCGTGGTCCTGCTTGACACCCTGCTACGCCGTGTACTACTAGTACTACTTTTATTAGTAACAGCTCTATTCCCTTTCTGTTACTATAATTAGCTATGTTCATCATGTCATTTCATTATACCCACTGCTAATATTCCTCTGAGTCGTATTAATGTCTCTTTCTCTCCCAACCGGTCGTGTCAGATGACTGCCCACCACGAACCAGTTTCAGTCTGATGTTTCTGCCTGTTAAAAAGATATTTTTCCTCATAGCTGTCGCACCAAATGCATGCTGTTGTGGGAATTGTTGATTTTCTGTCAATTACAGAGTGTGGTCTTGACCTTCACTATCTGAAAAATGTCCTGAGATAACTTATGTTATGATTTGACATTAAAAATACTGGTTCGGAGTTCACGTAGGTGAGCAAAATCCGGATAGGGCAGAAACATGGTCCACATGAGTACACATACGTTGACTCTTTGAGCTATGCAGGGCATTGTGTGGACTACCATTCTGCCCTTAGTGTTGAAATCCATTCTAATTAACATTCATTCAGATGTGCCTTCATTGATGATGAAAATGTGAAGTACTTTTAGCTGCCTTTCATACAGGAGAGAAGTTTTGGATACTTGAAAAAGGTAATGAAAACTTTTAATCAGATGTGGGCACAGACCGTGATTTTAACAACACGGTGGAAGACCAGCCATTGATTTGCTGCACAAGAAACATATTCTGCATGTGGTATGTGGGGGTATAGCTCAGTGGTAGAGCATTTGACTGCAGATCAAGAGGTCCCCAGTTCAAATCTGGATGCCCCCTACACAAACGGCATGTGCAGGCCGTTATCTTTCTGATAGTGGTGGTGTTTGATTCCCACCTTCAAGCACCGAGGTCTTACCAACTTGTATAGAGTTTGCGTGGGTGAGCAAACTGGAATAGGTCAGAAGCATGATCCACTAAAGTTTAGGTAGAATCTTTGAGCAAAGCAGGATGCTTTTGTGGACCGTGTTTGGATCACCCACAAGTTCCTTATAGTAAACTTAGACAAAGATTATCCCAAACACCTCCAAAGTTTATTATCTAAAGATATAGTTACTCTGGTTGGCCTTGCCCTGGCCTTCAGCAGCACTTTAAGGCATCTCTGAATTATCTTAACTCAGGATATATGCTTTAATGCCCACACAATGGACCAGCCTTAGTTATGCTGCTAAAGGTTTAGACTTCGTATGACACACTGAGCTCTTCTCTGCTCCTCCTTCTCTCCATCTGTGTGTGATCATGACCCATTAATGCATGTATCTAACTGAGCTTCTTGCCCGGAGTCCTTGTGCTTTCCCCCCTCTCAGAATTCTTGGATTGTGGTGACACCTGAATCGTGGAAGCAGCCGCTGCCGTGGTCCTGCTTGACACCCTGCTACGCCGTGCACTACTAGTACTACTTTTATTAGTAACAGCTCTATTCCCTTTCTGTTACTATAATTAGCAATGTTCATCATGTCATTTCATTATACCCACTGCTAATATTCCTCTGAGTCGTATTGATGTCTCTTTCTCTCCCAACCGGTCGTGTCAGATGACTGCCCACCACGAACCAGTTTCAGTCTGATGTTTCTGCCTGTTAAAAAGATATTTTTCCTCATAGCTGTCGCACCAAATGCATGCTGTTGTGGGAATTGTTGGTTTTCTGTCAATTACAGAGTGTGGTCTTGACCTTCACTATCTGAAAAATGTCCTGAGATAACTTATGTTATGATTTGACATTAAAAATACTGGTTCGGAGTTCACGTAGGTGAGCAAAATCCGGATAGGGCAGAAACATGGTCCACATGAGTACACATACGTTGACGCTTTGAGCTATGCATGGCATTGTGTGGACTACCATTCAGCCCTTAGTGTTGAAATCCATTCTAATTAACATTCATTCAGATGTGCCTTCATTGATGATGAAAATGTGAAGTACTTTTAGCTGCCTTTCATACAGGAGAGAAGTTTTGGATACTTGAAAAAGGTCATGAAAACTTTTAATCAGATGTGGGCACAGACCGTGATTTTAACAACACGGTGGAAGACCAGCCATTGATTTGCTGCACAAGAAACATATTCTGCATGTGGTATGTGGGGGTATAGCTCAGTGGTAGAGCATTTGACTGCAGATCAAGAGGTCCCCAGTTCAAATCTGGATGCCCCCTACACAAACGGCATGTGCAGGCCGTTATCTTTCTGATAGTGGTGGTGTTTGATTCCCACCTTCAAGCACCGAGGTCTTACCAACTTGTATAGAGTTTGCGTGGGTGAGCAAACTGGAATAGGTCAGAAGCATGATCCACTAAAGTTTAGGTAGAATCTTTGAGCAAAGCAGGATGCTTTTGTGGACCGTGTTTGGATCACCCACAAGTTCCTTATAGTAAACTTAGACAAAGATTATCCCAAACACCTCCAAAGTTTATTATCTAAAGATATAGTTACTCTGGTTGGCCTTGCCCTGGCCTTCAGCAGCACTTTAAGGCATCTCTGAATTATCTTAACTCAGGATATATGCTTTAATGCCCACACAATGGACCAGCCTTAGTTATGCTGCTAAAGGTTTAGACTTCGTATGACACACTGAGCTCTTCTCTGCTCCTCCTTCTCTCCATCTGTGTGTGATCATGACCCATTAATGCATGTATCTAACTGAGCTTCTTGCCCGGAGTCCTTGTGCTTTCCCCCCTCTCAGAATTCTTGGATTGTGGTGACACCTGAATCGTGGAAGCAGCCGCTGCCGTGGTCCTGCTTGACACCCTGCTACGCCGTGCACTACTAGTACTACTTTTATTAGTAACAGCTCTATTCCCTTTCTGTTACTATAATTAGCAATGTTCATCATGTCATTTCATTATACCCACTGCTAATATTCCTCTGAGTCGTATTGATGTCTCTTTCTCTCCCAACCGGTCGTGTCAGATGACTGCCCACCACGAACCAGTTTCAGTCTGATGTTTCTGCCTGTTAAAAAGATATTTTTCCTCATAGCTGTCGCACCAAATGCATGCTGTTGTGGGAATTGTTGGTTTTCTGTCAATTACAGAGTGTGGTCTTGACCTTCACTATCTGAAAAATGTCCTGAGATAACTTATGTTATGATTTGACATTAAAAATACTGGTTCGGAGTTCACGTAGGTGAGCAAAATCCGGATAGGGCAGAAACATGGTCCACATGAGTACACATACGTTGACGCTTTGAGCTATGCAGGGCATTGTGTGGACTACCATTCTGCCCTTAGTGTTGAAATCCATTCTAATTAACATTCATTCAGATGTGCCTTCATTGATGATGAAAATGTGAAGTACTTTTAGCTGCCTTTCATACAGGAGAGAAGTTTTGGATACTTGAAAAAGGTAATGAAAACTTTTAATCAGATGTGGGCACAGACCGTGATTTTAACAACACGGTGGAAGACCAGCCATTGATTTGCTGCACAAGAAACATATTCTGCATGTGGTATGTGGGGGTATAGCTCAGTGGTAGAGCATTTGACTGCAGATCAAGAGGTCCCCAGTTCAAATCTGGATGCCCCCTACACAAACGGCATGTGCAGGCCGTTATCTTTCTGATAGTGGTGGTGTTTGATTCCCACCTTCAAGCACCGAGGTCTTACCAACTTGTATAGAGTTTGCGTGGGTGAGCAAACTGGAATAGGTCAGAAGCATGATCCACTAAAGTTTAGGTAGAATCTTTGAGCAAAGCAGGATGCTTTTGTGGACCGTGTTTGGATCACCCACAAGTTCCTTATAGTAAACTTAGACAAAGATTATCCCAAACACCTCCAAAGTTTATTATCTAAAGATATAGTTACTCTGGTTGGCCTTGCCCTGGCCTTCAGCAGCACTTTAAGGCATCTCTGAATTATCTTAACTCAGGATATATGCTTTAATGCCCACACAATGGACCAGCCTTAGTTATGCTGCTAAAGGTTTAGACTTCGTATGACACACTGAGCTCTTCTCTGCTCCTCCTTCTCTCCATCTGTGTGTGATCATGACCCATTAATGCATGTATCTAACTGAGCTTCTTGCCCGGAGTCCTTGTGCTTTCCCCCCTCTCAGAATTCTTGGATTGTGGTGACACCTGAATCGTGGAAGCAGCCGCTGCCGTGGTCCTGCTTGACACCCTGCTACGCCGTGCACTACTAGTACTACTTTTATTAGTAACAGCTCTATTCCCTTTCTGTTACTATAATTAGCAATGTTCATCATGTCATTTCATTATACCCACTGCTAATATTCCTCTGAGTCGTATTGATGTCTCTTTCTCTCCCAACCGGTCGTGTCAGATGACTGCCCACCACGAACCAGTTTCAGTCTGATGTTTCTGCCTGTTAAAAAGATATTTTTCCTCATAGCTGTCGCACCAAATGCATGCTGTTGTGGGAATTGTTGGTTTTCTGTCAATTACAGAGTGTGGTCTTGACCTTCACTATCTGAAAAATGTCCTGAGATAACTTATGTTATGATTTGACATTAAAAATACTGGTTCGGAGTTCACGTAGGTGAGCAAAATCCGGATAGGGCAGAAACATGGTCCACATGAGTACACATACGTTGACGCTTTGAGCTATGCAGGGCATTGTGTGGACTACCATTCTGCCCTTAGTGTTGAAATCCATTCTAATTAACATTCATTCAGATGTGCCTTCATTGATGATGAAAATGTGAAGTACTTTTAGCTGCCTTTCATACAGGAGAGAAGTTTTGGATACTTGAAAAAGGTCATGAAAACTTTTAATCAGATGTGGGCACAGACCGTGATTTTAACAACACGGTGGAAGACCAGCCATTGATTTGCTGCACAAGAAACATATTCTGCATGTGGTATGTGGGGGTATAGCTCAGTGGTAGAGCATTTGACTGCAGATCAAGAGGTCCCCAGTTCCAATCTGGATGAACAAACGGCATGTGCAGGCTGTGTTTGATTCCCACCTTCAAGCACAGAGGTCTTACCAACTTGTATAGAGTTTGCGTGGGTGAGCAAACTGGAATAGGTCAGAAGCATGATCCACTAAAGTTTAGGTAGAATCTTTGAGCAAAGCAGGATGCTTTTGTGGACCGTGTTTGGATCACCCACAAGTTCCTTATAGTAAACTTAGACAAAGATTATCCCAAACACCTCCAAAGTTTATTATCTAAAGATATAGTTACTCTGGTTGGCATTGCCCTGGCGTACAGCAGCACTTTAAGGCATCTCTGAATTATCTTAACTCAGGATATATGCTTTAATGCCCACACAATGGACCAGCCTTAGTTATGCTGCTAAAGGTTTAGACTTCGTATGACACACTGAGCTCTTCTCTGCTCCTCCTTCTCTCCATCTGTGTGTGATCATGACCCATTAATGCATGTATCTAACTGAGCTTCTTGCCCGGAGTCCTTGTGCTTTCCCCCCTCTCAGAATTCTTGGATTGTGGTGACACCTGAATCGTGAAAGCAGCCCCTGCCGTGGTCCTGCTTGACACCCTGCTACGCCGTGTACTACTAGTACTACTTTTATTAGTAACAGCTCTATTCCCTTTCTGTTACTATAATTAGCTATGTTCATCATGTCATTTCATTATACCCACTGCTAATATTCCTCTGAGTCGTATTAATGTCTCTTTCTCTCCCAACCGGTCGTGTCAGATGACTGCCCACCACGAACCAGTTTCAGTCTGATGTTTCTGCCTGTTAAAAAGATATTTTTCCTCATAGCTGTCGCACCAAATGCATGCTGTTGTGGGAATTGTTGATTTTCTGTCAATTACAGAGTGTGGTCTTGACCTTCACTATCTGAAAAATGTCCTGAGATAACTTATGTTATGATTTGACATTAAAAATACTGGTTCGGAGTTCACGTAGGTGAGCAAAATCCGGATAGGGCAGAAACATGGTCCACATGAGTACACATACGTTGACGCTTTGAGCTATGCAGGGCATTGTGTGGACTACCATTCTGCCCTTAGTGTTGAAATCCATTCTAATTAACATTCATTCAGATGTGCCTTCATTGATGATGAAAATGTGTACTTCTTTTAGCTGCCTTTCATACAGGAGAGAAGTTTTGGATACTTGAAAAAGGTCATGAAAACTTTTAATCAGATGTGGGCACAGACCGTGATTTTAACAACACGGTGGAAGACCAGCCATTGATTTGCTGCACAAGAAACATATTCTGCATGTGGTATGTGGGGGTATAGCTCAGTGGTAGAGCATTTGACTGCAGATCAAGAGGTCCCCAGTTCAAATCTGGATGCCCCATACACAAACGGCATGTGCAGGCTGTTATCTTTATGATAGTGGTGGTGTTTGATTCCCACCTTCAAGCACCGAGGTCTTACCAACTTGTACAGAGTTTGCGTGGGTGAGCAAACTGGAATAGGGCAGAAGCATGATCCAGTAAAGTTTAGGTAGAAGCTTTGAGCAAAGCAGGATGGTTTTGTGGACCGTGTTTGGATCACCCACAAGTTCCTTATAGTAAACTTAGACAAAGATTATCCCAAACACCTCCAAAGTTTATTATCTAAAGATATAGTTACTCTGGTTGGCCTTGCCCTGGCCTTCAGCAGCACTTTAAGGCATCTCTGAATTATCTTAACTCAGGATATATGCTTTAATGCCCACACAATGGACCAGCCTTAGTTATGCTGCTAAAGGTTTAGACTTCGTATGACACACTGAGCTCTTCTCTGCTCCTCCTTCTCTCCATCTGTGTGTGATCATGACCCATTAATGCATGTATCTAACTGAGCTTCTTGCCCGGAGTCCTTGTGCTTTCCCCCCTCTCAGAATTCTTGGATTGTGGTGACACCTGAATCGTGGAAGCAGCCGCTGCCGTGGTCCTGCTTGACACCCTGCTACGCCGTGTGCTACTAGTACTACTTTTATTAGTAACAGCTCTATTCCCTTTCTGTTACTATAATTAGCTATGTTCATCATGTCATTTCATTATACCCACTGCTAATATTCCTCTGAGTCGTATTAATGTCTCTTTCTCTCCCAACCGGTCGTGTCAGATGACTGCCCACCACGAACCAGTTTCAGTCTGATGTTTCTGCCTGTTAAAAAGATATTTTTCCTCATAGCTGTCGCACCAAATGCATGCTGTTGTGGGAATTGTTGATTTTCTGTCAATTACAGAGTGTGGTCTTGACCTTCACTATCTGAAAAATGTCCTGAGATAACTTATGTTATGATTTGACATTAAAAATACTGGTTCGGAGTTCACGTAGGTGAGCAAAATCCGGATAGGGCAGAAACATGGTCCACATGAGTACACATACGTTGACGCTTTGAGCTATGCAGGGCATTGTGTGGACTACCATTCTGCCCTTAGTGTTGAAATCCATTCTAATTAACATTCATTCAGATGTGCCTTCATTGATGATGAAAATGTGTACTTCTTTTAGCTGACTTTCATACAGGAGAGAAGTTTTGGATACTTGAAAAAGGTCATGAAAACTTTTAATCAGATGTGGGCACAGACCGTGATTTTAACAACACGGTGGAAGACCAGCCATTGATTTGCTGCACAAGAAACATATTCTGCATGTGGTATGTGGGGGTATAGCTCAGTGGTAGAGCATTTGACTGCAGATCAAGAGGTCCCCAGTTCAAATCTGGATGCCCCCTACACATACAGCATGTGCAGGCTGTTATCTTTATGATAGTGGTGGTGTTTGATTCCCACCTTCAAGCACCGAGGTCTTACCAACTTGTATAGAGTTTGCGTGGGTGAGCAAACTGGAATAGGGCAGAAGCATGATCCAGTAAAGTTTAGGTAGAAGCTTTGAGCAAAGCAGGATGGTTTTGTGTACCGTGTTTGGATCACCCACAAGTTCCTTATAGTAAACTTAGACAAAGATTATCCCAAACACCTCCAAAGTTTATTATCTAAAGATATAGTTACTCTGGTTGGCCTTGCCCTGGCCTTCAGCAGCACTTTAAGGCATCTCTGAATTATCTTAACTCAGGATATATGCTTTAATGCCCACACAATGGACCAGCCCTTAGTTATGCTGCTAAAGGTTTAGACTTCTCATGACACACTGAGCTCTTCTCTGCTCCTCCTTCTCTCCATCTGTGTGTGATCATGACCCATTAATGCATGTATCTAACTGAGCTTCTTGCCCGGAGTTCTTGTGCTTTCTCCCCTCTCAGAATTCTTGGATTGTGGTGACACCTGAATCGTGGAAGCAGCCGCTGCCGTGGTCCTGCCTGACGCCCTGCTACGCCGTGCACTACTAGTACTACTTTTATTAGTAACAGCTCTATTCCCTTTCTGTTACTATAATTAGCTATGTTCATCATGTCATTTCATTATACCCACTGCTAATATTCCTCTGAGTCGTATTAATGTCTCTTTCTCTCCCAACCGGTCGTGTCAGATGACTGCCCACCACGAACCAGTTTCAGTCTGATGTTTCTGCCTGTTAAAAAGATATTTTTCCTCATAGCTGTCGCACCAAATGCATGCTGTTGTGGGAATTGTTGATTTTCTGTCAATTACAGAGTGTGGTCTTGACCTTCACTATCTGAAAAATGTCCTGAGATAACTTATGTTATGATTTGACATTAAAAATACTGGTTCGGAGTTCACGTAGGTGAGCAAAATCCGGATAGGGCAGAAACATGGTCCACATGAGTACACATACGTTGACGCTTTGAGCTATGCAGGGCATTGTGTGGACTACCATTCTGCCCTTAGTGTTGAAATCCATTCTAATTAACATTCATTCAGATGTGCCTTCATTGATGATGAAAATGTGTACTTCTTTTAGCTGCCTTTCATACAGGAGAGAAGTTTTGGATACTTGAAAAAGGTCATGAAAACTTTTAATCAGATGTGGGCACAGACCGTGATTTTAACAACACGGTGGAAGACCAGCCATTGATTTGCTGCACAAGAAACATATTCTGCATGTGGTATGTGGGGGTATAGCTCAGTGGTAGAGCATTTGACTGCAGATCAAGAGGTCCCCAGTTCAAATCTGGATGCCCCCTACACATACAGCATGTGCAGGCTGTTATCTTTATGATAGTGGTGGTGTTTGATTCCCACCTTCAAGCACCGAGGTCTTACCAACTTGTATAGAGTTTGCGTGGGTGAGCAAACTGGAATAGGGCAGAAGCATGATCCAGTAAAGTTTAGGTAGAAGCTTTGAGCAAAGCAGGATGGTTTTGTGGACCGTGTTTGGATCACCCACAAGTTCCTTATAGTAAACTTAGACAAAGATTATCCCAAACACCTCCAAAGTTTATTATCTAAAGATATAGTTACTCTGGTTGGCCTTGCCCTGGCCTTCAGCAGCACTTTAAGGCATCTCTGAATTATCTTAACTCAGGATATATGCTTTAATGCCCACACAATGGACCAGCCCTTAGTTATGCTGCTAAAGGTTTAGACTTCTCATGACACACTGAGCTCTTCTCTGCTCCTCCTTCTCTCCATCTGTGTGTGATCATGACCCATTAATGCATGTATCTAACTGAGCTTCTTGCCCGGAGTTCTTGTGCTTTCTCCCCTCTCAGAATTCTTGGATTGTGGTGACACCTGAATCGTGGAAGCAGCCGCTGCCGTGGTCCTGCTTGACGCCCTGCTACGCCGTGCACTACTAGTACTACTTTTATTAGTAACAGCTCTATTCCCTTTCTGTTACTATAATTAGCTATGTTCATCATGTCATTTCATTATACCCACTGCTAATATTCCTCTGAGTCGTATTAATGTCTCTTTCTCTCCCAACCGGTCGTGTCAGATGACTGCCCACCACGAACCAGTTTCAGTCTGATGTTTCTGCCTGTTAAAAAGATATTTTTCCTCATAGCTGTCGCACCAAATGCATGCTGTTGTGGGAATTGTTGATTTTCTGTCAATTACAGAGTGTGGTCTTGACCTTCACTATCTGAAAAATGTCCTGAGATAACTTATGTTATGATTTGACATTAAAAATACTGGTTCGGAGTTCACGTAGGTGAGCAAAATCCGGATAGGGCAGAAACATGGTCCACATGAGTACACATACGTTGACGCTTTGAGCTATGCAGGGCATTGTGTGGACTACCATTCTGCCCTTAGTGTTGAAATCCATTCTAATTAACATTCATTCAGATGTGCCTTCATTGATGATGAAAATGTGTACTTCTTTTAGCTGCCTTTCATACAGGAGAGAAGTTTTGGATACTTGAAAAAGGTCATGAAAACTTTTAATCAGATGTGGGCACAGACCGTGATTTTAACAACACGGTGGAAGACCAGCCATTGATTTGCTGCACAAGAAACATATTCTGCATGTGGTATGTGGGGGTATAGCTCAGTGGTAGAGCATTTGACTGCAGATCAAGAGGTCCCCAGTTCAAATCTGGATGCCCCCTACACATACAGCATGTGCAGGCTGTTATCTTTATGATAGTGGTGGTGTTTGATTCCCACCTTCAAGCACCGAGGTCTTACCAACTTGTATAGAGTTTGCGTGGGTGAGCAAACTGGAATAGGGCAGAAGCATGATCCAGTAAAGTTTAGGTAGAAGCTTTGAGCAAAGCAGGATTGTTTTGTGGACCGTGTTTGGATCACCCACAAGTTCCTTATAGTAAACTTAGACAAAGATTATCCCAAACACCTCCAAAGTTTATTATCTAAAGATATAGTTACTCTGGTTGGCCTTGCCCTGGCCTTCAGCAGCACTTTAAGGCATCTCTGAATTATCTTAACTCAGGATATATGCTTTAATGCCCACACAATGGACCAGCCCTTAGTTATGCTGCTAAAGGTTTAGACTTCTCATGACACACTGAGCTCTTCTCTGCTCCTCCTTCTCTCCATCTGTGTGTGATCATGACCCATTAATGCATGTATCTAACTGAGCTTCTTGCCCGGAGTTCTTGTGCTTTCTCCCCTCTCAGAATTCTTGGATTGTGGTGACACCTGAATCGTGGAAGCAGCCGCTGCCGTGGTCCTGCTTGACGCCCTGCTACGCCGTGCACTACTAGTACTACTTTTATTAGTAACAGCTCTATTCCCTTTCTGTTACTATAATTAGCTATGTTCATCATGTCATTTCATTATACCCACTGCTAATATTCCTCTGAGTCGTATTAATGTCTCTTTCTCTCCCAACCGGTCGTGTCAGATGACTGCCCACCACGAACCAGTTTCAGTCTGATGTTTCTGCCTGTTAAAAAGATATTTTTCCTCATAGCTGTCGCACCAAATGCATGCTGTTGTGGGAATTGTTGATTTTCTGTCAATTACAGAGTGTGGTCTTGACCTTCACTATCTGAAAAATGTCCTGAGATAACTTATGTTATGATTTGACATTAAAAATACTGGTTCGGAGTTCACGTAGGTGAGCAAAATCCGGATAGGGCAGAAACATGGTCCACATGAGTACACATACGTTGACGCTTTGAGCTATGCAGGGCATTGTGTGGACTACCATTCTGCCCTTAGTGTTGAAATCCATTCTAATTAACATTCATTCAGATGTGCCTTCATTGATGATGAAAATGTGTACTTCTTTTAGCTGCCTTTCATACAGGAGAGAAGTTTTGGATACTTGAAAAAGGTCATGAAAACTTTTAATCAGATGTGGGCACAGACCGTGATTTTAACAACACGGTGGAAGACCAGCCATTGATTTGCTGCACAAGAAACATATTCTGCATGTGGTATGTGGGGGTATAGCTCAGTGGTAGAGCATTTGACTGCAGATCAAGAGGTCCCCAGTTCAAATCTGGATGCCCCCTACACATACAGCATGTGCAGGCTGTTATCTTTATGATAGTGGTGGTGTTTGATTCCCACCTTCAAGCACCGAGGTCTTACCAACTTGTATAGAGTTTGCGTGGGTGAGCAAACTGGAATAGGGCAGAAGCATGATCCAGTAAAGTTTAGGTAGAAGCTTTGAGCAAAGCAGGATGGTTTTGTGGACCGTGTTTGGATCACCCACAAGTTCCTTATAGTAAACTTAGACAAAGATTATCCCAAACACCTCCAAAGTTTATTATCTAAAGATATAGTTACTCTGGTTGGCCTTGCCCTGGCCTTCAGCAGCACTTTAAGGCATCTCTGAATTATCTTAACTCAGGATATATGCTTTAATGCCCACACAATGGACCAGCCCTTAGTTATGCTGCTAAAGGTTTAGACTTCTCATGACACACTGAGCTCTTCTCTGCTCCTCCTTCTCTCCATCTGTGTGTGATCATGACCCATTAATGCATGTATCTAACTGAGCTTCTTGCCCGGAGTTCTTGTGCTTTCTCCCCTCTCAGAATTCTTGGATTGTGGTGACACCTGAATCGTGGAAGCAGCCGCTGCCATGGTCCTGCTTGACGCCCTGCTACGCCGTGCACTACTAGTACTACTTTTATTAGTAACAGCTCTATTCCCTTTCTGTTACTATAATTAGCTATGTTCATCATGTCATTTCATTATACCCACTGCTAATATTCCTCTGAGTCGTATTGATGTCTCTTTCTCTCCCAACCGGTCGTGTCAGATGACTGCCCACCACGAACCAGTTTCAGTCTGATGTTTCTGCCTGTTAAAAAGATATTTTTCCTCATAGCTGTCGCACCAAATGCATGCTGTTGTGGGAATTGTTGGTTTTCTGTCAATTACAGTGTGTGGTCTTGACCTTCACTATCTGAAAAATGTCCTGAGATAACTTATGTTATGATTTGACATTAAAAATACTGGTTCGGAGTTCAAGTAGGTGAGCAAAATCCGGATAGGGCAGAAACATGGTCCACATGAGTACACATACTTTGACGCTTTGAGCTATGCAGGGCATTGTGTGGACTACCATTCTGCCCTTACTGTTGAAATCCATTCTAATTAACATTCATTCAGATGTGCCTTCATTGATGATGAAAATGTGTACTTCTTTTAGCTGCCTTTCATACAGGAGAGAAGTTTTGGATACTTGAAAAAGGTCATGAAAACTTTTAATCAGATGTGGGCACAGACCGTGATTTTAACAACACGGTGGAAGACCAGCCATTGTTTTGCTGTACAAGAAACATATTCAGCATTTCGTTTGTGGGGGTATAGCTCAGTGGTAGAGCATTTGACTGCAGATCAAGAGGTCCCCAGTTCAAATCTGGATGCCCCCTACCCAAAGGGCATGTGTAGGCTGTTACCTTTATGATAGTGATGGTGTTTGATTCCCACCTTCAAGCACCGAGGTCTTACCAACTTGTATAGAGTTTGCGTGGGTGAGCAAACTGGAATAGGTCAGAAGCATGATCCACTAAAGTTTAGGTAGAAGCTTTGAGCAAAGCAGGATGGTTTTGTGGACCGTGTTTGGATAACCCACAAGTTCCTTATAGTAAACTTAGACAAAGATTATCCCAAACACCTCCAAAGTTTATTATCTAAAGATATAGTTACTCTGGTTGGCATTGCCCTGGCCTTCAGCAGCACTTTAAGGCATCTCTGAATTATCTTAACTCAGGATATATGCTTTAATGCCCACACAATGGACCAGCCTTAGTTATGCTGCTAAAGGTTTAGACTTTGTGTGACACACTGAGCTCTTCTCTGCTCCTCCTTCTCTCCATCTGTGTGTGATCATGACCCATTAATGCATGTATCTAACTGAGCTTCTTGCCCGGAGTCCTTGTGCTTTCCCCCCTCTCAGAATTCTTGGATTGTGGTGACACCTGAATCGTGGAAGCAGCCGCTGCCGTGGTCCTGCTTGACGCCCTGCTACGCCGTGCACTACTAGTACTACTTTTATTAGTAACAGCTCTATTCCCTTTCTGTTACTATAATTAGCAATGTTCATCATGTCATTTCATTATACCCACTGCTAATATTCCTCTGAGTCGTATTGATGTCTCTTTCTCTCCCAACCGGTCGTGTCAGATGACTGCCCACCACTAACCAGTTTCAGTCTGATGTTTCTGCCTGTTAAAAAGATATTTTTCCTCATAGCTGTCGCACCAAATGCATGCTGTTGTGGGAATTGTTGGTTTTCTGTCAATTACAGAGTGTGGTCTTGACCTTCACTATCTGAAAAATGTCCTGAGATAACTTATGTTATGATTTGACATTAAAAATACTGGTTCGGAGTTCACGTAGGTGAGCAAAATCCGGATAGGGCAGAAACATGGTCCACATGAGTACACATACGTTGACGCTTTGAGCTATGCAGGGCATTGTGTGGACTACCATTCTGCCCTTAGTGTTGAAATCCATTCTAATTAACATTCATTCAGATGTGCCTTCATTGATGATGAAAATGTGAAGTACTTTTAGCTGCCTTTCATACAGGAGAGAAGTTTTGGATACTTGAAAAAGGTCAAGAAAACTTTTAATCAGATGTGGGCACAGACCGTGATTTTAACAACACGGTGGAAGACCAGCCATTGATTTGCTGCACAAGAAACATATTCTGCATGTGGTATGTGGGGGTATAGCTCAGTGGTAGAGCATTTGACTGCAGCGCAAGAGGTCCCCAGTTCAAATCTGGATGCCCCCTACCCAAACGGCATGTGCAGGCTGTTATCTTTATGATAGTGGTGGTGTTTGATTCCCACCTTCAAGCACCGAGGTCTTACTAACTTGTATAGAGTTTGCGTGGGTGAGCAAACTGGAATAGGTCAGAAGCATGATCCACTAAAGTTTAGGTAGAATCTTTGAGCAAAGCAGGATGGTTTTGTGGACCGTGTTTGGATCACCCACAAGTTCCTTATAGTAAACTTAGACAAAGATTATCCCAAACACCTCCAAAGTTTATTATCTAAAGATATAGTTACTCTGGTTGGCATTGCCCTGGCCTTCAGCAGCACTTTAAGGCATCTCTGAATTATCTTAACTCAGGATATATGCTTTAATGCCCACACAATGGACCAGCCTTAGTTATGCTGCTAAAGGTTTAGACTTCATATGACACACTGAGCTCTTCTCAGCTCCTCCTTCTCTCCATCTGTGTGTGATCATGACCCATTAATGCATGTATCTAACTGAGCTTCTTGCCCGGAGTCCTTGTGCTTTCCCCCCTCTCAGAATTCTTGGATTGTGGTGACACCTAAATCGTGGAAGCAGCCGCTGCCGTGGTCCTGCTTGACACCCTGCTGCGCCGTGCACTACTAGTACTACTTTTATTAGTAACAGCTCTATTCCCTTTCTGTTACTATAATTAGCAATGTTCATCATGTCATTTCATTATACCCACTGCTAATATTCCTCTGAGTCGTATTGATGTCTCTTTCTCTCCCAACCGGTCGTGTCAGATGACTGCCCACCACGAACCAGTTTCAGTCTGATGTTTCTGCCTGTTAAAAAGATATTTTTCCTCATAGCTGTCGCACCAAATGCATGCTGTTGTGGGAATTGTTGGTTTTCTGTCAATTACAGAGTGTGGTCTTGACCTTCACTATCTGAAAAATGTCCTGAGATAACTTATGTTATGATTTGACATTAAAAATACTGGTTCGGAGTTCACGTAGGTGAGCAAAATCCGGATAGGGCAGAAACATGGTCTACATGAGTACACATACGTTGACGCTTTGAGCTATGCAGGGCATTGTGTGAACTACCATTCTGCACTTAGTGTTGAAATCCATTCTAATTAACATTCATTCAGATGTGCCTTCATTGATGATGAAAATGTGAAGTACTTTTAGCTGCCTTTCATACAGGAGAGAAGTTTTGGATACTTGAAAAAGGTCATGAAAACTTTTAATCAGATGTGGGCACAGACCGTGATTTTAACAACACGGTGGAAGACCAGCCATTGATTTGCTGCACAAGAAACATATTCTGCATGTGGTATGTGGGGGTATAGCTCAGTGGTAGAGCATTTGACTGCAGCTCAAGAGGTCCCCAGTTCAAATCTGGATGCCCCTTACACAAACGGCATGTGCAGGCTGTTATCTTTATGATAGTGGTGGTGTTTGATTCCCACCTTCAAGCACCGAGGTCTTACCAACTTGTATAGAGTTTGCGTGGGTGAGCACACTGGAATAGGGCAGAAGCATGATCCAGTAAAGTTTAGGTAGAAGCTTTGAGCAAAGCAGGATGGTTTTGTGTACCGTGTTTGGATCACCCACAAGTTCCTTATAGTAAACTTAGACAAAGATTATCCCAAACACCTCCAAAGTTTATTATCTAAAGATATAGTTACTCTGGTTGGCCTTGCCCTGGCCTTCAGCAGCACTTTAAGGCATCTCTGAATTATCTTAACTCAGGATATATGCTTTAATGCCCACACAATGGACCAGCCCTTAGTTATGCTGCTAAAGGTTTAGACTTCGTATGACACACTGAGCTCTTCTCTGCTCCTCCTTCTCTCCATCTGTGTGTGATCATGACCCATTAATGCATGTATCTAACTGAGCTTCTTGCCCGGAGTCCTTGTGCTTTCTCCCCTCTCAGAATTCTTGGATTGTGGTGACACCTGAATCGTGGAAGCAGCCGCTGCCGTGGTCCTGCTTGACACCCTGCTACGCCGTGCACTACTAGTACTACTTTTATTAGTAACAGCTCTATTCCCTTTCTGTTACTATTATTAGCAATGTTCATCATGTCATTTCATTATACCCACTGCTAATATTCCTCTGAGTCGTATTGATGTCTCTTTCTCTCCCAACCGGTCGTGTCAGATGACTGCCCACCACGAACCAGTTTCAGTCTGATGTTTCTGCCTGTTAAAAAGATATTTTTCCTCATAGCTGTCGCACCAAATGCATGCTGTTGTGGGAATTGTTGATTTTCTGTCAATTACAGAGTGTGGTCTTGACCTTCACTATCTGAAAAATGTCCTGAGATAACTTATGTTATGATTTGACATTAAAAATACTGGTTCGGAGTTCACGTAGGTGAGCAAAATCCGGATAGGGCAGAAACATGGTCCACATGAGTACACATACGTTGACGCTTTGAGCTATGCAGGGCATTGTGTGGACTACCATTCTGCCCTTAGTGTTGAAATCCATTCTAATTAACATTCATTCAGATGTGCCTTCATTGATGATGAAAATGTGTACTTCTTTTAGCTGCCTTTCATACAGGAGAGAAGTTTTGGATACTTGAAAAAGGTCATGAAAACTTTTAATCAGATGTGGGCACAGACCGTGATTTTAACAACACGGTGGAAGACCAGCCATTGATTTGCTGCACAAGAAACATATTCTGCATGTGGTATGTGGGGGTATAGCTCAGTGGTAGAGCATTTGACTGCAGATCAAGAGGTCCCCAGTTCAAATCTGGATGCCTGCTACCCAAACGGCATGTGCAGGCTGTTATCTTTATGATAGTGATGGTGTTTGATTCCCACCTTCAAGCACCGAGGTCTTACCAACTTGTATAGAGTTTGCGTGGGTGAGCAAACTGGAATAGGTCAGAAGCATGATCCACTAAAGTTTAGGTAGAAGCTTTGAGCAAAGCAGGATGGTTTTGTGGACCGTGTTTGGATCACCCACAAGTTCCTTATAGTAAACTTAGACAAAGATTATCCCAAACACCTCCAAAGTTTATTATCTAAAGATATAGTTACTCTGGTTGGCATTGCCCTGGCCTTCAGCAGCACTTTAAGGCATCTCTGAATTATCTTAACTCAGGATATATGCTTTAATGCCCACACAATGGACCAGCCTTAGTTATGCTGCTAAAGGTTTAGACTTCGTATGACACACTGAGCTCTTCTCTGCTCCTCCTTCTCTCCATCTGTGTGTGATCATGACCCATAAATCCATGTATCTAACTGAGCTTCTTGCCCGGAGTCCTTGTGCTTTCTCCCCTCTCAGAATTCTTGGATTGTGGTGACACCTGAATCGTGGAAGCAGCCCCTGCCTCGGTCCTGCTTGACACCCTGCTACGCCGTGCACTACTAGTACTACTTTTATTAGTAACAGCTCTATTCCCTTTCTGTTACTATAATTAGCAATGTTCATCATGTCATTTCATTATACCCACTGCTAATATTCCTCTGAGTCGTATTGATGTCTCTTTCTCTCCCAACCGGTCGTGTCAGATGACTGCCCACCACGAACCAGTTTCAGTCTGATGTTTCTGCCTGTTAAAAAGATATTTTTCCTCATAGCTGTCGCACCAAATGCATGCTGTTGTGGGAATTGTTGGTTTTCTGTCAATTACAGAGTGTGGTCTTGACCTTCACTATCTGAAAAATGTCCTGAGATAACTTATGTTATGATTTGACATTAAAAATACTGGTTCGGAGTTCACGTAGGTGAGCAAATTCCGGATAGGGCAGAAACATGGTCTACATGAGTACACATACGTTGACGCTTTGAGCTATGCAGGGCATTGTGTGGACTACCATTCTGCCCTTAGTGTTGAAATCCATTCTAATTAACATTCATTCAGATGTGCCTTCATTGATGATGAAAATGTGAAGTACTTTTAGCTGCCTTTCATACAGGAGAGAAGTTTTGGATACTTGAAAAAGGTCATGAAAACTTTTAATCAGATGTGGGCACAGACCGTGATTTTAACAACACGGTGGAAGACCAGCCATTGATTTGCTGCACAAGAAACATATTCTGCATGTGGTATGTGGGGGTATAGCTCAGTGGTAGAGCATTTGACTGCAGATCAAGAGGTCCCCAGTTCAAATCTGGATGCCCCTTACACAAACGGCATGTGCAGGCTGTTATCTTTATGATAGTGGTGGTGTTTGATTCCCACCTTCAAGCACCGAGGTCTTACCAACTTGTATAGAGTTTGCGTGGGTGAGCACACTGGAATAGGGCAGAAGCATGATCCAGTGAAGTTTAGGTAGAAGCTTTGAGCAAAGCAGGATGGTTTTGTGTACCGTGTTTGGATCACCCACAAGTTCCTTATAGTAAACTTAGACAAAGATTATCCCAAACACCTCCAAAGTTTATTATCTAAAGATATAGTTACTCTGGTTGGCCTTGCCCTGGCCTTCAGCAGCACTTTAAGGCATCTCTGAATTATCTTAACTCAGGATATATGCTTTAATGCCCACACAATGGACCAGCCCTTAGTTATGCTGCTAAAGGTTTAGACTTCTCATGACACACTGAGCTCTTCTCTGCTCCTCCTTCTCTCCATCTGTGTGTGATCATGACCCATTAATGCATGTATCTAACTGAGCTTCTTGCCCGGAGTCCTTGTGCTTTCTCCCCTCTCAGAATTCTTGGATTGTGGTGACACCTGAATCGTGGAAGCAGCCGCTGCCGTGGTCCTGCTTGACACCCTGCTACGCCGTGCACTACTAGTACTACTTTTATTAGTAACAGCTCTATTCCCTTTCTGTTACTATTATTAGCAATGTTCATCATGTCATTTCATTATACCCACTGCTAATATTCCTCTGAGTCGTATTGATGTCTCTTTCTCTCCCAACCGGTCGTGTCAGATGACTGCCCACCACGAACCATTTTCAGTCTGATGTTTCTGCCTGTTAAAAAGATATTTTTCCTCATAGCTGTCGCACCAAATGCATGCTGTTGTGGGAATTGTTGATTTTCTGTCAATTACAGAGTGTGGTCTTGACCTTCACTATCTGAAAAATGTCCTGAGATAACTTATGTTATGATTTGACATTAAAAATACTGGTTCGGAGTTCACGTAGGTGAGCAAAATCCGGATAGGGCAGAAACATGGTCCAAATGAGTACATATACGTTGACGCTTTGAGCTATGCAGGGCATTGTGTGGACTACCATTCTGCCCTTAGTGTTGAAATCCATTCTAATTAACATTCATTCAGATGTGCCTTCATTGATGATGAAAATGTGTACTTCTTTTAGCTGCCTTTCATACAGGAGAGAAGTTTTGGATACTTGAAAAAGGTCATGAAAACTTTTAATCAGATGTGGGCACAGACCGTGATTTTAACAACACGGTGGAAGACCAGCCATTGTTTTGCTGTACAAGAAACATATTCAGCATTTCGTTTGTGGGGGTATAACTCAGTGGTAGAGCATTTGACTGCAGATCAAGAGGTCCCCAGTTCAAATCTGGATGCCTGCTACCCAAACGGCATGTGCAGGCTGTTATCTTTATGATAGTGATGGTGTTTGATTCCCACCTTCAAGCACCGAGGTCTTACCAACTTGTATAGAGTTTGCGTGGGTGAGCAAACTGGAATAGGTCAGAAGCATGATCCAGTAAAGTTTAGGTAGAAGCTTTGAGCAAAGCAGGATGGTTTTGTGTACCGTGTTTGGATCACCCACAAGTTCCTTATAGTAAACTTAGACAAAGATTATCCCAAACACCTCCAAAGTTTATTATCTAAAGATATAGTTACTCTGGTTGGCCTTGCCCTGGCCTTCAGCAGCACTTTAAGGCATCTCTGAATTATCTTAACTCAGGATATATGCTTTAATGCCCACACAATGGACCAGCCCTTAGTTATGCTGCTAAAGGTTTAGACTTCTCATGACACACTGAGCTCTTCTCTGCTCCTCCTTCTCTCCATCTGTGTGTGATCATGACCCATTAATGCATGTATCTAACTGAGCTTCTTGCCCGGAGTCCTTGTGCTTTCTCCCCTCTCAGAATTCTTGGATTGTGGTGACACCTGAATCGTGGAAGCAGCCGCTGCCGTGGTCCTGCTTGACACCCTGCTACGCCGTGCACTACTAGTACTACTTTTATTAGTAACAGCTCTATTCCCTTTCTGTTACTATTATTAGCAATGTTCATCATGTCATTTCATTATACCCACTGCTAATATTCCTCTGAGTCGTATTGATGTCTCTTTCTCTCCCAACCGGTCGTGTCAGATGACTGCACACCACGAACCATTTTCAGTCTGATGTTTCTGCCTGTTAAAAAGATATTTTTCCTCATAGCTGTCGCACCAAATGCATGCTGTTGTGGGAATTGTTGATTTTCTGTCAATTACAGAGTGTGGTCTTGACCTTCACTATCTGAAAAATGTCCTGAGATAACTTATGTTATGATTTGACATTAAAAATACTGGTTCGGAGTTCACGTAGGTGAGCAAAATCCGGATAGGGCAGAAACATGGTCCACATGAGTACATATACGTTGACGCTTTGAGCTATGCAGGGCATTGTGTGGACTACCATTCTGCCCTTAGTGTTGAAATCCATTCTAATTAACATTCATTCAGATGTGCCTTCATTGATGATGAAAATGTGTACTTCTTTTAGCTGCCTTTCATACAGGAGAGAAGTTTTGGATACTTGAAAAAGGTCATGAAAACTTTTAATCAGATGTGGGCACAGACCGTGATTTTAACAACACGGTGGAAGACCAGCCATTGTTTTGCTGTACAAGAAACATATTCAGCATTTCGTTTGTGGGGGTATAGCTCAGTGGTAGAGCATTTGACTGCAGATCAAGAGGTCCCCAGTTCAAATCTGGATGCCCCCTACCCAAACGGCATGTGCAGACTGTTATCTTTATGATAGTGGTGGTGTTTGATTCCCACCTTCAAGCAGCGAGGTCTTACTAACTTGTATAGAGTTTGCGTGGGTGAGCAAACTGGAATAGGGCAGAAGCATGATCCACAAAAGTTTAGGTAGAAGCTTTGAGCAAAGCAGGATGGTTTTGTGGACCGTGTTTGGATCACCCACAAGTTCCTAATATGGAAACTTAGACAAAGATTATCCCAAACACCTCCAAAGTTTATTATCTAAAGATATAGTTACTCTGGTTGGCATTGCCCTGGCCTTCAGCAGCACTTTAAGGCATCTCTGAATTATCTTAACTCAGGATATATGCTTTAATGCCCACACAATGGACCAGCCTTAGTTATGCTGCTAAAGGTTTAGACTTCGTATGACACACTGAGCTCTTCTCTGCTCCTCCTTCTCTCCATCTGTGTGTGATCATGACCCATAAATCCATGTATCTAACTGAGCTTCTTGCCCGGAGTCCTTGTGCTTTCTCCCCTCTCAGAATTCTTGGATTGTGGTGACACCTGAATCGTGGAAGCAGCCGCTGCCGTGGTCCTGCTTGACACCCTGCTACGCCGTGCACTACTAGTACTACTTTTATTAGTAACAGCTCTATTCCCTTTCTGTTACTATAATTAGCAATGTTCATCATGTCATTTCATTATACCCACTGCTAATATTCCTCTGAGTCGTATTGATGTCTCTTTCTCTCCCAACCGGTCGTGTTAGATGACTGACACGACACCACGAACCAGTTTCAGTCTGATGTTTCTGCCTGTTAAAAAGATATTTTTCCTCATAGCTGTCGCACCAAATGCATGCTGTTGTGGGAATTGTTGGTTTTCTGTCAATTACAGTGTGTGGTCTTGACCTTCACTATCTGAAAAATGTCCTGAGATAACTTATGTTATGATTTGACATTAAAAATACTGGTTCGGAGTTCACGTAGGTGAGCAAAATCCGGATAGGGCAGAAACATGGTCCACATGAGTACACATACGTTGACGCTTTGAGCTATGCAGGGCATTGTGTGGACTACCATTCTGCCCTTAGTGTTGAAATCCATTCTAATTAACATTCATTCAGATGTGCCTTCATTGATGATGAAAATGTGTACTTCTTTTAGCTGCCTTTCATACAGGAGAGAAGTTTTGGATACTTGAAAAAGGTCATGAAAACTTTTAATCAGATGTGGGCACAGACCGTGATTTTAACAACACGGTGGAAGACCAGCCATTGTTTTGCTGCACAAGAAACATATTCCCCATGTGGTATGTGGGGGTATAGCTCAGTGGTAGAGCATTTGACTGCAGATCAAGAGGTCCCCAGTTCAAATCTGGATGCCCCCTACCCAAACGGCATGTGCAGACTGTTATCTTTATGATAGTGGTGGTGTTTGATTCCCACCTTCAAGCACCGAGGTCTTACTAACTTGTATAGAGTTTGCGTGGGTGAGCAAACTGGAATAGGGCACAAGCATGATCCACAAAAGTTTAGGTAGAAGCTTTGAGCAAAGCAGGATGTTTTTGTGGACCGTGTTTGGATCACCCACAAGATCCTTAGGGTAAACATAGACAAAGATTATCCCAAACACCTCCAAAGTTTATTATCTAAAGATATAGTTACTCTGGTTGGCATTGCCCTGGCCTTCAGCAGCACTTTAAGGCATCTCTGAATTATCTTAACTCAGGATATATGCTTTAATGCCCACACAATGGACCAGCCTTAGTTATGCTGCTAAAGGTTTAGACTTCGTATGACACACTGAGCTCTTCTCTGCTCCTCCTTCTCTCCATCTGTGTGTGATCATGACCCATAAATCCATGTATCTAACTGAGCTTCTTGCCCGGAGTCCTTGTGCTTTCTCCCCTCTCAGAATTCTTGGATTGTGGTGACACCTGAATCGTGGAAGCAGCCGCTGCCGTGGTCCTGCTTGACACCCTGCTACGCCGTGCACTACTAGTACTACTTTTATTAGTAACAGCTCTATTCCCTTTCTGTTACTATAATTAGCAATGTTCATCATGTCATTTCATTATACCCACTGCTAATATTCCTCTGAGTCGTATTGATGTCTCTTTCTGTCCCAACCGGTCGTGTTAGATGACTGACACGACACCACGAACCAGTTTCAGTCTGATGTTTCAGCCTGTTAAAAAGATATTTTTCCTCATAGCTGTCGCACCAAATGCATGCTGTTGTGGGAATTGTTGGTTTTCTGTCAATTACAGTGTGTGGTCTTGACCTTCACTATCTGAAAAATGTCCTGAGATAACTTATGTTATGATTTGACATTAAAAATACTGGTTCGGAGTTCACGTAGGTGAGCAAAATCCGGATAGGGCAGAAACATGGTCCACATGAGTACACATACGTTGACGCTTTGAGCTATGCAGGGCATTGTGTGGACTACCATTCTGCCCTTAGTGTTGAAATCCATTCTAATTAACATTCATTCAGATGTGCCTTCATTGATGATGAAAATGTGTACTTCTTTTAGCTGCCTTTCATACAGGAGAGAAGTTTTGGATACTTGAAAAAGGTCATGAAAACTTTTAATCAGATGTGGGCACAGACCGTGATTTTAACAACACGGTGGAAGACCAGCCATTGTTTTGCTGCACAAGAAACATATTCCCCATGTGGTATGTGGGGGTATAGCTCAGTGGTAGAGCATTTGACTGCAGATCAAGAGGTCCCCAGTTCAAATCTGGATGCCCCCTACCCAAACGGCATGTGCAGACTGTTATCTTTATGATAGTGGTGGTGTTTGATTCCCACCTTCAAGCACCGAGGTCTTACTAACTTGTATAGAGTTTGCGTGGGTGAGCAAACTGGAATAGGGCACAAGCATGATCCACAAAAGTTTAGGTAGAAGCTTTGAGCAAAGCAGGATGTTTTTGTGGACCGTGTTTGGATCACCCACAAGATCCTTAGGGTAAACATAGACAAAGATTATCCCAAACACCTCCAAAGTTTATTATCTAAAGATATAGTTATTCTGGTTGGCCTTGCCCTGGCCTTCAGCAGCACTTTAAGGCATCTCTGAATTATCTTAACTCAGGATATATGCTTTAATGCCCACACAATGGACCAGCCTTAGTTATGCTGCTAAAGGTTTAGACTTTGTATGACACACTGAGCTCTTCTCTGCTCCTCCTTCTCTCCATCTGTGTGTGATCATGACCCATTAATGCATGTATCTAACTGAGCTTCTTGCCCGGAGTCCTTGTGCTTTCTCCCCTCTCAGAATTCTTGGATTGTGGTGACACCTGAATCGTGGAAGCAGCCGCTGCCGTGGTCCTGCTTGACACCCTGCTACGCCGTGCACTACTAGTACTACTTTTATTAGTAACAGCTCTATTCCCTTTCTGTTACTATAATTAGAAATGTTCAACATGTCATTTCATTAAACCCACTGCTAATATTCCTCTGAGTCGTATTGATGTCTCTTTCTCTCCCAACCGGTCGTGTCAGATGACTGCCCACCACGAACCAGTTTCAGTCTGAGGTTTCTGCCTGTTAAAAAGATATTTTTCCTCATAGCTGTCGCACCAAATGCATGCTGTTGTGGGAATTGTTGGTTTTCTGTCAATTACAGAGTGTGGTCTTGACCTTCACTGTCTGAAAAATGTCCTGAGATAACTTATGTTATGATTTGACATTAAAAATACTGGTTTGGAGTTCACGTAGGTGAACAAAATCCGGCTAGGGCAGAAACATGGTCCACATGAGTACACTTACGTTGACGCTTTGACCTATGCAGGGCATTGTGTGGACTAACATTCTGCCCTTAGTGTTGAAATCCATTCTAATTAACATTCATTCAGATGTGCCTTCATTGATGATGAAAATGTGTACTTCTTTTAGCTGCCTTTCATACAGGAGATAAGTTTTGGATATTTGAAAAAGGTCATGAAAACTTTTAATCAGATGTGGGCACAGACCGTGATTTTAACAAAACGGTGGAGGACCAGCCATTGTTTTGCTGCACAAGAAACATATTCCGCATGTGGTATGTGGGGGTATAGCTCAGTGGTAGAGCATTTGACTGCAGATCAAGAGGTCACCAGTCCAAATTTGGATGCCCCCTATCCAAATGGCATTTGCAGGCTGTTATCTTTATGATTAGTGGTTGTGTTTGATTCCCACCTTCAAGCACCGAGGTCTTACTAACTTGTATAGAGTTTGCGTGGGTGAGCACACTGGAATAGGGCACAAGCATGATCCACATAAGTTTAGGTAGAAGCTTTGAGCAAAGCAGGAGGGTTTTGTGGGCCGTGTTTGGATCACCCACAAGATCCTTAGGGTAAACTTAGACAAAGATTATCCCAAACACCTCCAAAGTTTATTATCTAAAGATATAGTTATTCTGGTTGGCCTTGCCCTGGCCTTCAGCAGCACTTTAAGGCATCTCTGAATTATCTTAACTCAGGATATATGCTTTAATGCCCACACAATGGACCAGCCTTAGTTATGCTGCTAAAGGTTTAGACTTCGTATGACACACTGAGCTCTTCTCTGCTCCTCCTTCTCTCCATCTGTGTGTGATCATGACCCATTAATGCATGTATCTAACTGAGCTTCTTGCCCGGAGTCTTTGTGCTTTCTCCCCTCTCAGAATTCTTGGATTGTGGTGACACCTGAATCGTGGAAGCAGCCGCTGCCGTGGTCCTGCTTGACGCCCTGCTACGCTGTGCACTGCTAGTACTACTTTTATTAGTAACAGCTCTATTCCCTTTCTGTTACTATAATTAGCAATGTTCAACATGTCATTTCATTAAACCCACTGCTAATATTCCTCTGAGTCGTATTGATGTCTCTTTCTCTCCCAACCGGTCGTGTCAGATGACTGCCCACCACGAACCAGTTTCAGTCTGAGGTTTCTGCCTGTTAAAAAGATATTTTTCCTCATAGCTGTCGCATCAAATGCATGCTGTTGTGGGAATTGTTGGTTTTCTGTCAATTACAGAGTGTGGTCTTGACCTTCACTGTCTGAAAAACGTCCTGAGATAACTTATGTTATGATTTGACATTAAAAATACTGGTTTGGAGTTCACGTAGGTGAACAAAATCCGGCTAGGGCAGAAACATGGTCCACATGAGTACACATACGTTGACGCTTTGAGCTATGCAGGGCATTGTGTGGACTACCATTCTGCCCTTACTGTTGAAATCCATTCTAATTAACATTCATTCAGATGTGCCTTCATTGATGATGAAAATGTGTACTTCTTTTAGCTGCCTTTCATACAGGAGATAAGTTTTGCATATTTGAAAAAGGTCATGAAAACTTTTAATCAAATGTGGGCACAGACCGTGATTTTAACAACACGGTGGAGGACCAGCCATTGTTTTGCTGCACAAGAAACATATTCCGCATGTGGTATGTGGGGGTATAGCTCAGTGGTAGAGCATTTGACTGCAGATCAAGAGGTCCCCAGTCCAAATTTGGATGCCCCCTACCCAAATGGCATTTGCAGGCTGTTATCTTTATGATTAGTGGTTGTGTTTGATTCCCACCTTCAAGCACCGAGGTCTTACTAACTTGTATAGAGTTTGCGTGGGTGAGCACACTGGAATAGGGCAGAAGCATGATCCATAAAAGTTTAGGTAGAAGCTTTGAGCAAAGCAGGATGTTTTTGTGGACCGTGTTTGGATCACCCACAAGATCCTTAGGGTAAACTTAGACAAAGATTATCCCAAACACCTCCAAAGTTTATTATCTAAAGATATAGTTATTCTGGTTGGCCTTGCCCTGGCCTTCAGCAGCACTTTAAGGCATCTCTGAATTATCTTAACTCAGGATATATGCTTTAATGCCCACACAATGGACCAGCCTTAGTTATGCTGCTAAAGGTTTAGACTTCGTATGACACACTGAGCTCTTCTCTGCTCCTCCTTCTATCCATCTGTGTGTGATCATGACCCATTAATGCATGTATCTAACTGAGCTTCTTGCCCGGAGTCCTTGTGCTTTCTCCCCTCTCAGAATTCTTGGATTGTGGTGACACCTGAATCATGGAAGCAGCCGCTGCCGTGGTCCTGCTTGACGCCCTGCTACGCCGTGCACTGCTAGTACTACTTTTATTAGTAACAGCTCTATTCCCTTTCTGTTACTATAATTAGCAATGTTCAACATGTCATTTCATTAAACCCACTGCTAATATTCCTCTGAGTCGTATTGATGTCTCTTTCTCTCCCAACCGGTCGTGTCAGATGACTGCCCACCACGAACCAGTTTCAGTCTGAGGTTTCTGCCTGTTAAAAAGATATTTTTCCTCATAGCTGTCGCACCAAATGCATGCTGTTGTGGGAATTGTTGGTTTTCTGTCAATTACAGAGTGTGGTCTTGACCTTCACTGTCTGAAAAATGTCCTAAGATAACTTATGTTATGATTTGACATTAAAAATACTGGTTCGGAGTTCACATAGGTGAATAAAATCCGGCTAGGGCAGAAACATAGTCCACGTGAGTACACATACGTTGACGCTTTGAGCTATGCAGGGCATTGTGTGGACTACTATTCTGCCCTTAGTGTTGAAATCCATTCTAATTAACATTCATTCAGATGTGCCTTCATTGGTGATGAAAATGTGTACTTCTTTTAGCTGCCTTTCATACAGGAGATAAGTTTTGGATATCTGAAAAAGGTCATGAAAAATTTTAATCAGATGTGGGCACAGACCGTGATTTTAACAACACGGTGGAGGACCAGCCATTGTTTTGCTGCACAAGAAACATATTCAGGATGTGGTATGTGGGGGTATAGCTCAGTGGTAGAGTATTTGACTGCAGATCAAGAGGTCCCCAGTTCAAATCTGGTTGCCCCCTACCCAAACGGCATGTGCAGGCTGGTATCTTTATGATAGTGGTGGTGTTTGATTCCCACCTTCAAGCACCGAGGTCTTACTAACTTGTATAGAGTTTGCGTGGGTGAGCAAACTGGAATAGGGCAGAAGCATGATCCACTGAAGTTTAGGTAGAAGCTTTGAGCAAAGCAGGATCGTTTTGTGGAACGTGTTTGGATCACCCACAAGTTCCTTATAGTAAACTTAGACAAAGATTATCCCAAACACCTCCAAAGTTTATTATCTAAAGATATAGTTATTCTGGTTGGCCTTGCCCTGGCCTTCAGCAGCACTGTAAGGAATCTCTGAATTATCTTAACTCAGGATATATGCTTTAATGCCCACACAATGGACCAGCCTTAGTTATGCTGCTAAAGGTTTAGACTTCTTATGACACACTGAGCTCTTCTCTGATCCTCCTTCTCTCCATCTGTGTGTGATCAAGACCCATTAATGCATGTATCTAACTGAGCTTCTTGCCCGGAGTCCTTGTGCTTTCTCCCCTCTCAGAATTCTTGGATTGTGGTGACACCTGAATCGTGGAAGCAGCCGCTGCCGTGGTCTTGCTTGACGCCCTGCTACGCCGTGCACTGCTAGTACTACTTTTATTAGTAACAGCTCTAGTCCCTTTCTGTTACTATAATTAGCAATGTTCAACATGTCATTTCATTAAACCCACTGCTGCTATTCCTCTGAGTCGTATTGATGTCTCTTTCTCTCCCAACCGGTCGTGTCAGATGACTGCCCACCACGAACTAGTTTCAGTCTGAGGTTTCTGCCTGTTAAAAAGATATTTTTCCTCATAGCTGTCGCACCAAATGCATGCTGTTGTGGGAATTGTTGGTTTTCTGTCATTTACAAAGTGTGGTCTTGAGCTTTACTATCTGTAAAATGTCCTGAGACAACACTAATTTTAACAATAAAGCAGAGTTGAGTAAGTTTTGCTGGAGCAACAAACTAGCGCCTGTAACACAGGAACACCGGAAGTGACACAATACGCTTACCGTAAACGTCAGCACGTTGTCAGAGAGAAAGGGACTATCGTGGCCTACACCCCACTCTTTAGACCAAATGGAGGACTATTGAAACCTGAACAATGTTAGCTTTTTAAACAAAGAAAACTCTGCAGCCATGTGGCCTCCTTTATCAAAGGAAAGGCCTACATGTAGAAACACAGCCTGTCCAAGCCTACAGGTGCCAAAAACCTACCTACCTACCTAGGTGTTACCTTTCATTTTTAATCCAGATACTGGCTTTCCACTGGAAGCTCAGTTCAGCTCCACGCCACGTCATCTTGATGCCACATTAGCCATTTTGTTTACTCTGTCTGCAACAATGGTTCAATTTCAAAGAGTCTCAATTTCAAGTCTCGTGGCTTCCTCCGCCATCTTGGACACTTGCGTGGCCTAGCCACCCACATGATCAACAGCCATCTTCCTCCCTCTCTATCTCTCTTTCCTCCCTCTTCCTCATTCATTCATTGCATTCATTCACACACACACACACACACACACACACACACACACACACACACACACACAACGACACACCACAGGCTTGCTTGTTTTGCCTTTGTTATAGTTGTAGCAGGATAATAGATGTGTATTAATTATTACAGTATTCCATCCATCCATCTTCGTCCGCTTATCCGGTATCGGGTCGCGGGGGTTGTAACTCCAGCACGGGACCCCAAACTTCCCTTTCCCGAGCCACATTAACCAGCTCCGACTGGGAGATCCCAAGGCGTTCCCCGGCCAGGTTGGAGATATAGTCCCTCCACCTAGTCCTGGGTCTTCCCCGAGGCCTCCTCCCAGCTGGACGTGCCTGGAACACCTCCATAGGGAGGCACCCAGGGGGCATCCTTACCAGAAGCCCGAACCACCTCAACTGGCTCCTTTCGACGCAAAGGAGCAGCTGCTCTACTCTGAACTCCTCACGGATGACTGAGTTTCTCACCCTATCTCTAAGGGAGTCGCCAGCCACCCTCCTGAAGAAACACATTTCGGCCGCTTGTACCCTGGATCTTGTTCTTTTGGTCATGACCCAGCCTTCATGACCATAGGTGACCGGTAGATTGAGAGCTTTGCCTTCTGGCTCAGCTCTCTTTTCGTCACAACGGTGTGATAAATTGAATGTAATACTGCACCCACTGCGCCGATTTTCCGACCAATGTCAAACAACTCCATTGTTCACTCACTCGCAAATAAGACCCCAAGATACTTGAACTCCTTCACTTGGGGTAGGGACTCATTCCCTACCTGGAGAAGGCACTCCATCGGTTTCCAGCTGAGAACCATGGCCTCCGATTTAGAGGTGCTGATCCTCATCCCAGCCTCTTCACACTCGGCTGTGAACCGATCCAGTGAGTGCCGAAGGTCACAGGTCGATGATGCCATCAGGACCACATCACCTGCAAAAAGCAGCGATGAGATCCCCAGCCCAGCGAACTGCAACCCCTCTCCACCCCGACTACGCCTCGATATCCTGTCCATAAATACTACAAATACTACAGGATTGGTGACAAATCACAGCCCTGGTGGAGGCCAACTGTCACCTGAAACGAGTCTGACTTACTGCCGAGAACCCGGACACAGCTCTCACTTTGGTCGTACAGAGATTGGATGGCCCTGAGAAGGGACCCCCTCACTCCATACTCCCGCAGCACCTCCCACAGTATCTCCCAGGGGACCCGGTCATACGCCTTCTCCAGATCCACAAAGCACATGTAGACCGGATGGGCATACTCCCAGGCTCCCTCCAGGATCCTTGCGAGAGTAAAGATCTGGTCCGTTGTTCCACAACCAGGACGGAATCCGCATTGTTCCTCTTCAACCTGAGGTTCGACTATCGACCGAACCCTCATTTCCAGCACCTTGGAGTAGACTTTACCGGGGAGGTTGAGAAGTGTGATAGCCCTGTAATTGGCACACACCCTCTGGTCCCCCTTTTTGAAAAGGGGAACCACCACCCCGGTCTGCCACTCCTTAGGCACTGTTCCAGACTTCCACGCAATGTTGAAGAGGCGTGTCAACCAAGACAACCCCTCCACACCCAGAGCTGTAAGCATTTCTGGACGGATCTTATCAATCCCTGGGTCTTTGCCACTGTGGAGTTGTTTAACTACCTCAGCAACTTCCACCAGAGAAATTGACGACAATGCCCCATCATCCTCCAGCTCTGCCTATACCATAGAGGGCGTATTAGTCAGATTTAGGAGTTCCTCAAAGTGCTCCTTCCACCACCCTATTACCTCCTCAGTTGAGGTCAACAGCGTCCCATCCTTACTGTACACAGCTTGGATGGTTCCCCACTTCCCCCTCCTGAGATGGCGAACGGTTTTCCAGAAGCACCTTGGTGCCGACCGAAAGTCCTTCTCCATGTCTTCTCCGAAGTTTTCCCACACCCGCTGCTTTGCCTCTTTCATGGCAGAGGCTGCAGCCCTTCGGTACCTTGCAACTTCCTCCGGAGTCCTCCGGGATAACATATCCCGGAAAGACTCCTTCTTCAGTTGGACGGCTTCCCTGACCACCGGTGTCCACCACGGTGTTCGTGGGTTACCGCCCCTTGAGGCACCTAAGACCCTAAGACCACAGCTCCTCGCCGCAGCTTCAGCAATGGAAACTTTGAACATTGTCCACTCGGGTTCAATGCCCCCAGCCTCCACAGGGATGCACGAAAAGCTCCGCCGGAGGTGTGAGTTGAAAGTCTGTCGGACAGGGGCCTCCTCCAGATGTTCCCAATTTACCCGCACTACCCGTTTGGGCTTACCAAGTCTGTCCAGAGTCTTCCCCCACCTCCTGACCCAACTCACCACCAGATGGTGATCAGTTGACAGCTCCGCCCCTCTCTTCACCCGAGTGTCCAAAACATACGGCCTCAGATCAGATGAAACGATTATAAAATCGATCATTGACCATAGGCCTAGGGTGCTCTGGTACCAAGTACACTTATGGGCATCCCTATGTTCGAACATGGTGTTTGTTATAGACAATCCATGACTAGCACAGAAGTCCAACAACAAACAACCACTCTGTTTTAGATCAGGGAGGCCTTTCCTCCAAATCACGCCTCTCCATATATCTCCATCATTGCCCACATGCGCGTTGAAGTCCCCCAGCAGAAGTCCTATACAGGACTCCACTCAAGGTCTCCAAGAAGGCCGAATACTCGAACTCTTGTTTGGTACATATGCACAAACAACAGTCAGAGTTTCCCCCCCACAACCGGCAGGCATAGAAAGGCGACCCTCTCATCCACCCGGGTAAACTCCAACGTAGCGACGCTCAGCCGGGGGCTTGTGAGTATCCCCACACCCACCCGGCGCCTCACACCCTGAGCAACTCCGGAGAAGAAAAGAGTCCAACCTCTATCCAGGAGTATGGTTCCAGAACCGAGACTGTGCGTAGAAGTAAGCCCCACTAGATCTAACCGGTAGCGCTCCACCTCCCGCACCAGTTCCGGCTCCTTCCCCCACAGAGAGGTGAGATTCCACGTCCCCAGAGCCAGCGTCTGCTGCCTGGGTCTGGTCCGTCGAGGCCCCTGACCTTCACTGCCACCAGTGTGGCAGCGCACCCGACCCCAGCGGTTCCTCCCACAGGTGGTGGGCCCATGGGATGGAGAGATGGATGTCATGTAGCTTTTTCGGGCTGTGCCCGGCAAACCCGGCCACCAGACGCTCGCTGGCGAGCCCTCCATCTGGGCCTGGCTCCAGACGGGGGCCCCAGGCTTCCTCCAGGTAGGGTCACTCCATCTCTTGCTCGGTCACTCATAGGGTTTTTTAACCATTCTTTGTCTGGCCCCTCACCTGAGACCATTTTGCCTTGGGAGACCCTACCAGGAGCACAAAGCTCCAGACAACACAGCCCTCAGGTTCATAGGGACACACAAACCTCTCCACCACGATAAGGTGATGGTTCCCGGAGAGGCATTGTCGGTATTACTGAAGGTAAATACATTATATTATACTTTAAAGAGCAGTTGTCTGTGATTACTTTTGTATATGTTGTAATAACAGCTGGTTGTGAAGGTCTGTGCTCAGATTCACTCCTTCACTGTTCACTTTATAAATATGAGAATAATTAATTACTTGACTTTTAGTTACCTTTCATACACAAGATGAGTTACTGATACTGGAAAATAAGAATACAATTGGTTGTGTTTGATTCCCACCTTCAAGCATGGGGCTCTTATTAACTTGTAGCAGCACTGGAAGGAATCTTGGAGTTATCTTTGATCAGGATATATCCTTTAACGCCCACAAAACGGACCAGCACTTATTTAACCTGCTTTAGGTTTAGACTGCCAGAGAACTTCCTATGACACACTGAGCTCCTCTCTTCTCTTCTTTCCTTGGATTGTGGTGGCACCTGGATTGTGGTAGCAGCTGCTTCCGTGGTCCTGCTTGATGCCCTGCACAGCAGGTTAATTATTTTAACATGAACTTAGGTTGACCGCACAAGATGTGCTCTATGGAAGATGAAAATACCAACCTAAAGCAAAACTCTTGCCAAAATGCAAACTAGGGTCTTTTTGTAAATGTACCTGAGTCAAACTTTTGTTTAACAGCATATTTAGGACGGAATCGCCACTTTTAAGATTTACCGTATTTCCGTTTTTCGGTCAAATGGCCTTTTGAGTAAGAGTGCTAGGAGCACTTTTATGCTAGTCTCAAAATAGCTCTTTTTAAAACACTAAGAAGGCTTGACACAACATGAAACTTTGCTTAGAAGTATAGCCAGGGGCTCTACACCTTAACGAAAGCATTGACAACATTGTTTGTGTACCCAGAGTTTACTAAAAAGAAAGGTTTTGAACAACTCAGCGTAGGTCTTGTTGTTTCCGGCAGCAGCCATTTTATCAGTCAAAAACAATCGATTTTCAGAATGCAACATAACAGGGAGGAGAGTAAAGATGGAAAGCTCCTAAAGCTTAGTTCCATATAAATGCACGGATTATTTCTATTCAAAAACAATATTGACCTCGTAGTTGAAAAAGGAGCCTTATATGGAGTCCGTTCATTCGCTTTCAGATATCGACTCGTTTTGACTGCCAAGGTGGTAGCGGCCGGAAAAAACATTTTTTGCATTTTGGCGAGAGTTGCGCTTTAAGGTAGCTGCCTTTCATACAGGAGAAGAGTTTTGGATGGTCTTTTGTGTTTTTTGCCTCCAATGTCTCCTCCCAGGCAGCGCGGCAATGGTTATGTTTAGGGTTAAGGTTAGGGTTAGCTGCCTGGAAGCAGTTGGATGCAAAAAACACCATTGAGCGTTTTGGATATTGGAAAAAAAGACATGAAAAATTTTACTCAGATTTGGGCACAGGCATCGGCGTCACCAAGTAATTTTTCTGAGGCTTTAGCCCCGAAAGTAATTTTAAGTGTAGGCACGCAAAGTTTAGGTGCGCAATAATATTGCTACATTTTGTTTGAAGTTTTTTTACCTTAACGTGACGTTTACAGTCTATGGTTCAGGCTCAAAAATAGAGATGAGCAGAGCGGCTTCTGTGGTCTGTGCAGCTTTAGGTAATCATAATGGATGCGCTCTGCTGTAGACATGCTGCGGCAGATGTGTCGCGCTTATAGTACATGTACAGTGCCTTGCGAAAGTATTCGGCCCCCTTGAACTTTTTGACCTTCTGCCACATTTCAGGCTTCAAACATAAAGATATAAAACTGTATTTTTTTGTGAAGAATCAACAACCTGTGGGACACAATCATGAAGTGGAATGAAATTTATTGGATATTTCAAACTGTTTTAACAGATAAAAAACTGAAAAATTGGGCGTGCAAAATTATTCAGCCCCCTTAAGTTAATACTTTGTAGCGCCACCTTTTGCTGCGATTACAGCTGTAAGTCGCTTGGGTTATGTCTCTATCAGTTTTGCACATCGAGAGACTGAAATGTTTGCCCATTCCTCCTTGCAAAACAGCTCGAGCTCAGTGAGGTTGGATGGAGAGCGTTTGTGAACAGCAGTTTTTAGTTCTTTCCACAGATTCTCGATTGGATTCAGGTCTGGACTTTGACTTGGCCATTCTAACACCTGGATATGTTTATTTGTGAACCATTCCATTGTAGATTTTGCTTTATGTTTTGGATCATTGTCTTGTTGGAAGACAAATCTCCGTCCCAGTCTCAGGTCTTTTGCAGACTCCATCAGGTTTTCTTCCAGAATGGTCCTGTATTTGGCTCCATCCATCTTCCCATCAATTTTAACCATCTTCCCTGTCCCTGCTGAAGAAAAGCAGGCCCAAACCATGATGCTGCCACCACCATGTTTGACAGTGGGGATGGTGTGTTCAGGGTGATGAGCTGTGTTGCTTTTACGCCAAACATAACGTTTTGCATTGTTGCCAAAAAGTTTGATTTTGGTTTCATGTGACCAGAGCACCTTCTTCCACATGTTTGGTGCGTCTCCCAGGTGGCTTGTGGCAAACTTTAAACAACACTTTTTATGGATATCTTTAAGAAATGGCTTTCTTCTTGCCACTCTTCCATAAAGGCCAGATTTGTGCAGTATACGACTGATTGTTGTCCTATGGACAGAGTCTCCCACCTCAGCTGTAGATCTCTGCAGTTCATCCAGAGTGATCATGGGCCTCTTGGCTGCATCTCTGATCAGTGTTCTCCTTGTATGAGCTGAAAGTTTAGAGGGACGGCACTGTCTTCGTAGATTTGCAGTGGTCTGATACTCCTTCCATTTCAATATTATCGCTTGCACAGTGCTTCTTGGGATGTTTAAAGCTTTGGAAATCTTTTTGTATCCAAATCCGGCTTTAAACTTCTCCACAACAGTATCTCGGACCTGCCTGGTGTGTTCCTTGTTCTTCATGATGCTCTCTGCTCTTTAAACGGACCTCTGAGACTATCACAGAGCAGGTGCATTTATACGGAGACTTGATAACATACAGGTGGATTCTATTTTTCATCATTTCATCATTTGTCTCATTCAGAGACCAGAGATCTATCATATCAGCAGAGCAATAACGTAATGCACAGCAGACTACGTTGCAGATGGATTATTTCCTGAAATATTTTGACTTTATGCTTGTAATAATATAACTTTTAAAATTAAAATAAAACTATTTTTTTTAAATGTCACAACTCCTCCAAAGCCAGAGAACACAGATGGGATGACATTTTGAATGTGCAGAATGTTTAGAACATGAGCAGGAATCTTGCTGAAACACATCTGAAATATTACAGTCCAGGATACATTAAAATTAATGAATGTATCATTCTCATAAATAAGTCTCACATGCATATTTAAAGGGGTTACTTCATTAAAAAAAGGTGTGTTGACTCAGCAGAGATAACATCAAGTGAGAAAAGTTAATCTACAGGAGAATAAATATTTGAAAAGTAATACTGAATGCCTGAGAGCCTTACTCCATTATATTCCACTATGTTTTTATATTTTGAAATGTCGTTCTTTTACATAAACAAAGCTATTTCCAGCATAAATTGATGTAGAAAAAGGTAGAAATACAAACGTAGACAGAGGTGTCAAGTATCAAAGTACAAATATTGTGTTACCTTAAGTAGAAATTTTGGGTATCTATACTTTACTGGAGTAATTATTTTACAGAAGACTTTTTACTTCTATTCCTTACATTTTCACGCAATTATCTGTGCTTTCTACTTCTTACATTTTAAAAATAGCCTTGTTACTCCTATTTCAGTTCTGCTTGTTTTCATTCCGGCTTGTCATCGTTCAAAAAAACACAAAAAAACCCACACAAAAAACAAGAACCTATCCAGATAAATTGCGCCATCGGATAGAGTGAATTTGATTGTGGTTGGATGAGAAGTATAAACATATACCATTCCGACACCCTATTGGTTTGTACGTGATCCATCACACCTGCACATAACACAAATCACGTCACACTCCAGCAAGGAAATAGCAGACATTTGTAGCCTAGTACGAAGATGTCCGTGGCAGCGACTCAAGAGAACTCAAGGTTGGTAACCAGGAAGACCAGCCAACCCTTCTACATCACTGGCCGTACCTGTAAGAATTTTTCGAAATGGTTGGATGCAAAAACAACTCCTTTCGACTGCGCTGCAAGCTCTGCGCACCCAAGTACCACAAGCTAATTACAATACTTATAGGCAACTAGTCATAATTTCTTCTGCTCCATGAAACGCATGTTAATGCTCAGTAGTAGGCCTAAACATATATGGTTCTTTAATGTATTTGCATTGTACTAAAATGCATTCATTTTCAATGGGCATACATGTGGCTGAAACAGGTGCATCCCAAAGTTTTCAACATTAACATTTGAATATAACATTATAGTCATTATGGCCTTTAGAAAAATGTTTTTTGTGGAGGTGGGGTAGTGCACTATTGGCCCCTGTGGCGCGGCCTAAGTTTTTGTCCTTAATGGCATTTTTTCCCCCTTACATTACTTTTACTTTTATACTTTAAGTAGTTTTGAAACCAGTACTTTAATACTTTAGCTTGAATAAAAAGCTTGAGTTGATACTTCAACTTCTACAGAAGTCTTTTTAAACTCTAGTATCTATACTTCTACTTGAGTAATGAATGTGAATACTTTTGACACCTCTGAACGTAGGTACGCAAATATTTACCAGAATGCAGGACATTTTAAGTGTTTAATGCTAAAAAAAACCCCACAAACCTGGAAACAAACCTTTGCCTTTGAGTTGCAAAGCCAGCCGAATGTTAGGCCAAATGTTTGTGCCATATACAACAACAAACTGGGCAGCTGAAATGAACATACACTGGTTATTAACAAGCTGGGCAAGCCAAACGCCATTTTTCTGATCTGCTCTGCACACATTACATTCAGTTTTTTTAAATGGGTCTGGGCTAAGCTGGAAAATTTTTTGATGGACTTCTTTCTCGGTCTTCATGAGGATGATCGTGCCTTCGCTAAGGCACCTTATGGAGGTACGTTGGCAGGCTACAGCGAGGGAATTCAGCCTCCCTGTTTCCAGGCCTGTTTTTCCTCCTGAGCCTGAGCTGACCTGTGTACCTGAGCCGGAGCTGTCCAGTGTTCCTGAGCTAACGTGCAACCCTTCTGTTCCCGAGCTGACGTGCAACCCTTCTGTTCCCGGGCTGGCGTGCAGCTCTCTTGACCCTGGGCTGACGTGCAGCTCTCCTGACCATCCGCTGACGTGCAGCCTTCCAGAGCCTCCGTTGACGTGCAGCTCTCCAGACCCCGGGCTGACGTGCAGCTCCCATGACCACCGGCTAGCTAACAGCCCCCTGAGCCCTGGCTGTCTAGCAGCCTCCCAGATTTGCTGCTAACTAGCAATTCCCCTGAATCCAGGTTAGCTAGCAGCCTCTCTGGTCCCCGGCTAGCTAGCAGCCTCGCAGATTCCCCGCTAGCTAGCAGTCTTCCTGAGCCCTGGCTAGCTAGTAACCTCCCTGAGCCCCTGCTAGCTAGCAGCCTCCCAGATTCCCCGCTAGCTAGCAGCCCCCCTGAATCCAGGCTAGCTAGCAGCTTTCCTGAGCCCCGGCTGACTAGCAGCCTCCCAGATTCCCCGCTAGCTAGCAGCCTTCCTGAGCCCAGGCTAGCCAGCAGCCTCTTTGATTCCCGGCTCGCTAGCAACCTCCAAGATTCCCCGCTAACTAGCAATCTTCCTGAGCCCCGGCTAGCTAGTAACCTCCCTGAGCCCCAGCCAGTTAGCGGTTCCCCTGAATCCAGGTTGGCTAGCAGCCGCCCTATTGTCCCTGAGCAGCTCATTAGTGCCCCCGAGCAGCTCATTAGTGCCCCCGAGCAACTCCCTAGGGACCCCGGGCTCCCTGGGGATCCCGGGCTTTCTAGTGTTCCAGAGTACCCCAGCGTTTCTGAGTTTTCTAGCATTCATGAGTTTTCTAGCATTCCTGAGTTTTCTAGCGTTCCTGAGTTTTCTAGCGTTCCTGAGTTTTCTAGCGCTCCGAGTTTTCTAGCGCCTCCGAGTTTGCTAGCGTTCCTGAGTTTTCTTGCGTTCCGGGGGGTGCTGTGCCTTTGAGTTTGCTGGCATCCCCGAGTTTGCTAGCATCCCTGAGTTTGCTAGCGTCCCCACGTTTCCTAAGTTTTCTAGCGCTTCCGAGTTTCCCAGCGTTCCCAGGTTGTCCTGAGTCCCACATTCCCGGCTGCCTAGTAGTCTTCCTGATTCCCGGCTGACTAGCAGCTTTCCAGATAATCAACTGGCTAGCTGCCCCCCTGAGTCTCGGCTGATGTCTAGCCCCCCACAGTCTGCGCTGACGGAGCTTCCAGAGTCTACGCTGACGGAGCCTCCAGAGTCTCAGCTGACGTTCAGCCGTCCAGAGTCTCTGTCTGCAGCACTTCAAGAGATTTCCAGTTGTAAAGAGTCTTCGTCAACGACTGACTTCCCAGAGTCTACATCGACGACTGACTTCCCAGAGTCCACGCTTACGGGCAAGCCAGGGACTATTCCGGTCTCTGGCACCTCTGAGACCTCCCCAGAGATTTTGCCGGCGCCCCAGTGACTTTGTCCTTGTTCTGTTTCCCAGAGACCTTGCCTTTGTTTTCGGTCTGCCTTACTCCAGCCCCTCATGCCCTGTCGGCACCTCTGTCGACCTCTGTTCCTGTTGCCTTGTTGGCAGAACTGCCAACACCTGTTCCTGCCGCCCTGTCAGCGGACTGGCCGACTCATGATCCTGTTGCCTTGTCGCCTGTCTCCAGCCCAGCGGACCCGTCGCCTGTCTCCAGCCCAGCGGACCCGTGGGCCTGTCTCCAGCCCAGCTGACTCGTCGCCTGCCTTCAGCCCAGCTGGCCCTTCACCTGCTCGCTGCCGGCCTTCAGAAGGGATTCGCCTTCGCTGTCAGCCTCCTGAGGGGATTCGCCTTCACGGACGTCCTCCTGAGGAGATTCACCTTCGCAGCCGGCCATCAGAAGGGTCTCGCCTTCGTCGCCGCCCTCAAGAGGGATTTCGCCTTCATGGACGGCCTCCAGAAGGGATTCGCCTTCACCGCCGGCCTTCAGAAGGGTTTTGCCTTCACAGACAGCCTCCAGAGGGATATCGCCTTCACAGACGGCCTCCTGAAGGATTCTGCCTTCGCCGCCGGCCACCTGAAAGATTCTGCCTTCGCCGCCGGCCGCCTGAAAGATTCTGCCTTCGCCGGCGGCCGCCTGAAGGATTCTGCCTTCGCCGCCGGTCCCCTGAGGGATTCTGCCTTCGCCGCCGGTCCCCGGAAGGTTTCTGCCTTCGCTGCTGCTCTCTGTCCCCTGTCGCCGAGGCCTCTCTGTCCCCTGTCGCCGAGGCCTCTCTGTCCCGGGTTGCCGAGGCCTCTCAGTTTCCCTGTTGCCGTGTGGTCCCTCTCTGTTCCCTGTCCCGAGTGGCCCCTCTCTGTTCCCTGTCCCGAGTGGCCCCTCTGTTTCCCCCGAGTGCCCTCTTTGCTCTCTGTTTCCTGTGCCCCAGTGACTCTCTGTTCCCTAGCCCCGTTTGACTTTTGTTCGTCCGTTCGTCCCTCCTCCGGTCCCCCTCCTCCCTCCCTGGGTTGACTTTTGTTCTGTTTTGTTTTTTTTGACATCTGGGATCTGTCCCTTGGGGGGGGGGTACTGTCAGGGTTTTGGTATTGTATTCTGTTAGTGTGGTTGTACTTCTGTTAGTGTGTTTCTCTGTTCTTGTAGTTTGTGTCGTGTGCTGCCTGGGGTGTTTTTTCCTTATTGGAATACATCTCTGTTTTGAACTGCATTTGGGTCCAAACCTTCTCTACATCCTGACACAGTCTGACACAGTCTACTTTTCTGTATGTGTCCTCAGTCACATCTTTTGGCAAAGTGTCAACCTCTTTGTCCAGAGAGACTTCTGCAGAAGTTTTACTCTCTTCCATGATTCCCTCTTCCAGCTCCTCAGAGGAAGTGAAATCTAGAGAAGCCTCCCTCTCCTCTATGAGTCCCTCTTCCAGTTTAATGTGAGACTGGCTGGATGCACCAAACTGCACTTTATATTCCATATCCTCCACGGCAGAGTCTTGAACCAGGGATTCCTCTTTCTGTATGTGTCCTCAGTCACATCATTTTGGAAAGTGTTAACCTTTTCATCCAGAGCGACTCGTGGAGAAACCTCCCTCTCATCCATGAGTCCCTCTTCCAGCTCATCCAAAGGAGAGAAGTCCAGAGAAGTCTTCCTCTTCTCCAGCAACACAGTCTTACTCCCTACTTGTCAAATGTCTGATGCATGGTCAATGACCCCTGGCTTCAAGTTGCAACAAAAGAGGTGTACCTCTTGCGTTGTTTTTTGAAGTGGGGGTCCGTCAGAAGACATTCATGGGACCGAAAGGAAGAACACGGCCCATTCACGTAATTTAATCACGATTCTTTCTGCCAGTTGGGCTGCAGCAGAGAAGCTGTATACAGCTTTGCTATTATTGGTATTTTTAGCCCTGTAACAGCTGTTTTAATCAACATTTATTAACGAGATCTTATCATGGTTTATATGTATTTCTTTTAATGTTATTATTTCAGTCTTATTGCCAGGGAAGATGGATTGCTTTGTTTATTGATATTTTCAAAACTATAACGCTACATCTATCAACATTTATTTAGATGTTATCATGATATTAATTTCTTTATTTAAATAATATTATTTCGGTCTTATTACCGGTGAAATACTGCAGTATGCTGTAAGACAGAACACTATATGATATGGGCCAAGCTGGGCACATTCAAAGCCGATATCCCACAATGCAATGCAGGCATTCATATCAGAGAATCAGACAGCGATCAGCAAGTCTTTAATGCCAGTATCGCTTCAATGTACATATATAATCAGTGGTTTTGTCACCAGCAACAACACGTTGCTCAGTTTTGTTCCAGTAAGTTATGCACCATAATAACGTTTAAAAAAATCTGCAGAATACTACGGAAGTGACGTAGTAAGTACCGCCCTTGTCTGTGAAAGAATGTTGCATGTTGTACGTGATAATTTATACAATAAAAATACAAATAATGAAAAAATAGTGTTTTATGCTAAGCACTTTGATTTGCCTTATATATACTATATAAAAAACCTACAGTAGTCCCGATTGCCACTCCACCACTGGAAACCAGTCTCTCCAGGCAAGCACAGAGAATATGGTCTGATCTATCTTTATTCTCCATGCCAAGTATGAGCTCTTACCCTCTGGCAGAAGATATAGTGTACCCCATTGTAAACTAAATATTTCTAAACTATAGGCCTAATTTGGACCTACCTCAATTAAAACTTTAAATAAGGTTGCTTGAGGCTGCAAGGGCTGTGCAATACCTTCATGATATAATGCATATAGGGTTGTGTGTAGGTTGCTCTTGTCACTGTTTGTGAAAGATGAGCAATAGATTGTGGCTGTGTGATATGTTTCAGTCTGGCTACATATCACTTTATTTATGTTTTTTTTTTAATTATAGTAGTATAGGTTAGCTGTACGATAAAACAATATGTCAAGTGTTATGTGTGAAGCATTTCAACTCAAGGCAAATATAATATAAAATCTGATGACACCAGTGTGTTCCCCATCCCAAAAAAACCCAGGGGTGTATCCAAAATTCTACACTGCCAACTTCTACTTATGATAAATATACCAATATATTTAAAAACTACAATTGCCACTAGAGAAGCGCCCCAGAACCTGTTACAAAGCTAGTGTACTTGTAGTTCTTCCGAGGTGGGTGGGTGGACTTGTTCGGCTCCTGTTTTTCTCTAGGGGGTAAGCGAGCATCCGGAAAGCATACCTCCTATGGGGAGATTCTAGGCTAACAAGCCATCACCTTCCGTTAGCATTCCATTGACTCCCATTCATTTTGGCGTCACTTTGACAGTGAATAACTTTACATCTGAAGCGTTTAAAGACTCTATTTGTCCATTGTTTATTTCGTAAGAAACACAACAATGTATAAAAGGCTCCATTAACTTGTATCTCACGTTATGGCCCCGTAGCAACTGTTTTTTTGTAAAAAAATAACGATTGTGTCATAACCACACGACTTTCTGTCGCACAATAGAGAAATTACCGTATAGTCAGGAGAAGCTTGCAGGCAGTTTTGACTTACATTAGCAGTTTAAGTTTAATCACTAATGTTAACTAGCATTTTTAGTTAGCAATAATTAGCCTGTGCCTATGTTATCTCCTTACATATACCTACATTCTCCGTCTTTGCAAGATTCGGAATGATTGAGATTTCTCTTGGCACAGCTATCAGAAGACTTTCAGACAGGTTGCTCACGTCACATCTACGTCATCAAGCTCAGTTTGAGGCTGCGCAGCACGCTCAGCCATCACCAGAAAAGTGACTTCACTGGTCTCCGTCAAAGTATATGGCGTCGCTGTGTCCATTTATTTTACTGTCTATGTTTTTTTCTGCTGTCTGCCGTGAATGGGCTTCATTCCATTTCAGATTGCCGCTGCCCGCCAGCCGACCGCGCAAACAGTACATGAGACAAATACATTAAACTATATTTTATTATTATTTTTATCTTTATTGTTTTAAGGTCCCATGACATGGTGCTCTTTGGATGCTTTTATACAGAACTTAGTGGTCCCGTAATACTGTATCTGAAGTCTCTTTCCCGAAATTCAGCCTTGGTGCAGAATTACAGCCACTAGAGCCAGTCCCACAATGAGCTTTCCTTAGTATGTGCCATTTCTGTGTCTGTAGCTATTGAGGGGGAAGGGGGGGGGCAAGGTGGAGAGTGGGGGTGTGGCCTTGACCAACTGCCACTTTGCTCATTTGAAAGCCATGATGTCTCTCTCATATAGGTGGGCCAAATTCTTTGGGTGGGCAAAGCAGAGAAAGGGGAGGTAACCTTGCTCCTTATGACCTCACAACCCGGTCTCACGCCAGTTTGTGAAATGGTCACGTTATTTTTATTTATTGATACGTGTACAGGTCACGATTTTCTTGTTTATTTTGTGTACAGCTCACGAATTTAATTTCGTGTACAAGTTACAAATTTCATTCGAATTTCATTTTGTGTACAGGTTACGAATTTCATTTTGTGTACTGCCACGGGGAAATTAAAGGCCACACGCCGGCAACAACAATGGACGGACCGCCACACGGGGATGCGTTCCCCGGGCGGACAGACACGATCCGCGGTCTCTGTGGCACGCAACAACGGGGACATGAAACGCCACAACAACGGGACGGTTGAGGTTAGGCAAAAAAAAGAACTGGGAAAGGAACCGTCGCACGCCAGACATGTCAACAACAACGGGACAGTTGTGGTTAATAACGCGGAAAGGAACTGCAACACGCGGGACACTATCCCCGCTCTCCGGGGTGAAAGTCCTGTGTTGTTTGACCCATTTCATTTTCACAAAGGCAGAGCAGGATACCCAGGGCTCGGTTTACACCTATCACTATTTCTAGCCACTGGGGGACCATAGGCAGGCTGGGGGAACTCATACTAATGTTGAAAAACCTCATAAAGTGAAATTTTCATGCCATTCGACCTTTAAATCCTCAAATACAACATTAGACAAAAACATAAATATTACGAATATTATGTATTTTTATCTTTCCTATCTGCCGAGCGGTACGTACCTCCGTAGTATTCCGCAGATTTTTTTAAAGGTTATTACGGTGCATAACTTACTGGAACAAAGGTGAGCAACGTGTTGTTGCAGGTGACAAAACCACTGATTATATATGTACATTAAAGCGATACTGGCATTAAAGACTCGCTGATCGCTGTCCGATTCTCTGATATGAATGCCTGCATTGCATTGTGGGATGTGGGCTTCGCATGCGCCCAGCTCGGCCCATATTGTATAGTGTTTTGTCTTACAGCATATTGTAATATTTCACCGGTAATAATCCCGAAATAATATTATTTAAATGAAGAAATAAATGCCAATAAGATCTTGTTAATAAATGTTGATTAAAACAGCTGTTATAGGGCTAAAAATACCAATAATAGCAAAGCTGTATACAGCTTCTCTGCTGCAGCCCGACTGGCAAAAAGAATCGTGATTAAATTACATGAAGGGGCCATGTTCTTCCTTTTGTCTATTCAACGGTGAGGGATTAACATGAATGTCTATCTGACGGACTACCACGTCAAAAAACAACGCAAAAGGTACATTTCTTTTGTTGGAACTTGACGCCAGGCATCCTTAAACCATGCGTCAGACATTTGACGAGTAGGGAGTGAGACTGTGTTGTTTCCAGAAGTCCATCTTCCAGTTGAATGTGAGCCTGGGTGGATGCATCTATCTGCTCGACATTGTCCATATTCTGGATGACAGAGTCCTGAACCAGGGTTGCCTCTTTTTTGTATGTGTCCTCCATCACATCTTTTGACATAAAGTCTACCTCTTTAACCAGAGCAACCCGTGGAGAAGCCTCCCTCTCCTCCACGAGTCCCTCTCCCAGCTGAAAGTGAGTCTGGCTGGATGCATCAGTCTGCACTTCATGGTTCATATCCTGAATGGCAGAGATGATGCCCTCTGTAGTATTGTAATAGCTTTCATTATATTCCATCAGCTTGAAGGACTTGGAGAACTTGTCAAACCTGTTTTAAATGGCTTCGACCATGGATTGGATTTTTTGGTGCAGACACAGAGCAGAAGAGTTTTAGGAACTCTTCCAAACCGAGAGAGGCAGGGAAATGCTAAGTTAGTCAGCAGTTTGCCAATCTCAGCACTTGCGGCTTCACTCTTGTTTTCCCGCTCTGGTTCTTCCAGGAGTAACTTGAGTTAGTGTCCACCACCTCTGGTACCAGCGCCACAGCAATCCCACACTTGTTTACACACTATTAGCTCTGTTGGCTCCTTTAGCTTAGTGGTTAGCGATGGTTTCTCTTTCACCCTTTGCCGCTCTGTCAAATGTTTAGCTATTCCTCTGCCTCCTTTAGTGATAATGATACATGTAATAAATGTAGTTTATTTGCTGCTTTGGAGGCAATGCTATTTTTTTTATTTATGTATGTGTGTACAGGACAGACCCACCCCCAAAAAATAGGGTTTACCCGAAAACCATGGTGTAATTTGTACACTAGGGACTATGCAAACCGTCTATGTGATGAAGTAATATACAAACATTTCTTTGCTCTAGTAGTAAGACAGAGAAATAGAACGATAAATAACTATTTATTACAATCTGCAGTTTTTCATTTCAACCATGTTGGTATTCAGTAACGCCTACACACAGAACTCGTTCTCCTCCACATCCAAAGTCTGATATTTATAAATAATTAATATCCACAAACTGGTACAAACTACTTTGGACCGCCTGGTGTCTTGCTCCTAAAGCAGCCTGTACTGTAGAGATCTCCAAACCCATGAGCACAGACAAATACTTATCAGTCAGCTTAACCTAATTATAAAGCAATAGCCAAAAAAGTACTTGGGAGAATGAAAGGCAGTGACTAAAAGCAAAAGTGGATTACATTGTTATCCGACCAAAATTAAATTTCAAATTGGCAAAAATAAATCTTTACTGTCAGGGGTTTAGATGAGAAGCAAAAGCTGAGAAACTATTTAGCAAGTGAAAAAGGGGATAAAAATGCACCTGAGAGAAAAAAAAGAGCATGTACATTCTACCATGCTTACCGGGCTTGGAAGCAGGGTGCAAACTACGTGGGAGCTAGGGGGAGCTCGGCTCCCCTTAATAAGACATGGGCTCCCCTGAAAACGTGATTTGTGAAATTTTGGGGGGTCTCTAAAAATGTTGAAAATGTCTCATTTTGACGTGCAATTTCAGTTTTGTTTAATGTGATCATTGTGGATTATTATGTGTACAATTGCAAAAATATTCATTCATTCATGCATGTCGGTGATTTAAACCTATTTCACTTCAATAAAGATAACTATACATGCTATTCTTGTCATGAGCATAAGGTGTGGCGGTACTGTGGTGTAAATTCAACTCATGTTTAGTACATGTTAACTCAAAGATTGGTAGAAAAAATATATACATTGGAGGCCATTAATCAGTCATTGAGTTCTATTCTGCAGTTAGCATCATATAGCCATGGCAAAAAGAAAACAAGGCAGTTTAATTTTGGTATTACTAAGAAATTGTGTAGCGATGACATTAATAGCACGCCAATTCACCTGCTGCAAGCCCTGTTAGCACACCTCCTGCTAGGGTGACAATGTAAGAAGAAGCTGAAGATAATAAAATAATGTCCTCTCTGGCTGAAGATGGAGGTTGTAATAGCTCGTCAAAGGCTGGTCACGATCCTAACCCCTCTTGGTCCTCTCTCCCGTTAAACTGGAACAACCAGCAGTGGAGAGACTGGAAGAGCCGATATGCATGGCTGTTTGTAAAGGATGGAAGCTTGGGGTGCATCACTTAGGCCTAATTGAATGGAGGAATTATGGTATTCTTCAGTAGCCTGAGTAACTTTAACCGTTGTTCATGTGAAATCTCAAAGACAGCCCGATGCTTTGTTGCTTTGCTCAATTTATGTTATCTTGCCAACAGCTCCAGCCTGGAAAGGAAATAAAAGACAAGGGGGACGTTGCTTAAGTAATCACAGCATGGGTAAAAACTTTCTATTAAAAAGGAGGGATTGGCACGGAGCCTGGGAAGTGCCGCTCTGCCTGTGGTCCCCTGCTGCCAAGGTGTCACTTCTTGCTGGCCAGCTCTCCCTCTTCCCCCGTGACTCCCTGGTCACGGTAAAGGCTGATTTATGCTTCTGCGTCGAATCGACGGCATAACCCCGCAGACCCCTCTGCGTCTACGCCAGACCCTACGCCGTAGCCTGACGTGCACCTCTCGAAAAATGTAACCTCATCTCTCGGCCGTGGCTCGGTAGCGTTGCATTTTCCCTGACTCATTTCCTGGTTCTCCTTCTATAAAACAACATGAAATAGGCTATGGCGAAAGCTCTGCATGGAGCCTCCGCAGAACCATATGTTGGGACAGAGGAAAGTAAGAATTAAACTGATCTTGAACAAAGGGCCTGTGACAAAGACAAAGAGGGCACATGTGGCCACCACCACCACAGACAAAGAGATGGGCCTTCAGTCAACCCAAAAGCCCACAAAAGTCACACTACTATGTAAAAAAAAGTCTGAGCCACGAGGGAAAGAGCCTCACAATGACCAGAAGTCGACCGGAACACCTTCAAGAACACTCTGAGTTCCCATTCGCTGGCAACCCCTAAACGCATCTGGTGCTGCGAAACTATCTGAAAACTAAACTTTCTGACACACGAAAATCACTGTCTTACCCTGGTGACTTCGGTCGCTACAGGTAATGCGTAGACGTTTGCTAAATTGCTTTAAAAAAAATTGGAGTTGGTGCTTTGAAAGTATTTTGGATCCTGTAAAACACACACCTTGAGTTTTCAAAAATGCAGAAGAGAAAACGTTTACCTACCAGAAAATCTGATTTCTTTTTCTCTCATTGAGTCGACTAGCTTCTCTCCTGCTGCTTTTGGGAGGGAAAGCTTTCCTCCGTGTTCAGCTGACGAGCAGAACCGGACCCGTTCTGTTTTCCCATGGAAATCTAAGGACAAAATCGAATGGACAACATACAGTAAGACTTAGTGTTCTGGGCAGAGATTTAGAATTTGAGTGAAGGCTAATGTTGCCATTGTTTTGCCATTAATGTGATTTGATTAATAATGTGCTACTGATGCACATTTGATTATTGATCTGATGGTGACCGCCGTTTCCCATCTATTTCTGTGAAAGTCCTAGATCACGGGACATGATGATGTTGTGTTGAATACTGTAGCTGTGAAACTGAAAATGCTACATGGAGTTTAGTTACTGTTCAGCAGAGAATAAGCTCTGTTGGTCCGTCTGGTTACAGCCCGTGAGGTGACGAGAATGCCACCCCGCGGTCCTGTGTAGACCGATGAAGAATCAGCTGTTTTAGCTCACCAGAGGGTGTATAATGAACGTCACCCTGTTCAGACAAAAATCTCTGAGACTAACTTCACGTTGGTCCAAAGGACTGGTCATTATCGATAATGTGTCTTTTCTTTCTCTAAATGTGATTCTCTCATCTTTTACACACGCACACACACACACGCACACACACACATGCGCGCCATTTTGTACAGCTGACCTTGCCAGCCAACATAGTCACGTGAGAGAGTACCACAGCTTCACAACTGCACTCCATAGTGTGTTCTTTTGTTTGCAACACGTGTTTCAAACTAGCTAAACAGCTAGCCCCTAGCCACACGTGGCACTGCTGCAAAGCTTCATACACGTTAGTTTAGCAGCTAGCCTTGCCAGCTTCCACAGTCACTCACAGATAAGCTAACCGGCTAGCCAGCTGGAATGAGCTAACGGCTAATCTTGGGCGTAGGTTACTGGCAGACGCCTCTCCTTGCTAAATCGTGGTGACACTAAATCGTCACCAATGACAAGGGAACTCCCTTCTGAGTTCAATGATACCTCACACAAGACAATGTCATACAGTTCATTAGCTGTGAAAGGGGGCGTGGCCAAAGCATAGGGGTCGGGCCAAACCATCACCAATGAATAAAGAACTCTCTACTGAGTTCAATGACACCTCACACAAGACCCTACCTTAAACGGTTCAAATGTTATGAAAGGGGGCGTGGCCTGAGTAAGTGGGTGTGGTTAAAGTATAGGGTGCAGCTGAGTATCACATATAGACCACACATTATAAGTTTCATGTAAATTGGATGATGTTTGTCATATAAGGCTGATTTCCTGTTGCCAGCGGGAGGCACTATGACCAAAAGTCAATGTTGGCCTATAGATGTCCTCAGGCCAGGATCCTTGTCAAACGTGAGAAATTTCGGGCAGATATGACAATGTACACTCAAGTTACAACAACTTCTTCGTTGATTGCTAAATACTCTAAATGGCCGCCACGCCACACCCACACCATTTGACGAAAAGTTTTTCTTTTAATACCTTTTCATCTTTAAGGTGTTGAGATGGTACAGACCAAGTTTGAAGTCCATCGGATGAAATCTCTAGGAGGAGTTCGTTAAAGTATAGCACCTTGACTTTTAGGTCTACTTCCTGTTGCCACTAGGGGGCGCTATGACTTTGAGTCAATTTTGTCTGGTAAATGTCCTCAGAGTTAGAGTCTTATGAATCCTGAAACGTTTTTAGCCAATTGCACAATGTACACTCAAGTTACACAAACTTCCTGTTTTGATGGCGAAACGCACAAAATGGCCGCCCCACCACGGCCACGCCCTATGACGAAAAGTTTTTCTTTTAATAACTTTTCATCTGTAATGTCTTAAGATGGCACAGACCAAATTTGAAGTTGATCGGATGAAATCTCTAGGAGGAGTTTGTTAAAGTACGACATTATGTGGAAATGGCCAAAATCTAACTAATTTCGAACTTTCAATTCAAAATGGCAGACTTCCTGTTGGGTTTAGGGTATGGCTCCAATGACCTTTATTGTACGTCTTGACATGTTACATATGTGTACCAAGTTCCGTTAGTCTACGTTAAATGTACTGCAGGGGCTCAATTTTATTAACTTTGTAGGGGGCGCTAGTGAGCCATTTTTGTGCACCTACTCCCGAAACCCTTAAAATACGTATATTTTTACATATATTTTTACGTAAAAACCGCCAATTTTGGTGAGTTTTTGAATATGTTAAGCCCCTCAAAAAGCCAATTCATTTGCCGGGAAAAAAAGAATAATAATTCCTTCTGTTCCAATAGGACCTTCGCCGCTGTCGGCGCTCGGGCCCTAATAATTCCTTCAGTTCCAATAGGGCCTTCGCCGCTGTCGGCGCTCGGGCCCTAAAGAATGCCTTGTTTAGAGTTCTTCTTACTACCAAAAGGTTTTTGTGAACCCAGGACTGGACATATGGACTGGCCACGCAGACAAAGTGCACCACAACACAACTACAGTGCCTTGCGAAAGTATTCGGCCCCCTTGAACTTTTCGACCTTTTGCCACATTTCAGGCTTCAAACATAAAGATATAAAACTGTAATTTTTTGTGAAGAATCAACAAGTGGGACACAATCATAAAGTGGAACGAAATTTATTGGATATTTCAAACTGTTTTAACAGATAAAAAACTGAAAAATTGGGCGTGCAAAATTATTCAGCCCCTTTACTTTCAGTGCAGCAAACTCTCTCCAGAAGTTCAGTGAGGATCTCTGAATGATCCAATGTTGACCTAAATGACTAATGATGAAAAATAGAATCCACCTGTGTGTAATCAAGTCTCTGTATGAATGCACCTGCTCTGTGATAGTCTCAGAGGTCCGTTTAAAGAGCAGAGAGCATCATGAAGAACAAGGAACACACCAGGCAGGTCCCAGATACTGTTGTGGAGAAGTTTAAAGCCGGATTTGGATACACAAAGATTTCCAAAGCTTTAAACATCCCAAGAAGCACTGTGCAAGCGATAATATTGAAATGGAAGGAGTATCAGACCACTGCAAATCTACGAAGACCCGGCCGTCCCTCTAAACTTTCAGCTCATACAAGGAGAAGACTGATCAGAGATGCAGCCAAGAGGCCCATGATCACTCTGGATGAACTGCAGAGATCTACAGCTGAGGTGGGAGACTCTGTCCATAGGACAACAATCAGTCGTATACTGCACAAATCTGGCTTTATGGAAGAGTGGCAAGAAGAAAGCCATTTCTTAAAGATATCCATAAAAAATGTTGTTTAAAGTTTGCCACAAGCCACCTGGGAGACACACCAAACATGTGGAAGAAGGTGCTCTGGTCACATGAAACCAAAATCAAACTTTTTGGCAACAATGCAAAACGTTATGTTTGGCGTAAAAGCAACACAGCTCATCACCCTGAACACACCATCCCCACTGTCAAACATGGTGGTGGCAGCATCATGGTTTGGGCCTGCTTTTCTTCAGCAGGGACAGGGAAGATGGTTCAAATTGATGGGAAGATGGATGGAGCCAAATACAGGACCATTCTGGAAGAAAACCTGATGGAGTCTGCAAAAGACCTGAGACTGGGACGGAGATTTGTCTTCCAACAAGACAATGATCCAAAACATAAAGCAAAATCTACAATGGAATGGTTCACAAATAAACATATCCAGGTGTTAGAATGGCCAAGTCAAAGTCCAGACCTGAATCCAATCGAGAATCTGTGGAAAGAACTAAAAACTGCTGTTCACAAACGCTCTCCATCCAACCTCACTGAGCTCGAGCTGTTTTGCAAGGAGGAATGGGCAAAAATGTCAGTCTCTCGATGTGCAAAACTGATAGAGACATACCCCAAGCGACTTACAGCTGTAATTGCAGCAAAAGGTGGCGCTACAAAGTATTAACTTAAGGGGGCTGAATAATTTTGCACGCCCAATTTTTCAGTTTTTCATCTGTTAAAACAGTTTGAAATATCCAATAAATTTCGTTCCACTTCATGATTGTGTCCCACTTGTTGTTGATTCTTCACAAAAAATTACAGTTTTATATCTATATGTTTGAAGCCTGAAATGTGGCAAAAGGTCGAAAAGTTCAATGGGGCCGAATACTTTCGCAAGGCACTGTATATTAGTTGTACATAGCTTTCTTTAACATCATTACTATTTTACCTTACCTGCAATTTCCACTGGATGCGTAACGGCTGATAGAGAGCTCCGCAGCAATTTAGCACACGGCAGATAGTGCAGGACAGGAAGTCGAGCACAGAAACAAAATAAAAATCCGGTTAATTTTCAAAATAAAATACACTGTGCTCACGGTGGATCACATTTCCCTGCACTACACCTTGAAAACACAGCACAGAGTTGTTTCCCCTCTACTACTCTGGATGGAAACAAGCTGTTGTTGGTTTTGTGGTTCTATTCTACATGAATTTGCAAGATATTGTGGGTCCTCGTGACTACAGCTGTCAGTCATGGCTGCAACAAATCCGGACCTAGTGGGTATTGATGGACGGCAGAGCACGCAGCCGTTCCGCAGCGGAGCCGGTCCGCAGACATTCCGCATCCAGGGGAAATCTGGGGTTACCTTCTCTGATTTGGTTTTGTGGACATCACAGTAATTTTCTCTCCCGGGCCTGGTTGTGCACCCTGTGAATTTAAGCAAGATAAATAAATGATAAGTGTATGTAACATGATTTTACAATTACATTATTATTATTATTATTATTATTCTAATTATTATTATTATTATTATTATTTTTATTTTTTTATTTTTTTTATTTTTTACAATTACATTATTATCAGACTTCCCAACGTTCTTGGTTTGTGCCACTGCTGCCTGCCCTCTGCACACAGGTGAGTACAGGGGGAACCAATAGGATTTTGAGTTGGGAGTAATGTACTGACTTGAACAACACAGTAGTGTGGTTGTACAACACTGGTCCATGCACATAGTGCAGCTGTGATGCAGCTCAACAGGGGTACTTCATCCCCACCTGGAAGAAGAGAAACTGAAACAAAATACTGTATTAATTTAAACAATAACCACTATTTAAGGAGCAAATAAGAAAGCATATCATTTCTAGAATTGTTTTTATTATAGTGGTGAAATTGTACTTAACGTTACAATTTTTTAAACAAACTTATATGAATTCATAATTTTCAGACTAATGTTATATGAAGGAATGAAGACTAAATTCTAATGAACAACAGTGATGTAAAAACTGACGCCAACAATTACAGTTTCTTGTGTTCTTTCAGTTATATTACAGTTTAGTTTTTACTACTGGCTCTAACATGAAATTAGCCAAACCCCCAGGAACAATTGGGGTCATCACATATGGGGGGGTCACCCAACTTTTGTATTCATGAAAACAGCAAATTTTCAAAGTGGCTTGTTTGGCGCATATTTTTTCATGTAGGCCCTCCTTCACTACCAGATGAGTCTGACCCATAAGTTTGCTGGGGGCGCACTGCCCCCCTGGTGGCTGAAACGGGTAATTGCATTGTTTAAAAAATGGCATGACCAGATATTTTAGAAATATCTTAAATAACACAAAACAACTAAATGGTGGTAGGTAATACATCAGATTTCATATACTGCTTTAGTAAAAAAAATATAACCTGGTTGACGATGGGAGCAGTAGGACGCAAAAAACGAAAATTACTGTTGCACTAGTCTGGACGTCCTGCCGTGCCAACCTTGCAATAAAGGTTTCCTAAATGCCATGTATATACATGTGATGTCAGCTTACTAATTGATTGCGGGTTTTCTGTCACACCATGACAGAGGAGTGTAATGTGTAAGATTAGAATGCAAAGGTTAAATCGTGTATGTCATGGCTGTAAAAAATCAAATGGCATCTGTACATCTTTGCTAGGCGCAAACTAACACATAAGGGGAGGGTCATGCCTCTTTTTCAAATCATTTTGGAGGGTCATAGAAAAATTATTGGGGAGTAGTGATGGGTCAACCGACTCTTTTACGCGAGTCGGTTCAACCGGACGGTCGTTGGTTGGCCTACCGGGTTAATAGATTCGGTCACCGGTTCGCGTGCTCTCGACGGGGGGGGGGTGGTTCGTGCGTTTACTTCCCCGGCCAGGAACCAAGACACTGCGGAAGACTCGAGCGGTTGCGGTTACATTCGGTCTCGGCATATTTACACACTGACCGACCCTAGACTCACACACTGGCTACAGTTACATTTGGTAGCCTGGTGCGCGGTCTTCTCGTGACAGGCTAACTACCATGTAGCAACATTCACTTTTAACATTTAACTTAACATAACTACCAAGATAACATTACATGTATTTATATGTGATATAATACTTCCCCCCTTGGTAATGTAGCCTATGAATTTCCATGAACACAATTCTAAAATGCACGAGACATAAAGGCTTCTGCTATCGGTTGATAAATCAAAATTGCCGAGAACCTAGACACCCGTTTGATTACATAGACTCATGCACTAGGCACGGTTACGGTCTCGTTCAGTAGCCTGGTGCGCGGTCTCCTGGTGACAGCCTACCTACCATGTAACAAACATTTAACTTAACATAAGGTAACATGACGTGTATTTGTATGTGATATCCATCGATAATGTAGCCTATGAATTTGTATGTACACAATCATCTAAAATGCACGAGAAATAAAGGCATCTGGGATCGGTTGATAACTCAAACTTGCCGAGAACCTCGACACCCGTTTGATTACATAGACTCATGCAGTACCCTCGGTTACGGTCGTTAGGGTCCTTACGGTCTCGTTCAGTAGCCTGGTGCGTGGTCTCCTGGTGACAGCCTACCTACCATGTAGCAACATTCACTTCTCTAACATTTAACTTAACATAACTACCAAGATAACATGACGTGTATTTGTATGTGATGTACTTATTGTGATGTACATCGATAATGTGTGAATTGCCATGAACACAATCATCTAAGATGCACCAGAAACAAGGCTCGGTTAATAACTCAATCTTGCCGAGAACCAAGACACCGCTTGATTACATGACTCGAGCGGGTCGGCCGGTTGCACGGTTACATTCGGTCTCGTTCAGTAGCCTGGTGCGCGGTCTAGGTAGCTCATTTCCTGATTGATTCTACCACCACCACTCCAGTGGAGGCGCTAATGAGCTAGATTACTACACACACAGTAGCAGAAGAATACCAGCTACACACAACGGCGGAATAGCACGAATGAGTTAAAAGAAAAAAACAGGAGTGAGTCAGTTCGTTGACGTATTTCACTCGATACGCTCGGTTCAGTGCCACGAGTCGGGTTTATTAACCGGCTCTTCGGTCAGTTCGTCAACACTACTGGGGAGGGTCAAGTCTTTTTAGCCTAAAGGTCCCAAAACTCCTCTGGTGGCCCCTTAAATAAATAACGAACAGTCCCTTACTCACCCTCGTAGTTGTGGACCTAACTTGATATGTCCCACTTCAAAGCTTTCTCCCATTTCATGATGGGTGCAGGTGAAAGGGCGTAGACAATTCTGTACACATTGTTGACATATACTAATAATAAAGCAATCGACGGAGGGGATACATAAACTTGGTTGAGCAGCCGCCCGCAACAGACAGTTCAACGTAAACCGAACGCACCCTCAACGGGGCAGGGGTCATTTCATTGGTCAACACTACAGCTGGCATTCTATTGGTTGGGGGGATTTTGAGAGCATTGTAACACAAAAAAATCAGAACGCGCAGGAGAAATCTGTGAGGAGATGATTTGCAAGTGTGCAGACTCAACCTGAGTGTGAGGAGAAGAGCAAGCAGAGCAAATCCAAGCACAAGCATTGACTATTTGAGTGTGAGAGCAAGGTTTTGAGGGAAATTATTACAAAATCTGAATGTAATATCAGTGAGAAATGCTCTCAAATTGAAAGAATGCGCTCTTGAATAAAGATAGGACTATAACTCCATACATAAACACCTTATAATGTAGCACATCTGTGAATCACAAACAGCCCTGCAGAGAAGCCATGAGGCCTGACAGTTGGTTAGGATGGTGATGAAGTGCTGAAAGCTTCTGTGGGGACCAGGAGAAAATGGGTTTATGAAGATGTGGCTGCCATATGCCTGCTGTCGTTTACAACATACTGAAACAACAGGAAGCTGGGACAGTTGGATAGAGGCAGGGTTGTGGAACAGTTTAACTGTTCTAAGTAATTTGGGGTTCTTTGCGCCACTGGATATATGTTGGTCTAAATGCAGTTTTAAAAGCTTAGAGAAGTTAGAAGGGGAAACAACGGTTGCCTTCCAGGAAAGGGTTAAACTCAAGGGCAACTGGACTTGGTTAAATGTACTCCAATTTCTTCTCTCATCCAAGAGTGTGACTGACTGACTCCTTGACACCCCTTTTAAACCATCTGTACTCTCTGTTTAAAATGGGTGCATTCTGTGTTAGGCAAAGCGCTTGTGTACCGGTTGTTTTGTTTCCTAATCTATTTCTTTGTGCATTCCTCACTTCATTGGGCAGCAAATACTAGATGGCTTTTCTTGTCTTTGGGTGTTCAGTCTTTAGGGTGGACCAGTATCTGTCTTAGAATAGAATGCCTTTATTGTCATTGTATAATTAAAAACGTACAAAGAAATTTTAAAGTGCTCATATTATGCTTTTTGGCTTTTCCCCTTTCCTTATTAGGGCCCAAGCGCTGACAGCGGCGAAGGCCCTATTGAAACTGAAGGAATTCTTCCTTCTTTCTTTCTTTCTTCTGGCAAATTAATCGCCTTTTTGAGGGGCTTAACATACTCAAAAACTCACCAAAATTGGCGGCCGCATCAAGCCTGGTGAAAATGTACGTATTTTAAGGGTTTCGGGAATATCCGCACAAAAATGGCTCGCTAACACCCCCTACAAAATTTAAAAAAAATTGAGCCCCTGCTGTACGTTTAATGTAGACTAACGAAACATGGTACACATATGTAGAATGTCAAGACGTAAAAAAAGCTCATTGGACCCATACCCTTAAAGCAACAGAAGGTCCACCATTTTTAATTGAAAGTTCGAAATTTGTGCGACTTTGGCCATTTCCACGTCATCCTTTAACGAACCCTCCTAGAGATTTCATCCAATTGACTTCAAATTTGGTCTGTACCATCTTAAGACCTTAGAGATGAAAGTTATTAAAAGAAAAATCCCAAAGTCCACCCCAAAGGCACTTGCCATCTCCAACAGAAAACACTGTTCACAAACTGCTCCAAACAGCTCTATTGTAGTCCAGCCTTTACTTCAGAGACAAACGTGGTCACTTTGGAACACACGTTATAATGCTCGCCTAGCTGCTAGCATGGCACGCCCTCATACTCTGCTTCTGACTGGCTGGTAGTCGTTACCTAGGTACTGTGCATGTGCGACTCCCAACAAAGATGGAATAGAAGTGTGATGCCTCACTCGGTAGCTAAAACAGAGAGCTCAGCACACACACACACTCAAAATTAAACCATGTAAACCTACACTGTAAATCCGAATTCGTGTATTTAATGTATGGTAACATTAAAGTTTTGAGTACACTAGACATAGAATAAATGTATCACATGAGTGTTATCTGAAAGGAAATTTAAGTCAGTTTAACATAATTCTTTTAGTCATGCAACAGAAATAATTAGTGTTTTCTTAACATATAATTCTACTTTATAGTGTGGTATCTGAAGGGCCTATAAAGTCTGTATAAAGCTCAAATGTGTTGAGACATTAGGAGCATTGTGTTAGTGATGTAAGTCTAATGATTTTCCTCTCAGTGGAGTGATGTGTTGAAGAGGATGTTCTATGTGAGTCTGTGATTGAGGGCTGAGTGGGATCAATGTTTTTATGTGTAGTGTCGGAGCCCCCCAAAGAGACTCTGACCTCAAAGGGTCTTAGACCTTTACTTGCCAACTCAAATCTGTTTACTTTATCTAACATGTTACCTAAATTACCTTTATAAGCCTGCTCTTGCTAAAGCAAGAGAGAGTGCATTTTTGGGCTGTGACTCTCCGGGTTCTGCAGAACTCGTCATGATGCTGAAAACTTGATGTAATAAACCTTTTTATAATCAAGGATCAGTGTCAGCAGAGTTCCTTTCCACACATCGGCAACGCAGCACTGCAACTAAATATACGGCAAAACTTGGCGTCACGACTTACGGACGAGTTGTGGTTTGACTGCATCCCGGCTGCTTCAGCGAATCAAACTCCCGCATCTGGCCAGATATTACAGGTGAGCATTTTCTCACTGCTTTGGGCGCTGATTCGTTGCTGCTGCTGTATGTGCTGTCTGTTCGCACTGTCAAAGGACTTGTGTGGGTGCTGTGTTGCGGTGTGGGATGGTCTTTTGTACTAAATTGAGGTATAAAAAAAAGGGAGGGAAGGTGAGCATAATAAGGAAAGATAGAGAAGTAAGAGGAAATAAAAAGAGGAAATAAAAGAAATAAAAAGAATAAAAGGAAACTAAAGCAAAGGCTTAAATAAAGAAAGAAAAGGAGAGGATAAGAGGAAAAAAGAAACTGATTATTTAGGACGCCGCTTATGAGGAATAACGCCCTCAAAGAAACTGACAACTTGAGGCCATGGTGAGGACGTTGGTGTGTCAGATGGGCCTTCTAGATGGGCCGATTAAATCCTGGAAATTCATTAGGTGCAATTTTGAGGTCCACATTGGAGCTAGGAAGTTCCAGGACGCGTCAGGAGCTAGGAAGTTCCAGAATGTTGAGAGTTTGTAGAATAAACTTCAATTGTAGGCTCCCACTCGATTCATGGTTGACGAATCATGTTCGAAGCAGCCTTTCATTGAAATCTACTACTCAGGTAACAGAAAGCGAGCACAAGAAATGATACAGGAAATAAGGAAAAGGAGCGGCGGAGAAGCGGGCCTTTAGGGAAAATAGTATGAATGAAGGATCCAGAGAGAGTGTGTGCGTGGAGAGTGGTGTTTTTGCTGTGTGTGGCTGTGCATGCTTGATTTGTCATGAGGATATCCTATGTTAGATATATATATATACATGGTTTGGTTGAGAACAGGAGTCTTAGTTATCTGTGAGGAAAGATATTCTGTTCATTATGGCTAAAACTATGAGTCTTCTTTAGAGGAGAACGTTTTCAAAATTGCTAACAACCTATGAGCCTCTTTCGGAGGACGTATAAATAGATTAGGCTATAGTAAAATATACATTAGGGTCTGTGTTTTATGTTTTGTGTTGGTTTGTGTATTTTGTCTCGTTCTCTGTTGACCGTGTTGTAAAAGTGGTTTGTTGGGGAAATGCAGACGGCTGGTCTGGCTGCTGAGAATTGTTAAGTACTTTCTGATTTCTTTGTGATCGCTAAAGATAATAGTACTATCATTAAGTTCCGTTTTTAAGATATCACTTAAACATTTGGAAAGAAAGGCCTATGGTGTTATTTCTTTGTGATCGTTTAAACTATTCTGTGATAAAAGCATCGCTATTGGCGATATCTGCCGCTTTGAAAATTGTAAAATTAAGAGATTCTATGTTGGAGTAGGCTTGAATTATTCTGTAGTTGGTTTTTGCTTGGCTGTGGTGTAGTCATTCTCATTGTAAAATCATACTGGTGACTGAACTGTGCATGTGTGGAATTAAGCCACTCCCTGTTTTCACTGGGTGCTGTAGCCTGTAGACCTGTGCTGCAAGGATGAGAAAGGGGAAGACTTGTCTTGCAGAGGTGCTGCTTATTGATTGAAGCTGCAGAGAGGGAGAGAAGTAGGGTAAAAGTCCAGTAAAACATTCTGTTCGTTAAATTGGCTATGAAACTATTTGAATAAGATCCATTACATATATAAATAAGAGTTATGCTGACTGATAAAGAAGAGAAAATATTATCTTGGAAGTAAACACAGGTATGTTTAAAAAGGTAGGGAAATATATTGTGATTACTCAAATAGTTAACAACTAAAGAAGTAGTTGGAACTGAGTTTGTCAGTTCTTGAGGAGAAATTGGTGTAGTTGCATAATGAAATCCTACAAGAGGTGATGAGAGTTTACAAGCCTATGTTGATGTAGGGCCACATGAGGTGTTAAAACGTTTCAGGTTCTGCTGAAACCATTAAAGTAAAAGAAAGATAAAAGAAGAATAAAATTTAAAAAAAATAAATAAATAAAAGAAAGAAAAGAGAACGATTAGAATAGGGATAATATACATAAAAAGATGTTTAAAGATGGTGTAAAGTAGTATTTGGAAGACATGATAAAAGTAGGATAAACAAGGCCTAGGCCTGAAGAGGAAAATAAATAAATATAAAAATAGGGGAAGGAAAGGAAAGAGATTAACAGCTGGCATAGGTGATTTGCTGGAACTCATATCAGTGTTTGATCACCCTGGATTAAGAAAAGTCCAGCCTCTGTACCTCTATTGAAAGTAAGAGATGAGAGGACTGATTGATGGGCTTCAGGATGGTCACCTCTGCCATTCTAAAATGTTGGACCACTTGTTTTGAGTGGCGAGGCATCTAAAAGTATTTTACTTTGAATAAACTAATTCAAAATTTGATAGTATTATAAGGTTTTTCACTTTGATTTTTTTTTTGGTTTTTGGTCATGTCATTGTACCAAGGAAAAGAGTGACATTTGTGAAGGTAGGAAATAGAACGAATGAATCCGATTTCTGTGAAGAAACAGTGAGTTAATCCAATCCTAAAGAAACGTCAGACTGAGTTCATTCATATACTTTGTATATTAAATGGGTAACAATTGTTACAAAAGATAGTCAGGAAAGTTGAGAGAAGATGTATGCTGTAGAAAGGGAAAAGAAAGTTGTATGAGACAATGGGAAGGAAAAGGCATGGCTTTAAGGGAAAGTTAAGTGTACAATAATGTACTAAGTTGGTTAAAGACAGAAAGAGAGTGTTGTGAAAGTGACAGAATGACAAAGAAAGAGATAAAAGTACTTTTGAATTAAGATTTGTGTAGAACAATCATATGTTTATTAAATATGATGTTTTATTGTTGTTAAACTGCCCAGCAAATGTATAGGCCTACACGTTTGGTGGAAATGATTAGTTGCATAAATACTTAGTTGATTGATAGAACTACTGTGATCACTTCCAGTTTAAACATGTGGAGACTTTTCTGTGTTGATACTTTTAGTCCTTGAAGTACATATTTTATGATTCTTTGTAATATGTGTGTAGCAACATTTTTGAATCAATGATGTCATAGGTTAGAATATAGAAAGATAATCAAGAAAACTAAAATGTGTATGATTAAAGTACAAATAATGCTTCTCGAAGGAGTTGTGTTTTGTGTTTATTCAGTGTGCCTCGATGGATGTCAGAGCAGACCTGTCTCACTCTCCCTACAAGCTGCTTGAACCAGTGACGGACAGTACCAGATCCTGAACTACATCGATCCAAACCAACAGACACAGTATTCGGTGTTCCATTCTGTAGACAACTTTGGCCATCCCTCACACAATTGCGCCAGAAAGCATTTGGAGCTGGAGCAGCCGAGAAGAAGGGGCGACAGATTTACAACTGTCCATGATTGAGTGTTTGAAGTGGACACTCAGATGGTTTTCAGGGCATGATCAGAGACTGACATTAAAGAAGCAACGTTACACATGCCTACAAAGTACTTTGGTGAAACATTCACAGATGAACTACAAGCAGAAACGACCATAAACATGCATCCAAGCTCCAAAAGTAAGAAGAAAATGAAACACCTGGTAACTAAGGGTAGACTGAAGGACAAGAGGATGGAATTTGAAGATGATGATGATGATGATGATGATGATCAGAGTGATTCAGAAGAGATCATAGGTGGATATGATCCTGTGATCAGACGGAGACTGGCTAGAGCGGAAAAAAGAGGTGATGAAAAATGGAGGAAACAAAAAGATACAAGAGATCAGACCTCTGATGAAAGTGGAGATGGAGACAGCGATGAAGATTTGGAGAATAGAGGAGCTACAGGATTTCATCCTGCAGCGATTAGCATAGAAAAGATTGAAAGAGACATGGAGCGATTGGAAGAGCAATTCGAGAAGTTGAAGATACAGAGGGACAAATTGCTGAAAAAAGGATCCCAGAAAGTGGAGAAGAAGTATACATTGCGCTCAAGAAAAGGAAAAGCAAGCGGGAAGGTGCTTCCAGTGATCATTCAAGGACAGAATTTGGAGTATAGACCTTTGCAGAATGTCGATATGTCAGATATTCTTGATAAATTGCCGACTCTTCAAGAGGGAGCGCATCCTTGCATTGCAAAGTTGGAAGAAATGTTGACGGGAACACAGTTTGCCATGGGAGATATTAAGAGACTTTTGGCTAATCTCATTGGGATTCCGGCTATGGAAGAAATTCTACAGAAAGCTGGACTGAATCGATATGTGAGGACTGCTGTGAATGATCCAGAGTTGTTTGCTGCAAATAGAAGTAGACTGTGGAGAGCGCTGAGAGATGAGTTTCCAACAAATGTGCATCCTGACAATATTCTGATTGAACCACTGGGACAAGAAGAGAATCCAAGAGCTTATGTGTCGAGAGCTCACCAAGTATGGAGAAATATTACAGGAAAAGACCCAGATGTGAACCAAATGGAGCAGTCAATCTTGCGAGCCAAACTGCAGAAAGGGTTGCCCTCACCAGTAAGGAGCAAACTGGCAGAAGTAGTGGGACTTGGAAGCATGACAAAAAGTGTCTATACAAATCATATAGTCCGTCAAGTGGAGCTATATAGAAATGAGCAGAAAGAACAAGACCAAGGAACTCCCAGAAAACTCAATCAAATACAACTGGTGGAGAATAAAAGGAAGGAGAAGAAGCAGGCTTTGGCTATGCAAAATCAGTGTTCACCAAATCAACAACCACCACTAATGATTCCAGTTGTTTTATATCCACAGCCAGTTTTTGGACAGATACAGAATTGGAGAGGAAGAGGACGAGGAAGAAGATATGATCCGTATTTTCAGCCTTCTTCAGAGTGTTATAATTGTGGACAGGATGGACACTTTGCCCGTGATTGCAATAGACCAAGAAGAAATTCTAGAGGAAACTACAGAGGAGAATACAGGGACCAAAGGTCATCTGGAGGACTGGTGAACCCTTATAGGAGCCTGGAGCCAGGATTCTAGAGATGCCCAGAAGATCTGAAAGGGGGGTGTCATCAGGGCTGTAAAGAGATCCAACAATTGGGCTCAAGGACAAGGACAGTCACAAGTTGGTACAGACCTCCATAGAAGAGCATTGACGTCAACAGACTGACCAGAGAAGGAGGGAGTGAGAGAGACTGGATTTGCTCTGACGCATCGACGCACTGACGCATCGACGCATCGACGCATAAAAAGGAGGTAATGTACCGACAAACACACATTTTGAAAAAACATACTCTAAACAAATAATTATTTCTACTTTTTAAAATAGAGTTACTCCTATGTGAACACACCTATATGAAGGGTTGAGACATGCATCTAAATTAAGCAACTTGGTATGAAAACCTTAAATTTAGTCAGTACCTGGTGATATACATTCTGTTAATTTTGTAATGACTTTCCTGTGACAGCTTCTAACAAGACTAGTGACAAATATGTTAGTTTAGTTGGTGTGTCAGGAAATGTTGAAAGAACATTTCACTGTTTTATTTTTGTGCTCTAATGACAGGCAACTTTTGAACATGCTTCTATTATTTGAGTGCTGCCGAGATAATTTATTGGGAAGTGATCTCATGTACAAATTTGAATTGGATTGATGTAAAGTTGTTACAAACAGCAATTAGAGTGCTGTTCTCAGAATTTTGTTAAAAATAAGCTTAGAACAATTGTGTGACTATTAGTAAAAATAGCCTGATATTAACATCAGAAAACTGTTCTTAGATGTAGTTTGTAAATGCACCTTTATCTTTAACAAAAAGAAGGGCAAGGTTTACCACAAGTGTCATTAGGACCATATGTAATGCATGAAAACAATAGCAGTGATAATATGAGATAACATAACACAACTCCCAATCACAGATATATTTTAGTATTGGCTCTTAAAATAAATTTGGTCTTCTCTAATCCCTAACTGGCTACATACACACGTGTTTAAAAAAAAAGGGATGTTTATGTCAATTTGTTTTATTTAATTTGTTATGATACTTTTGATAATAGTTGGACATAAACTGAGAAGACTGAAGATTAAAGGTGATTGCAGTCTTTATGTGTATAATTCCCAGCAGGAGGACCAAGGGGAATATGTGTGTACTTATTCAGAGCCGGAGTTTAAAATTGTTCCGTTTCAAAATCATTGGATAGCAGGTCATGTGACTTGTAAAGTGACGCTTATGAGGAAAGATTTAGAGCATGTTGAAGTTTCTACAGTTACAAAGGAGTTCAGGAATAATATACTACAGTAATCACTCCGAGAGTAACTAATACACAGAGGACATTTGTCACTTTGCCCTCAGAAACAATTGAGAGTGTCAATACATCAACTGAAGCGGCGACACCAAGTACAACTTTTCCTCTTTACCGGTTGTTGTGATATTTAGTGTCTTTTTATTAATCAAAGGGGGGAAATGGAATGTGATTCATGTTATACTATTCTTGATATTTGATTCATATTTTTCTTGATTAATTGATTCATATTTTTACATTGATTCATATTTTTACATTGATTCATATTTTTGTTTTTCTTCTTATTTGATGTTTTAATTTCCGTGTTGTTTGGCAAAAAGATACTGGTTGGTGTTTTCTTCTCTTCTAGAACATTTGGGGGAATGTGCAAAAGGGGTTCAGATACTCAAACATGGACAATAACAATGGACTGAGAACTTTGAACAAGGACAGTGTGATTTCATACATCATCAACACCGCACTGAAGTCAATACCACAAAGAAGCTGCAGTGTAGTGGACTACATTCCTGTGTTTGTCTGATATGAACATGTTTGCATGAGTAACGCATACTTTTTATCATATCCTTACATTAATTGTTCGAAGAATGATGTTTCTGTCATGAGTGAATATATGAGGACCTCAGATGTTTTTCTTTTTTCCTTGACGCTTAGGGAAATGGGGTCTAGGCAGGGAAAGGTCCATTGGACGGAACGAAGGGTTGACCTGCCTGAATTTGGACATTCTTTTGATTTTATTTCATCTTCTGAGGTTTTCACATGTATTTGCTCAAACCATAGCTCTACAATAAATTGATAAAGATTTATTTTCTAATTGGTCTGGAGTACTGAGGTGGTCACCTGGGGCAGAGGGGCCGTGAGAGAATTTTCCTATCTTGAATGATTGATGGCTATTTGAAAAGAAAGCTGCCAGATGGGTTTTTCGCTCTCACACTCCATAAATTAAATTTGGTTACACTCTATAAATTTGTGTACATCCTAAATGTTATACTATAAGGAACCTGATGTAATAAGAAGTTTTATCTTGTTGTAATCTTACTCTTTTTGTTTTCGAGACTTTATTAAGTCCCGAAGGGGGGAAATATGTGGTATCTGAAGGGCCTATAAAGTCTGTATAAAGCTCAAATGTGTTGAGACATTAGGAGCATTGTGTTAGTGATGTAAGTCTAATGATTTTCCTCTCAGTGGAGTGATGTGTTGAAGAGGATGTTCTATGTGAGTCTGTGATTGAGGGCTGAGTGGGATCAATGTTTTTATGTGTAGTGTCGGAGCCCCCCAAAGAGACTCTGACCTCAAAGGGTCTTAGACCTTTACTTGCCAACTCAAATCTGTTTACTTTATCTAACATGTTACCTAAATGTACCCTTTATAAGCCTGCTCTTGCTGAAGCAAGAGAGAGTGCATTTTTGGGCTGTGACTCTCCGGGTTCTGCAGAACTCATCATGATGCTGAAAACTTGATGTAATAAACCTTTTTATAATCAAGGATCAGTGTCAGCAGAGTTCCTTTCCACACATCGGCAACGCAGCACTGCAACTAAATATACGGCAATAGTAACATAGAATGATCAGGTTGCTTAATGTGTATTTTTATGTCAATTAAACACAAAAAGTTATGTGTTATAACTTGTTGATTTTATGTACAAACAACAACTAAACAGTTAAAACAACACAACCACATCTATAGTAAAGATAGCATGAGTGTTTGGATGTGGCCGCCCAAGAGTCCCATGCAAAACAGGGGCCCCTCTAAAGCTGCTGACCTTGCGTCACCCGCTAGTAAAGTGACATCATCACAGCTTCATGGCTGGAAGAAGCCTATTATTGCTCAAAATCTAATGCTGCAGTACTCCAGCTCTTATCAAATGTAACAGTCACTTAACTCAGGGTTACAAATGTAAATCAGCACAACAATGACAACTACCAGGCAACAAAAATTGTAAGCAGACACGTTTAATAAATGGAATTCATAAAGTTACATTTATACTTCGAACAAACTGCAAACTTTTCAGCAAATTTTAACACAACTCTATTTACCGCCTTGCATCATGGGAATTGACCAGCCAATGAACCAATTGCACCTGACTGCAGTACGCAGATCAGGGTTGGGCTAAATGTGGGCGGAGCTAAACGTTTGACTTTTGAAAAGTACTTTCCATTTCAATTTGAGAAGAGTGAAATGCCAAATTCACAATTCACAAGTCGTTGACAGGTACTCCCTCCGCCGGTGACACTAGTGCTTTCTTGTTTGCCACAACACGTGTTATATTTTAGTTGAAATTTGAATAGGCTACATCACTTATCTGCGGTGTATAATTAATTCATTGTGTCCATGCTTTAACTTTGCCGTGAAAGAAGAGAGGTTATTTTAAACTGAAAAGGCAACTCTTTATTGTTGCAACACACACACTCGCTTTTTTTTCAACTGATAACTTAACTTACATACCCAAGTTCAATCAACACATACATATCTGACAAAAAATTAAAATAGTCGACCCAATGAATAAATGCAAGTTTAACTTTCAAAAACTCATAAAGTTGAGTTCAAAATCCACAACTTGTATAAGCTCGTTCAGTTAAAAATAAGAAATAAGTGGACATAACTAAATGGGTCTGTACTTTTTTACAGTGTAGCTTTCACCCATTATTTCCTCCTGGTGGTCATATCTAGAATACCAATAATAATAATAATAATAATAATAATAATACCTGCTGGTAGCAGGCCAACCCATGGCGGTCTCCTCCCCTCAGTTTTGTCCTCTTCAGCTAGTCTTTCTGTGCTGGAGACCAGAGTGAAAGCTCTATTTTAAGGGTCTTTATGTGGTTTGGAGTTTGGTTTCATTCCTGTTTTCCTGTTTGTACTTTCAGATGAGTCTTATTTTACCGTTTAATTATCACTTTCAATCATTTTGGAGCTCTGCTTTTACTACTAAAGCATACCAAACCTCTCCTGCTGTTGCAGCTACACATGAAAAGCTTTACACTGTTTTTTTATGAAAAAAAACCTATGAGGTAGGACAATTGATTCAAACGGTTTTATAACATGATTTGATGTTGAATTATTTTATTGATACAGTGGCACTAATATTGTGATAGTTGTATTCCTGAGCCAGAGTTACTGTATTCCTTTTTTCCCTTTCTGGCAGTTGCACAGAAATTCTATGCTGTCCATTGAGCTTAACAATATATGCCATTTTAACAGTCAATTTGAATGTTGTATCAAATCAAACATAACACAAATTGTATGTATCTTTTCTATTCAAACATTTTAAATTAGACAAACAGAGAAATGGAAGTTGTTCTCAACCTTTAAATTTAACGTTGCTTTGACTAGTTAAAACTAATTATGTGTACTAAAACATAATACGTTGGTAAAAACACAAAACTTTGTGGCAGTTTTATGGTAAAACAGCACAAAATATTTGTGTTCAGCATAACTCTGGAACTTATGTTGTAATATTGTGTTTTTGTTGTGTTAAGTGAACACAATATTTTCATTTTGTTGAACATGAAAGTGACTGCTTGTCTTATGAACATAAAAACATTGAGTACATATTTTGACAACCATTTTTTAGGTTTACTTAACTATAAAAATATATGCTAAGTGCACAGTATATGTGTTGTTAATTGGCCTTGAACTAATTATGTGAAGTTGACGTTATACATTTAAGTAGAATGAACTCAAAAGTCAAAAATTGTTGACTTAACATAAAAAAATGATGTCGACCTCACATGGGATGATTTTTTGTGTCAAATGAACATAAAGTTTTTATGTTGTTTTGACAATCCTGAACATTTGTGTGGACGTAACATTAAAATTCTGTGTCATGGATGGATTGGGGTTTACAGTGTATTCTGATATAATCTCTAAATATAATTATGAACCTGAAAATGAGCATAATATGAGCACTTTAAATTTTGAACTTTCTCCATACAGTCAATATTTATAAATAGCCGGAGAGGGTCTGTGCTGCGCTTTCTGAAGTCAATGATGAGTTCTTTGGGGTTTTTTGTATTTAGTGTCAGGTTGTTGCCTTTTGTATTTAGTAGTTATAAGCCTTTGCATTTTAATTATTGATTAGTCTTAACGTAATATGTATAGCAAACAACAGCATGCATCATGTGAGAGAAGACATTAAAAGATAAACTTGGGTAAAATCCCTGACTGATGGTTACAATAAAAAGTACAGTCAAATTTTGAAACAGTGCCAGGATATTTAACAACTCTTATCACAATTTTGAAGACAAAATCCCCAAAGTCTCTTCTGCTCCACAGCAAGTAAGCTCATATTTGATTTGAAACTGTCTTTATATATTAGAAAAGTGCTTGTTAAAATTTTTTTTCAAAGTTTTACTTTTAACTTTAATACAATCATTGTGATTAAGAAAATGTCTGGTCGGTCTACACTTTGATGAATAAAGGAATGAAACTCAATCAGTCCCAAATTGTTCTTACTTGCATATACACTATGTCTATTTAAATCAACACTAATCTGACATCAGAGAAAAGGTCTTGGCAAAGGTATGGCAAACACGCAAGAGCAAAGTCATATCTACATTTTTTTTTTTTATGGTATCTACACTGGGGCTAAATCTGGGCTGAAACACTGATATTCCAACATTAACCCTCATTGGGTTAGTCTTCAGTCGACAAGTGCGAGGACTGATAGCCCGTCAGGGTGACAGGGCTGGCTTTGGGCTATAAGAGCCTCTCAGGTTTCTTAGCAGGCTTTTAGCCATCATTAACATCAGCAATATTGATCGTGCTGCTCTGAGCAACAGATGGATGCAGCCTTAGGGGAGTGCAGAGTCTGGCCTGGTCATTCACCACTTGGGAGTAGGATATACTGTAAAACATGTACAATGGTGGACTGGGCATATGATGGTGATGAGTTTCACCCTTGAATGTGACACTGACTGGAGAAGTTATGCAAAGAGACATGTTTTCATTGACACCCTGACACGCCTTGTGAAAAGCAAGGTGTAATGATTACCTTTGTAATGGCTGCATTCCATTTAGGTGGTCCAGCTCCAGGGCCCTGGTGTTCCTGTTGGCTCACTGGTATAGCTTGTGGAAAGCCTAAATGACACACAGCCCTCATTAATGGTATTATTTACTGTGAAAATGGTCTGTAATGTGCCCAATTGTCCTACAGGAGAAATAGTCAATAGTTAGGGTTACGTAAATTGTACTTTCTTGGATTTTTCACATCTTTTAGTGTGTGAAGTGGAATGGATTTTACTGACGGCGCTGAAATAGAGACAGTAAAAGTAAGTGGGTCCAATTTCATTGGTCTTGTCCCGCCCACATACAATGTTTCTGACGCCTATAGGTTCGCTGACAGCTAACCTGTGCTTCTGTTGCTGCCTCAATGTTTCCCTGCAATTTCTTTCCTTTATTGAAATCAGTAATTTATCCAACCACAAACATTGTAGAACTTTGCTAACTGACCATCATTAAATGGAAATGGACAAGATGACAACTCAGTAAGTGTGTGTGAGACAAAAAATAAGTCACTCATACGGCACACCATCTAAAAGCCTCCACCATTTCATCAGTTGGACAGTAAACAAAACCCTCAATATGGCCCCTCACAGATATATCAGGGTACATGCAAACATTACTCATTTGACTTTATCATGCAAAGCAAAAGACATAGCAGAATAACATTACTTCTCTCATCAAACAGGGAGACCCTCAACAGGTCACACAGAGCATTCCAGGATGTGAAAACATTGCCAATGCATAGTTTTAGGATGTCCTCAGGGGTTAATGCAATATTTGAAGTTTTGTAATACACAGTGGAGAGACCATCAGTAGCCTTGAACTGACTTTTTGAAATGAACTGTTTACAGTATCACCATCACATCAACATTATCAGTCCATGGGTGAATGAGAGGCATATTGTAAGAAATAGAAATGCATTCAATTCCATTCCAGTTATTATTATTTTATTTTTTATGTCGGATATATTTGATGATGTTTCTTTTAATGAAAGGACAGTCAGACTGCACCTCAGTCAACTCAGATTTCACTATGGACTGTGATATTCAAGTCTGGAAAAAAATAATTGAAGCTGTGTTGTCTGAAATGTACCAAACCAACCAGCCAATGTTAAGATTATGACATGCATCATCCATTACAGTCGCTCCAAACCCCCGAACCTCATTAACAAAAGTCAGCACGGCAAATAATAAAATAAAGAATGATTCAGAAATTTAAAATAAGTAAGTATAGTTTCAGTTAAGAACATTTAAATGGTCAAATTCCTAAGGTGCAGAATAATATAATAGAAATAGTAGGAATACATTTCACCATACTGTCACACAAGGAAACAAGCAAACTTAATTTAATCAAGGCCACGTGATACATTTGTCACTATGGTATGTCATTAGGCAACATATTCAATTAATTTTTTCTTGCTGCACATAGCTCTTTGTAAACCTCATTTGATAAATCTGACACACACCCACCCACCCACCCACACACACACACACACACACACACACACACACACACACACACACACACATACACTCAGCCTGGGGAAGATGACAGGTGACAGTTGGTGGATGGTTTGTGTGCATGAAGAGCCCAAATGAAAATGAATAGGACGGCAGGGAGCACAGAGGGCGGACAGTGGAGTGGTGTTGGGTGGGTGTGTGGTGGGGGGACTAAATCCCAGACAGGGGTGATGGGGGGAGCTGGTCAGTCTGTCTGGGGGAACCAAATACCCAAAGGACGGACAGTGAGGGGGCAAAATTACATTACTATAATTTTAATATTTTTCCAGACTTATTCTCATTTCACAGTGGCTTTCTTACTAGATCTGGTGACTTTTAAGCAAATATTACCAATATTTTTGTAAAGGTATAATCCTTGTCTGTTTCTCGTTTAGCTGTTGCGTGTTCAGTCGACCACGCAACAACATTTCAATCAGAAGAGACTTCATTTTAATATTATTTCATTTCTCGTCCTCCTTTTACTATATTTATACACCTTTAATTCCTTCAGCCTTTTTTATCATGTACCAGGGGTCTTCTACGTTTTTTTAAGCCAAGGACCCCTTAACTGAGATGACAATGCAGGGGACTCCCGACATATTGTATACATTCAAGTTGCATATTAATCTGGACCTACAATAACGTGTAGGGCGGCCTAAAGCCTTTATAAATACATTTTTACTACATGAAATACTAAGCTATTAAAATAATTGTTGGTATAATTTTATGAATCATGTTTTAAAGTTAAAAATATATGTGGCACAATGAATCCTTAGCATCAACTGTATCTGTAGATGGCTACCTTAGTGATTACCTTACCTATAAGCCAGTAAGCCTATCATTAATGTTTGTTTTTTTCACAATTTTTCACTGATTTATGTTATGTATATAATAATATGTTGGATTCATGTTAAGACATTTTAATTTAATTTAATTTAAAAAATAAAACCCTGTTGAAGATCTCTGTCTTATACAGTTTCTGAGTATTAGAATAGCTTGTTGAGTTCATTTACACCAAAACCTTAATTAAAGCTGTTACCATATATCCTGTTAGTCTTTGCTTAGTCTATATCCATGAAGTTCCACTTCCAGGATAACTCCGTTGCCGCCAGGTTCTGCTAAATGTCCTTTTCTGCCGGATTTCCGTTACTTTCCTCTTTATTTGTGTTGGCATTCTAAACTCCGGTGGATTTATGAGGACTATGGTTACTGCTCCCCAGATCTCTGCAGGGTAAATCCAGACAGCTAGCTAGACTATCTGTCCAATCTGAGTCAAAACAAGTTCCTTCCCGAGGCTATTTTGCAGAGGCACCATGGCTCCGTCCAGCACTTAGCGCCGCCCAAGGCGATTGTGATTGGTTTAAAGAAATGCCAATAAACCAGAGCATGTTTTTCTCTGCCATCCAGGAATGCTGTGTGAACTAGCCAGACCCTCCTTCGCAGCACTGTGGAAGAAGTCTATTTCCCCCTCAAAGATTGATAGAGTTTTATCTTATGTTATCAATTCCATCTTAAATATGCTGTCAGTCAAAGTAATTGTGTCAAAGGTGATCACACTGAGTGCAAAGGAACTCAGTTCCTGGCCAAATTTACTGTGCAAGGGGGAACTTACAGTACAGGGCACTGAGGCAGCAAATAGCAACACGATGCAGGAGGGAAGAACAGACAGTGGTATTGAAGATCTAAAGCCTGCTGGAAATATCACTAGGTGATGTAGCTTAGCGGAAGTTCAGTCAGGAAGACTCTTTCTCTCAATTCAAATCAAATCAATGCAAAGGATCTCCATTGGTCTACTTTGCCAAAGCAAGTTTGAAATGAAACAAAAATGTACATATAATAATTAAATATCAACTAGAACACATTTCAAGATGGCAATAGTAGAGTTTAACTAATCTCTCTCTCTCTCTCTTACTTCTACTCAATCAGCAATCATCGATACTGCCAACTGTTCCTTTCTCTGCATTTGTCAGTTGTTATTTCAGTGCAAAATCAATGCCGCCCTCCTCCAGCCCATTCACCTCCATTTATCATCACATCCAGCACCCAGGGTTACTTCCCCTGATCAGAGGTCCCGCTCCACATCCCATCATCCAGATCTTAAGCCAACTCTTTTCACTTCTTTATCACCACCACCACCACCATCATTGTCTAGACTTCATCAGGGAATATTCCTGTACAACTCATTGCATCACTACCCCCGTAAATTGATGATGTCACAATGGGGTCTAATCACTAAAGACTCCCATGCAAAACTCTGTTGTGCACCGTGTCAATAAATGTATTTGATCACTCTCAACCACCAAGGAGAGCAAACGTAATCACTGAGTGTTGAGGTAATTTAGAGATGAGATAAAAGTAAAATTGTAATTTAGTGCAGAATTTTAGTATCTGATAATAATTTAAAAGCTTTTTGTAAGACTTGCCTGCCTTAAGTTTTAGATGTGTTTTTTATTGTATGAACATTGTCAATGTTAAACATCCTGAATGTCTGCACGAAATTAGCTCATGACGCTGGATATTATTATTATTATTATAAGCCATATTGCTTGAACCCTGAGAGAAGTCAGGTGGACAGTGAAAGCAGTAGGAAAGAAGAGAGTTGTGACGATGAAATATGATATGCCTGTGTTAGGTGTGTGTGTGTGTGTGTGTGTGTGTGTGTGTGTGTGTGTGTGTGTGTGTGTGTGTGTGTGTGTGTGTGTGTGTGTGTGTGTGTGTGTGTGTGTGTGTGTGTGTGTGTGTGTGCTTGCTTTACTATATTCGTGGGAATACAGTATACTTGTGGGGTCTGCACAGCCTTGTGGGGCACAAAATGCTGGACCCCACAAGGTTAAAGGGCTGTTTGAGGGTTAAGACTTGGTTTTAGGATTAGGGTTAGAATTAGGTTATGGTTAGGGTGAGGGTAAGGGTTAAGGTTAGGCATTTAGTTGTGATGGCTAAGGTTAGGGTAAGTGGCTAGGGAATGCATTATGTTAATGACTAGTCCCCACAAAGATAGTGAAACAAACGTATGTGTGTGTATGTGTGTGAGTGTGTGTGTGTGTGTGTGTGTGTGTGTGTGTGTGTGTGTGTGTGTGTGTGTGTAAAGATATTTTGAAAGTTGAGACCTGAACTATCAGTAAATCTGAGAGAAGAGGCTCAGAGGGGATTGATTCAAAGGAAAAAAAATAGCACTGACATCAAATACGAGTGTAAAAGGAGAAGTGGCCAAATGAAAGTACCTGAAACATGGCAGAAGAAATTAATTTGAAACCCTTTCATGGCAACTACTCAGGGTATTTGATGTAATCTTGTACCTCATTTAACTGTTCTGACTTGACAAAAAGCTGGCACTGACAGAGGGCATTTGGTGAGACAGCTGTGACTCTGAAAAACAGATGTCAGTTGTGTTAGGAGACACATGGGAACAGTCTTTGATGTGCTTTACAGTCCCACTCTGCATTCATCTTTCTGCCCATGAAGATGTACAGGCATACTTGTGTAAATACGACCACAGTTTAACTTGCAGTAGAGAGAAAAAAACATTAACAGATGAATTGTGTTGTGTTATGTTGAATATGTCATTGAAATATTTGTCATAATAAGACTGTGTTGCTTTTTATTTAATGTAAAAATCAGCGACAAATATACATTTGGTTTCGATTTAGAAAATTTGGATGGTGCAACAAGGCAGGTCGATAGTTACGTATTGTAACTCCAGATTCTATGAGTATAGGCACAGCCCTCTCAAAGAGGTTACACACCAACCAGGCGGCCGGCCGTCAGCAGAAAAGGCAGTCGGACTGATCAGTCGGGTCCCCGCGGTCCAAAAAAATCCTCAAAACACACTGAGGCGACGCCAACTTGAGCGTACGCTCTGCGCGAAACGTAATATGTCTCCATAGCAGCAGGCGGCAATTCTCTGTATTGTTTCCCAGAAAATGAAAACCGGCAGCTGATAGGACGAACGCATCACGTGGCTCTTTTTTCTCCGTGAATTCACAACCAGACTGTCATGGCGGCTTGTTCAGAATACGATCTCATATTGTACTAAAATAGTTCACCGAAATGGGTTTCTGAAAACATTTTAAGCGAGAAATAGGCCATATCTTCATTTCAGATCGACAAAGGTCAGTTTCAAAGATTTTCGTCAGATTTTGAGAGGCTCATCCGCTCGCCATTTCCAGGTGAGTCCCGACTGCCCTGTCTCCGACTGAGCATGTCGGGTTGGCCAAACTAAAGGCCGACAGCTCCTCCGACGGACGACAACACGGAACACACCAAACAGACTCGAGTCACTGACCTCGCCAGACTGTCCAACGGCCGATTATCAGGTTGGTGTGTCAGCACCATTGATATTGGGGTTATCCCTTCACGCATGCGCAGTCGTGAAGATTTTCTTTCGCGCCCTGTGCCCCTGCACAGGCCTCTCTTACGTCCACAGATACTGTATATTACAGTGGCGCGACCAGAGATCTGCTCCCAACATCAGCATTTTTCTTCAGCCAATGTTGGTGAAGCAGGTGGCCCGAATCTTAGAGAGCTGTGCCTATACTCATAGAATCTGGAGTTACAATACGTAACTATCGTTCTATTTTGTATAGGCTTCGCCCTCTAAGAGCTATTGGGTTAAGGGCGAAGCTAACGTAGTCAACGCCACCTGCGACACAAGGTCCACAAGCAGAACATAGACTAATTCATCTTCCTATTTCCACTGAACAAGGTTTAATGAATCAAAACACATTTTTTGATGACAAAAAAACATGTCATCATCATGAGTAGGCCTACTGATCGTGATGCCCATGTCATGTGGATTGCGAAAATATTTTATGGTGACAAAAATTAACATCACAATTAATAGCTGCAAAAAACCCTGCATTCCTCCAAGCCACTTAAGTGCAAGAGGATGGAGACAGCAGCAAAACCAAACCTGACAGCGCATCATCTGCCATCAAGTGTGGATAAAACTGCGTGAGTCATGGGGGACTCAGACACACCGTGCAGATAAAAACGGATGAACGGGCACGGGGATGCCCAGGAGGCCGCTGCGCAAATGTCGTTCACCGTCACGCCGCTGAGGGAGCCGCGGACGTTGGCAGCGCTCTCACGGAGTGCGCCCGAATGCTCTGAGGGGGGTTCCAGTCCCAGGCGTGGGTGATAGCTTCACACAGTCAATGAGACAGACGCTGCTCCGAAAGAGCTGTACCTTGTGTGCGTTCTCTGGAGTTAACGAACAGCCGCTGTGTTCATCTGATGTCTGTCGTGCGTAAAACATACTGGAATAACGTGTGCACCTGGCAGGTCGGTGAGACACCTCCTCCACGTCGTTGTTATGATAACTCCCTCGCCCGAAAGGGTTGTTAAAACTTTTGGTGTGACAATGGATTTGGCTGTAAAGTGGCTGCGCTCCCGTCCCCTCTAATGGAGAGGAGCGCGCATAAATCACACAGCCTCTTAGCCAACGTTAAGGCGAAAGAGGAGCGCCATTTTTAGTGACAGCATCCTGAGAGGGGCTTGTGCCAGAGGCACGAAAAGGAGGGTTCCTTCAGAGCTCAGAGCACCAGGGCTAAAACCCATTCAGGTGTGAGAAAGCGCACACCAGGTTTCTGTCATCCGACCCCTTCCAAAAACGTTTTACCAGGGGGTGCGTAAAAACTGACCTCTCTCTCCGTAGCCCTCTATTAGGGGAATGAATTAAGGGAATGCTACTCGGCATTCGCACAGATCATGCCCGCTTTGGAGGAGAGAAAAGTGGTGCTCCTCTCCTGGGACGGAGACAGTCGCCGTAACGGGACTCGTAGTCCTCCGCCGTTAAAAGCTTCAGTCCTCCCAACGGGGAGGAGGGAGAGCCGGCGAAGGAACCGTCTTCGGGGGATCGAGTCAGCGGACTTGTGCCCGCCAAAGAGGGCGATAACCTTACCTTACTCGACTGTCCGCTGCCATCGTCTGCTGCTTCAGTTCCTCCGGTGGTAAGCAACCGCAGAACTGCCGGTGGCCGGCAGGGTGCCAGAGGGCCGGCGGCAGGATGCAGCCGGTCGGTGGTCGGTACACGGCGGACACCAGTGTTCTTCGAAGTCTTCAAACTGCTTGTCGCTGAAGAAAAAATGGGAGCAGATCTCTGGTCGCGCCACTGTAATATACAGTATCTGCGGACGTAAGAGAGGCCCGTGCGGGGCACAGGGCGCAAAAGAAAATCTTCACGACTGTGCATGCGCGAAGGGATAAATCCAATAGCAATAGCTCTTAGAGGGCGAAGCCTATACAAAATAGAACTGCTTGGTTCTTTCTGGAAATGATTGTTAAGATTTACAAAGAATATGTAACATTTCCTCTCTAACTTGGATGTTTTGGGACAGATTGTTGGGAATTTGCTATGGACAAAGTACACACAGCGATACTCTGGTAAGAGCAAATTACGCTTAACCATGTATCAAGCTAATTTAAGTAGCTCACGTTACTGTATCGTCTCAACAGTTAACTTCATTTAATATTGTATGTGGCGTTTTCTTTTGCGGGGTGCAAATGTTCTACCAAAACAAGTTCCTTCCCAAGACTATTTTGCAGAGCCCTAAGCCGCCCAAGACGATTTTGATTGGTTTAAAGAAATGCAAACAACCCAGAGCATTTTTTCTCCTATCCAGGAATGTTGTGTGGTGTAGCCAGATCTTCCTCTGATGCACTGTGGAGATAGGTCTGGCAATGCGAGACCAACCACCTGACAGGGGGCACGGGGTGGCATTGGCCACCAATGAAATATGGTATATGGTACACACATTTTCTTATTGTATATAAAATGTGTATTGTATTCTGATATACATTTTATTTAAAATAAAAACAATTGACATTAATAAGAATGTGATGTTTTATTTAGCAGAATTACATTGTGTTGTTCTATCCTATCTAAAATTCCTTATATTTCTAAGCAGATTTTCTATGCTGTATTGTGATAAAATGTCAAGGGCAAACTGACGTTGACTCTTAATAATCAAATCACTTCCATGTAGCTGCTTCAGTTTCAGGGTCCTGGTTATGTGGATGCTGGCCCAGGCTTAAATATGTTCCACATCAGCTGCAGCCATCTTTTTTCGAAATTGTTTCAACAGCGCTCCTCTTTATGACCTTTGTCTCAAACCCAGCACATATCAGTTAAACGGTTGTGATTGGCCCAGCAGATCTCAAGTTACTGGAAAGCTGTCCGCAGCAGAGAGTGACCAGACGCGTCTGCCAGAGCAAATAAAACATGAACTCACAGATTTGTCTTGTTCCCGTCCTCTCTGTTACAGCTCTCTTCCACATTTTCAACTCTGTTACTGAGCCGTTCAGTTTCAGTGCTTTGTATGGAGAAAGTAGCATGTAGGGTCATGATTAAGCAAGCAAAACCAGAGCATGAATTATTGCTGATTAATAAAGCACAAATCAGTCTTCCTTGAGACACTGTGACTTGACTAATTACCAATTAGCCAGGACCTGATAGTGCTAGCTCTGCATGCTGTCTGTTGCTGTGTGTTGTCATAAGATGACCCTGGTGGCATTTTATATGTTGCCTGTTCTGCTCTAATAACCCAGAGGGTGAAATATGAAATTATAGAAACAAATCTGTGCTTACTTCTCACACAATAATCCATCACTCAACAGATTCCACTGTCATGCTGTCAGTGACATTTTTTAAGACCATTAATTTACATTTTCATGCATTCTGCAATCATAATCTAAAGTTTTTTTCAAACACTAACTCTGTTTCACCTGAGGGTTTCACTAATACCTGGAACAATCATTATCATCCCATAAGGTTTTTATGTAATGGAAATGATGTTCACTGCTCCAGTAAATAGGAAGGACCTTAGATACGACCTGGCAAGGGGAGATATTTATAGTCCGCTCAGCTCATAGAACCCTTTGGCTCAGACAGCTACAACAAGCCAGAAAGCTAACATTATGCAAGCAAGATTTGACTTCAATAACATTGTTGTACGGTTGACAATCAGTTAATATAATTTGACAAGACAAGCTAGCTATCAGCCATGTCATTGTCCCTAAAACAATATCAAGATTTCCATGAACGAATGCAGGACTTGTACTGTGCTCTATTTTTGTTTCAGCCTAATATTAACAGTTTTACTTTTTCTACCACTGCCAATACCAAAATCGTTTTACTGTATGCTAGACCAGTTTTAGTCCATGAAAATTCATTACTTTTAGTAAAAATGTCTTGTCATGAATTTTGTCAGCTATTTTTCTAATGTAGTCTTATTCCTGTGTTAAATATCATTTCAGATAATATTAAACATTTCAGATAATCTATTTTCGCCAAAATGTTTAGATAACAGGCACTCAACTGTCCTACTCTAACAACAGGCATGTGAGCTAAGCACAGACTCCATTTATGGACTAACGTGCACGAATGACACATACTCAAAAACACACATATATAGGCTATGTATATACTGTATATATTATAATAATAATAATAATAATAATAATAATAATAATAATAATAATAATAATAATAATAATAATAATAATATGGGGCGCCCTGGTAGCTCACCTGGTTGAGCGTGTGCCCCATGTTATAAGGCTCAGCCCTTTCGTTTAGTGCGTTCGAATCTTAACAGGGGCCCTTTGCTGCATGTCATCCCCCCCTCTCTCACTTACCCCTAATCTCTCCTTTGTTGCACTTTAATCACATTATGAATGTAATGTAGGCCTATGTAATGGTAATTAACATTAAAGAAAATTGTACATACACAAAGCTATATGCATGAAAATTCAAAAAGTTTGTGAACTGAATCTTAAATTAAACACGTTCTACAAAAACGTAAAACCATGAAATAAACCTGCATTTTAAGACGTTTTTTGTCACATTTACATGCCGTTACCGTATTAGCTTTATTACTTCACCTAATTCATTTTGTGATTTATTTTTTCAATTTCTTTTTTTGATTTTAATGTTGTTTTGTTATTTTGTCGTTTGCAATATAAAAAGTTAAATAGCCTAAATATAAAAATAGGCCTAGGCTATAGAAGTACATGTGCGTTGCTATATATTATAATCCCGATCTTTCACCATGTAGGGTTTAATTGGAGGGCCGGGGTCTCTTTCTCCTAGCTGGTCCCCGGGGAGCAGGGGTGTGGAGCGGGGCAGGGAGCAGCACCTGCCCCCTCTGTGCTTCACTTCCAGGCAGCCGAGGAGCACACAACAAAAGGAGATGCAAACTGACGCCACTCCAACAATGAAGGTGCTGCGTCAATCTCGTTGAGGGGGAGCAAGAAAATTACCGGAAGTAATTCGATTTTACTTTCAAAATAAAAGTTTTTAGTTAAAGGCTCTGCTCAATTACTTATCCTATTAGCCTTATTAGATTTACAATTAAGAGGTCCCCTAAAGAGGTCGCCCTGTAGCTCATATAGCAACGTAACACTGTAAAAAGTATACGCACATGAAGACCAAAACTGTTTGATTGGTTGATTTATTCGTTGCTGTATTTTTTAAACACATACAAACAGTGAAATGTTGCAGTCGGTGGTGTGGGATAAGCTTGAGAAGAAAGAACAAGTCCTTGGCAAATATTTCACTTGTTATTCACAAAGCTTTGAACTTGGCAAAAAAAACAACTAACTAAACCTTAGATAAAACAACCCAAATGTGCTGTCAATATTACTACACAGTGAGACGGAATACAGCATAGACACACACTGCTGTACTGTTGCTTATGGGCTTTAACCGAAACTCAAGCATGTTGCACTTTGGGTCACAGTCACAGCCCAATCAGCGTTATCAGCGTTTATTTCAGAGGCTAATGGGAAACACGTGATGGCCTATCACCCCTTACAGTCTGGGTGTGGCTAATTGATTGCAAATACTGTTGTGGAGTTTTTCAAGATAGTGACATGCTTCTTTATTGACAGGTGTTTATTTCACATTATAAAAAGCATACTATAAGTGTGATCGACTGGCATTCCTCCTTAAGGCCGCATGAGGCTACTGTGGTATCTGAACAGTTCATAACTTTATATACATTTGTACTTAAGATTTTCTTGTAAGGGATTCCTTTGACCCTTATCCTACTTTTACTGAAACATCTGGAAACTGTTAACGTGAGCAGAAGAGCCCTCTTGGACAGAAGAGTCCTTATTTGGAGATGAGCCAGAAAAGAAGGTATCATTGGTCAGTTCTGACCCAATCATGTTAATGCAATGCACAGAATATATACCATATGCACACAAAGAAAAGGCAGAACGACTTATGGAAGAATTGGGTTGGTTGTTCTCCAAGCTCTCTGCAGGAGTTTGTTAACATTGATGCTGAAAATCTTGAATTAGAATAAAACCTTTTATAATCAAGAACAGTGTCGGCGGATTCCTCTTCACAGCATTACTATTAAAAGTCACCACACTACAACACTTTAGTAGCCTACACATCCTTAATAAACAATAATGTATGACTAGCCTTCTCATGAATGTAGCTTTGAAAACATTTCATTGGAAGTTATAAGACTGACCAGTTGGTGTGTTTAAATTATAAATGATTAGGCAGGCGTTTTATTATGTAATACAGAGACCGGAAGTTCTTTTGCTGTATTTTCGCGGCTTTGAGAGAGAGAGAGAGAGAGAGAGAGAGAGAGAGAGAGAGAGAGAGAGAGAGAGAGAGAGAGAGAGACTACTAAAATTTCAAAAGGAGAAGAGAGGACAGCGCATCCACATAAGGAAGGTAGAGAGAGAAGGAGGGGAACAGTAACAAATCGCTTCTATCATCCGAGACACGGTGCTGGTGTAACCGACGTAGCTAGCAGCATCACCTCGCCTCCTGCGGACCTGCGCATCATCCGCGGCTCCGTCTCAGCTGCCCCGGGAGAAGACTTATCCGAATCTCAACAAGGTAAACAAACCCACACCTCTCACCAAACACTGTCTTATTTATTTAATTCCCCCTGTGTTTTTTTTCTTGCTCAATAAGCGCTGAAAAACAACGAGAGATGCGGGATTGGAAATGTTGAAAGCTCGGCTGTTTCACCAATAGCCTACACTATGAATGGGTATCCCGCTTATTAGTATTTTTGACGCAATAGCTCTAATGTTACATTGCGACGAGTAGCCAGTTAGCGTTGCAAAACGTGTTTTCCCTAACGTTAAGCTGTGAACGTTACGCCAAACTTTACAATACATTTGGCAATGTAATTAAATCTGACAATTTAATACACCTTATAACATGACTTCGCCTGTCTTCGCGTCGGCTTAAATTTAATTAAGTTAACGTTACACTTCAACCGGGAATGTCTATAGCCTAGTTAAGCCCAGTGAATGAACAGACATGAGTTAAAGCTTCTGTTGTTTGCTGAATATGTCGAGCACACCAAATTATCTGTTTTAACGTCATGCTATTCTACAACGGTATTCTACGTTCAAAGCTGGCTATATATATATATGATGTGCAGAGGACAGGATGTAGATTAAATGAAACCCATGGAGGGTTTTTGAGTTTGTGTTTCACTTTAATTGAATTCAATATGAAGGCTAAGATCAAGATGATGTGTGATGATGTGAGGTGCATGCATGTTACAGCATGGAAACATTTCTTTACATTTAGAGAATGGGTTTCTAGTTACACACAAGATCATTCCCCCCCGTGTGATTTTAATATATCTGTGCTAAGGCAATGCTGTAATAATTATCACTATAATAATTTTGTACTGCTCACCACATCAGTGACTAGTGTAATCACAAGGCTCATGTTCTCATCTATTGTTATCCACTGTATGGCGTTGACATCTATATTCTTTGCTATAATAATAAGTTACACTCATATGAACTTGTAAGACTCAAGCAGGTCTTAAATAAGTGCTATAAATAATATCTGTAGCTCTGACACATGACAAGATTCGAGTTCAAGATTGGGTCATCACATATGTGCAGTAATCACACAATGTGTTGGCAGCTGTACTAATGAAGGCTGTGTCTATATACGGTTTCACTGTTTCCCTTCTACTTATAGTGCACTGTACACTTTTAACAGGCTATAATATTAATATATGATTGCATAGTACTAATTTCCTAAAAAACTGCTCTAATGGGTGTTACTCTTTGGTTCACTCCTATAATAGATTTTTGTTTATATTCTGGCATTAGGTGTTTGATCACTGGCAGGAAGATGCACTGTAGTTGAATCACTTTGAAACGGACCACATTGTTACCATTAACTAGTATCAGTGGTGTCTTTAATGTTAAAGCTGTTGAAGGTTGCTGTAGGCTTTTGTAAGGACAATTATTTCCCCAGGTTAGGCTTAAAGGAGAACAATTGAGAGTCGTTTTAATGCATTTTTTTATAGCCATTTAGATCTTTACACTATTAAACCGCCAAGAAATCATTCACTCACCATGAGTCATATTCATATTGTATTCACTCATGTACAGTACACACAGTTAACCAGAATTGAATGATTCATAGTTTAGATATCAGTGAACAGACAAGTGATACATCATACACTAACTATGCAGCAGCTGGCTTGTCAGATCCTAGAAGAATAAAAAGCAGTGCTTGTGAAACACTGTACTTGCTGTAAAAAACTGAACAACGATGCAAAGCTGTAGAAGACGTGTTGAGTGATGTTATAAGCTTAGAGCTGTCATTTGGAGTTTGGCAGTGCGTGATAGTTTAATACTGTGACATGATATACTGTAAAGGGCAGGCAAGGCTGTAGGATGTTGAGTTGCAGAAATGAAAGGTGACAGTTAATGGCTACATGTAAATGGATGCAATAATGTGACCAATAATCTGGTTTACGTATGACCCATACCTGAAATGGAGAAAAATGTTGCTAACTGCATTAGCACAACGGTACTTAAAGGTAGAAGTTGAGGATGTCTTGTTCTGACAGCACTGTTTTTATATTATATTGCTGCCGAGAAAGTGACATTTCAAAAACCAGCCTTATTTTGTGCAGAGGGAAACTGCTTAGCTCCATTAAAAGAGAAAAAAAGACACCTTCCACCTCCAAAGCCATCTTATTTGCCTGTTTAAAGATATGTTTATACTATTAACGTTACATACTGTGATGAAAAGCCTGTACATATTCTGCTCTGATTCTGAATCAGAGTATTCCTTGAGGCTATATAATGAAAGCCATTTAGGAAGATCATGATGTGCATAGTTGTGAGTTAATCCTGACATAATGAGATCATTACCAATATTTACTTTTTGCGGCTTATACTGATTTTATTATTTTTGGGTGTTTTTAAAAGGGTAAAAAATATAAGGTATTTTCACACCCAAAGTTCGTTGCTCTGGTCCAAATCAGAAGAATCTTGATCTTGACCAGCGCTTATTAGTCAGATGTGTCTGGGGCGGGAGCAAGAAATTAAATACAGGAAGAAGGTTCTAAGTTCTGGGCTGGTGCATATTTCTTGCATCTCCATGGTCAAACCAGCTCATTTCATTTAAATAATTTTTCGGGCATTGTTGACGTCTGTCTCCAACATTAGCGGCAGCTGGTTTGACCACAGAGATGCGAGTGACGGCGAGCTTGACCTCAGTCTATTCCTGTGAGAAAAACCTCGCAAGCTGCTACATATTGCATGCTCTGCCGCATCGCAGATTGCAAAGCCAGGGTTTTCCCTGGGTTTTTAGAGTGTTAAACGCTCATTTGCACACTAGTGACGTTATTGCGCAATTATTTGCATAAAGCTTAGTGGTTGTCAGTTGCAGCGAGGGAGAGATCACTAAAGCAAAACTTGGAGGAGCAGCCTGTCACATAAAGTAAGTAGCATCTGGCTTAGGACCCTTGGTGATCAATCGTTTGAGACCGTAGCACCTAAGCCTTGTAATGCTCTACCTCCACCCTTACGATCTGCTGTATCTGTGGACTGAAATCAGATAAAAGACCTACTTTTTTAGACAGGCATTTGGTTGACCTGTCTGCACTTTATGTGTTATTATGTCATTTTAATTTTGTATTGTGCTTTCATGTATTATGTCTTCTTGTATGTTTTTTTTAATGTGATTTTATCTGTGAAAAGCACTTTTTTAAATACAGTATCTCACAAAAGTGAGTACACCCCTCACATTTTAGTAAATATTTCATTATATCTTTTAATGGGACAACACTGAAGAAATTACACGTTGCTACAATGTAAAGTATTAAGTGTACAGTTTGTATAACAGTGTAAATGTGCTGTCCCCTCAAAATAACTCAACACACAGCCATTCATGTCTAAACCGCTGGCAACAAAAGTGAGTAAACCCCTATGTTAAATTCCCATAGAGGCAGGCAGATTTTTATTTTTAAAGGCCAGTTATTTCATGGATCCAGGATACTATACATCCTGATAAAGTTCCCTTGGCCTTTGGAATTAAAATAGCCCCACATCATCACATATCCTTCACCATACCTAGAGATTGGCATGGTTTTATTTCAGTTAGCCTAATAGCTGGTTTGATTTGCATTGAGAGATGATTTTATGGAAAGTACCCCATGCCAATCTCTAGGTATGGTGAAGGGGATGTGATGATGTGGGGCTATTTTAATTCCAAAAGCCAAGGGAACTTTATCAGGATGCAACGTGTAATTTCTTCAGTGTTGTCCCATTAAAAGATATAATGAAATATTTACTAAAATGTGAGGGGTGTACTCACTTTTGTGAGATACTGTACATGTACTTACTTACTTACTTACTTACTTTATCTGTCTTTTATTTATTAAGTCCCTGACCCTTACATCTATATTGCGTGCTACTCAAGGCTGCTATCGATCCACTGGTGGAATGGAGCAGACTCATCTATGGTCACATGACATGCTTTGAGCTCGGGTGGAACAGTAAAGCCTTCTCAAACCTTTCTCATTCATAGAAGATGCATGTGCCCAGCTTGCTCAACAGCTCTTTGTGTTCTAATAGGCGGTGAGACCAGAGAGGTCAATCCCAGAAAGATATGAGCCACATCACCCTGTCATGACTGCTGAACCTCTGTGCTGCTCCAAAGTGGCAGATAGATGTGGAGATATGGAGCTGGCAGAAGGAGAATTCTTTGTTCTGCTCAGAGAAATCTTCCTGATAGTTGTTCTAGGAGCACATCTACCAAGGGAAACAGCAACTGCTGAAATGTGAAATTCCACAGTCAAATTCCACAGCTTTTTTTTGTATTTTTCATTTATGCTTTTATAGTAAACAGATGGCATTTATACAAATTTGCACCCCAAGAACAGCTTTTGGCTGGGTACTTCAGTGCCCACTCTCTTGGTTAATGGTGTGTTAACGTACTATAACTTCAGATCCAAATATGTCTAACAGCTGCAATGGCGTTCAACAGTGACAGAAATTAATCATAGATATTAGGAACAAATTACAGGGGAAAACACACTATTCAGTGTTGTTCTCTCTAGCAAACTGTCTATGCACGGTAAACAATTGATTTGATTGGCTCAATTGAGTGAAGGAGCTATAGCCGTGACCGCAGGGTAAAGAAACAATGCTCCATGAAGATTATTATTTATTAGGGGCATAACTTGTTTTGGTGAAACATTTGCAGCCCGCAAAAGAGAACGCCACATACAATATTAAATGAAGTTAAAGGACAATTCCGGCGCAAAACCTATTTCTGTTATTAACCTAGGGGTTAATAATAGATGTGTACCCACTCAATCGCTCTCTGGGACATGTTTTCATGCTAATCGAATGTGTTTGTAGCTTGAAACAAGCTAGCACGGACTGCTGATTAGCTTACAACTCTAGTATTCAGGGCACAGGGAAAGTAAAAACAAATCGCTATTTATACCACCACCAAAAAGGCTCAAAATATCACCACACTTCAACGGTAGCATAATTAATCCCTAAATGTTAACCGAAGCATTGAGAACTTTGTAAGTGTACAGACAGTTTATTAAAAAGATAGATTATATCTATTATTGCGTTCTCATATGCAGACGGCCGCCATTTTGGGAGCTACTGTCTTTCTAAACTATCTTTTTAATAAACTGTCTGTACATTTACAATGTTCTCAATGCTTCGGTTAACATTTAGGGACCCTCATTATACTACAGTTGAAGTGTGGTGACGTTTTGAGCCTTTTTAGTGGTATAATAAGCGATTTGTTTTTACTTTCCCTGTGCCCCGAAAACTAGAGTTGTAAGCTAATCAGTGGTCCGCGCTAGCTTCTTTCAAGCTGCAAACACATTTGATTAGCATGAAAACATGTCCCAGAGAACGACAGAGTGGGTACACTATCTGTTATTAACCCCTAGGTTTGTTTTGCGCCAGAATTGTCCTTTAACTGTTCACACAATACAGTAATGTGAGTTATTTAAATTAGCTGTATACATGGTTAAACCTCATTTGCCCTTACTAGTGTATCTCTGTGTGTACTTCGTCCACAGCAATCCCACCAATCGGTCCCAAAATGTCCCAGTTAGATAGTAAATGCTGTAAACATATCTTAATAAAAATAATTTTTGTAAATTCTTTGTATCTTTACAGTCATTCCCTGAAAGAACTAAGCAGGCCTCCCTTGTTGCAAGATCCAATTTTTGTTGGAGTTTTTCTGTGCTGGATGTCAGGCTTCCTGGAATTGTTCTTCCGTTGATCCAGACTATACAACCCATAAAGCATTTAGGATGTGGATTTCATGGGATGATTGTATTTCAAGCAGAGCTGTAGTCTATGAACAGTACCTGGGCGTAGGAGGCAGGCGCCTCTAGATGCTGCATGCCGTGGAGTTGGGCCAATTTGGGCAGTTTACTGCAGAGCGGCGCTGTGAAGGGAATTACATTTCAGTAACTTTGAACATGGGTGGGAGGGGGACACGGCCGACGGCGCACACTGTTTGTTTAACGTTATGAGATTAATATATGGCAGTTAGTCTCAAAGAAAACTAACACTAATATCAAGCAAACAAAATAAGTGAGCTGAAAAAGATGAGTCAAAATGTAAACACCTAACCAAAGATACTAAACCATCTCTGTTATAACCTCACTGCAGGTAAAAAGTCATGGTTTAGAGGCGCATGGACAACGACAGGGACAGGGTTGGTGCATTCAGGTGCACCTAGTAAAGTCCTAGAAACTTAAGCTGCTGTTGGAAAGTACTTGTCTGCCATCTAGTGGCTTTTCTTTTTGTTGTTTAGCAGTTTGTTCCCAATTGACTAGTGAAATAAGTTATTGTTATTACACTTTATTATTTAAATTTGACCACATGATCTTCGTGTGGTACATTTAAAAAAAAATTAACATACAGACACCATTTTCTTTTTAGAGAAGAATTAATAATGTATGTCAGTTGGCAGGGCATACAATCACCATCTGTTGATCTTTACGATTAAAGACTTTGTTTAATTGAACTATGACCTTAAAATTAAAAGTCAAATTGAATAGCGACACTCCTATTATTTATTATCAATAATTTATCAGATATTTGTCACAGGTCACCGTTATAGCAACACATTTATAATTTGGGTTACTTAGTACCAATGTAGTTTTAAAGTAGTGCCACCAGCAGTTTTTACTTATACAGTCAAATATCTCAACAGGGTGGATTACACTAAAATTGTTCTGTTACCCACGTGATGAATTGTAATAGTTGGTAAACTTTTTATCTAGTGCCATCAACAAGTCTTTATTTGTCTGATACTTTGGCTCATGACCAAATACCTGCAAACTAATGCCATTCCCTTCAAACTTTCTTTATGGTGCTAATTAGCAAGTGTTAACAAACAACAAACACATTCTAACAAAGAATAGTGCAACGAATCAAATATAAAAAACAAGTATTACATAAGAGTTGAAAGGTATGTCGTTTAACAATAGCGTTTTTAGATAGTAGAAGTTCACGAAAGCAATCCAACTTGGTAAAAAAAGACAATGCTGCTCTGCCAAATGTCTTCAAAGGAATGAAACGTTGATAATAAAGAACAATGATTTAATAGTGATAAAGGGATGGTGCACTCCCAGGCCGGTGGGCAGTTGTATCCACGCTAACGGCTCCTATATTGGTCTTTGCTCCAGTCTGGCACCGGACACCCTGCGATGCCATCCAGCTCTGCACGCTATTTAGGATTCACAACGAGGAGCGACGCGTGCGGCCGTGGGGGCATGCACAGGCAGGCGGGGGCACAGGTGGATGATGTGTGTGTGTGTGTGTGTGTGTGTGTGTGTGTGTGTGTGTGTGTGTGTGTGTGTGTGTGTGTGTGTGTGTGTGTTAGTGTGAGCGCCTGTCCTACCAAAGCAGAGAATTAGCTCCACACATTATAGTTCATTATAGGCTAACTCTTAAATATATTTGGAATATCTATTGAAATATTCACATTTTACATGAAGGGTGTAATTCAATATAGAACCGCCACTGCCCTTTAAACATGTGCATGCATTTAATGTGCAAATTGCTGTTAGGTGTGCTGTGAATGTCATTATGAGTTATATGGACAAAAGATGTATGCATGTAAAATGTGGTAAATTGTGTTGGTGCAAACTGTCTGACTAATACATGCACTTACAATACAATACAACAAAAATATTTATTAATTTAATGATTAAATAAGGTAGTGATTATAACCTCAATTATAACTTGCCTCCTGCTAGTTGTACTACAGCACTTACTTTTAAAAATAAGCATATGCCTATTTTTGAAAATATTTTATATCGCTTTTCGGTGTTGTAGTTTGTAGACGGTCCCTAAGCACTCAGCCATATTCACTGTGTTCACTCAAAAGGAATCAGTTCACATGGCAAGGCACTTGTAATGACATCTCAAACCAACACTCACACCCATCTCGTTAAATTATGGACGCTTGGTCAGGTGGTTTTGTTGTTCTTATTGGCGCTAAAATTCTCCTTTAGCGCTTTAAGTAAACACGCTTGTTTGTGACTATTGCCGTCCCTTTAGCGCCGTCCATTTAGCGCTTTAAGTTAACACGCTTGGTCGGGAATATTGCCGTCTCTTTAGCGCTATAAGTAAATGCGCTTGGTCGGGACTATTGCCGTCCCTTTTGACGCAGTTATATTAAGGAAAAGGTCGTGGGTGTGCTTACGGTTCCGTGACACGCGGGAAGAACAGGACGGTTGTGTTTAGGAAAGGGTCGTGGGTGGGCGTACGGTTCTGTAACACGCGGGAGGAAAGAAAAAAACGACTATAGCAAGCGTGACAAGCAGAACGCAAATCCCGCTGTCCTGGGTGAAAGTCCTGTGTTTGACCCATCAACCACCCTAACCAACATTCTTATGCGGAACTTCGCCCTTACATACTACTCGCTAAATCCTATATCACTGCTGCTCTCCCTCATGCGTTACATGAACACCCTGAAAGACGCCTTTTTTGTTGCATCAGACACTGACAGCCACTGTCCAAACGTCCTTATTTTACGAGTTCGGAATGAGAACTGGTTGCTTGAACATGTTAAGAGGCTAAAAGTACCCTTAAAACCTGCCCCGTTTCAGCCGCCTGGGTGTGAAAGCTAACAGTAGCATAACTTGGGGTAGGCAACACCGATTATTTTCTTTTTTCTTGCTACTGACAGCACTACGTGACAACAAACAACATAGCTACGTGTTGAAATCGACCGGAATTATCCGTGTCTCTGTCAGTGGGGGTCCAGGGCCTTCTTAATGACGCTGACTGCAGAGGGGAAGAAACTGTTTTGTGGCGTGAGGTTTTGTACAGAAGAAGATACTCCAGCCCCTGCTGTTGGGGGCTGTAGGGCTGGAGCTGGAGGATGGAGTCACGGGGGATGGTATAATGATAATGTCACAAAAAAGTGTATTCTTCTTCAATACAATATAGAAGCAAAAATGACAGACATACAAACTGCTGTTATTCATTATGTCTTGACAGAATAGAAGAATCAATATCTCTGTAATCTACTTCCATCATCACCTGATAGGAGCAGAGTGAGGTTCACAGTTTGTTATACACTTTCTCAAAATGACTTTTAATTAGAGCTGAGTGTGTATCCCGATGTAAGTGTGGATGCAGTGTGCACATAGTGGGTCTGTGTATTCCATATTATAGTTTGGAATAGCATATGAACACTGTCATGCAGTCGTGTACGTGTGTGTTTGTGTGTGTGTGTGTGTGTGTGTGTGTGTGTGTGTGTGTGTGTGTGTGTGTGTGTGTGTGTGTGTGTTTAGTGTCTGGGATGACTTTCTGGAAGGCCCCTGGTGTCTAGGAAGTGTTGAGGCTGTAGATAGAAGTCTTCCATCAGCCTAGGTCCAAATTAAAACTCAGTGAAGCGCTGTGCAGGAGAACATGCTGCAGACTGCTAATATCAGGACAGCACCAGGGAGCTATCACACTGATAATGTTAGGTAAGCCAGCGCTGCACACCTAACCTATTGAGAAAACAGGACTAGACATATAACTGTGGTGCTATTATGACAAGTGTAGTACCATTCTATTAACAATAGATAACTAGAAGTTAAAGATACGTCTACCCAGCTAATCTTTAACAATGCTCAGCCGTTTTTTACACAAAGGAGTTGAAGTATTGCACTACACTACATGGTCCAGTTTAATAACAAAAGGTCCATGTGTCAGACACTTTACTATCTTGATGCCACGAGATAGTATCTTGAGGCCACAAGATAGTTATAATTAATTTTTTTGACAAAGTGGGACCAGGGGGGCTCCGTAGGTCTTAATTAAAATAGGCTCAAATTAAAAAAGATAAATAAAACAAAATAAAAACACTAGTGCATTCCTGTAGTGCATGTTTTAAATTTGCATCAGGATGAGTGTAAACAGCAGCAAGAAAATCCCTGGTTAATTCTCTAGGCAGATAATGTACAGTAAGCTTTTACATTGTACAGGCACCTTTCACCATTCACACACATTCACACACTGTGGCTGAGGCTGCTGTACAAGGTGCCACCTGCTCATCATAAACATTCACACACATTTACTGGAACAATTTGGGGTTCAGTGTCTTGCCCAAGGACACTTCAGCATATATGCCCCCCCATAATATGCCTTAACATTAAAAAATCTACATCAGAGAAACTATGTTCATCATTTTGACTAAGTTTGAGCACCAAGCATCATCGATGCAAACGAAGAGTTCTCCTCCCCTCGTCCCACCGGAGTCCTGGGCTCTCGGGATCCCAGAAAGGAGCCAGGTCTCTGCAAGATGTAGGCACAAGTGTATCAGATCTCTTGTTGCTTGGCCAGCCTGAGTCCTATTTAATCTATTGTATTATCCTGCGACTGGACATCAGCAGGTTGGGTAATGGAACAGCTAATTGTGTATCTGTCGCTGGCCATTCGTGCTCCTGTAACAAATCCTGCACAGTTGCTTCACATTGAAAGCCTTCAAGCAACTCCAAGGGCATAATCAATGTGAAAAGTGTTATGTTTCATTAACAGTGGTTTACCTCCACTGAAGAGAAAGCAGTATGTCTGTTAAACAGAGACTTCTAGCAGCAAAATGGTGCTTAGATAGAATGAGTGCAATAAAAATGTACATTATGCTCAGCTATTAGGCCACAGGTATTTCCAACACAGACATTTTTATGAGGTAACAGCCTTCATTTGGTCATGCCAGCCATGCCTACAGCCATTACTTGAAAACTGGCTTTTATTTTGAGAATTGACGGTAATACACTTACACAATTTTCGCTTACAACTTCTAATTATATATGCCAACAAGTTCAGGTCAAATTAATAGACTATTACTTTTGTGATTTGTTCTATGGTGCTACAAAGTGTTTAATATTGAAAAAATAAAGAAATAATTATGAAATAATCACATGAATAAATTGTGGAAAATATATAAATGAAACAATAGTTATTGAAATAATTTCAGAAATTACTAAAACCCAACATACTACTGATACTGAACCCCAAATTGCTCCTGATGCTGTGCCATCAGGTTTGTGAATGTGTGTGAATGTTTATCTGATGAACAGGTGGAACCTTGTATGGCAGCCTCGGCCACCATGGTATATAAGTGATACTTATTGTGCTAAGGAATTAAACGTAATGGCCGTGGTATGCGGTTATATATAATGGCTATGAACTCATCAGAATGCATGATTTGAGCAACACTTTTTATAATGTGATATTCATTATAATGAAGTATTAAGCATGAACGTTTAAGATAAATGTGAAGTGGAAAGTGGATGTTAACATGTCCTGTTTACAATAACCTTATGAGGCTGAGAAACCTGGATAAGGTAGAAGGGATACTCCTGACTTATCTGGGATATAAATGTAAAAAATAATCCTCTTTACTTCAGCCAAGCTTTGCTGAAACCTCATTTTACCTTGTATCATGATGAAAGTTATTTAAGTTCAAAGCTCCACCTTCCGTCACTTTTGGAGTGGTGATGAAACTAAAGTGTCTTCCTCTCACCTGGAAAAGCTGTGTTAAAATGTGATAGGCTTGGTATCTGCAAATATTGTGGGATTCTGAAGAATAACAAGGATTTAAGAGGCTGTATTCACAAAATATCCCAAGGCTAAAAGTAGCTATTAACGGGCCGAAATAGGAGGAACTTGGAAAATAAGGGCTTACTTTAGTGTTAAGTGCTTATTTTTTTTTTGTTCTAAGGGAAATTCACAAAATATTTGATCACTGAAATTAGCCCCTAAGTCTGAGAGAGTTTTGGGGTCCAGAGGGCTCCTTAAAGCATATTTCGATCAAAACAATCCAACATTCTATCAATACAACAATGTCAACAATTAGATGTCATTGTTTTGAGTGTAGTTGGAGAAAGACATGTTTCTAAATGGTGAGGTTACAGAGATATTAACTGCTGTCGTCACACAGCCATCAGCTTGATTAAACAGAAGTTCATTTATTTTCTAGAGCGATGCATATTTGTTCTATGCTTTTAAGGCAATTGTCTTTCAGTGTTTATGCTACCTCAGATTTTTGATGGGTATCAAGAGATTGTCCAATTTATGTTTCTCTTCTGAAATGACAGTGTTTTCACAGGTGATAGACATACTTCACTTTATTAAAGTGTAAATATGTATATCTGTTGTCTTATAGGATATATTGTATACTTTATATGTTATAGCTTCCAGGGATAGACTCTAATATACAATATTTTAAGCACTGGCACCACGGGTCCGGATTTCTTTTTGGTGGCCCAAGAGAGGCCAGAGAGAGAGGAGCTCACGACACGACAGGGCATAAGTAAACTTGTAACAGAGCACTGATTGTTATAAGTTAGGTTCACCATGAGGTGAAGGTAGAATATAAGAACTTTCTTGAGATTTGCGTGGTTGAAATCACCAGCAACAATAAATAGTCCATCCGGATGTGCGCTTTGTGCACCAGTCTGTGTTAACATATATGCACAGCCCATCTTCACGAGTCTTACCCGAAAACGCAGCATCTCTATCTGCTCGGAAGGCTAGCAGGCCTGGTAGCTGGATAGTCCGGTACACTGTTGTTCAGCCATGTTTCCACAAAAACAAAAACGCAGCAGTCTCTGAACTCGCGTTGGGAGTTTCATTGAAGTTGGATGTAGTCCAGTTTGTTGTCTAATGAGTGGACATTTGCAAGCAGGATGGATGTTACAGCCTAGGACAACCTAGCTCGAACTCCTGCTCTCGTTTTGCATTTCCGCTTTCTCGCACACCGCTTTCGATGTCCCCTTCCCTGGCTAGCGGCATCAAGCAACACCGCAGGCTGATGTGTTGGTCTCCGTAGCAGGCAAAGCTTGCGTAGTGTGTCGAGTATTCCGTCTGTAGTAAAGTTTCCTGCATATTCTCCGATCTGTACCAATGTATCCCGGTGGGGATACACTTGACTCGCATCGGGTAGTGACAGTCCCACCCCCTATGGGTGGGTTGAAAACATGCGGAACTAGCTGGCTGTAGTCTATAGCATCTGGCCGAGAAAGCCTCCGATGACGCAAAATGACAATTTTTGTGTCATCAGAGTTTTTTTTCGACACACAATACAGAGATCTCTCGTCTCAGGGGGACATGAGGGAGGGAAGCACGGTCATTCGAAAATACCACGGGGTTTCTACTGATACAAAGCTTAATGCTAATTGGTGAAGTATCCCTTTAATTAATTTTGACCATATGGCCTTAGCAATTTTCTTTTTTAAACTTTTTTTAAAAGTATTGGTTCATGCACCGTTAAAAAAGTATCGCTTTAGCACTGGTGTCGGGAAAAAAAACCAAACGATACCCAACCTTACTAACAACAACGGCGTTTCCGATAGCGCCATTGAACTGAAAGGAATGCTACGTCCTCCAGTCTCATTCTCAAGACAGACCTACTGGGGTTATTTGGTGTTGGAACCAGCAGTTGTGTTGTACCTGATTTTAACCAAAAGGGCCTCAGAGCATCTGTCTCTGAAAGACAAAAGACCATGCGGTCTCTCAGACAAAGAGGAAAATGGAAAATTCTAATCCATGTCTCCTCAGAAAAGAGGGTGAAGCCATTTCACGGCAATAGCCCGCAAGTCACACGTAGGTGTTACTGCACAAAATGGCCACAGGTCAGAGAACTCTGGTCTTCCGTCTGCAACAGCGCTTGTGCTAAAAACTTCCATTTTTGAAACAAAGTGGATTTAATTAAGGGATTCTGGAAACACACGTCGTGTTTCAACGCTGCAGAGAGAACAATGACATTCTCTAGAAGAAAATCGGACACGGACACCATTGTATTCTTCAAAGTCGACTCTGGCTTGTTCCCCGCTGCCCTGGGGATCAGAAAGCTTTTCTCCGCGCCCATTGACGAGCGGCCGGATTGCGTTCTGTTTTTTCCGTGGAAAGCTATTGGACAGACACGAACGGACTGAACACACAGTACGAAGGCTTAAGGTTTTCTAAGCAGAGGAATAGTGTGTTTTATTAATGTCAGTAAGGCTAATGCCGGCCACTTGTTACGCCATTAATGTGATTTGCGATTAATAATGTGCTATTGCTGCACGCTTGATTTATTAATCTGATTGAACTGCCGAGTCCAATCTGTTTGCTGTGAATGTACTGTGATCACGGTGCATTGTTTGATATGTTGTGTTGAATATTGCAGCTAGCTTGTTAAAACTGTAATTGCTATCTGCAAACTCCCCTTTCACGGAGTTGTAGTTATTGTATTGAGTGAGATAATCAGGTTTTCAAGGTGTCTTTCTTTCTCTGAGGGGCTTTCTTTCCTCTTTCACTAACCGCATATATACACACACACACATGTGAACAGCTGGCCAACAGCTAGTCACGGACGTTGAATAGCTACACAGCTAGCACATAGCGAAGTAGTTTAGTGTGTGTGTCTACAACTGCGCTCCTTGGAGTCAGCAACCCGTTAGTTGTAGAGCTAACAGCCTAGCTTAGTCATGTGGTATTGCAATGCAGCCCACTACCGCCCTCTTGAGGCTTTTGTGCAGCTAACACATAGCGTAGCTTCAATGAGCTAACGGCTAATGTGGGCGTGACCAAGCAACCCCCGGGTTTCGTCACCCCCCTCCTCCTCTCTCTCACACACACACACACACACACACACGTCTCATCACATGCTGGTTTGTTTTTGCTTTGTTTTTGTTGTAGTTTAAAAAGGGTATATTGGTTTTAATCAATCGAAGAATTATTGACCGGCAATGGATGATTTTGAAGTTAATAAATTATATTATACTTTAAATAGCAGTTGTCTGTGATTGTTTTGTGTATTCTGTTGTAATAATTGCTGGTTGAACACAGGTCAGTGCTCGAATTCCTTCCTTTTGTTCCTAGATTAACCAAGTTAAGATCTGTATTTTAAAGGGAACACCACCTAATGAGACTGTTTCATAGTTTGATTATTGGTCCCTGACTTCCAGGGTGGTGCCCCGTTTTGATTGTTTGTCATTTTGGTGATTTGTTATGAATGCACATATTCATAACTTTATTAATATTGATAAAACATCTTTGATAATTTGCCAATTATTGAATCTGTACCCTACGAATTCCCAACATTGGTGTCCTTCACCTGTGGAATCGAACAGATTAGAGCCTGACCAATGGACTTGGACTGTTCTGCTAACGATTGACCAATATTCAATTTTTGAACAAAATATAACACAAACATTTTAATAACTTTCTGCGAGGATACTTTAAATCTAGTTATCTGGTTTTATTTTGACTAAGGTAAATATGGAATAGGACAATTTGCAGTTTGAAAAAAGCTTGTCGGTTCTCCCTGGTGTACAAGCTATATAACAGCCACACTGTTTCTAAATGACCTGAAACATATCTTTGACATTTCTCTACTGCTCTGGCAAGAAATACACCAATAACAATATGTCTGTGATAAGTTAATATCAGCTGATAATATTGGCTGATCTATTTGTTAGGCTTTGTTATGGTTTTCAGGTTTAACAACATAAGCTGGGAGAGGTGAAGATGAAGTTGAGTATGAAGAAAAAACCTTACCCTTTTTAAAAATGAGTTACATTTCACATTTTCTGTAACAATAGCAAAATAAATCTGTTGATTATTGCAACGTACCGTAAACTCAAGGTTATCAAGTGTTCACTGTAATCCAAGCATTTTCTGAGTACAGCTTTAGAATCCTGACACATAAAAAGCTAGCCTAGTGTCTCAGTTTACCACAGGGTAAGGGTAATATGAGCGTAGGTATGGAACAAGTTCATTCCTGGGGGGATAAAATAACTTAAACATCCATTTTTATACTTTTGAGTCCTTTCTCTAAAGTCAGAGCAGCATGTCAGCACAGATAGTCTGTATCTTCAGTCTGATCTCCTCTGAGAATCGCAACTTGTTGCTTCATCTTGTGGGGAAAATGTATTTCAGTGCTATCACACACATGTCTTCATGTCTCTTTCAACTGTTCCCAGTACTTGTCCATTGATTTTTTTGTCTTTATATTCCCTTGTGCTGTCCACTCTGACTCTTCCTTGGCTGCTGGCTTTAAATCAGTCCACTGAACTACATTCTAGTGGAATAATACCCGCTCTGTAAAGTAATATTGTTTCAACAACCTGTGTTAACCTTACTGCATTAGAGCAGAATGTAACTGGTCTGAGATAAGCCAATGACATTTGACCACATAACCACACATCTGACAAAACTTCTTCATACAGCTAAGACTAAGTCTGGAACCTCAGTAGTTATTGAGAGCCGTCTAAACTGTGTCCCCCCGCCCCGACTATCAAACAGCAGAGCACTGAAAGTTGGCACCAAATGCTTGGTCAGATTCTTAATGGTTTACTTATAGTTTAGATGTGCTCTTACACTAACCTCTAACACTAATTGTTGTAGAAAAATGTGTCTATACTGGTGTATCAATTTAAGTTTCCCAGACAAGTATATTTCTACTGGAGAACTCCTGGGATTCATATGTCATGACTATCTGTAACCGGGTTTACGCATGTGCATACTATAAGACTGCAGACAGGGAAAGTAACAGCGGAGTTGTTTGAGAAAGTGAGTGAGTGAGTGAGTGAGTGAGTGAGTAGAAGCATAATTAACTTTAACAAAAACAATGATTGTACATCATAAAAACATAAAACATTGTGAAGCCGATTCAATTCAATCAAGCATTGGATAGTTCACCCACTAATAGGGAATGTGAACTGGGATTAGACTGTAGTGAGACAGGTTCACCCTGTAAGTTTAGCCAAGTCCATCATGCTTGGCTAAACTTACAGGATGTAGGTTCACAATTATTCTGAAAGGCTATTATGTAGGGTTGGGTACCGGGACCCGGTGCTAATACGGCACCGGTGCCTTAACGACTGGTATCTGCCGGTCCGAGTAGCAACGCGGGCTTCTGTGCCTCATTTCGGTGCCACTTTAATGCCTCTGCTGCCCCCTGATGCTCTAAAACAGATATTAGAGGCAACAGAAGCATCGCTGCATGTGACGCTAGTTAACATTACACTTGGCAGCAGGTAACGTTAGCCTACTGTTAGCTAGCAGCTGGATTAAACATGGTTAAAATGCTGACAGCTAAATGGTGTAAAGTGCAGGCCCGTATTAAGACAACGTGGTGCCCCTGGGCACTATACCTCAAAGGCCCCCCACCCCCCCCGTCCACCACCCCCTTTACCTGTGCTGTCCTCCTGGCAAAAATATCAAACATAATCAAGGGGATTTCGCAAATGTAATTTACTAACTTCTCCAACTACATACATGTAGGCCTATAAGCAGTGAGCACTATATTCAAATGTCTCAATTCAAAATGTCGAATTCAAAAAGCACAGCACTCAATTCAAAATGTCAAAATCAATACACATCAGTACATCAGCCCAGCAGACGAGCCAAAAAAAATTACAAAAAACAAAGCATTTTCATTATGCAAAGAGAAACCAACACTTGCTTTCCCCCTGCCAAAAATATCAGACATAATCAAGGGGATTTCTCAAATGTAATTTACTAACTTATCCAACTACATACATGTAGGCATATGAGCAGTGAGCACTTTATTCAAATGTCTCAATTCAAAATGTCTATCAATTCAAAAAGCCAAAATCAATACTATGTATTGCACCTTTGTGGGTAGGTCAAAGATGTATTTTTCCGACTTTATTTCACAGGCCCTGAAAGCAACTCCTCTGGTCAAACACTTTCAAAAGCATCAAGGGAAAGCTAAAACTGCTTTAGCATCACAGCTAACGACAATAAAAGGACCTAAAATGAATAAGATATGGATAAAAGACTATCAATATTAGATCCAAGATTATGGATTTATTGCACAAAGTCCACTGAAAGAAATACGAGTTCTAGGAAAAGAAGCGCAGACCGTGGACCGGTCTTTTAATTCTCTGCATACTGAATAAACTCACGAAGCGCCGTGCTATGGAACGTTGGGCGCAACCAAGTCTCACCCAGAGGTGGGGGGGTTTGTTTGCTTGCCAATTACATTAAATCAAGAAAGCCAACCACTTATCATTTTTTATAACAGTCAATATTTTACATTCATCATTATGATAATTTTTTTTTTTTGGGGGGGGGCACTTTTGATTATTGTTAAACCCCCCCCCCCCCCCCCCATCCCCTAAATGATACATTTGTGCGTACCTGTGGACCAACTCAACTCTGACAGATTGGTGAGGGGAGCGATAGTGGTCATGTAATATTGATTTATTTATAATGTATTATTATTATTTTGAAATTAGTGTTCATAAACGAGTAATGTATGGTCTTTCAACAATTTAAAGTGAATAATATAACCATTGCTTGTGTCATGTGGTGCTCCCCCCCACTGGTTGTGAATGGTTGGTGCCACTGGACACTGGCCCAAGTGCCCTTATAGATAATCCGGGCCTGGTGACTGTATTTCACTGTAGAGGATTCCAGCGGGACGTCCAACAGTCTGCAGCTGCCGTTGACGGAAAAACAACACAGACTGTATATTTACTTGAAACTCGCCTCGCCAGCCTCTGTGAAATACTGGTGAAATAAATTATTGTTATAAGTTTTTGTTATTACATTATTAATAAATAATTTAATTGTGACCATATGGCCTTAGCAATAAACAAGCCACTCTTAAATGTCGCCGACTGTCCTTTTGTGCACCTTTTAAAAGAAATATATTTTTAAAAGTATTGGTTCAGGCACCGTTTAGGCACTGTTTTAAAAGTATCGTTTTAGCACCAGTTTCTGAAAAAATCCAAACTATATCAACTCTACTAATATGTGCCTCATACATCAGTGTCTTGGTACTAGTGTACAGTGTGACAGATGAGCAGGGACAGACAGACCAATATTACCGCGCTGGCTCTCCACAGGGACTCCGGTGGTGCCGATGCCTGACTCCAGAGGTCACGGTGTCTGGGTCGGGGTCTCAGGGGAGCCTGGGGACCTCCAGATGGAAAGGCTGGGCGGGGGAACGTATCTATGTTAATGTTGGCTGGTTTCCTGCTGGGTGACATGGGGGCGCAGAGATAAGCAGCATAATCACTGGCAATAGTTTGGGACTGTGAATAATAGCCCTTGTCTTAATAATGTAGAGTATAAGTGCATTCTGGAAGGGCTTTACAATGACGCACAGTGCTGTGATGAATTTTTGGTGCATCCATAGAATAGGAGTTTAAAGATTTCCCAAAAGCCAGTTAGAGATCCATAGATCCAAAACAATCTTTGTATGAAACTATTCAAAATCAAAATACTTTCCAAGTGGCTATTTCTGTCTGTGTTCCTGTCTCTGTATGTCTGTGTGTGTCCTCTCTTGCTAGCGAGCTACATTTTCCAATCACAAGCCTACACCACAAACATTATATTACACATTACCAGTTTGTAACAAAGTGGGAATCATCTTACTGTCCAACATTTCATAACCATGAAATTGGCAGTGGCAGCCACAAGAATATTCCATAACGTAACATACGTTGCAGAGCGAATTTATCAGTCTGAGGTAAATTGCTTGAGGAGGACACTCTGCCAAACTCAGGAGGAGACCATCTTCTAACGAGACTTAGATAGAGACTAGTTAAAATGGACCTACATAACGAAGTTCGTTCACTGCTGGCTACAAGTTAACAATCAAACACAACAAAGGCTGTCACTTGAATGGCGTTTTGAGCTAACATTAGCAATCAAACAATCATATATAGCTAAAAAAATTTTGAATTGGATTTCACTGCTTGCAGCCGGATCCGGATCCCTTGGTGTTATGCCGTAAACCGTTCAAATCTGAGCATGAGCAACTCACATCTGCACTTGACTCACATCGGGTAGTGACAGCATGTGTTGCCAGCAGCGTCAGCCCGGTGTGCGACAGTAATAATCCTCCGTGCGGAACATTAATTAAACGAAGCTTCGAGGCAAATCAAATTATTTGAGTTACTCGAGGAATCGTTTCAGCACTAGATTCAAATCATCACTGTTTGCTCTTCTTCCTTGTTGCTAAATGCCAGTTAAGCACAATTGCAAGAACTTGTTGTGTGCGACTGGCTTCATTTTATTCTCCTGACTAAATGGATGTTATTACATCCTGGACCAAATCAGTTATACTAACTTTATATTCAGTCAGTATATGTATATGGCAATGCCTGCTTGGAACTCCTTACAGCTTAGAAAAGACTTTCCAAGGTTTCCTTAAAGTCTAAAAGTAGAACCAAATGTGTGTCACTCAGAGAATTTTAGGTCACTTTTTGGACTTTACTGGGACATTTAATAAATAACCTGAAGGAGAGAGCAAACACAGTGGTCTCTGAAGAACTTCAAAGGCCAAGCTGTCACTCCATGGCCCAGGGTGCACCGCTGACCTTATTCCAGCCAACAGCCTTCTCTGGCCTCAGGTCAGCTTTAAATCATGACAGGAAGTCAGGGGACATAGTGAAGACTACTGAAAGGCAGCACTTATATCAGAGGTCAGAAGCCACACATCCGGCGTTTGTAGACCACAATATTTCACATCTGCTGACACACACACACACACACACACACACACACACAGAGGTTGTGAAGTTTGTCCTGAAGAACGTAGAACAACAAGGCAATGAAGCAGAGAGGAGAAAGTAGAATAGTTGTTGTTTTTCTTTGTGTGCACTGCATTTGTTGATGCTAATGGCCCATGATTTTGTATACATATTTAACTGTGCCTGTCCCTGTAAATTATAATATGTGTGGTTTGTGTTATTGTTATTACAGTATTATTATCAGGGCTTTTTGTTTTACCAACCGAATAGTGCATATGAAACTCGAGCAGTGAAAGTGAGCCTGGTCACGTTCTTACAGTAGTATTAAGTTATAACGCTCTTCCTGATTTAATCCTAATTTATTTCAGCAAAGAAGCTCTTCAATTTAAGTATCATTTTGACATCAGTACTACGTTTTTATCTGGTTGCATGTATCTAACCTAATCTGCAGATTATTTACATGATTAATCGATTCATTGTTCTGAAATAATCTAGGGCTGAACCTAATGCTTATTTTTATTGTAGGTTAATTTGCCAGTTATATTGTTAATTTGTTTTATGTAGAAAACGTCAAGAAATTGTGAAAAACAAGACGATGTGTACAAATGTTTTGTTTGTCTGACCAACAGTTCAAAACGCAAAGATATTCAGTCTACAGTTAAGTCAAACAGGAAAGTAGCAAATCATCACAATTGAGGAGTGTGAATAATATCTTCAGTCTAATTGGGTTGAGTAGGGTGCAGTTGTATTTTGGCAGGTCTCGATCTGACATGTGAGTGGATCCATGCAGAGCCATTTTCGCTAACCAGTGTATGATGAAGGCATGTTGGTTGGGTGAAATTAGAAAGCTAACTTTAGCTAACGAGCAGCAGCCCACCGCTCGGTCGCTCCGCTCCCACTGTAGGGAAACTCATTTGCCAAGAGAATGGCTGACAGCCCGGGAGCGGCACTGTCTGGTTAACACAAGTTTTTAGCTGTGACTGTTGTTTTTAGTTGCTGCATTCTGCCTGCTGTCTGTAGATTCCTTCATGCACAACTCATATTCTTTCGGATGTTTCATACGCAAATGTTTTAACAGCGGCAATGTTGTGTGTTGTTTAGGGTCCTTGCCACTACGAGACAAATCGACATTGCAAATTGAACATGTAGCTCAACTTGAATCGCCTTCTTTTACTGAATGTACTGCCAAACAACACTTTTTCTGCTTGCAAGTTCCATTTTCACTTTCTCACAGCCTACTGCATTGAAGGGTCCACATACGTAAACACCTTCCCATAATCAACGGCGGCATCATTACGTCGAGAAGTAGTGTAAGCGTAGGGTTCGGTTCGGTGGTCAAAAAGCCCAATATTCGGCCAAATCCGAAGCCGAATCCTGGATTCGGTGCATCCCTAATCTGGATCAGCTCTGACTAGCCTTGGGTCTCTTTTTATTAAACGTATTTTTGCACCTAAGTTTCAGGTTCCCATGTGTTTGATTTGTATCGGGTCCATAACTCTGGACCTCTGATCACTAAAACTCTGTATTGTCTTACTAACAGTATTGACTACAGACCAACCTTTATCAACAGTGTGCCCTTTTATATGAGCCCTTTATATGCTCAGGCAGAGAGGACAAAGAACCTGTTTGCATAAGTATATGTCAACTTAGTCTCGCATTGCCAGACCTTCCTCCACAGCGCTACGGAGGAGGGTCTGGCTAGTCCACACAGCATTCTGGGATAGGAAAAAAAGGTGCTCTGTTTTTTTGGCATTTCTATAAACCAATCACAATCGTGTTGGGCAGCGCTAAGCGCCGGACGGAGCAACGGTGCTGCTGCAAAATAGCCTTGGGATGGAACCTGTTTTGGTGGAACGTGTACGTTCAAAGTTTGTTTTGGTCGTGCGTGACAAAACTCAGATTGGACAGATAGTCTAGCTAGCTGTCTGGATTTACCCTGCAGAGATCTGAGGAGCAGTTAACCATAGTCCTCATAAATCCACCAGAGTTTAAAATTCCAACACAAATGAAATGGAGGGTGACGGACATCCGGCCGAAATAAGGGATATCCAGCGGAATTTCCGGCGGCACCTGAACAATCCCAGAAATGAAACATCGTCGGTATAGTCATGTCAAGTGACTGTGATTCGAGTGTGTTCTGTGTGTATTGCTCTTCAGTAAATGGTTCTCTGTTTATCAGGGCCAGAGGTGGTGAAAGGGACTGATAGTGCCACCATTGTTCCATAATTATCAGACGCACACACACAGACACACACAGATAATAGATGTGTTTCTCTGTGTCCTGATGAAGTCAGCCACAGTGTGCATGAAGTCATCCTGCTCTCAGGCGCCACGCTGCCCTTGTTAGTGGATGGGGAACTATAATAGCTGATGGAGGGTGCAGCAGGCAGCCTGGAGATTTTTATCTTCCTCCCTGGTTGGCTGCCCGGGTACTGGCTCAGGACTCATTATGCACTCTCTTCTCCAGTTGTATATAAGTACAGAGACAGTTCAGCATGAACTGATACGCTTAATTTTTCCATCCTTTCATGTTGCAGCAATTGTGCTTTTCCCCGAATGTGGTCGGTCAATGAATGCCTAACTTGCATAAAGTGGCGGCAGGTACATGGTGTACTCTGTGTAGGAGTTACCCTGCAGTGCTAATTAGATGCTAAATTTATATTGTTCACATTTCATGGTACCTGTTTGTTGGTAGATCAGAGCAGGATGCATTTTGTTTTAGGCTGACAAGATTAGCTTCTTTTTAATTAACTAAATTCCCAGTGCAGCTTTAAAGGCATTATTTCATTATTTTTTAATGACTAATTGTAACATTTGCTTGTGTGTTAGTGATCTGAATCAATTAATTACAGCAAAATGTTAGTCTACCTTCTGTAGACTCAGAGTACAGAAGGTTAAAATCACCGTTGTTTCTTTCATACTTGCCGGACTGTTTTTTCTTTCCCAATTTAAATCCAGTGTGAATTTGCAGAACCATAATTCCAGCCTTAGAGGTTGTCAGATTTGAGTTTCTCAGATGCTCTTTTTATATTAATGTTCAAGTTTGCAGGAAAAGTTATGCTGTAATTATAGAAACAGTCTGATATGTTTGGAGACTAAATAACAGCAGTGATTGTTTGGATAGGTGTTTAAGGGACATGAAAAGGATTTCTGTCTGAAATGTAACTAAAATTATGTCAGTCACGCTTCAAACAAAGTGCTAGTTGCTCTTGACAATTTTTTGAACTTTCCGAAACATACAATCAGATAAGCTTCCTCTTCACACAGCGTTTGGCTAAGTTTGTTGGGGGAAGAACGAAGGCAAGGGTTTCAACATCTCCCTCAAAAACTTTTCTTCTTTACACAACTTCATGCATCAATTTTTGTTTGTACAACCAAGTGCATCACTAGAGATTTAAAGTGTGCTCCATTGAGTCTCCTACGTCTCTATGAGGATAGGTTTTAACCCTGCCTTTGAGTATAGTCATTCGGAACATGTGCCGACACATTTGCCTGGTTTGTCTGAAGCATACTGAGCCATCCAGTCTTATCCATACTACGCCCGAGGAGAATCATATACAATGAGGACAGAACTATAGTTTAAGAGTTGATCCTTGGAGTTCTGCAGGATCACTGACCCTGATGAGATCAACTCATCAACTGACAGAAAATTTTCCTATTTAATAAATAGTAGAATAATAGAACCACCACAGGCCAGTATCCATCAGAAAGACATAGTTAATAGTGTTAAAGGCCAGACTAAGGTCAAGCAGAACTGTACTAATACACAGCACTCTCTTGACTCAGCACCCATTAATAATACATTAGTATAACCCAAGGAAGCATGGCTTAGTGCCTGTAACTCTAACTGCACAGACCAGACTGAGATCACAGTCAGGTCATATTAGAAGGATTTAAATGCAAAACAGCTTCTGTAAAAGCAAGCGAGGAATTGACCTAAACAAAGAAGGTCCACGTTGAGATAGGAAGAGTGATGTTCGCCCTAATATGATTAATGTTGCTCACAAAATAGGGTATAGATGGTTTTTAAAAAACGGCACAAAGTACAGCATGAAATCTAGAGTTTGCTATGTATGTATGTGTATTTCAATTCAGATCTGAAGAAGATCTGAATTGAAATACAGATACACACTTGCAGATCTTATCATTTTGAGTCTTGAAATATGCACAGGAGTCCTTGCTTGCATTTTCAGATGGGATTTAAATATTCTCGCGAAGACAAAAAAAACAAATCAAGGTAAGGTCAGTAAAACTATTTGGTCTGAATGCAAAAGAATCCCTCCAGTCGTACTTTTTAAATGTCAAGTATTTCTTTTTTGCTTTTCAAAAGGGCGACTTCACACAACAGTGCTTGACAGGAAAGATTAAACACTGGTGCTTCATCTTACTATTCTTTAAACACTGCACACAAACACACATATATCCCTACACATTCCCACAGCGCATGCATAAGGTCATAATGGCTCAGAGGAACAGACCTGAGCATGTTGCAGACCATATGCAGGGTTTGAGAGGTGGAGGGACCGTTGGGTTGGCTTCGCTGTCCACTCAGCTATTTCATGCATGGCTGCCAGCGAAGGAGAGCAGGGCAGCTGGTTCACCACATCACCATACCAGTGTTTCCAGTGTCATTACAAGCAGGGCAGGACTGGCCATCTGGCATACCGGGCATTTTCCCGGTGGGGAAATATAATTTATAGGCCTTTTTTTTGGCTGCACCGGCCCATAAAGAACTGACAGCGGCCCATTGGGTAATTTTCTTTATTGGCACTGGCCTGACCCAATCAAATCCAGGAACCCCCTTCCCCACTCCCGGCTCAAATTTACGAATCCCACTATGGCCACGCCTCCCGGCCCTGGGACACGAGCTGTAATACTTATGCTTTTGCTGGAAGTTTAGCATCCACATTAAAATGGACAAATGACCACCAAAGCGGAAGGGAGGTGCAGAGAAATAACGGGAGAAAAAGATTAAGAATCTACAGGCGGATGCCTCAAAATGTGCCAGAATTTCTGACATGTTTGGGGCTGTAGTAGCTGCTTCAACATCAGCATTACCTGAAGAAGAGGACAGAGGAGAGGTGGCTGGCTATACAGAGAAGCAGAACCAACATCATAACAGGGAAGAAGCCGAGGAGGAGGAGAGTGACAATGACAGGGCCATGGGAGCGAGTGAGGAAAAGATGGAAGAGAGAGTAGTTGACAATGTGGTAAGGAGTAGGCAAATTAACATGGACTTTCAGGAAGGGAGGGAGGCTGTGTGTGTGTGTGTGTGTGTGTGTGTGTGTGTGTGTGTGTGTGTGTGTGTGTGTGTGTGTGTGTGTGTGTGAGAGTGTGCGTGTGTGTGCGTGTGTGTGTGTGTGTGTGTGTGTGTGTGTGTGTGTGTGTGTGTTCGCACCCGCGTGCTATATACGCCTCATGTCATAATGACAACATGCAGTTTGGCTGTAACATTAAAGTTAGTGGCTGTCAGGTAACCTAACTGCTTAAGCTTACATTGAAAATGTTAGCGGTTGGCCTGTTGGGTAGCTGGAAAGTCTGTGTGATCTATAAAATCAGTGTTGATACAAGCATCAGTGTTCCTTGAATTGCTTAATTAGCTAAAGTTATTCAGTATCATTGCAAAGCCAAAGTCCATCCATCCATCTTCGTCCGCTTATGCGGTATCGGGTCACGGGGGGACCAGCTCCAGCAGGGGACCCCAAACTTCCCTTTCCCGAGCCACATTAACCAGCTCCAACTGGGGGATCCCGAGGCGTTCCAAGCCAGGTTGGAGATATAATCCCTCCACCTAGTCCTGGGTCTTCCCCGAGGCCTCCTCCCAGCTGGACGTGCCTGGAACACCTCCCTAGGGAGGCGTCCAGGGGGCATCCTTACCAGATGCCCGAACCACCTCAACTGGCTCCTTTTGACACGAAGGAGCAGCGGCTCTACTCCTAGCTCCTTGCAGATGACTGCTTCTCACCTTATCTCTAAGGGAGCCAGCCACCCTCCTGAGGAAACCCATTTTGGATCTCGTTCTTTCGGTCATGAGTCATGACCCAGCCTTCATGAACATAGGTAAGGGTAGGAACGAAAACTGATTGGTAGATTGAGAGCTTTGCCTTCTGGCTCAGCTCTCTTTTCGTCGCAACGGTGCGATAAATTGAATGTAATACCGCACCCGCTGCACCGATTCTACGACCAATCTCCCGCTCCATTGTCCCCTCACTCGCGAACAAGACCCCAAGGTATTTAAACTCCTTCATTTGGGGTAAGGACTCATTCCCTACCTGGAGAAGGCACTCCATCGGTTTTCTGCTGAGAACCATGGCCTCAGATTTAGAGGTGCTGATCCTCATCCCAGAGTGCTGAAGGTCACAGGATGATGTCATCAGGACCACATCATCTGCAAAAAGCAGCGATAAGATCCCCAGCCCACCAAACTGCAATCCCTCCCCACCCCGACTACGCCTCGATATCCTGTCCATAAATTCTACAAACAGGATTGGTGACAAAGCGCAGCCCTGGCGGAGGCCAACCCTCACCTGAAACGAGTCTGACGTACTGCCGAGAACCCGGACACAGCTCTCACTTTGGTCATACAGACATTGGATGGCCCTGAGAAGGGACCCCATACTCCCGCAGCACCTCCCACAGTATCTCCCGGGGGATCCGGTCATACGCCTTCTCCAGATCCACAAAGCACATGTATGGCATACTTCCAGGCTCCCTCCAGGATCCTTGCAAGAGTGAAGATCTGGTCCGTTGTTCCACGACCAGGACGGAATCTGCATTATTCCTCTTCAACCCGAGGTTCGACTATCGGCCGAACCCTCCTTTCCAGCACCTTGGAGTAGACTTTACCATGGAGGCTGAGAAGTGTGATACCCCTGTAATTGGCACACACCCTCTGGTCCCCCTTTTTGAACAGGGGAACCACCACCCCGGTCTGCCACTCCTTAGGCACCGTCCTAGACTTCCACACAATGTTGAAGAGGTGTGTCAACCAAGACAACCCCTCCACACCCAGAGCTGTTACGGACGGATCTCATCAATCCCTGGGGCTTTGCCACTGTGGAGTTGTTTAACTACCTCAGCAACTCCCACCAGGGAAATTGACGACAATCCCCCATCATCCTCCAGCTCTACCTCTACCATAGAGGGTGTATTAGCCGGATTTAGGAGTTCCTCAAAGTGCTCCTTACACCGCCCTATTCCCTCCTCAGTTACAGTCAACATCGTCCCATCCTTACTGTACACAGCTTGGATGGTTCCCCGCTTCCCCCTCCTGAGGTGGCAAATGGTTTTCCAGAAGCACCTTGGTGCCGACCGAAAGTCCTTCTCCATGTCTTCTCCGAACTTCTCCCACACCCGCTGCTTTGCCTCTTTCACGGCAGAGGCTGCAGCCCTTCGGGCCCTTCAGTACCTGCAACTGCCTCCGGAGTCCTCTGGGATAACATATCCCGGAAAGACTCCTTCTTCAGTCGGACGGCTTCCCTGACCACCGGTGTCCACCACGGTGTTTGCGGGTTACCGCCCCTTGAGGCACCTAAGACCCTAAGACCACAGCTCCCTGCCGCAGCTTCAGCAATGGAAACTTTGAACATTGTCCACGCAGGTTCAATGCCCCCAGCCTCCACAGGGATGCTGGAAAAGCTCCGCCGGAGGTGTGAGTTGAAAGTCCGTCAGACAGGGGCATACACGTTTGGACTTACCAGGTCTGGTGAGCGGTTGACAGCTCTGCCCCTCTCTTCACCCGAGTGTCCAAACATACGGCCTCAGATCAGATGAAACGATTATAAAATCGATCACTGACCTTCGGCCTAGGTTGCTTTGGTACCAGGTACACTTATGAGCATCCCTATGTTCGAACATGGTGTTTGTTATAGACCAGTGGTTCTCAACCGGTGGTACCCGCCCCCCTGGGGGGGGCGCGGACACTCTCCCGGAGGTGCGCGAGTAGGCTACAGGATGGGAGGAAAAAAAACAAACACAAAAATTCCCCCCATGTTGAAATGCAAGTGGTTGGACTATTATAAAGGCATTGTTATAGTTGTGCGTAGAATCGATGGTGCAGGGTCCGGCGACCCTATGTGTCTACACCGGACCGCCGTAGCCTGACATGCACCTCTCGAAAAATGTAATTACACGTCGCGGCGACGCACGTCGCTCGCCCATGGCTGGGTAGCGCTGCATTCCCCCCAACCCCGACTCATTTCCTGGTTCTCCTTCTCCATAAACAACATGAAATCAAGGAGAGAGTTAACTTCTCCTGCTACAGATGTCCCACCGTGGTCAGAAAGAACAGGGGAGACACTTAGTTTCTCTCACTATGACTCTAGAGTCGCTACTCGCTCCGGAGCTAATCGCCGTCACTCTCTCACTTCTCCCTCTACCACACAATCCCCCCCCCCCCCCCCCCTCCCCCACACACACACACACACACACACATATGCCAGCTTGACGCACACACCAGCGCACAAGTATAAACATTAGGCCACTAGACTACGGAGAAAGCTCTGCGTGGAGCCTCCGCAAAACAAGCTTAAAAAAACAAATCATCCTCCTGGCGACTTTTTTTTGTCAAAAGCGACTAGCGACAAATCTAGCGACTTTTACTGGTGTTATTGGAGACTTTTGTGGTGTTTGGAGACTCCAAAGCACGTATCACTCTGCAGTTATCTGCTCAACGAGCAGCAGGTGCTGCCATGAGCCCCTCCCCCGTCCAAAGCCCTCACAGGCGGTCAGTCTCACAGTAGAGGCGCGCAGCAGTCCCAGCCTGCCGTCAGAGCAGAGAGGAGACACACACACACACACACACATCACTCCGCGTCCAGGCTGCACACACGCACACATCGTTACATCATAGCCTAAATTGTATTGAACACACAACTAATCCACATCCAAATTATTTCAAAACCAAACAAAAATGGAGAGATTTCTAGTGAGGACCAACAAGGAGGACCCCACACAGGACTCCATTCAAGGTCTCCAAGAAGGCTGAATACTCCGAACTCTTGTTCGGTGCCTATGCACAAACAACAGTCAGAGTTTTCCCCCCACAGGTGTAGGGAGGCGACCCTCTCCTAATATATAATCATCTCTTCTGCCTCAAACTTATCCCGATGGTATATTTTCAGGTGCTATTGCTACATGCTTATATACAGGACAGAATTACATTCACTGTCGATGACATGCATATTCATGAAACGTTTAGGAACCGTCACAGCTTCATTTTAGTTTAATGTGAATTTCAGCGTAAGGTCTGCCTCCACGTAGCAGCTAAATCAATCAAAGTATACTTTTTTTCTGACTTCCACCCAGGAACATAATCTTTAAGAGCAGCAAGCTGAAAGCTGTACTCTGTTTACTGCTCATTCAAGTATGAAACTTTCTATCGCATGGTTTATAACACTTAGGCTTTGTAATGTATGTATTTAATATACAACACGTCTTAAAGACAGTTAAATGTGAGTGTATTCAGCATCATCTTCAGCACCACAGATAGCTGACTTGAAGAAGCTCTTAACAGCATGTCTGAGCACTCTTTTTTAAGTACTGCTTGGGGAAACACCATTAGAAAACATTTGCAACTTCCAAAATCAATCATTATGGGGAAATGGGGCTCAGGTGCAAATATAGCAGAACGGAGAGGAGGAGTTAGGCACTCTGGTCACAGAGCCGGTGGACATTGTTACTCTGTCAGTGGATAACCCTAACCCTAGCCCCAACACAACACAGTAGGAACCAGTCGACATTTGGCCATTATAGCAATGCATCATTGAAGTCTCATTCCCTACATGAAAGTCAGACACCCATGAACCAGCCTGACCTCCACACCATTACCTTCCAACTCACTACATACAGCAAAGGGCACACTGCTTCTTGCATGGGCACTGAATTCACTTGGGCTATGTCTGGAATGATTGATAATTCAAATTAGTGGAATACATTGTAGGGCACTTATTGTTTCCCACAATACACTGTAATATCTATTGAATTTTGATGCTCACTACAATATAAAAAATATACCACAATGCATAGCGAATTTCTGTCACCTAGCAAAGAACAAGTAACGTAAATTCATGAACGTTAATACAGCTTGCAAATTAATCATTTTGTAGGTAAGAGGATGTCAAAATGCTGAATCTGTGTTTGCTGGCTCTGCTGTATTGTTGTTTGGAAGTATAACGTAATGTGAAACTATTATAGGTGAACCATGGATGTATTTTGTTAAAGTCCACTTGCTGCCATAGCGACAGCAGGGGATATTTAAGTTTTGCGAACGGGAATGACGTAACTATTAGCGCAGAGAAAATGACCCGTGTAGTGTCCGATACTGTTTTTTCATTTCGCTGATGAGCTCACAGTCCTCTACATAGAACTCCCTGATATAGTGAGTAGGGATGAGTGAATGAGGGAAGGATTCCAGACACAGTCTTGGTATGCAGAATCATCCAATATGAATGCAATTCTTAGGAACACTGTACAGGACTGCTGGTCCTAAATTGAATTCTAAGTGCATTAAAATAAGGATGAGGATTTAAAAAAAAGTATTTCTTTGAAACATCCTGATACAAACAAGGTTGAACAATGAAGCCAATGCAGATGTCGCGTAAACTGCAGTTACTCTAATGGGCGCTTGATGCTGGCTCCAAAGACTGTATTGAAATCAATAGGAAACTCACTATTTACTTGGAGGGTAAGTCAATGCAATGATTATTTTCGTTCACCAACTCATTTATTCATCAATTTATTTATTTATAACTATTAGTTTTAGCACAGTGTGTGTGCCGCATACCAAGATATCTAGATATAGATATCAGATTTGAACCAGTCATCACTTTGGGATGTTTTTCACCATCAAGCCATTTTGACTAGCTCACACTGCTCAGCTGGTCTTTGTTGACATTACAGTAACCATCAGCACTGCATGCTGCTTCTTTTTCCAATCTCTCGCTGTGTTTTAAAGCAGTGCTCTGATTGGCTGGTATTGCCTTGTCACCTTTTGAACAGCATAATTTATTTAGTTTATGCCTGAACACTGAGCATTACATTTTAGGAGCCCACATCCCGACTTCACCCTCTCACTGTGGAATAAGTTGCAGACCGTGTGACTATTAATCATTGATGTCTGAGCCAGCCTTCTCCAGTAGCTCTGCATATTCTCTTTCAAGATTCAAATATTTAAGATTAAAAATCTTTCATTAATTCCACAATGGGGAAATTCACTGTTGCAGCAGCAAGGCATAGGGGTAACGTACAAGACACTCTAAAGATAAATAAATATAAGTGAAGAAAATAAATAGTAAAATGTATTTACAGTATTGAAAAGTCACATGACATCCCAGGCTGTGTTTCTACCTCCTATTAGACACAGACATAGACGACAGAGAGGTGGGCACTAGGAGGACAGCAAATCCGGCTCAGTCTAAGCCAGCCTACTCTGACTCCACAGGAACGGCCACAGAGTTCCAGTCTGCTATCAGAAGGACATGTTCAGAGCCACAGTTTGACATTTCAAGAGGAAAATGGTTCTTTATTTGTCTTCAGCAAGGATTTGCTGTTGAAAAGCTGGCCTTGAGGGGAACTGTTTTCTTGTAACTAAAAATAAATGTTAAATAATAGTAGCATGTTTGTTACTTTGTCAAATATTTTCACAGTTTGTTACATCACATACAATACCTTGTATATTGTTAATCTCATCACGTAGCGTTTTCTTACTAATTTCTGCTAACCCTGTGCTAACGATTTCTTGAGACAGAGATCCGCCAGAAAAAGTTACTTTGTAGTTCTAACTGTAAAGATTGTATGAGACGTGCTCAGACTTGACCTGAAAAAATCTTTAGCTGAGAACCTGATCACCAGTTAACCCTTGTGTTGTCTTCGGGTCAAATTTGACTCGTTTTCTAAATTTCTATTTTAGAAATATGGATTTCTTTTTAACTACCTAATTTTATTTAGCCAAAAATAACACCGATGGATGACTCCTTACAATGCCCTTCGCAAGTACAACAAGAGATCGGAGCTCTACTTTCATTGAATTTTGGGTGTGTTGTTACATTTTTTAGCATTTGAAAAAGAAATTGAAATGTTTTCGAAACAGTATCCTGTCTGAACTTTCATATACATTAGGTTTATTGACCATAAATTCCAAAAATAAGTGTAAAACTAATAATAAGTTGGTGTGAGTGTTGTTTATACGTGGTAGTCTAGTGAAAAGAAGCGTTGAACGGCAAAAAAGCACCGAAAACATTGAAAAAAGTGCCAAGTGTCAAAAAAAGGGACAAAAACGTCGAACTGTTGTTTGTGCATATGCACCGAACAAGAGTTCGGAGTATTCGGCCTCCTTGGAGACCTTGAATGGAGTCCTGTGTGGGGCTCCAGTGGGGGACTCCATAGTTCTGCTGGGGGACTTCAACATGCACGTGGGCAATGATGGAGATACATGGAGAGGCGTGATTGGGAGGAATGGCCTCCCTGATCTAAACCAGAGTGGTTGTCTGTTGTTGGACTTCTGTGCTAGTCATGGATTGTCTATAACAAACACCATGTTCGAACATACGTGTTGATTTTCAGTTTTTACCTGGGAGGACCTGCTTGCATGGTCCAATAGAAGACAACACAAGGGTTAACACAAGTTGTTGAAGAATGTGATGCAATTTAAAAAAAGAAAGAAATTTGTCTAAGAAGAGTTGGATTTACCATTTTTCAAGTTATGTTGGATTATAAATTTATTGCTGTTCCATATACTATATTATACTAGTCTGGCACTATGAAGAAACATGAGGGACTTAATTTCAAATGTGTAAAGCATTAACCCTTTGAAATTCTTGTTTTCCAATTCAGTGAAAATCAACCGTAGTACATAGAGTTCTAACTCATTCCAGAAAACCTGATATGTTCACGCCAGTTCGTGAAATGGTCACGTTATTTTGATTTATTGATTTGTGTAAATGTCACGATTTTCTCGTTTATTTCGTGTACAGGTCACGATTTTTGAACGTAACCATTTCACGAACTGCCATGACACTGGGCTGCTCAGGGGGACGCAACAACGATGAAATTAAATGCCACAATGGGGAAATGAAACGCCACACGCCGGCGACCACAACGGGACGGACCGCCACACGCAGGACCCGATCCCCGGGCGCGGGGACATGATCCGTGGTCTCTGTGGCACACAACAACGGGGAAATGAAACGCCACACGCCGGCCACAACAACGGTTAGGAAAAGAAGAACGGGGAAAGGTTGTGGTTAGGAAAAGAAGAATGGGGAAAGGAACTGCAACAAGCGGGACGTGATCCCCGGTCTCCGGGCTGAAAGTCCTGTGTTGTTTGACCAATCCACCACCCCGACCAACCTCCCTGCGCGGATTTTCGCCTTATCAATACTACTCACTACCGTAATCGTTGAAATACATTACTTTAAAATTCATGCCCACCACACGAAAATAATGATATTAACATGTTCAGTACACGAATCAATAGATTCGATAACATGACCATTTCACGAACTGCCATGAGACTAGGCTAATATGTTAGACTAGACCCCTGAAAACAAAAAATACATAAAATATCCTGCAAAAATTGTTTTCACTAAGTGTAAACTGTCAAAAATCCAAAAAGATTGAGCATCTGACAGGGTTGTCTCGTTCAGACGCTCCTCCAAAGCGCGTTGAAGGACGGTCTGGCTACTCCGCACAGCATTCGGGAATGGGAGGAAAACGTGCTCTGGGTTAATGGTATTTCTTTGAACCAATCACAATCATCATGGGCGGTGCTAAACTACGCACAGAGATGCCTGTGGTATTGTTGTTTAAAGCTTCCTCAAGAACGCTCATCTCATGAACTTCACACTCACACTGTGCTACCTTGGCTCTTGAGCAATACACCTGCCATGACATAGTTGTGTTACATACCAAAGTCGCGGCTACTCACGGTCAGAAATACATGCTGATTCGTGGGGAAAAACACCAAGAGCAGACTACAATCAGGCATAGTAGGCAGCTGCCTGGGGGCCGAGGTAAAAGGGCCCCAAACAGATTAAATAGATTTATTACAATGTTTAGATATTGATTTTTACTATTCTAACTCATTGTACCGTGATATATAATTTACAGAAGGCCCCCAAAGCACTTAACAAATATGAAACCCAACTGTATACTACTTACTTACTGTGTACTTCTACTTTCTAAAAACATTGTACTACATTTACCTCATAGGGAAATGTAAATAATAACTAAAGTAGCTGTAACCCGGTTTTGCACACAGCTGGTCCCTTGTTTATTCAAACGTTATTAATATTGAAAGTGTTGCATGTCCATAAATCACCAAATTCAAAACTACACATCCTTACATCCTTATATTATCCTTATATTAAAGCAATACACCAGTTGATCGGATGAAGGGTCCTCGAGATGTGCTAAGGACAAACAGACAAATATTTCTTGCTTCATAGTCAGATGCAGTTTTCTCTCCAAAATAAAAGTAATGCCCCTGTAAGTAAAAATAGGGCTTACCTCGTCTTCCTTTGAACAAATCAAGCCTACAGCAATGCAAACGGCTTTTGTGAGGCTGTAATGCTCATTGTAGAGTGAGCTAAAGTTTTAGCTGGATAAACCAAAGCACTGGACACGCTGACCTGATGATGGCACTAAAATCTGTGGATCAACAAAGTTCACTAAGACCATAGATGTCTTCATAAATGTAGTTCAGTCTGAGCCACAATATCAACCTTGTGATGAAGAGTCACCAAGGTCTTTAGGATACATCCTTTGTGCACAATGAATATTGATACAAACTTCCAATGCAAGCTATTGTTGAGACATTTCCCTAAAAAACTAAAAAGTGAACCCCCTGATGGTGCTAGAGGAAAAGGCATGGGATCACCAGAGTCAGCAGGATTCATCCTCTGAGTACTATGCATGTCTGTACAAAATGGTATGGCAATCAATAGTGGTTGAGATATTTCTGTCTGGACTAAAGTGGTGGACCAGCCGACTGGCCAACATTGCTATCCATAGAGCTGTAGACATTGTTCAGTGGTCGTTTGCTCAAACATTTAAAATGAGCTCCGTTTACGTTTTAGGGCTCTATTTTAACGATCTAAGCGCACGGCGTAAAGAGCATGGCGCAAGTGCGTTTAGGGCGTGTCCAAATCCACTTCTGCTAGTTTGACCGTGGAAAAAAGAGTCTGTGCGCATGGTTCAAAAGGGTTGTACTTAGTGTCTTCATTAATTCATAGGTGTGTTTCGGGCGTAATATGCAATAAACCAATCAGAGTGTCATCTCCCATTCCCTTTAAAAGCCAGGCACGTTTGTACCTTGGCGCATTGCTATTATGATGGCGAATTTGCACCATAATATTTGTATTTGTAATCTTTTGCATGTTTGTGTGCTGCTGCGCTTCCTTGTGTGTAAGTAACAAGCATAGTGTGTGCGCACTGTGCATATGCCTAGGCGCATTTGACTAATTTGCTGTTAAAATAACAATGAAATGCTGACTTTAGACCAGGTTTTTGTTGGTTAATGGCGCGATCACCTTCAGCTGCCTCAAGATAGCAATATGCCAAGAATGCACCTGAACACACCTCCCTGTTAGACCAGCACGCCCATGGCCGCACAGATGGGCACAGGTTATTGTAAATGTGTCTCTCCAACATCACTGCCAGCTCATTTTAACAGATGTAAGTGACCAACTTCAGCATGCAGACCTGCAGTGTCGGTAGACAGTTTCAGTACAATATTGAATGTGCTTTCTGCCTGTGATAAGCACTGAGCAGAATGTAATGTCCTCTGCTGTGATGCATCAACAGTCAGGGGTAATTTGGACTTAAACTGTTCTCTTATTCCTGCCTATCTCTGTGGCTCCTGCTTTTACTCTTCCTCTTGTGCACTTTCTCTTCCAGTCTTAGATTTTCCACTTGTACATTTGATTTCCCTGTTTCTCAGTCATCCCCTTCCTGTTTCATTCTTCCTGTGCCGTACCCATCACTTTACTGTCAACAGTTTGTGTGAGAGCTCAGATAGACAGTGATGTGTATGTGTGTGTGTTTGACTGAAGTGAAGTCAGACAGGCCTTGTGAAGCATGGAGAAATGCAGTGGTGGAAAAAGTATTCAGATCCTTTACTTAAGTAAAAGTACTAATACCACACTGTAAAAATACTCATTTACAAGTAAAAGTCCTGCGTTGAAAATGTTACTGCTGTAAAAGTATGAAAATATCATTAGGGAAATTAACTTAAAGTATTCAAAGTAAAAGTACTCAATGCAGAAAAATCCTCCCATTTTAGAAACTGAAATGATCCAAACTGTTGTGTGTTTAATGGTCTAATCATTTCAGCTGGACTTGTAGGAAGTTATATTGTTGGCTAGTTTCATTAGTATAATAAAACATCAGATTTTAATAAACTACATGTGTTAAGTGTGCATGTGTTCTGAAATGTAGCGGAGTAGAAGCAGAGAGTGGCATGATAAGAAAGACTTAAGTACCTCAAATTTGTACTTAAGTACAGTACTTGAGTAAATGTACTAAGTTAATTGTAATCCTTCCTTATAGTGAGTGAATCAAAGCCTATAGAGCAGGGTTATGTCCTGGGAAGGACCATCAGGTTTGGCTGTGAGCAATGAAAGGGATGACAGTGCATTTGTTTAGGTAAAGGAGGGGCAAACCAATAGGAACTCAACAATCACAGATTTATTTAGTTATTAAGAATGCTTTGCCCTTAATAGTTTCTTAGACCCTGGATTGATATCCATGATAAAATTCCAGTGAAGCATTGACTCATAGAAACAATAAAGTATCACAATGAGCCATAATGCCACATGGAGCGCATGGCCATCAAATCCACTATTACTGTTCTAAATACGTTTAGTTAGGTTGAAAGGGAAACTAGTGTAACTATGACTTACTTTCAGAGTAATTTGTATTGGGGGGGGGGGGGGGGGGGGTGGTCGAAGGAGCATTCAAAAAAGGTGTAGTTAAACAAAACTTGAATGGATCATATGTATTTAGGATCAATAAAGTTAAAAGGATGTGGTGCGCTGATAATGGCATGGCTGACAAAAAAAAAACGGATTATCAAGATGTATTCATGAAGCAAAACCTCATGTAGCGTTTGTTTTGTTTTGGGCCTCCAAAGGGAGACATGCCAAGAAAAAAACACTGTGCTGCTCTACAGTATGATCTACAGCCAGACCGTCCTGGAAGAACCCTACTTAAATAGCACAATATGTGTTGGTATCTACCTGGGTTATAGGGCTAGTAATATAGCCAATAACTTCAGATATGTTATGCTGATACAATTTTAATTTTCATATTTACTTGCTAAGGAAGACCTTTGGTGATGTATGGGAAGTCAACTTGTCTATGTCTTTAAACAATCAATGCTTAATGCAGGGGTCTTCAAAGTATTTGACTCTAAGGAGCCCTTACCTGAAAGAGCGATGGAGCAGGGACCCCCTTATACATATAATGTATAGAATCAAGTTACATATTAAACTGGACCTACAATAATGTGTAGGATGGCCTAAAGCCTTTATACATACCTTTTTTGTGCAAATAATACACAGTACAATGTGCAGTGAAATTCACTGTGTACCTGTTCCGTCTCAATAAAAACAATAACAATAAAATCCATAAAAATAGTAATGTACAACACAAGACATTTAGGTGGTGGGTGGGGGGCTAGCCACAGTTCTCATTGAGCAAACAGACAGCCTGAGAGAAGAAGCACCCTCTCTGAGTTTGTTCTCAGGCAGCGATAACGCCTCCCTGATGGCAGCAGAGAGAAAAGTGAGTTGCTGGGGTGACTGGGTTCCCTGAGAATCTTTGTGACCTTAGCCTTGCAGCGCCTGATGTAAATGTCCTGCATATTGGGGTGAGGAGCTCCGATGATCCGCTCAGCCGAGCGGACCACGCTCTTAAGGGCCAGGTCTTTTTGGGTGCTGCTGCCCATCCAGGTGGTGATGCTCCCAGACAGAATGCTGTCTATGGTGCAGGTGTACAAGTTCTTGAGTGTCTGAATACTAAGCAATTTGAATAATTGTTGGCATGATTTTATAAATCATGTTTTAATGTTAAACATACATGTGGCACAGTGCATCTTTAGGATCAACTGTATCGGTGGATGGCTACCTTAGTAACTACCTTACCTATAGGCCAGTAAGACTATCATCAATGTTTTTTTCCCCCACAAATAGGTTGATTTATATTTGCTAATTATATGTTGGATTAATGTTAAGAAATTTTCATTTTTGAGAAATTTAAAAAAATGTACAATAATTTGTATTGGGGGTGGGGGTGCAATAACTCTGAGGACCCCCTAGGGGTCCCGGACCCCCTGTTAAAGATCTCTGGTTTAAAGAATTGAATTCCTTCAGAGATATCGGAGTTGTCATGTAAGTAATCTTGTTCTTCTTTTTCCTACACAGGCCCAGGTTGAACGCCTCTGCTTGCTGTGAGATAAGGTGAACAGGTTTTGATCCTGATCTGTTGTTATACAGCTGGATCCAGATGATGGAGCACTTGCTGTGTCTGCTGGTCCTCAGCTCAGTAGCCCTGCAGGAGGCTGTTGGTAAGTTCCACTTTAACTCTCACAAACATGCATGTCCATGTGGGTTCTGAGACAGAATCAGTGTTGGTGTGGATGATAACATTAGAACTAGGTTTAGCCCAGGCAGGAGTTAAGGTTAAGAGTAGTTTAGGATTTAGGTCGGGAAGAAAAGTAAGACACCTTGCAGCTAAATGTGTTACAACAACACCACATTGTTTGCCTGGTTCTTTTGGAACTGTGATTATTGCCATGTATTATACTACAACACACAAAAGCAAAGCTAACATTTACACTAATGTAACGGAAATAATGAAGAAAAATAAAGGAATTCATACTAATGCATAATACATTTGAATTAATTTAAACACAGCCCATGTGCTAATTCTTAAACACATTTCAGAATTAACGTTGTTTCTTTGCTGCCTCACTGGGAAAGTTTCTATTCAAATTTAGGGCAATATTCCAGAAAATCTGCAAAATAAAATGCAAATCAATGCACGTTTCCATCCACTGCTGTTATGGAAGATTTAGCAGTTGGATCATTGCAAATGCTCCAGTCGGGTGCCCAAAAAATCAGTGAGCAAGAAGAAGACACTAGGAAACCACAATGCCACTCAAATCTCAAACTGATTTAAGAAAACATGATGTAAATGATTTATTTCATGTACATTTGTATTAAAATCCATTAATGCATAATTTATGACAAACTCCGTACGAAAAGTGTTTTTATTCCTACTCCCAAAAAAATATTTGAACTGTTTTCCTCTGGGCTGAAGGGAATTGTCGGAGGAATTTCAAAGTGTGATGACAAAAAGTCCTTGTGATGAGGAGCCTGGTTGGACTGAGATCATTAGACCACCATGCACTGGGTCACAACTCAGAGCCGTGTGTGGGCAGCCTGTATAGTAGTGATGGATGGAGCCTCTTACCTGGAGAACAGATTTACTCTCACCCTTCAACAGAAATACAACTCAGGATAAACATTGCTTGTTACTTGGCCTTGGACAGTCCCAGCTGTATTTGTATGCCGTGTTATGCCACTGGAATGTATCATTTTCTCACCCACACTGTATCTCATCTTTTGGTTTAGTTTAAATGAAATTATCTAAATTCACAGATTTTACCCTGATTATCCTACTTGTACTTGGGTACATACAGTAAATGAGACCAACTACAGTAGCACTATAGTGATGCCTCAAAGCAGTACCATGTCCAGAATATATTAGTCTTCACGTTGCACCTAAAACCTTTACAACAATGTAAATATCTAATGTATTAATTTATGTATGCTTTTACCACTTTCAAACAAGGACAACATAGAGTCTGTGTTTTACACCTGCAGCTGGTTCAGTGTTCATGCTGAGCCGACATACTGTCTAATGATGAAGCTGTAGTCTCCCCACAGTGTCAGTGGGCAGTTTTACTCCTGCAGACAATTATACGGTCTGCATCTGGCTTCAAAGGGAGACTGCAGACTGACTACGCTCTTCCATTTGACCAGCCAGACTAAATAAAATTGGCTTATTCCTTATTGCTTTTCTGTAGCTTTTCACATTTTGAAATCAAATTTTCACCTTCAAACCCTTTCAAAAGTCACAGCTCTGTAAATGAATCCATTAAGAACCATCGCATAGTTTTGTTCTAATCTCTGGCAACCTAAATGTTGCTTTATTCTAAGCTAATTTGTTTGTTGCAATGGTTGCTATACACTGTACTTTTTATATACAGTATAATGTACCTTTTTAAAAGGAGATGACCTTTCCTCTTCATCTGATAGAAACAGAGTAACAGGAAACAGCACAAACCCAGGGAAGATTGTCAAAGCTTTTCAAAGTCGGTCAGTCACTAAATCAGCAAACACCTTTGATAAATATGGTTAAAACTAAGACAAGAAGTTTATGGCACAGGTTTCAGTGTCTGATTAGTGTGTTTGTTAAAAATGTTGTTTCCAGGGGGAGACGTGTGTGTATCGGGTCATGACAGTGGGCCATTGTTTGAAGAACAGCCAAGCAGTTTAATCTACCCAGAGGGCCTTAGTGAAGGCAAAGTGACCCTAAGCTGTCAGGCCAGGGCCAGTCCAACCGCATCCTACAGGTGGGTAACACACACACACACACACACACACACACACACACACACACACACACACACACACACACACACACACACACACACTTCATGCATTTCAAAGAACCTGGCCTATGAAGATTTCTACCACTGGAGTTCCCCCAAAGTTGCTGATAAATTGGTGAATATGTTATAATAATAATGTAATACCAAAGTTTACAAGTTGGGATATTGTACTTCAACAAAAGAAACACCACTGGAATAATAATGTAATGTAATGTAATGTAATGTAATTATGTAGTTTAAAAAATATGAATTTTCCCTATCTGTTTTCAACATATCCAGGCTGCTTACATTAACAACTTTTCTGTTTCATTTGACTTTTTTCATTTGTTTTCATCTTCAAGAATTTAACAGCGATGATCACCCAAAAGCAAACACCTGCTGAAGGTGACAGTTTTTATAACCAAAAGCATTAAATAATAGACGAGCCGATGATACTGTATGATACTGACGGCTGACAGTCCTCCAGATTCAGGCTCTGTTTCTCAGCTGCATTTGGAGGAGCTTTTGATCTGAAACAATGTTGACGCAGTATGACACACTGTATTATCATTTTTCTCTCTTATTTCACGTATGACAAAGAAATCACATTGAGCAGTGCACATAGTCAATTTTTGTGCTTGTATCAATATTTTTTTCTGTATTTCTATATACATATTAATCTGTATCAATCTCAAACAGCTACACTAGTGATAGGAAAGTCCACAACTACAACTTTTGTCATGTTATGTAATTCTTCAATATATTTGATATTGTGAATATAAATCACACCTATGTGGATGATGTGCATGTGAAGCATATTTTGGGTGGATTTTTGGTTTAGATAAATCACAAAGGTAAATATATGAAGTCCATACATAAGATAACATAGGAAGACGGCTTTATTGTATATGTATTGTATTGTATTGTATTTATATAATAAAAAAATAAATTATGTTGCACACATCTGTATATAACATAAACACAAACACACATACACACACGTACACACATACTGTACACACACACACACACACACACACACACACACACACACACACACACGTCAACCATACTGTACATCGCATAGCAACATTCATCATATAACAAGGGCAGGTAAGTAAATATATTGCACAGACATGAATGCAGTAAGTGTATATTGTGCACAGTATTAGAAGTAGTAGTAGAAACTGGTGGCAAGCCCACTAGCGTGAAATGCTGTGAAGCGGGGCAATCCCCTATGTGAAACAACGCGTACATGGACACGTACTCTAAGGGCCTGTTCTGACCTGGTTTTAACATCCGTCATGAGTGATCCGATCACAGGTGGACACCTCTAAGAATGTGAGTGACCACATGTGATTGGATCTCACTTCCCCCCTCTATGTGCGTACATCATTGCCATTTGCATAGAGGCTGGTTGTGTGTGTATAAATGTCAGTTACTCTCACATAAATTATATTCATCATCGTTAGAAATGTACTGTGACTAAGGTTAATGAACAAACGCTGCCTACAGTCTGTCTGTGTGCCGACATAAGGATGTCTACTGGCAGAGCCGGGACCTGTGCAGGAGAGAAAGATGTCTCTGTGTATCCAGCATCCAGCTCTCAGTACGTTTGTAGCTTCTAACTGAATCTGTGGTTTGAAGTTTAGTTCCTATATTATTTCTGCTTTATTTTACAATTCATATTCGTAAATACTGTAGAAGTTGTGTGTAGTTACTGCTGCTGAAGACAAACATCTTCTGATTTTGCTTCATAATAAAAGCATTAAAACAGGTGACATTTAGTGTGAAGAATGTATAGGAAATAAAACCATTTTGCAGTCGTTGCTTTAACCACTCAGTTCGCCGGCTTACTTCAGACAACACTGTAGAGAAGATATGTCTGGCAATGCAAGATTAATAAATAACAAACTGAGAAGTTGCGACAGGAATGTTTGTAATAATATCCTACATATTGGTGAATTCTGAGACGTTTTATGAAACTAAAATTAGGTTATTGTACACCAGCGGCTGCTTTTTCCAGGCAACTGCAAGGCACGGAGCTCCAGACAGCCGGGGATAAAAGCAGGGGCGTTTACAGGATTTTTTAAGTGAGTTGGCACAGGTAGAGCTGGAGATCTTTGCTGGTCAGGTTTGGTCTTACTTTCTATCATTTTACACAGGCTCGGGCCGGGCTCGGGCTTGTGCTCCGGGTTGCGCGGTATGAGTGGTCTGAGTGGTCTGAGTGGTCAGAGTGGTCAGAGTGGTCAGGTGATGCGTTTCTATTAGTGCGAAAATGGATGCTGAGGAGGTGAAACGGAGGCTGGCGATTACGTTTTGGTTGGACCAGCAAAGAAAGCAAAATCTGAGGTGTGGAAACATTTTGATCATGTGCAAAATGTTTATTATTAATGACAATAATGAGCCAGTGTATAAATGACTCATTCTTGACAAAAGGCAAAAGAGCTGTGTGCGTGCGCGCATTTGAATAATGTCGGGCTGGAAATGGGTTTGGGCTTTTAAAAAGCTGTCAATCAAAATGTACATGTTGGGCTCGGGCCGAATTCTGTCGGGCTCGGGCCATGTCAGGCCTAACTTTTAAGGCCCGATTACAGCTCTAGGCACAGGGGGGACCAATAATCAGTCAGGGGGGGCCCAGGGAATTTTATCAGAATACAGCATAGGAAATCTGCTTAGAAATATAGGAAATATTGGATAGGATAGAACAAAACAATGTAATTTTGCTAAATAAAACACATCACATTCATTATTAATTTCACTTGTTCTTATTTACAACAAATTGTATCAATATATAATCAAGGAAACATTGATCAATTAATTTTTTTCACAGAACTGTATAAAGATAAAGTGCAATACACTTACAATGAATTTGCCTCAAACTTTAACAAAGAAAACCTTGCTGTACACAATTTTCAGATAATAGGAAACAGAACAGAAATAAAGTGCAATACACAATTTATTTCTTACAGCAACAATTCAACAAAGTACACAGTTGCCATAGAATGTGTGTTTAAAGTATAGTAAAGGCAGCGATTGGCAGAACAGGCAGCAACGTGACAGTAGTCTGATCCAATGGAAATCACTATTTGTCAGATTGGATAGCCAATAGATTCGGGGGAGGGGAAGGGTGGGGGCAGGTGCCACCCAGGGCCCCCCCTCTAGACCTGAACCTGGATATAAGAGTAGGCAGCATCGGAACAAAAACACAGATACATCACTGACAGTATGATAATAACATCCAAAACACACAATTCACTCTCAGTGGTTTCTGTGACATGAGAAATACTTTGAATGAGTGTGTAGTTCCGTTTACTGTAGAGTTGGTGGTCCTTAATGTGGCTCAGGACTCATTCCCGTACTCACTGCTATTAAAATTTGGAAACGTGTTGGGACCATCAGAAGTAAGAGTTAAACATTATGATCTTAAACAATAAGGTTACATGTAAAAAGCCACAGCCTGAAGGCTCTCTGACCTCTGAGAAACATGTGCCTTTCTTAAACAAAGAAAGGCCTGCATGTAGCTGTAGCATTCTGGAATGTCGCACCTATATGAGAACTCAACGAGGAAAAGGGGGTTTCAAACACCACATGTGCACAAGCAGTTTCCGCTATATGCATGTAGCAGCGGCGCACTGCGGCTCCATCAGCTGTTTATGAAATGTCATACAGTCGTAATTATACACGGCTCGAACAGTCAGCCGCTCTCAGGCAAACTGCTCAGAGAAAAACTACAGTTTATTGGAAAATAGCGTTGGGCACACTGACTTTGATAAATTGACTGTTTATCAGACCCCAGATGAGACAAGAAGCTAACGTTAGCAAACGCTGTGGTCCCTCTGCCTCTGCTGGCCGCTGTAGGAGATGCTGTAAAAAAAAAAAAAAAAAGATGCTGTATTCCTCTGCCACGCTGTATTTACGTTACTGTTTAATCCGCTTTCCAGGTTAGTGGGGATGCACAGCGCTCAAAACCAACATTAAAAACGTAGTAATCTTTAAAGAGTGTTGAACATGTGTAAAATGAGCGGTGACGTTAAATCATCTGTTTCAGGTAACGGCACTCTAGGGTACCGTCTATTTGCTGGATTGTTCCGCCGGTAGCTAACGTTAGCAGATAAGCCCGTTGACAGCAACGGTAGTGTTCACATTTATGCACAATGACACATAAAGCAAACTTGCTAAAAAAGAACTACACGCTGTTTTCAGGTAACGTTACTGTTGACGTTCAAACAGGCCTGTGTTTGTGTTTTGAGAAATATCTTTAAACTGCATTAAGGCTATATTTATTTTATTTTTATTTGTTATATATTATTTTATTGCCATTACCTGTTTCCCTTGTTTTCATACATAAAGAAGTTTAGTTTGCTAAATATATCAAATTTCTTTAGTTGGATACTGGATGTGAAAAGAAGGAAATGGTTCTTCTATAACATTGCACTTTAGATGTGTGTGAATTTCCCACACCAGGAGTAATTTATATAGTTCTATTTTATAGCGATCAATTATCTATTTAAACATTTTCTCTCTAAATCTATGTTCTATGCAAAATGTAACATTTTCTATTAAAGAAAAGATAGAAAATAAATATTTGTGTGTGCTGTAAAGTGGTTAGAAAAAATTTAATCGGAATCGGCTAGAATCGGTATCGGCTGGCTTAACTCAAAGAAAATCAGAAATCGGAATCGGCCTAGAAAGTTGTAATCGGTGCATCTCTACTGTGAATGTATCATTTGATCACGATACTGTTGATATATGTTGTGTTTGACTAACGTAGCCTGGTTTAAAACTATAAATGCCACATGTCTTTTCTCCCGCTGGGAAGAAGTTAGCTACTGTACTGAATGAGAGGGTGATCATAGTCAGAACCTCGAAAATCAAGACTCAAGGTGTCTTTTCTTTATTCCAAGTGGGTTTTCCCTCCATTTTTCTCTCATTCTCTCTCTCTCTCTCTCCCTCTCTATACACACACTCACACACAGACACGTGCGTCAAATAGCTACACAGCTAGCACATAGTGAAGTAGCTACTGTGTTCCTTTGTTCTGTAAGACATTAGCCTGAAAGCTAACCGACGTGCTAAACCTAGCACCACTACCGCCCTCGTGAGGCTAAATAGTTTTGTGCAGCTCACAGGAGTAGTCATTTTTGTAGTCTTTGGGCTAGACTACATCTCGACACTCCCCCCACTTTTTCTCTCTCTCACACTCACACACACACACACACACACACACACACACACACACACACACACACACACACACACACACACACACACACACACACACACACACACACACACACACATACACAGCACCCACACACACACACACACACATACACAGCACCCACACAGAGACATGTCTTGTTTGCTTTTTGTTGTAGTTTAAAAAAAAGGTATATTGGTTTTAATTGATCGAAGGATTATTGATTGGCCATTGATAATTTTGAAGTTAATAAATTCTACTATATTTTAAATAGCAGTTGTCTGTGATTGTTTTGTGTATTTTGTTGTAATAATTGCTGGTTGAACACAGGTCAGTGCTCGAATTCATACTTTCCTTTTGTCCCTTTAAAGAATACCAGCTAGATTAACCAAGTTAAGATCTGTATTTTAAAGGGAACACCACCTAAATGAGATAGAATAATTTAATCTGTACTTCTACGAATTCCCAACAAATGACGCCCTGTGTGAGCCTGTTAGATACCAGCGTTATTACAATATTTATGCATAAAAATTCATACATTTAAATTTTTAAATTTAATTCTTTTTGAAAAAGGAAAAAAATATTTTTGAAAATAAATTTTTTTGGCAACATATTTAACGCCCTGCGCGAGTGTTGAATACCAGCTGTATTGCAACATTTATGCATAATTGTCCATCATTTTTAATTTTAAATATTTTAATTTTTTGAAAATTAATATTTTTGCAATCTGTCAAGCATACATTCAGTTGTAGTTTGTGAATTTTTCAGAGTGTACATTGGTTAGTTTCTTTGTTGTCTAGACAACAACATTTTCACGTTCTACTTGATCTTGAAATCCCTGACTAACACTCAGATTTTTGACAGTAACAGGTATTACTCACCTGAGGTGTGTGACCTCTGACATCCTGACAGGATTAGGTCGTAGTAATTAGCTTAATTAGCAGTCAACACTTAAAACTAAAGGAACTACAGGTTAAGCCTTTCACCTGTGTTGCTTGAATCAATTTTTTTCACAGTTAGTTCCCTTTGTCACCACAAAGGAATTTAGCCCTGGTAGCAGTTTACTAAAGAGGTAAAATGAGTTGCTTTGAGTACCAGAGGCTGGAAGCGAAAGCTTCCAATGAGCCAACCGACACAGTCCTGCAGAATGTGGTCGCTTGTCTCATCCTAGACTCCGTAGAGGATAGGAATAACCTTGATGGTTATGAAGCTACCTGCGATGAGATACTCCAGGAACTATTAGCTTACATTGTACAGCTGTCTTGGATGCTAAAAGCTTCCATTCAAGGCATGCTTGGTCAATTAGTGCTCATCTATCAGAGCAGAGCCCATCGGCAACGCGCTGTCCTCCAAGCACAGCTTGCACAGTTGCAGAACAGCTATGAAGCTGAGCAGCGCAAAACGGCGTGGCTTAGACAGAGCCAGGTGTAATGAGATCTCTCGGCTAGAGGGGAGCCGGGAGGATCAGGCGTGCCGAGCAAAGAACAGCGTTCTATTCTCCCCCTCATAGGAGAGACCACTCCCTTTCTCCTCCTCCTTGGTCTCCTCAGAGTCAGAGAGACCATTCTTCTTCTCCGCCACCTCGGTGGAGAAAACCCTCTTCCTCACCTTCCCAGAGGAGAGACTCTTCTTCTTCTTCATCTCCTTCCCCTCAGAGGAGAGATTACCATTCCCCTGCCAAAAGGGGGAAGGGTTTCTTGCAACATCAGAGAAACGCAAGTAGAATCAAGGTTCCATCCACTGACAAACGGTACGAGCCACAAAGCTCGCCATCCCGCTTTGATCAGACTCCATCCCCACTGCCAAAGGGGAAGAGCCGTCCTCACCTGAATGACTATGATTCTTCTGATGTTCCAAACGGCCCCCGCCGGCTCCAAAAACATCTGAGCACTCGCCAGATCGAGCCTTGGCTGCATGATCCTCTCCGACTCCGAAAGAGTGTCCAGTTTGACCCAACGGAACGGGTAAGTAAACTGACACCTTTGCACGTCCAAGAATCACGTGATTCTGCCTTTGACCCTGGGCCTGACCCTCCTACCACATCCAACGGTCCAGCCAACCTGGATGAACCTACTTACTCCAGTCACTTCAGTCTACTCAGAGACCATGGCTAGCAGCCTAGTGAACTCCAGTAAGGAGGTGTCAGAGCTGGTCATATTTGAGAGTTATCAAGAGTCTCTAGCGGCCCGTTTGCTGGAAACAGGTGCTCCACCCTTCAAGGAGACACCCCAGCTAATTTCTGATTGCAACATCCTGCTTCCTGAAGAAACCAGATCTTCTCCACTCGTTAAAGAGTTATTCTTTATAACTCACTGACTGCCAACGTGGACACAGTCAGGCTCAGGTCGACACCCCGAAGCCACTTCATCCTGGAGGCAGTCATGCCAGCCCCAGACAGACAAGTCACCGTCATTCATGAGCAAATGGATTCTTCCAGAGCCTGATCTTGGCTCTGACTCTTCCTTACTGCTGGCGAGCCCACAGCCGCCACAGTCTTGCAGCCTTGATTTTTCCAACCCTCATAGGTTTTTTCTTTGCTCGCTGAACACAAGCGATGCACTGCACAGGACCTGTATAGTTGAAGGTGCAGCCTTTTATGGCGTCACGCCCACAGACGCGCCCATATCACTTTTGCCAAAGAATCCTGCCGTGTTGTAATGTATCATTTGATCACGATACTGTTGATATATGTTGTGTTTGACTAATGTAGCCTGGTTTAAAACTGTAAATGCCACAGTTCTTTTCTCCTGCTGGGAAGAAGTTAGCTACTGTACTGAATGAGAGGGTGATCATTGCCTTTTCTTTATTCCAAGTGTTCTCTCTCTCTCTCTCTCTCTCTCTCTCTCTCTCTCTCTCTCTCTCTCTCTCTCTCTCTCTCTCTCTCTCTCTCTCTCTCTCTCTCTCTCTCTCTCTCTATACACAGACACGTGCGTCGAATAGTTACACAGCTAGCACATAGCGAAGTAGCTAGTGTGTTCCTTTGTTCTGTAAGACATTAGCCTGAAAGCTAACCGGCTAGCCCTAGCTACCCGGCACTACACCTAAAACCACAACCGCCCTCGTGAGGCTAAATGGACCCTTTTCACAGCAGACATTTTGACTTGTCATAGTAGGAAAAGCACAGCTGAAATTGATAACATTAACGATGGCTCAATTCCATCTAGTGTCCCAGTAAGCTATTTCAGTGAGTCAGCATGCCCGATACCAGGGTCTCTCCTAAGTGGAATGCAGCCATCATTAATGGTTTTGAATACACCTGTGCTTTTCCTTCTATGACACATCAACATGTCTGCCGTGAAAAAGGTCTATAGTTTTGTGCAGCTCACAGGAGTAGCCATTTTTGTAGTCTTTGGGCTAGACTACATCTCAACACCCCCCCCCCCCCCCCCCCCCCCTTTTTCTCACACACACACATACACAGCACTCACACACGTCTTGTTTGCTTTTTGTTGTAGTTTAAAAAAAGGTATATTGGTTTTAATTGATCGAAGGATTATTGATTGGCCATTGATAATTTTGAAGTTCATAAATTCTACTATATTTTAAATAGCAGTTGTCGTTGATTGTTTTGTGTATTTTGTTGTAATAATTGCTGGTTGAACACAGGTCAGTGCTCGAATTCCTTCCTTCCTTTTGTTCCTTTAAAGAATACCAGCTAGATTAACCAAGTTAAGATCTGTATTTTAAAGGGAACACCACCTAAATGAGAGTGTTTCATAGTTTGATTATTGGACCCTGATGTTGAGTTGATAAAGTTATTAATAACCATATTCATAACTTTATTAATATTGATAAAACTTCTTTGATAATTTGCCAATAATTGAATCTCTACACCTACGAATTCCCAACACATGCGGCTCAAATCACCTCGGAATGTGGTCTGAGTGATCGGATCTCAATGCGTTCTGACTGAGAGTTTTCACCCATACTTAGAGCTGTCCACTTGTGATCCGATCACTCAGATCGGATTAAAATACCAAGCCAAAACGGGGCTTAACACTCTGGAACCAGTTGTGTTTATTATTTATTCATTTATTTGTTATGTTTTTATCACTTTGCCCGGCTCTCTCCTTGATGTTTCGTTTATTTTCCTCTGTTAAAGGTTTTTTTGTTGGAGCGTTTCCTTATGCGATGCCAGGGTTAAAGGACAGTGGGTGTCGTATGCTGTACAGATTTTAAGCCCTCTGAGGAAGATTTGTGATATTGGGCTAAAATAAAGTTGACTTAACTTGACTCTTTGTCTTGCAGATGGCTTGTGAATGGCACAGAGGTCCCGCTGGGTTTGGACCTGCGCTACACACTGGTGGCCGGCAACCTTGTGATCAGCAGCCCTGAGCCTACTCGAGACACAGGCTCCTATCAGTGTCTGGCCATCAACCGCTGTGGCACCATCATCAGCCGAGCAGCTAACCTCAAATTTGGCTGTGAGTGAGAACAGGCCTGTCTTAGCTGCCTGAGTGGCTCACTGTGGTGGCTGAGATTGAAGGCATTAGAAAGGATATTCAGAGGATTTACTTTGTACCACAAATGCACTTTGGTTACTTTCAACTGTGTACTGTTGCTGTTTCTCTTACAATCTGTATACAGTATATGACAGTGATCTTTTTTTCCATTACTTCCCTTTTTCTACTATACACCTTTGCATGTTTCTGCAGACCTCCATGACTTCCCTCCAGACAGCAGGAGTCCTCAGACAGCATATGAAGGCGTAGGAACTTTCCTGGCCTGCCAGCCCCCTATACATTACCCAGGTATCCACTCTACTTCAGGGCTCCTGGAAAATCTGAAATATTACACACTAGTTATTCAGTATTTTAAATCACCTGAAAGATGAGAGAGACAGTTAGATACCATGAAAAAATAATGGTCTGTTAGCTGGAAAATTATTTTCATGTCATCAGCTTTCTTTCACTGAGATCTAGCTGTCAGAAAACCTACAACAGCCTGCAGCTGATAAGGGTTCAATAAGGGTCACAACCTGTGGTTCACAGGTCACAGTGTTTAAAATTAGCAGAATTATTAACCTCTTTCGGGATAGGGGTGAACATAAAGCACAATTTTTATTGTCTCTGCTAACCGTTTCCGTGTTGAAATCAGTAATGTGACTTGCTGTCTCCTCTCCAGCTCTGTCCTATCGCTGGTTGATCAACGAGTTTCCCAACTTCATCAAGAAGGACGACAGCCGCTGGTTTGTGTCGCAGGTGACAGGTAACTTATACGTGGCTAGAGCAGAGCCAAACGACACGGGGAACTACTTCTGCTTCACCACCATTAACATGGACATCAGCACCAAGAGCACCTTCAGCAAGGCCAACGCACTCACTGTGCTGCCCGATGGTACGACTCCACCACGGATGTCAGCACAAACTGTGTAACTGTGTAACTGATGAACCAATATGAGCACACACAGGACAGAGAGCGCTTATGTTTAAAGTGATACTATTTAGCAACCTACTGGTTATTATTGATTAGGCCTGAGTATCTGAGTTCATCTGAGTTCAACTGAGTTCCAATAGTACACCTCAGGTTTGTTATTTTAAAACTTTATTTTTGTGAGTAGACATATGTTAAATATGAAATACAAAAACTTAAAACATTTCATACGAAACACATTTTGATAGGTAACTTATTCTAACTTTTGTCACGACACTGTCCCCCCCCAGCATTCATATCCAACCCTAAGTCAGGATGATATAGAAGCTGTTATGTTCTGGTAAAAAATCATAATGTTGCTTTAATGTTGAGCCTACTAAATACAATAGTTATCCGACCCCTCAATATAAAATGAGATACTTACGGCTTATTAGTGCCGTAAGTATCTCATCATCTGGAGAACTTGATGTGTTCACTAGATGTCATTGGTACTATTACATTTTTGGATTAGTACCAGATGTTGGAACAAGTGGAAAACATAAATAGGGTGACTCAAGGTAAGCACTAGAGGAAAGGGCCCATGATCAGGTAAATCAGTAGTAATCTTATAGGGATCATAAATATCTACCAAATCTTACAGCTATCTGGCCAGTAATTGTCAAAGTATGATGCTCCAGAACGAGAAAAAAAACATCACTAACAAGGCACATTATTCTGTGTATGCACATTTAGATAAACATTACAGTACACCCATCCAGTTCATACATTGGATAAAAGGTGAATTTAAATGGGATTTAATCTGAATATTATACAATTGTATTTTATTTCAGCCAATCCCAGGAAGTCCGCTCCGAGCATCAAAGTGCGCTTCCCTGCAGAGACCTACGGCCTAGCAGGACACACCGCTCAGTTAGAGTGCTTTGCCTATGGAAAGTAAGTTCAACACTCTGAAATCTTTGCATAATGCGTCTGCAAGTTACTTCGGGTTGAGAGGCTGTGCCCTGTCCAGCCTTACTCTTGCATTTCTTCCTTCCAAACATCCCCATCATGGTCTCTGTGCTCTTCCCTTTTAAATTACCATTCTTCCTTTACTTTTCATCCAACTCCTCTCTCTATTTTTTGTCTCATAGTCCAGTCCCAAAACTGCGATGGAGGAAGGTGGACGGTTTGATGCCGTCCAAGGCGGGCTCCAGTGCTGAGGGCCCCACCCTCATCCTGCCAGAACTCTCCTTTGATGACGAGGGCATTTACGAATGTGAAGCCTACAACTCAGAGGGAAGTGACACATACCAGGGACGCATCAATGTGCAAGGTGAAGAAAAGATAGTGTGTGCGTCTGTTTGTATTGCAGCAAAGCAGCACACTATCAGCTTAATCAGGGATGTTTTTGTTACGTTTCCAAGGATTAAAAGGACCCAAATGCAGGGAGAGGCAGGCAGGCAGGAGAAGGGTTGAACTTGAGAATGTATTAATCGAAACACAAAAATTAATCAAGGAAGCAGCAGGAAAAAAAAACAATTCCAAAAAAAGAGAAAGGTATCCAAAAAACCAAGGGAGAACAAAAACCAGGGAAATACAGAACTGACATGGGGAAAGCACACAACCACACACAAACTAACCGGGCAAGGACACAAAACCATCTGACGAGAGACAAAGGAAACACAGAGGCTAAATAAACTAGGTAACGAGCAAACACGGGACAGGTGACACCAGGGCTGGGGAACAGGTGGAGCACATTAGACAATCACATGGGTGGGAAAACACAGGAAGCAAAACTAGACATGACAAGACAGAAAACAGACTATCAAAATAAAACAGGAAACAGAAATAATCATCAAAGAACAGGAATACACAATACAAATAGGAAAACTAAACAAACAGAAACAGAAATACAACCAACCATAATAATAGTCAAAAACAGGGAAACTAAACACTAAACACCACAACAGTTTTAACAGCAGTTATTATTATTATTATTATTATTATTATTAGCACTTTCAACAGGGCACAAGTCCGAGTCCAATGCCTTTCGTATGAATTTAAAGGTGCAGCAGCACAAGGTAAAACACGCAGGGAGAGAGGGTGTTTAAATGACTTGTATCACCTTCTGAGATCACTGTCATACATTTATCTCAATCACTGTCTCTTATGCACAAAATCAAAATCAGTATAACTCTGTACGTCAGAGATCAATCTTGTCATATCAGAAAGTGTGATCGAGTAAAAAGGTTTAAAAATAACCTCTTACAATAATTATCTAATCAACAGTCTTTAAATGCATTTCCAATATACCTTCATGCCAACAGCATGGATGAAAAAATTAATATCCAGTACGTGAGCAAATTGGAATAAAAAAACAAGTCCTAACTGAACGTCCTTGTGCGCTGTCAGATAATATAAAGCAGGCAGCAGAAGTGGCTATCAGATAAAGTTAAATGATTACACTGATGTTGAAGTAGTTTCACTGCTTGTCCCTCGCACCCACGATGGTCATTAAGGATATAAATCCATCGGGGATGCAGCCTGTGAGGTAACAGAACATCTTCCTCGCTATCACATGTGCTGTCATGAATGAAGCTATTAGGAAAATTAATGTATAAGTCTCCTCTGTCTGAATGACAAAAAGCCATCACTTTACATACCGATTAAGCCAGCATTGTAATGTACTCCATGTCTGAAAGTGGCAAAACGTCTTGAGTTCACTCCCTAAATGCATTTCTGTTCAATGTGTGCCATTTTCTGTTTCGGTTTTATTTCTGTTACTTTTCCTTAACTTTCTTCTCCCGACCTCCAGCTCAGCCGGAGTGGTTGCAGGTGATGAGCGACTCGGAGGTGGAGATCAGTTCCGAGCTTGTCTGGAGTTGTGTTGCTGCTGGTAAACCCCGACCCTCCGTACGCTGGCTACGCAACGGACTGCCACTCAACACACAGGTAACACACACAGTTACTTTCTACTGTAGTGTATACCTCCACACACAAAGGGATGATAAAATACTCCCTCTAGCGCTGCTCCTTTTTCTATTAACCATTACACTTAAAATATGTGCAGTTATGTGGTTGGTCCGTCACTAATCATTGTTAATGTCTAATGTTCTTGTTGTCCTTTTACTTCTACAAACATCTCTGCAAATGGATTATTTCGACCCATAGAAAGTACTTTAGAATACATTAAACCCAGAAAAGGTCACATGTTCTGCCATTTCTTATAAAACTAGAGTGGATACATCTACACACAGGAAGCCAACCTCTTCTCAACTTGGAATAGGATAGATGCTGCTGTGAATTATTGGGTACTAAACAATGTTGATGCGAACTGGAATCACTTATATTTAATTTTCTATCATTTCTCTTTTCTAACTGGCAGTGTTAGAGGGAAAGTATTACCTACAGTATGATTAAATGAAACTGGCAGATAGAGATCATCTTTGTGATTCTCTGTAATATGTGGCTCATTTGTTTTGGATTGTTTGTTATGGTATTGGTTTACCTGCTGCTGAAACACATCTCAAAGTCGTAAAAGTACAAAGTGTAAAAGAGTCTCATCGTACTACACAATTATTAATATAAATGTAGTGAATGACTACAAACAAATTATTTACCTGCCGGTAACTTGTTGCGTATGTACTGTAGCAGTGTGAAGTCTTATTCTGGGATCACCTCGCCATGTGATTTGTAATAACTACAAAAGTTGCCTATGTTCTTAAGCTGGTGTAAATTGTCTGTGTCATGGCCTGTTTAGCCTGGGAAAACCCTGACAAACTTCCGGCAAATTTGAGATTTGCTCTGCAAGTCAGTCTGGCCAAGAGCCCATTCAAGCCCATTACCAATTTTTCCAAATCAAGGCACCAATCATAACCGTTGAGGTGGGCTTTACACGATGGCGATAGTGCAGCCACGGCAAGCAGCTTTTTGTTTACATTCAACATGATGGCCACCGAAGCACAGCAACCCGTTGATGCCGCTGAAGTGTAAGAACAAATCAAAGAGCAAAATCCCAAAGTTTAGCAAGCTAAAAAACCTTCTATAGTGGTGTTTCAGTCGACATAAAACACAGGTGGAGGGTAAATGTGAGTAGGAGTTCTCCCCCTTACTGGGTGAAGTAGAATTTATTGTGATATTTTAATTCCCACACACCACAGCTCACATATGCACAGACACATATGCTTCGTTTTCCAGCTCACACATACTTTTCACTCACCTACTACTGTTTCTACATTCCCCCCATCCCCCCAGGAGCGGGTAGAGGTGAACGGGGCTCGTCTTAAGATCAGTAACCTGGCCCTGGAGGATTCTGGGATGTACCAGTGCGTGGCTGAGAACAAACATGGCACCATCTACTCCACTGCCGAGCTCAGAGTCCAGGGTAAGGTCCAAGGAGCACAGTCTTTAGTTTCCCTTATTTAAAACAACAATTAATATTGTTGATTTATAACTTGAAAAGATTTTCATTCCCAAAATTACATTTCTCAATAATAACATCAAGTTTAATACTGTACTACTCTCTTGCCTCAAGTTAAAAGCATTCTGCCTGTCTTTCATTATTCCTCACTATCTCCATCCTCTTTCTGCATCTCATCTATCTCCCTCTGTGTTGTGATTGGAACTTCATCCTGCCTCCTGTCCTTCCAGTTCAGGCCCCAGACTTCCGGTTGAATCCAGTAAGGAGACTGATCCCAGCAGCCAGAGGGGGGCAGGTAAAGATGGAGTGTCGCCCTCGAGCTGCCCCCAAGCCTAGCCTGTTCTGGAGCCGTGGGACAGAGCTGCTCACAAACAGCAGCAGGTAATACTCAGTCAATCTGATTTCCATACATAGTACAGCACATTTGCTTCACATTTTAAAACCTTGTAAAATAAATACTGGTCATTTTGCAATATTTCTATATCCCTCAGTTCCTTCTGGTGGGTATTTGCCTGAGGGAGACTTGTGCTGTGATTTCAGAGAATGAGTTTTGAGTTCTCTATTGTGAAACAAATAAATAACACACAATATAGAATATACCTGAAATAGAGAAACTGTGAGGCTCAGCGTAATATACAGAGTGAAGTTAAAGCAAAAGCACTTTTCCTCTTCGGTCCCCCTACAGGTTGGAAGCCGAATTGTCCATTACCGTTGTCGTATGTCTCATTCGAACTACAGATCTGCTACCTGATCTGGCAAAAGTGCATAGTGCGGTTATAGCCGATAGAGGGCCGCAAAGCGAATGCAGAGGTCTGGACGAGCAAATCAACGAACGGTCAGAGGAAAGAAAGGATTTCTTTTTTTTTACTATCCTGTAATTTTGTTTCCTGGTTACAAAACTCCAAACTCTGACATATAAACCCCTTCCTGTTTAGCTACATGTTGCCTAGCAATGCAGGATATTTATACAGCCACAAAACATCCATTAACTTACTCAGAGAAGCTACTGATCCTGTGATTGACTTAACACATCTTAGACATTAGACAAATCAGTTTAACACAAAGTATTTAGTTCTAATCTGTAGATGGTGCTTCACCATTTATGTAGTCCACTACTAAAATCAAACGTGTCCGCATGGGTGTGCTGCCCCCACCCCCCCCAAAAAAACATCTCTTTACGTAATACAAATTAAGCTCCAGCTCAGGTGGGAACCTGAAGGCTTAAGTCATCATTATTACACACACGTATGCACATGTTCAAAGCTGGTGACTGTATCAGTGATTAAACTATGATGAGAATGTTTCTGATTAAATTACACATTACTGTAGTGTATGTCTCCTATATGTATAAATTACTGATATAGCAGTACGCTACATTCTCTTGATAGTGAGGTCTTTGCCGCAGTTTTACCCTGCTCCAGGCAAATGATGAAAATGACGCATGTCCACTCTGGCAATTTCAGAGTCAAGCGATAAATAATGTCACCATCTGCAGGGTGAGCAAGCCCTCAGTTTCTTTACGCTCTAAGAGATGCAGCTCATTAAAACAAGAAATATGTCAACTGTGAAAAGATTAAGAAAAACCCAAGACGCCTACTTGGAGGTGAGATCAAAAGTGACCTCATATGTATCAGAGGATTTATTGCTGTTGATTTCATCAGATTCTGTCACAGATGCATGGGAAGTGATGAGTGTTGGTGTGGGTCTATTGATTCAGTGGGGGTTTAAGGCCAAACACAACCATGAGTCAAAGGTTTGTCAGTCCTTTTTCCACCTCATTTTAATATTGTTCTACCTGTGAATTCATCACCGTCTGAATGTTAAGTGGTCGGCAAACCCTCAAAATGTCAGTTGTCTGAGTGAGGACTAAATTGTTTATTCAAAGGCAATAGAGTCAGTTTTAATCATTAGTGTGTGTGATTGACAACATCTAATTGCCTAGCACTCCATGCTATCCTCCTTTAGTCCAAACACATCAGTCACATTCAGTGCTAAAGCAGTAGTGTGGGTGTCCACCAAGCTACAAATGAGGAGCTGTTTACAGCTGTCTGTAGAATGTAAGTAATACTTTTTTCCCACAGTTTAAAGGTAGGAGTGAATATGAGATATGTCTGCTAGATAGCCTGTGTGACAGAATTGCAAATGTGAGTTAGTCTGGAACCTCTCAGTTCATTTTCTGAGGAGCATTATCAACAGCTAGCCTGACAAGCCAGAACCACTTCAAGATGTTGGGTCTGGGAATTCACCATTGGCAGGGCTCAATCCAAGGGGCGGGATAAACGGTTGTCTTTCAAATTCCCTCTGCACTCATAGCCAACCAGAGCAACACCAGTTGATAGATTAAACTTTTGCCGTATCCGGTTCGGAAAAACTCTTAACACATCTTCCTTTTTTAAGAATGACTTCAGTGCTTAACTCCGTCTTCCAGAGTCGCAGCTAAAGCCGATTCGAAAGACCGCTGTTCGCCAGCAGCAGCAGCCATCTTATGTGCATATCTGCCATCCTTATGTTAAGCCTGTCCACCAACTCTATACACAATGTGATTGGCCTGACCAGAATTAGTTTTTTCCAGCTCGCAAGCCAACGGAGAGTTGCTAGACTGACCCTGGCTGCAAATTACATTTGCTGCCGCTAGGGTGCGTCTAGATTTCTAGGCTAATCAACAGCTGTAAATGCCTCTAGACCCGGGATGGACCTACAACCAATCAGAGCTAAGAAACATGATGTGTATGTTAACAGCCTACAGCGTGCAGAGATGAGCTGTGATGTATCAACATGTCTGTGAACGAGTGTTGATATTTTTGCAATCAGAATTTGGATAAAATTCTACAACAGGATCAGCTGTGGTAGCTCACCTGGTTGAGCGTGTGCCCAATGTACCAACGTTCAGTCCTGACTGCAACCGCCAGGGTTTGATTCCGGTCTCTCTCTCTCTCTCTCTCTCTCTCTCTCTCTCTCTCTCTCTCTCTCTCTCTCTCTCTCTCTCTCTCTCTCTCTCTCTCTCTCTCTCTCTCTCTCTCTCTCTCTCTCTCTCTCTCTCTCTCTCTCTCTCTCTCTCTCTCTCTCTCTCTCTCTCTCTCTCTCTCTCTCTCTCTCTCGGCTTAAAGCCCATGTTGCAGGTTAACCACCACTGTTGATTAATGGGTACATAAAGCACTCAACATATGTATATCATTGTTAAAAATGTCTCCAAATAGTGTTAAAGGCCAGTTTTTGGTATTAGTGGGTTTTTTAACGCAATTTGGTGATGATGTCACGTTGGGGAGACGTGCCTCAGCCTAGTAGGCTACTAGAACTATGGTAACTGACTGAGATGAGGAAGAGGTGTTTTTACGGTCAGTGAATAGCACCGAGTGAAAGTCAAGGTTGTCTTTATATCGAGTGACAGTGATCATGTCGTTAGTTCAGATAAGTACCGGTAAACTTATCTAGATCTAGAAATAGAAGGCATCATCCTAGCTATGGGCTAACTTGCTAACACCTGTGAAATCCAAGGGGGTAAGCTTCTCCTCGGACCACGAACCTCCTATGGCGCCATTTTTATGCTACAAAGCCATCACCTCCCGTTAGCATTCCATTGACTGCCGTTCATTTTGGCGCCACTTTCACAGCGAATAACTTTACATCTGAAGCGTTTAAAGACTCTATTTGTCCATTGTTTATTTCTAAAGAAACACAACAATGTATAAAAGGCTCCATTACCTTGTACCTCACGTTATGGCTCCATAGCAGACGTTTTTGTAAAAGTAGGCTAACGATTGTGTCATAACCACGCAACTTACCGTCGCATAGTAGAGAAATTACCGTACAGGAGAAGCTCGCAGGCAGTTTCGTCTCACATTAGCCGTTTAAGTGTAATTACTAATGTTAACTACCATTTTAGTTAGCAATAATTAGCCTGTGCCTATGTTATCTCCTTACATATACCTACGCTCTCCGTCTCTGCAATATTCGGAATGATTGAGATTTCTCTTGGCACAGCTACCAGAAGACTTACAACTTTCAGACACGTTGCACACGGCACATTTACGTCGTCTCTCTCAGTTGGAGGCTGCGCAGTAACCCTAGCCATCACCGGAAAAGTACTTCTAATGGCCTTCACTGATGTCCGTCCAGATCAACAGGATCTGTTGGTCCATTATATATATGTCAATGGTGAAATCCCCCACATTTTCGATTAGATAGCTCATGTTTTAATGGTAGCCTACAAACTCCAGTAATAACATATTTGCCTAGTGTTTATTTATTACTTGGATGGGGATGCTGTTCTGCTTTTCACAAGTTTAGACAGCTAGCTAGCGCTACGCCGACGTTTTGCTAATGTTAGCGCAACAGCGTTAGCCTAGCCTGCTAGGTAAATATTACGACTACCTTCGGAGTTTCCTATATCAGCGTCCACGTTGTCAACATAAGACATGTGGCGTTAGTGCTCCTTTTGTACCATAATTTTATTGAATGAAATGTTAAGCTTCGCTCCTACGAGATGGGTAGGTTTTTGTTACGTTACACACAAAGCTAACTGGCTTTAGTTAGCCTGTACGTATGCTAGCGGAATTAGGTAACGTTGCGTAGCCAGCCAGCCAGCAACTTCGGCAATAGTTTCGGTGAGATAACCACGCCAGCTAACACATCCACATGTGTCTCCATTTCAAACATCACTGCAGGTTGACTGCTTTTAGCAGCAGAGGTTGATTGTGGGCGACAATACTGTCGTGGTTAGCTCGCCGAAACTACTGCTGATTGCCGAAGTTGCTGGCTGGCTACACAACGTTACCTAATTCCACTAGCATACGTACAGGCTAACTATAGCCAGTTAGCTTTGTGTGTAACATAACAAAAACCCACCCATCTCGTAGGAGCAAAGCTTAACATTTCATTCAATAAAGTTATGGTACAAAAAGAGCACTAACACCACAGGTCTTATGTTGACAACGTGGATGCACATATAGGAAACTCCGAAGGCAGTCGTAATATTTACCTAGCATTCTAAGCTAACGCTGTTGCGCTAACGTTAGCAAACGTCGGCGTAGCTAGTTGTCTAAACTTGTGAAAAGCCTAACAGCATCCCCGTCCAAGCTATGTTTCACTTTCCCGCCAATATTATTATACATATAATAAAGACACATGGACACGGTCGAGACCAAAAGCCATATTTTTCAAGACCAGTGACACAGACCGAGACCATAGACAGTGAATGAATGCATTGTGGGGGAAAAGAGAATCATTGCAAACCGCTGTAAAACCGCTTTTTCGTATTTTATTCCGTTTTGTGATATCCATTGTATTTGATGTTGTTGGGTAACAGTTTAAATGTTTATTACCAACAAGCAAATTGCGCAAATTCGTTAGAAAATAAACCCTGCAAGATGGGCTTTAAGTTGTCCTGTCCAATAAAGGCAATAAAAGCCCAAAATATCTTAAAAAAAAATGTTCCACATCAGCTTTAGCCATCTTGGTTGTTTTCAAAAATGCCATAACTAAGCTAGGATTATGCTTGTCATCAATGCGTGAAGCACAATGGCTCCGCAAGTTGTCATGGTGTCAAACCTGCCTATATGAGATCATCGGCTGTGATTGGCCCAGCCAGCGTCAGGATCTGTAATGAAACCCACGCAACTTCTAGGAGGGACCCGCCCTTCAGTAGCATCACACTCTACTATTGGCCAGGCATCCATGCTTACGCAAGGTCACGTACCCATATTTGTTCAGGTCCTATCCCCTGACAAGTCGGCTATCCTAACCTTAACTACTCAAGGTAAATGCCTAACCCCAACCAATCGGTCTGCTTTGTACGGTGGGACTTGCCTACAAGTTGCGTGGGATCCATAATAGCCCATGTGCAAGCCTTCAGTGTTGATGTAAAACACATCCGTGGCAGGGATAATGTTGCAGCTGATGCGTTGTTGCGCTCATAATAATGTTGCATTGAATTTAATACAACAGGTTCTGATTCTGGTTTCCCATAAATTGTAGGGTGTTTTTGTTCTCTCTTGGTGCACACCTGCGTGTAGTTGCCATGCTGCAGTGACAAGACCAGACTGTTGACAACAAACATCTGTAACACATGGTCCGTAATCACATACTAATAGAAGTGTTTCATGTGAGTACAGTACTGCAGGTCAAAGGTGACGCAGTAGCTCTAAACAACACGTTTAGGCAATAACTTAAATGTTTGACTTATTTTATTATTGGTCGAAAAATTGTGAATTTGTCCTGATCACACGTGGTTTCTTCTTTTGTCTTCACAGAGTAACAGTAACTCCAGACGGCGTCTTATGGATCAACAACATCAGCAGGGCAGATGAAGGGAAATACACCTGCTTTGCTGAAAACTACCTGGGCAAAGCCAATAGCACCGGACACCTGTCTGTCAGAGGTACACACACACACACACACACATCATCCAATGTCAGTAGCCTTGTGATCTGAAAACTACAACTGTCAGAGTCAGCTGTGACCCACAGGCTACCTTAAAGGAGAATTCCTTTTTTTACGTTAATCTTGATCGCTATAAATATGCAAGTACAGTCGATAAAATGCAATTAAAATGTCTGTGCAACATGAACAGGGCCCTTACAGAGAAAAAGATAAAAAAAACACAGGGAAGATTCCAAAAACACGCTGACAGGATACAGACACAAACTAACCGGGCAAGGACACAAAACAATCTCACACAAGACAAAGGGAACACAGAGGCTAAATACAAGAGGTAATGAGCAACTAAGGGACAAGTGAAATAACAGGTGAAACGCATTAGGAGAGGCAGAGTAATCCAAAAAAGGTAGGAAACAGACATGACATGACAGAAAACAGACTATCAATATAAAACAGGAAACAGAAATATACACAACATGGAACAGGAGTATAAACAACGAAATATACACAACAAGAAACAGTCAGAAAAATGCAAACAGGCAACAGAACTATAACCAACCCCAACAGAAATGTCCATAACCACCACAGTACCCCCTCCTCAAAGGATGGATCCCAGACGTCCCAAACAAAACAAAAAACAACCCACGGAGGGCAGAGGAAGACTGGAGGAGGAACAAAAACTGTCCAAGAAAAACACAATGGCCCAAGACGGGTGGAGAGGGTCCGGGGAAGGCAGAGAGTCAACGGGGCGAAAACTGAGGGCCGTGGACTAGGGGAACGAGGAAGCGAGGCAGAGGTCACTGGGGAACTGGGGAAAGAGGGAACCGGTACAGTGGGCACTCAGGAACTGGGGACCATAGGCTTTCAGGAACTGGGGACCATAGGCACTCGGGCACTAGGGACAGAGGGTACTCGGGAACTGGGAACCAATGGGCACTCGGGAACTGGGGACAACACTTCTTAGGCAAGCAGCAGTGAAGGGGGAACCCCTCCGGTGGCCGAACAGGCCATCAAGGATTCTCAGGGGGCCAGCGGCAAAGGCGAAACCCCTCCAGCGGCCGGACAGAACGGCGAAGGTAGAGCCCCTCAGGCGGCCAGGCAGGATGTCGAGGACTCTTGGGCGGCCGTCGGCGAAGGCGAAACACCTCTGGCGGCCGGACAGGACTGCCAAGGCGGAGCCCCTCTGGAGGCGAAGGGGCAGCTGGGCTGGAGTCAGGCGGTGGGTCAGCTGTGCTGGAGCCAGGCGGCGGGTCAGCTGGACTGGGGCCAGGCGACAGGTCAGCAGGATTGGAGGTAGGTGGTGGGTCAGCTGGGCGGGAGCCAGGCGACAGGTCAGCAGGATTGGAGCTAGGCAGCGGGTCAGCTGGGCGGGAGCCAGGCGACGGGTCAGCAGGATTGGAGCTAGGCGGCGGGTCAGCTGGGCTGGAGTCAGGTGACAGGTCAGCTGGGCGGGAGCCAGGCGACGGGTCAGCTGGGCAGGAGCCAGGCGGTGGGTCAGCTGAGCTGGGGTCAGCCAACCAGGCAACAGGAACAGAGGTCGACTGAGGTGCCGACAGGACACGAGGGGCAGGAGTGTGTCTGACCGCCGGCAGGACACGAGGGGCAGGAGTAGGTCGGACCGCCGACAGGACACGAGGGGCAGGAGTAGGTCGGACCGCCGACAACACACGGGGGGCAGGAGTAGGTCGGACCGCCGACAACACACGGGGGGCAGGAGTAGGTCGGACCGCCGACAACATGTGGCAGGCAGGAGTCGGTCGGACCGACAACATAGGCAAACTATGGACGTCAGCCGGGGTTCAGGGAGGCTGCTAGCCAGCCGGGACTCTGGGGGGCTGCTAAAGCTCGGGTATGGCTAGAAAGCCCAGGGACCCTGGGAACACTGGGGAGTCTGGGAATGCTGGGCAGCTCGGGGACACTGGAGAGCCTGGGGACACTGGAGAGCCTGGGGACGCTGGGCAGCTCGGGGACGCTGGGCAGCTGGAGGACGCTGGGGAGCTGGAAAGCTGCAAGTCAGCGGAGGTTCTGGAGAAGCAGGCAGGGAGGCCGGCTGGTACAGGGACAGAGAACCAGTGGCCAGGAAGCCAGTGGGCCGAGAAACAGGCAGAACAATGGATATGTCCTTCAACTCTAGAGGGCTGAATTCCCGCTCTACATCCCGCCAGCGAACCCCTATGAGGTGCCTAGTAAAGGCGGGGTCCACCTTATGAAGAGAGCGAGAAAAAAAAAAGATCATCCGCTCACCATCTGGCTCCAGTGGGTGCAGGAGAGGCTTGAACTCTGCTGGGTCCATGTTGGTCAGATCGTTCTGTTACGAGGCAGGGAATTAAAGGACCCAAATGCAGGGAGAGGCAGGCAGGCAGCAGAAGGTTTTAACTCAAATTTATTAATTCCAAAAACAGGGAGTAAACCAACAAAAAGGGATCCAAAAAGCAAAAGGCAAACACAAGGAGTCCAAAACTGAAGAACGAAAAAGACAAAGTCAGAAAAATGCAAACAGGCAACAGAACTATAACCAACCCCAACAGAAATGTCCATAACCACCACAGAACTGTCCCTTAATGTAAAAATTGGCCTGTCAGAGTCAGCTGTGACCCACAGGCTACCTTAAAGGAAGAACATTTTTACGTTAATCTTGATCGCTATAAATATGCAAGTATAGTCGATAGAAAATAAAACTAGCCGAATCGGTGCGGTCAACACAGAGTAGCTGCAGCTACGTCTACGAGCTTCCACTTAGCTAAAACGGCAGTTGTCGGGGCAAGTTTTAGAGTGCCTTTGTGCCTCTTAACAGACACAAAATGCAATTAAAATGTCTGTGCAACATGAACAGGGCCCTTACGTGACAACAAGATTAATTTTCAACTCGGACATTGTTTAAATTCACCTACCATGTCTTTATCCTGCCGGTAGCTAGCTCGCCCTGCTAGCTGCTAACTGTTGGGTGATCCTCCCCCCTAGACTAAAAAAAATGGATGACCCTCCCATCAACAAAGAATAAAAAGACATGACCCTCCCCTATTTTCCTCCGGTGGTCCATTCCATAAATACCGAATGGTCCCTTAATGTAAAAATTGGCCGGAATTTTCCAGTGGAAAACATATCTCCAGAGTTGTAAGACTGACATTACAGATGCTCTGTCAATGTTTTTGTTTGTCTGTATGTTTCTTTTTGCAGTGTCAAAGATAAAATTATGAATAGGCCATACATAATTTTATCTTTGACCCTGAACTGAAGTTCTAATGATAAAAACACATTATTTCTTGAAATCCCAAGTAATTGAGAAAAGAAAATCATCACAAATTAGCACTAAACCAGTAAATCAACTGGGCTTATCGGCTTATTAGCTTATTACAGATCTATCCTTATTTGCATATATGGCAGATAAATAACAAAACACTGCAGTACAAAAATGTCAAAACTTAAAAAAACTTGTTAAAAAAAACAAAAAAAATGTAATTGTCAAATGTCCTGCTCAGTACATAGTGTGGTAACAATGCTTTAAAAAACAAATAAATAAAAATGGTTGATTTTATGTGTTATATAAAGTTTTTTATTTACTTTTTTAATCTTTTTTAAATCTTATTGGCTATATGAGAACAATGACAGCACAAGTTTATGTGCTGTTTTGGTTTTGTCTCTTAGTAGGCCTTTTTATGATTGTTAAAGAGGAAGGAGGTAATAATTGATCTTTATCATACTTAATATAAGCACTTCTAATCTGCAGATAGACTAATAAGAATAACCTTGTGTCACTTTCACATTAACTGGACTCTCCCCACATACCACAGGCCTATTTAAATGGAACACTACTTGAAAAGCTTTGCTGTCTTTCACCTGAGCAAGTCCCCAGTTGGGATTTTCTATCTAATGGACCTTTTTCTCAGTAGACATGTTGACAGCAGGTGAAACAAAATTCCTCAGTTCTATCAAGTCTCCGAAAGCCATGACAGTGAGCCAACTGTGCTTTACCTGCTTGGACATGCCCAAATGTCAGCTGTGAGAAAGCTCTATCGATGGGATGTGAAAACTAGCCTAATTATGTTACAGTCACCTATCAGGACCATCAACTTTCTCTTCATTTTAGAGGATTTATTTTTGTATATTCAAACATGTTTCTTATAGAGCCACAAACGTTCACACCGCTGCCACTAGTTTTCCTCTGAATTAGCTTTAATTTTCTGTCCAAACCATGCAGATGCCACCAAAATCACGCTGGCTCCTTCCAACGCTGACATCAACCAGGGGGAGAATGTGACGCTGCAGTGTCACGCCTCCCACGACCCCACCATGGACCTGACCTTCACCTGGGCCCTCAACAGGGTCCTGCTGGACCTGGAGGCCTCGGCCGGGCCGTACCACCAGGTGGAGGGGGTGAGTCCTGCCAGGCAAGGTGGAGAAAAGGGGGTTGGGAGGATATTTTGTGTTTAAGACTGGAAGCCCTGAAGAACAATTCTGCTGCATGGAGGTTTGCACATTGCAGTGCTTTTGATCAAGTGCTGTGTGGGTGATTTTGTGAGGCAGTGTTGGGGAAGAGGGGACATCACTGACTAAGTTTACATGCACATAATATTCCGTTTTTTGCCCTAATTCCAAAAAGACGATATTCCGACTAAGCTGTTTAAATGGCTAATGAAAGTGATTATTCCACTAATATTTCCGTTTACATGTAGCCGTGCAAAACTTGAACTTTTTTCAAAGTTTACCAGCGGCGGCGGACTTGTTGGAGCATGCGAACACAGCCTCCCTCTTTCATTCCTTCAATCAGCTTCTTGAAAAGGTCGCCGTAGCGATGTGTGCATACGCTGTCCTCACTAAAGGTTGTTGCAGGCAACGTATTCTTCAGCTACACAGCTAGCTTAACATTATATTCTCCAGCATTATATTCTCCAAGGAACAGGCAGGTTGTTGTGTTTGGCAGGATTTAATTAAGGAAAATATCACTTATTTTGTAAAACTGCAAAAAAGAACACAAAAATACCAAATACCAAATATAAGTACCAAATATCTCTCGTACATTAGTAGAGAATTGATATAAATCAACATAAACAGGTGCTTAAAATTATGAATTGTAATCTGTAAATATCATTTACACAAGCACCAATGCTTTAACGACCAAAGATTGAATACATCCATATGTAGTTGACAATAAACTAAACATCCTCAAACATACTGTACTCAAACCAAATAAATATTAACATAAACATGTTAATATAACTGTAAATAGTGGATAACTTACGGATGAAGCCGTTTTGTGGACTTTAAGGCACAGGATTAAGCAGGTATGTACACTGTGATGCTCCCTCTATGAAGCCATGGGGAAAAGGAACTTTCTAAACATTACTTCCTCCTCCTATTCTCATTAACTGTTACCTCACTTCCTCTTTTAGTGCAGCTACTTACCAGTAGGGGGTGGAAAAGGACATACAAAAGAAACCACTAAACTAATTCCATTACAGTGTGCATATCCAAAAACCTTTTGATATCCAAGTCTTAGATAACGCTTAGATAGCTGTCAGCATTGTAACCGTGCTTAATCCAGCTACTAGCCAGCGGTAGGCTAACGTTAGCTGGTGTCGATTGTAGTGTTAACTAGAGTCACGTGCAGCAATGTTTCTGTTGCCTGCAACGTCTGTTTCAGAGCATCAGAGAGAAGAGCAGACATATCAGTAGCACCAGAATGAGGCACCGAAATCCGCGTTGCTATTCCTGCAGCAGCAGGATGTGTTACGAGGAAGTACGGCAAAATAGTAGCCTGTTAGGCACGACGCAAAGCAGAGTGAAGTGAAAATAAATGTTGGCATGCGATTAATACGATTAAAAAAAATTAACGCCTTATGCTCAGCCCTTCATCGCATCGCGATTAACGCGTTAATGCTGACAGCCCTAATTATTTGTATAAAAAGAAAATACAAACTTCAAATAATGTCAAACTTCTAACAACATGAACAGCAGTCTTCATACAGCAATATAACAGTAACAATGACTGTCACATGAATATTATAAAAAAAAATAATAATAATGGTCACAACTTTAAATAACAGTACTAAATGAACAGCAATATGCACCTGTTGTATTTTAATCCAGGCTGATAACAATATGGTAAAACCACTGCTGGGTGATCAGAAAAGGCTCCAGGATTAAATAAATCCTGGCTGCACAGAATAAATCTCCATGATGATTTATGTGCCTCCGCCTTCGTGAAACCAAGTCAAGGCTAAATTCATCCAGGATAACGGGGAAATCCCGGCTTAATCCCTTATCTTGGTTTTGAACAGGCCCTTGGTGCCAAAAGTAAATGCTGTTACGCTGATGGCAAAGTTTAGACCAACATACCAAAATAGACAACAGGCTTCCCAGCATTTTCAGTTCGACTAAGTTGACCACGCCGCTATGTGCAAGATATTTCCCAACAATAATTAGTCAATTTCAGGACAGCAACTTGAACATCTCACGGTACGTGAGCACAGGGCCTGGCAGAAATACACTCCTAAATGAGATTAACTATCCATTTCATGTCCCCACTCCTTTATGTCTAAAGGTTTAATTAATGTTGATGTTATAAGACGCTATGGGTCTAGCTGAAAATAAGCTCCTGTAATCTTCAGCTCAGCGAGTTCACTGTAATGTTAGACTGTTAGACTCCTGACTAACACAGCGTTGAACTTATTTGCTCGGTTCTCTCTCTTGCTCTGTCTGTGCCCTTTCAGAAGGAAAACATTGGTGACCTGCTGATTGTGAATGCTCAGCTGAGTCAAGCAGGGATGTACACGTGCACAGCTCAGACTGTGGTGGACAGTGCTTCGGCTTCAGCCAAACTAGTGGTTCGAGGTAAGATGCCTCAAAGCTGTCTTCTCATGTCATTTTCTCAAGACCACTGTATTTACCATTACAGAAACACAAGAAAAAAAAAGCCTTGAAAACAAAGAAATGAACATCAAATTCAGAGATACAGTTCTGCAAAATACAAGGAGAAAGATTATAAACATAAGTCAGTGTGAAAACATATTGAGTCCCATTTCCTTGTTATTTCCTGTCATATCAATGTTTTTTTTTTTTAAATACAGTATATTGATAGGTAAATATTACATTCTGCACAGCGATAACTACAAGTACTACCTGAGAGCCTTGCAGAACTTCCTGGTTAGTTTCAGGTATCAGGACAGACGACATGTCTCTTTGAATTGGTGGGGCTTGCTGCTGAAATGTGGACATCAGAATCATGGAGTACTGATCAAACTCCTGCTACTTTATGTACTCAGTCAAACGCTAACATGTCTGTGTTGTGTCCAGGCCCCCCAGGACCTCCTGGAGGATTACTGGTGAAGAACGTGGCTGAGGCATCGGTGGAGCTCAGGTGGAGTCGTGGCTACGATAACCACAGTCCCATCGGCAAATATGTTATCATGGGCCGGTCCTCGCTCTCAGCAGGGTGGAAGAAGATGATGACAGGTGTGTGTGTGTGTGTGTGTGTGTGTGTGTGTGTGTGTGTGTGTGTGTGTGTGTGTGTGTGTGTGTGTGTGTGTAGGAATAGAAAGAATTTCACTTAAGGAAGAGTTCATGACGAATTAAACATAATCTGAAATCCTGAAATCTACCAATTAAACTCAAGTGATCCTGGACTCAAACAAACATGCATAAGGTTGGCTACATGAAACAACCAAGGCATAAAATTAGAAAAAAACATGGTAGCACTGCATATTACGGTACAGTAATAAGATGGTAATAGTGGGGTAACAGTGAGATAATAAAGAGGTAATATATAGGTAATAACATGTAATTACCAAAGTAATAACATAGTAATACATCACAGTAATAAGACGGAATAACAATGCAATTACCAATGTAATAAGTAAGAAAGGGTTCGACATTAATCATATGTATATCTAGGTAATGGTAATATAGTTTATTTATATTGTAATAACATGGTAATAATGGGGTAATATATGTTGATGTTTTCACAGTATTATAGGCTACTATCAGCATAATACCTTCCAAATTAGATAAAACTTCTTGGAATTTAAAATTGGTAATTACCATATTATAATGCTGAAATTCATCCACCCTTTATGTTCCAAACATTTCCCATTTGTTTCAAGGTAAAAATTTATGTTAATGTTTAATCTTGTGACTTCTTACCTGGAAACGCTTTTGGCAGTTTCTGTGTAACAACCATGAATCAGGGCCGCAAAATGCAAAAACTGCCTGTTTCTATTGTATTACATGGTAATATTAGAATAACAGATGTGTAGATATTACCTGGAAAAGCTTCTGGTAGTTTCTGTGTAACAACCATGAATCAGGGCTGCAAAATGCAAAACTGCCAGTTTCTATTGTATTACATGGTAATATTAGAATAACAGAGGTAACAACCATGAATCAGGGCCACAAAATGCAAAACTGCCTGTTTCTATTTCATTTCAAGGTAATATTTGATACATACACATTTTATAGTATTGATGCTTTGTATTTAAAATTCCAAAGGAATGCCATGTATGAACAAAGGAATGCCGTGTATGAACATGGTTATACTAATTATTAACTGAACAAAACACAAATGGCTGATTTTGAAACAAAAGGGAAATGTTTGGAACATAAAGGGTAGATGAATTTCAGCATTATAATATGGTAATTACCAATTTTAAATTCCAAGAAGTTTTATCTAATTTGGAAGGTATTATGCTGATAGTAGCCTATAATACTGTGAAAACATCAGCAAATATTACCCCATTATTACCATGTTATTACAATATAAATATAACTATATTACCATTGCCTAGATATACATATGGTTAATGTCAAACCCTTTCTTACTTATTACATTGGTAGTTGCATGTTATTACATCTGTTACCTTATCACCCCAGTATTACGTCTTATTACTGTGATGTATTACTACATTATTACTTTGGTAATTACATGTTATTATCTATATATTACCTCTTTATTATCTCACTGTTACCCCACTATTACCATCTTATTACTGTACCGTAATATGCAGTGCTACCAAAAATAGATAAAATGAGGATGTGTGGACCAATGTGTGTGTATGTGTGAGTGGTTATGAGAGACAGGAAGGCCAAACAAAATCAGATATGAACACTTACTGTTACGCAGCAGGGTATAATAAGACCCAATCGCAGAGAGAGGCAGGCAGGCAGGAGAAAGTTGGTGTTGAGGAATTATTTGACAAAACACAAAAAAACAACCAAGGGAGTCCTGAGAGCTGCCGCAGGCAAAAAAAACAATTCCATGAGGTAGTAAAAAGGAATCCAAAAAACAAAGGAAGTACAAAAACAGGTAACTACAGGAAACACAGAAACTGATCTGAGTTGACACTGGAAGACATGACAGGAATCAACAGAAACACACACAAACTGACAGGGCAAGGACACAAAACGAAGAGACAAAGGGTACACAGAGGCTAAATACAAGAGGTAATGAGCAAACAAGGAACAGGTGATACAACAGGTGAAACACATTAGGAGAGGCAGAGTAATCACAAAAGGTGGGAAAACACAGGAAGTAAAACTGAAAGACAGAAAACCAGACTATCAAAATAAAACAGGAAACAGAAATAATCGTCAAAGAACAGGAATACACAATACAAACAGGAAAACTAAACATAAACAATCTATGGAAAATACAGGAAACAGAAACAGAAATACAACCAAACATAATAATCGTCAAGAACAGGGAAACTAAACACTCAACACCACAACAGAACCCCCTCCCCCCCCAGAAGGGATGGATCCCAGACGTCCCAAAAAAAACAAAAAGTCAACCCAGGGAGGGTGGAGAGAGACCGGAGGAGGAATTATCAAAAAAGATCAAAAAAACAAAAGTGTCCAGGAAACAAAAACAACCCAAGGAGGGCGGAGAGAGTCAATGGGGTAAAAACTGAGGATCATGAAACCTGGGGAAATAAGGGCTCGAGGGACTGTGGGCACTCGGGAACTGGGGACAGTGGCCACTAGGGAACTGGGGACCGTGGGCACTAGGGCACTGGGGACCAGTAGGCACTCGGGCACTGGGAACAGTGGGCACTCGGGCACTCGGGAACAGGGGACTGAACTGCTTAGGCCAGCAGGATTGCTGGCAGCAGTGAAGGGGGAACCCCTCCGGCGGCCGAACAGGCCGTTGAGGACTCTAAGACGGCTGGCAGTGAAATCCTTCTGGCGGCCGAGCCGGACGGCGAGGGCACACACTGTCTCGAGGCCAAGCAGGACGGCGAAGGTAGAACCCCTCTGGAGGCCGAGCAGGTCGGCCAAGGCGAAGCACCTCTGGAGGCCGAGCTCAGGGGGGCTGCTAGCCAGCCGGGACTCTGGGGTGCTGCTAGCCAGCCGGGACTCTTGGCGGCTGCTAGCCAGCCGGCGATCTGGGGAGCTGCCAGCCAGCCGGGACTCTGGGGGGCTGCTATTCAATCGGGACTCTGGGGGGCTGCTAGCCAGCCGGGCCTTGGGCAGCGCTGGGACACTGGTCAACTTGGAGACACTGGGCAGCTCGAGGACACTGAGCAGTGCTGGGACACTGGTCAACTCGGGGACACTGGACGGTGCGGGGACCCTGAAAAGCTTGGGGACACTAGGGAGCTCGGGGACACTGGGGAGCTCAGGGACACCAGGGAGCTCGGGGACACCAGGGAGCTCGGGGACACTGGTCAGCTTAGCCTCTGGGGTGAAGAAAGGTAGAAGCGGGGCATGGTGACAGGAGCCATGATGTCCTTTTCCCTGTCTACGGCCTCTACGGGTCCCAGAGAAGATAGCCAGGCAGGTACCCTCATAGGACTGCTGGCGTACGCTGACCAGGTTGCATCGGAGGAGCTGCTAGTGGAAGTACTGGGCCTCTGACTAGCATCTTGGAGGCTGGCTCTTTCGGCTTTCTTAGTCAGTTTAAGCCACATAGAAAACTGTGGGCGCACTGACCGGGTCTCGAGTTCAAAAGACTCTCCACAGTTCGCTCAAACTACGCCACTTTCTCCTTGAAGAGTCGCCTCTCTGCTGGGTCCATGATGGTCAGATCGTTACATCGAATACACAATACAAACAGGAAATACAACAAACCATAATAATTGTCAAAAACTAAACACTCAACACCACACTTACAGTATTAAAACTATTATTATTATTAAAATCAAACATTTACTGGTTATAGCTTTTTAAATGGGATAACTAAATCAGACTAAATAAGTACTTTGAAAAATGTATTATGGACATTTTGTCATTATTTTTGATAGTTTGTAGATTAAATAAATTGGGAATAAATGTGTATTGAATATTGATGCTTCACATATCTTTCCATGTGAATAAACACACGTCTGCTCACTGAACACCAGAGCCGGTGAACATCGAAGGGAATGCAGAGTCAGCTCGTGTGATGGGACTGATGCCCTGGATGGATTATGAATTCCAGGTCATCGCCAGCAACATCCTGGGCAGCGGAGAGGCCAGCCTGCCCTCACACACCATCCGCACACAGCAAGCAGGTGAGGGGCCACAGGCCGCATCCAGAAAACCAAAGGCAAAGTTTGCATCTTTACATCTCATTACAGGCATGGGGTTATTCAATTCAATTCAGTTTGAATTGAATTGAATTGAATTGAAGATGGACTACACACTACACTAAATATTGAATTTAAATAATATTATATAATTAATAAATAACCATAACAGTTTCAATGTGCAATTTTAATCTCATTAAACTATTTAAAAATGTTTTGCTTTAACCGTTTTACTCGCATTGCTCCCATTATCCTCTGTAACACGCTCTCTTCCACTTCGGCTGACAATTCTTCTCCCAAACAAACAGCTCTAACATAACAGAGCTCAGCCTATAGCTTCACTCACTCAAAGCAGACAGTATGCGTGAAATAAAAACAGGACACGTAATTTCACTGTGTGTAGTGTTTAACTACGCAAATTATGAACGCCATGACGGACGGCGGAAGAGCTATGCTGTAGACGGACTGCAAGCTAAACGCATACGTTTTCGTTCGTGTTTGTGTTCTCACATTCACAATCCGCAGAGTAATCCTCACCAACACAAACGTGAATGTATTGCCTTTTTGTTTTAAATAGTGATAAATAAAATGATCCTCAACCAGCTATCTAGTTGCCGTGCTAACCAGCTGTTCCTGCTAACAGGTCCAACCCGATGATGACCCACATAACTACATCGAGAACAAAAGAAAGATCATTTCATCATTGATCATTTAACTTAACACACATACAAAAAATATCGGTTAAATTAAAGATGACATGGCATGGAAACTAGCTTCAAAAACGGCAAAAAAAAAATAGTAAAATGCGGGTCTGCAGAGCTCCTACCCCGGCTAGCTGACGAGCTAGCTGCAGCTAGCTTTGGACTGCTAGCTAGCTGCTGACCATCGCGACCAACCATGTCCTCTAAAAACATGGGCTACATGTTATATAAATCTTTACTTAAGTAAAGAGTAGATGTTAATACAAAATAAACACTAGATTGATGTCTTATCTTTGCCATTATGAGGTAACTCCCCCCGCCGTTAGCGTAGCATCGCGTACCTGTAACCCAGCCAGCTACAAAGAACTGGTAAGCATCCAGACTTTTAAAAGCTTTGAGATCAGCACCAGTATATGGGGATACCCGGTTTACCACATAGTGGTACAGATCATGTGGACTGAAGTCGGGCAGACTCTGTGATTTAATGAGGTCCGTGAAAATGGAGGGAGAAAGAATTAAGGGTCGGTATCCAATCCTGCTATCTCCAACTTCTCCAAATACTGCTCTTTGTGAGCACCTACCAGATGCCCTACCTCGACCGATAACTGCACGACAACTTGTTGTTCAATAGAAGAAGCCATAAAGCCATAAATACAGTTTATTTAGTGTTATGTATTTCAAACTGATTGAAACTATGAAACTTTCCGCATGTCTACTAAACTGTTTAGCTTGTTATTGCCGGTGATTTGCCGTCCATCATGGCGTCGTCATGTGGTCGTGGTCACATATTTGCAAAGGGTCTATAGGCTATGTGCTAGCTTATTAGCTTGTCTGTAAGTGACTGTGGAAAGCTAGCAAGGCTAGCTGCTAAACTAACGTGTGGCTAGGGGCTAGCTGTTAGCTAGCGTGAAACACGTGTCGCAGACAAAAGAACAGACAAAAGAGGGGTACACCAATAAGCTACTTTGCTATGGGCTAGCTGTTTAGCTATTCAACGCACGTGTATGCGTGTGTGTGTAGGTATGTGTGTGTGTGTGTGTGTGTTCGGTTAGCATGTAAGAGGAGAGAAAGTACATTTAGAGAAAGAAGAAAAGGATCTTGATCTTCGAGGTTCTGACAGTGATCACCCTCTAAGATCTAATTCAGTACAGTAACTAAACTCCGTGGAAGGAGTATCGATGTACCATTTATAGTTTAACACCAGCTATGTTATTCAACACAACATATCAACAAATACATCGTGATCAGAGGTGCTCTCACAGAAAAAACGATTAATAATCAGGCGTGCACTTATTAATCTAAATCACATTAATGTCATAACACAGTGGCAGCATTAGCAGTCATTACATTAATAAAACACACATGAAAATCTCTGCCCAGACCTCAAGCCTCCTTACTGTTTGCAGTCTGTTGATTTTTTAACAGAAACAGGTTAACCACTTGGCCAGTGATTAACGAAACAACTCCATCCGGGCAGGGCGTGTGGAGCGGTTCAGAGTTGACTCGGAAGGGAAAGCGGTCCGTGTTGTCCGATTTCCTTCCAGAGAAAAGCGTGGTTGATTTCCCTCTCTGCAGAGTTGAAACACCGATGTGTGTTTCAGAGGATCCAATAGTGCTCACCAGAGCACTGGAATAGTTCACTTTTCGGGAAAATTAAGCTATTCAAAGCAAACGTTCACCTGTGCCTCCTGGCAGTGATGGAAGTCACCGTGGAAAGACGAAGGAAAAAAGTGTGACGGAAAGTTTTATAGCTTCGCAGCACCGGATAAAGACCCCCGGTGCGTTTAGGGACTCTTAGCCAATGGGATTTTAGAGTGTTCTTGAAAGTGTTAAAAACTACAGGCCTGTAGTTCTTAGACTTCCGGCCAGTTGAACCATCCCCATGTGGAGGTAAAACCTAGGTGTGAACTCTAGGCTGAAAAGTCTAAATGCAGGCCCTTTCTTTGTCTCAGGCCCTTTGTCTCTGAGCACATGTTGGCCGAAAATCCTTTGTTTGAAAAAGATAATGTTTAACCCACTACTGGTCGGTTCCAACAGTCCAACTTATCCCTAGCCACTTTAACCAGCTCCAACTGGGGGATCCCGAGGCGTTCCCAGGCCAGGTTGGAGATATAATCCCTCCACCTAGTCCTGGGTCTTCCCCGAGGCCTCTTCCCAGCTGGACATGCCTGGAACACCTCCCTAGGGAGGTGCCCAGGGGGCATCCTTACCAGATGTCCGAACCACCTCAACTGGCTCCTTTCGACACAAAGGAGCAGCAGCTCTACTCCGAGCTCCTCACGGATGACTGTGCTTCTCACCCTATCTCTAAGGGAGACGCCAGCCACCCTCCTGCGGAAACCCATTTCGGCTGCTTGTACCCTGGATCTCGTTCTTTCGGTCATGACCCAGCCTTCATGACCATAGGTGAGGGTAGGAACGTAAACTGATAAGTAGATTGAGAGCTTTGCCTTCTGGCTCAGCTCTCTTTTCGTCACAATGGTACGATAAATTTAATGTAACACCGCCCCCGCTGCTCTGATTCTCCGACCAATCTCTCGCTCCATTGTCCCCTCACTTGCGAACAAGACCTCAAGGTATTTGAACTTCTTCACTTGGGGTAAGGACTCATTCCCTCCCTGGAGTAGGCACTCCATCGGTTTCCTGCTGAGAACCAAGGCCTCAGATTTAGAGGTGCTGATCCTCATCCCAGCCGCTTCACACTCGGCTGCGAACCGATCCAGTGAGTGCTGAAGGTCACAGGCCGATGATGCCGTCAGGACCACATCATCTGCAAAGAGCAGCAATGAGATCCCAACTGCAACCCTTCCCCCACCCGCTGCTTTGCCTCTTTCACGGCAGAGGCTGCAGCCCTTCGGGCTCTTCGGTACCCTGCATCTGCCTCCGGAATCCTTTGGGATAACATAACCGGAAAGACTCCTTCAGTCGGACGGCTTCCCTGACCACCGGTGTCCACCACGGTATTCGTGGGTTACCGCCCCTTGAGGCACCTAAGACCATAAGACCACAGCTTCCCGCCGCAGCTTCAGCAATGGAAACTTTGAACATTGTCCACTCGGGTTCAATGCCACCAGCCTCCACAGGAATGCACGAAAAGCTCCGCCGGAGGTGTGAGTTGAAAGTCTGTCGGACAGGGGCCTCCTCCAGACGTTCCGAATTCAGATGTTCCCACACTACCCGTTTGGGCTTACCAGGTCTGTCCAGAGTCTTCCCCCACCCCCTGACCCAACTCATCACCGTTCCTCTCTTCACCCGAGTGTCCAAAACATATGGCCTCAGATCAGATGAAACGATTATAAAATCGATCATTGACCTTTGGCCTATGGTGCTCTGGTACCAAGTACACTTATGAGCATCCCTATGTTCGAACATGGTGTTCGTTATAGACAATCCATGACTCGGGTTTAGATCAGGGAGGCCGTTCCTCCCAATCACGCCTCTCCATGTGTCTCCATCATTGCCCACATGCGCATTGAAGTCCCCCAGCAGAACTATGGAGTCCCCCACTGGAGCCCCACACAGGACTCCATGCAAGGTCTTCAAGAAGGCTGAATACTCTGAACCTTTGTTTGGTGCATATGCACAAACAACAGTCAGAGTTTTCCCCCCAGCAACCCGCAGGCATAGGGAGGCTTGTGAGTATCCTCACACCCTGGGCAACTCCGGAGAAGAAAAGAGTCCAACCCCTATCCAGGAGTATGGTTCCAAAACCGAGACTGTGCGTAGAGGTAAGCCCCACCAGATCTAATTGGTAGCGCTCCACCTCCCGCACAAGTTCCGGCTCCTTCCGCCACAAAGAGGTGACATTCAACATCCCCAGAACCAGCCTGTGCTGCCCAGGTCTGGTCCGTTGAGGCCCCTGACCTTCACTGCCACCTGTGTGGCAGCGCACCCGACCCCAGTGGTTCTTCCCACAGGTGGTGGGCCCATGGGATGGAGAGGGAGGTGCCACGTTGCTTCTTCGAGCTGTGCCTGGCCGGACTGCGTTGCAAACCCGACCACCAGGCACTTGCTGACGAGCCCTCCATCTGGGCCTGGCTCCAGACGGGAACCCCGGGCTTCCTCCGGGCAGGGTAACTCTACCTCTTCCTCGTTTACTCATAGGGTTTCTGAACCATTCTTTGTCTGGCCCCTCACCTGAGACCACTTTGCCATGGGATACCCTACCAGAAGCACCAACCTCCAGACAACACAGCCCTCAGGTTCATAGGGACACACAAACCTCTCCACCACGATAAGGTGATGGTTCCCGGAGAGAAAACATTAATATGAAATAAACAATAAAATACAGTAAAACAAATACATACAGAACATACATACAAAATAACTGTTGCATAAGAAAAAAGAGGCTGAATGGGTTGAGTGCAGAATTTGCAAAGAATATATAGGCTGATGAGGGGGGTGAAGGTTAATGCCAGAGGAGAGGGGTTCAAACTGTTTGTGTCCAGGGTGAGAGGGATTGGCTACAATCTTTCCTGCCCGCCTCTACTTAATCCTGGAAATGCGTGGGAAATGCAGGTCCACCTGGGGAAGAAGTTAGTGTTTCAACCTGTAGCAGTCAAGGGCCTTGCCATCATGCTCACTGTTCCTTGGGAGGAAGGGATACCAGCAGCAAACATACTTAAGCATACTTAGTTGGCAGCTGAGTACAGAGAGGCTGGCTGGGCTACAACCATCCACCCAGTTGAAGTTTGGGTGTCGGGGCTTCGTTGGGAAATTAGCGGCCCAGCTTCTGCAAGCAGTGGAGATGACTGGGGCGAGGCTACAGAGGGCACTCAGAAAGCTGGCAGAGGAGGCTGAGAAGTCTGGGTGTGGCTACTGAGCAGGGATGGTGCGTGGGGTACAACACCTCAATAGGGTCAGCTGCAGGGTAGATGGCAGGGAGACCCCACCCCCCCTCCCCTCCATTTAGAGATGTACTGTGTAATCATCAGTGATGACCCTGCAGCTGACCCAGTGGCAGTGCATTCTTCTAGTTTCTAGTTGTTGCAACTGGCAGATTTTTGCTATAATTCCATTATGGATGCTTACAGGCACTCTACTTAGTATTGCACAACATTGAAATCAATGCAGCAGAACTACTGATATCTTGCCCTATCTTCTTTATTCCACACATTGATTGCTGACAGTTGGGTCAGAGATTCAGGTGTGTTATGCTAGTAGCGACTAATGTAGCCTTAGACTCAAGCCGAGATGATGAGCTGGCTACATTAGAAGTTTAAGCCGTCTCTTTGAAAACAAAAGTTCAAGCTGACATTCAAGTTCCTACACACTCAAATGTTATTAAGGTCATTCTGTTAATACCTAATGTCTGCCAAATGTACTCAACTAATCATGTTGTAAGATTTTTTTAAAACAGAGTTTATATCCTTCACGTTCAAAGATGATTTAGTTTGTGGTTGAAGGAATTGAAAGGAAGGAATCTCTTCACCAGTGTTGGGCAAGTTACTTTTAAAAAGTAATTAGTTACAGTTACTAGTTACTTCTTCCAAAAAGTAACTAAATTAGTTATTCAGTTACAAATTATGAAAGTAAATAGTTACTTCAGAAAGTAACTATTGCATTACTTTCAAGTAAATTTTTAAATGCTCAAATGTAACCCCAACTCCACCTACCCCTCTTTAATGGAACTTAAAATACATGTGCATGTTCAATTGTTTATGATAAATCTAAATATTATAATGAAATGGACACTTAATACAATACATTATTAACAAACAATGTACACAAATCTAAACAATTGTAATGTTGCTGTGGGACAAAGTGAGACTAGCCTCCAATCAAATGCCATGTAGGTACACCTCACCTCAACAGGCCACAACTGGACTCGCTTGTGTTGTTCTTGTGTGTCCGACTATGCATGCTTTCGAACACCAGCCCAACTCTACCTCTGATTGGCTTACCATGCGCTTGCGTCACTAACCAAGGAAGAACAGTAAAAAAAAGCATTTGCCTCTTGGCTCAGACTCAGAGATCTAGTTGGTCTGATGAAAAAAACTGCTTCAAATATAGTAACGCGCCGCATTTTTTGGCAGTAACGGTAACGGCGTTATTAAGATGGGAAGAATAATCCATTTTCAGTACTCGTTACTGAAAAAAACTAACACAGTTATTTATAACGCTGTTATTCCCATCACTGCTCTTGACCTATGCTATTTTCCCCTGATCCACTGATTATATTATCCTGTGTTTGTATATTTGGCGCTCAGCTCCCACAGTGGCCCCCAGTGGTCTTGGAGGTGGAGGAGGAGACCGCAATGAACTCATTGTTACCTGGACGGTGAGTAGACTTAGTAAACAGTAAACTCAGTATGTGTGTGTGTGTGTGTGTGTGTGTGTGTCCGTAAATAACAAATGTTTCTTGTATATTGTACGTGTACATGTATAGCATACAGTTCTGCAGCATAATAAAATCTATTTAAATACTTAAGTACTTACTAACAATGTGTCAACATTTGCCTAATCTAATTTTGCTAGTTGTTTTTGTTGCTCACTTCCAATAAATGGGCTCCCCTTGTCAGTCCCATCTATAATGTTAATGAACGGGAATTTACGTAAAGTGGCAATCTAGTGATTTAGGACTTCATTTAGAGAGAAAAACTAGTCCAAATTTAAAGCAGCAGAGGCTGAGGTATCCTGACTGCCTGTCGCTAGTAAGCATGGACGGACTGACAATGAAAAAAGTTCTGGAAAAGTCCAGAACGACCGTCAGCACAAAAAAAGTCTAATAAAGCGATATTAACAGCCAACTACATATATGCTACGTGTATAAAAGACTGAGGAAGAAGAGTAGGCCTACATCATTAGAAGTGACTAGTAGAAAACGTAAGGAGAAAGGTGGATGGGAAAAATTCAAAGTAAAGAGGGCCAAGTCTCTCGAGACTGATGTAGCAAAATGCAAAAAGCTCACAGATCAAGAGGCTTCATAATAGGCTGCCTTTATCCCTATCTTAGCGAATTGCATAGTCAGCTATCAACATAATTTTCATAATCGTGATGCACATCAAGATTATGAAAATTATCGTGCCATTTAGTGCTGTCAAAGTTAACATGTTTAATAATTTCAGTTTTTTAAACAATTTGAAACATTAAACGCGTTAGAAATTAATTTCACTTCGTTGTATATGAGAGGTTGTAGTGAGCTCACTTTTGCTGCTAGGATGAAGACTATGGTATTAAATTAAAAGGGAAAACATCAGGCCTGCATTGGTACCACTCTAAACGTGCTAACAAACAGGGAAGGGGGCTAAATAATTCACCAAATGTAACCAAAAGTTTAACCAAAAAATCCTAGCTTGCACTTTCTGTCTGTCTTCCATCAGAGTGCAGTTTTTCCTTGTCTTTCATATTTGCGTTTACTTTTGTGGAACTGGCAAAGACCTGGTGGTTGTTTATGAAAGCTTCACAGACAAAATTGATAGGGCCTAGTCATTTTCATCATTTCACAGCCTTTCACAGGTATCAATTATGGCCCATATTTAAGGAAGGAAGGTAGCAAACCGTATGCATGCTGGTTATAGTGCATTTCACACTGAAATACTCAGCAAAATGGGTTGTTCCAGACATTGCTCTGAGGAACAGCGGACTTTGATTAAAAAGTTGATTGGAGAGGGGAAAACATATAAAGAACTGCAGAAGATTATAGGCTGCTCAAAAGCCTGAACGACGTGGGAAAAAAACGGTCAACTACCATTCGAACGGATCGAAGAATAGCCAAAATGGCAAAGGCTCAACCAATGATCAGCTCCAGGAAAATCAAAGAAGACTTACAGTTACCTGTGAGTACTGTTACGATCAGAAGAAGGCTAGGTGAAGCAAACCTATCAGCTAGAACCCACATCAAAGTCCCATTGCTGAAAAAAAGACACATACTGAATAGGTTGAAATTTACCAAAGGACACATTGACTGGCCAAAGGAGAAATGGGGCAACATTCTGTGGACTGATGGGAGCAAAATTGTTCTTTTTGGGTCTAGGGCCCGCAGACAGTTTGTCCGATGACCCCCATGCACTGAATTCAAACCACAGTACACTGTGTGGACAGTAAAGCATGGTGGGGCAAAAATCATGTTATGGGGATGTTTCTCATACTGTGGTGTTGAGCCTATTTATCACATACCAGGGATCTTGGATCAGTTTCAATACATCAGAATACTTGAAGAGGTCGGTTGCCTTATGCTAAAGAGGAAATGCCTTTGAAATGGGTCTTTCAACAAGACAATGACCAAATGACCAAAAATGACCAAAACACACCAGTAAGCGAGCAAAGTCTTGGTTCCAGATGAACAAGATTGATGTTATGGAGTGGCCAGCCCAATCCCCAGACCTCAATCGCATAGAAAACTTGTGGGGTGACATCAAAAATGCGGTTTCTGAGGCAAAACCCAGTAATGCAGAGGAATTGTGGAATGTAGTTCACTCGTCCTGGGCTGGAATACCTGTTGGAAGTTGAAGAAGTTGGTCGACTCCATGCAACACAGATGTGAAACATTTCTCAGAAATAATGGTTATGCAAATAAATATTAGTGCAGTGATTCAAAGTAAAGCAAACCCTTGAGACATTTTTCAGTTTATACAGTAAATGTTTGAGTTTGTAAAGAAAAATGCAAATACTGCTATTTTTTTGAACAGCCTAATATTCATTTTTCTTCACTTTCTGTAAAGGTATAACACAAATTTGATACATTTTTAAGTGTAGTGTAGTGTTGACTAGCGTCCCGTGCGGCGATGTTTCAGTTCTCTCTAACGTCCGTTTTTGGAGCATCCGAGAGAAGCGCAGGCATTTAAGTGGCACCTAAATAAGGCACCTAAATAAGGCACCTAAATAAGGCACCAAAATGCGTGTTGCTATAACGGTCGTTAAGGCACCGGTGTCGTATTAGCACCGGGTCTCGGACTCACCCCCCCCACCAAATAAAAACTCTTCGGATCTACACGATTAACTCTTTGGCCGGCTTGCAAGCCCAAACAAGTGTGTCTGTTGTTTTATTTCCGGTCTAGGGTGGTGTTGTAGTTTTTCTAACGTTAGTAGCTGTTGCAACAGCATGTGAAAAAAACTACAAAGTTTGCTAGGCCAAAAAGAACGTTAATCTTAAAAAAATTGATGCCGTTAAAATGGGTTTGCGTTAACACTGTTAATAACGCGTTTAACTGACTGTTTTAGCACTAGTAAATAGCCATGTCTCTTTCACGTCACGTTAAGGGTTAAAAGCCTCGAAACCCAAATTAAGATTATCAATTTGAGTAATCTCCATGTAGAACCTTCATGTGATGATAGCATTTTAGTGTTTATTTATTTATTTATTTTTTTATCTTTATTTATTCAGGGAAGGTTCACTGAGACGAAGCCTCTCTTTTGCAGGAACACCTTGATCACATTCACACAGTTATACATTCATACGTGGAAGCTGCCCATTGCAACGACAGTCTTATCTGCTGGCCAATGAGCAGCTGCAGTGTAGCAGTTAGGGTTAAGGGCCTTGCTAAAGGGCAGCTCAGTGGTGCTAATGAGTGAGGGACAAGCTTTCACTATCCCCACCCAGATTTTATCCTGTTGGTCTGGGGATTGAACCGACGACCTCCCGGTTCTCTTTAGGCCATTCGTGGTGTCCAGCATTGCTGTCTACCACTGTGTTTTAATATACTTCCACTAGGAGTCCCCAAAGACAGATCCTGCACATAGGGTCATAGGATATCTGCAGGGTTATGGACATTAAGGATATGTTCACATTTCTTCAAGTCTTTCTTAAAACAATACTCACATGCCCATACAGTATGTACATTTAAATGTTTTGGCTTGCTTTAATCATTCTTCCTGTTCATACTGGCCATTAATGGATCTTTTCCTGATGCATTTCCAATGGAAAAGAGAGAGCTCATTCTGGCTATTCAAAAAAATGCATTTCAAAGTTGAGCTGAACATAATAAGCAGCTTCTGCAGATTACAGTTACAAAGTTTAAACACATAATTCCTTCGCTTTGTTTCCCCAGTCAGTGTTTTTTTGTTGAGCTGTGTAAGGGACAGTAATACAAAGACTGTGACTTTGGAATATTTCCACTTGATTAGCCTAACTCAGACTGCATAAATGTATTTTTGCACAGAATGAGGCCTGTGGATTTTGCCCCTCAATCACTTTTGGAAGCGCATTACAGTAGAAAGGGTTCTATTAATAGCCAGTATGAACGGAAGCAATGTTGACAGCAAGCAAAATCCATTTCAGTGTTCACCTGGGCACGTGACTATTGTTTTAAGACAGAATGTGAACCTATCCTACAAGAAAAGTGTGCTTAAATGGCTCAAACATCTCTCAATTGCTTGCTGACACACACACACACACACACACACACACTGACACACACACACACACACAGACAGTTCAAAGTGCCAGATGTGTTTAGAACGTTGGGCCCATTTGTCTTTGTAGAGGTTCACATCTTCATTTTGTGCTGACCCTTTCAGCCCATGGCCAGAGAGTACCAGAACGGTGATGGCTTTGGCTACATTCTGGCATTCAAGAAGAAAGACGTGCCATCTTGGACTGTGGTGCGTATTCTTCACGTGGAGTCATCCCGTTATGTTTACTACAATGACACCCTGCTGCCATACAGTCCCTTTGAGGTGAAGATCAAGGCTTACAACCGCAGAGGAGAAGGTCCATTCAGCCAGATCGCTGTGGTGTACTCTGCAGAGGAAGGTGAGTTTACCCCCCTCTCCCCATTCCCCCCATTCTAATGCTGATACACCTCTAGTAAACTTTGTATTACAAAGCAACTTATTGTTAATATAATGATAACATTTACATTGATTATTATAATTATTATGAACATAAACTACTGGGATTATTTTACAACAAAATCAGACAAAGACAGTTAAGTTAAGTTCTCCGTTGTGTTTGACAGATAAATGATGGTCAGCCCTGGCCATTGGACATTAGGTCTGCTACACAACAACACTGAATTCACAAAATAAAAATAGTTCATGAATGATACATTCTGGCAGCCAACCTGCATTTTACACTGTAATTTAATGCAGACTTTTGAAATAAATAAATACAAAAATACAAACTCCTTTCAGGTAGGGGTTAATCTATCTAAGTGGGCTGCCCAAATATTTAGCATTACTGATTTAATGTATACCCTCCTGTTTTTACCTCTTATGAGTTTCTCCTAATGTCAGCAATTGATTTTAATTCCTCGTTATATATCAAAAGTTGTTTTTTTTAGTAACAAAGCAAACAAATAATCAAACATAAGCACAGCAGACAATATAAATATAATGACACGTACTCCAGGAATAGCATTAACTAAAATATAGAAGATCACAAGTGCATTATTGTTTTTGACAAATTTCAGTTCCTCTGTGATATGAAGCTTTAGAAAGAGAAGATTTACTTTATTAATGAATTCAATACATTCAAAATGTTTCACTGCTTGTTATTTACGGACACATAAACACAAACATACACACACACACACACACACACACACACACACACACACACACATGCACACACAGGACCCATACACATGCATTTGGAGTGATGGGGCTGCTCTGAGCAGTCAGGGGTTCGGTGCCTTGCTCAACGGCACATCGGCAGTGCCCACGAGGGGAACTGGCACCTCTCCAGCTACCAGTCCACACTCTGTACCTGGTCCACAAGGGAGACTTGAACAGACTTATTGCCACCCCACCTTTATTAAATATATAGAATAGAAGGCTGCAGAAGGGCAAAGCTAGTTTTATTTATTTATTTATTTATTTTAAGATTTTTGAAATGAGCCGAGCTTTGTCATATAGATTTTGCCCACTAGTTTCTAACATCAGCATAGCATTATTATGTGTTTTACCTACCTTCTGGACAGCAGACTCCAAGAGCTATTTTGCTGGTTTAAATGCAGCTCTACAGAGGAAGAATGCTAGCAGTAAGGTCAACTATGCAACATTTGTAATGAAAGGTTTGAAACAGACATTCTTTCTCTAACTGCAGTCTTTGCTGTAACCACTAGAGGGCAAACACAACCTAGAATGACCACAGTCAGCTCACTATGAATTACTGATAAAAATGAACATGACTGTCAGTTTGTACCTCTGTTCCAAAAATATACATCGTACAGCGTACATGATGAAGTATGTTACTGCCTCCTCACAGAGCCGACAGTGGGGCCGTCAACCATCAACGCCACGGCGCTGAGCGCCTTTGAGATCCAGGTTTCATGGGAGCCAGTCCAGCAGCTCAGCGGCATCCTCAGAGGATACGAGGTGATGAGCTGAATAAATGCACATCTGGATGTTTGTCCAACACAGCAGATTGTAACTGACTGTCAAATATAGGATAGAAAAAGTGATATGATAAAATTCAAAAGGGCTGAACATTACCTTATGAAGTCATGTACAGAGAAGTATAGTGATTATAGGACATACATTTTAATTTCTAGTGTAAATATAGTCCAGCTAAATCAATATGATCTCCCTCAACAACATCTTTCTGAACCACTAAATAACTGAAATATGTTTTCCTTGTTATGTGAGTATTTGACATTTAACTAATACAATAAGAGACGATTTAAATGCATAAACTGTTACACATTGTTATCAGGGAGATTTTGCTCCCTTGGTGGTAAAATCTGATGTATTGTGCCCTTCTGCTGGACCTGTCTCTGTTTGTGATCAGAGTTTATCACTAAATCTACAGCTACCATGTTTCACTGAGGTGGCAAAGGAACAAACAATCTCAAACTTTGGTCTCTTGGACAAGGTTGTCCTGTTATACAGGAACAGTCCTCTGCAATGCTGTTAAACTTCTAATCATTTTATTAGCTCTTCCACAAGCTGCCAAAGTTCAAACTCAATTTATCAGCTTTGGTTGTTTTAATGGCCAAGATCATAACAAATGCATCAGTTTATTAGTGCTGAGATGACTGATATCAGCATGCTCAACACAGTCCTTGTTGGTAAAGTTGAGATAATCAATTTCATTTTCCCTTATTAATGAATATAGATGTAGCCACTAGAACCACAGATACATAGAATGCAAACATAAAGATGTTGACATTTTTCATGCTTCTGCTGCTGTGAATGTGAGACTTAACTTTAAAACCGTATTAAATAAACTGGCACTACAAGGTTCATATGCAGTGTTTCAGGTTGCGTTTGTGAATGTGCTTTTGGTGTGTCCTCAGATCCGGTACTGGCGGCAGCATGAACGGGAAGCAGCAGCAGACCGAGTGCGAACAGCAGGACTGGAAACCACAGCCAGAGTGTCTGGACTCAGACCCAGCACTCGATATCACGTTGCCGTTCTGGCGTACAACAGCGCCGGCACGGGGCCGCCCTCGCCACGCACCACCATCACCACCAGAAAACCACGTAGGGCTGCAACACTGACACATGCATACACTGTCACGGATGGTATATAAGTTTTTCCTCATCACTGTCGCATCACTGTCGCACCAAATGCTTTTGTTGGGTCTCTTATGAATTAAATTATATTATAGAGACCACAAACTAGACCTACTCTATTTGTAAAGTGTCCTGAGATAACTTCAGTTATGATATGACACTATAAATACAATTGCATTGAATATGTGGAAACTACTCAGTAAGCAAAATGCATTTGCAAGTGAAGCGCTGGGGTCACAAGGAGGGACAGATTCTCAGAAAAACATTTTTTGGTTTGCTTTTAGTTCAGCCTTCAGCAACAATGATAGCAAGAGTCTGAACATTTGATAACCTGAGACAGCACTAACCAAATAGCCAACAGGAAGTGCCCATATCTGATTAGTTTAATAAGGGGCTTCCAATCATAAACAACCGTACTGAGATTGCTTGAAAATCTTGGTCTGCTTCCAACTGGATTTTATGACTGTAGATATGTTTTGAGCTCAAACTCCAAAGCTTAAACCACTGTTAAATCTGTGTGCCAATGTGTCATCTGTTAGGAAAGCGATGTATATTTTTTCCCTTGGTTGAGACCAAATGAACCGAACCATAGTTGTGAAAGTGTACTTAAGAAAAAGTGCTTGGGCACTGGGAAGTAAAGAGCAGCAGATTTGAGGGGCAAGCCAAAATCAATTACATCCTAGAACACAATTCTTCTTGGAGGCTTAAAACACTAATTACACTCATGATTCTTTTCTCAATAGATCGCTATGTAACATTTACTATTCTATTATACACTCATCATTATCTGTTAGTTGTACAAACCCACCCAGGCACACACAGGAGTCTCTCCTCAGCCATGTCCTGTGTAAAGGATGACTAATACATCTCCGCTAAATGATCCGTGTAGTTTTTATAAAGGACAACACACATTAATTAACATTTCTGTAAATGTGCCAGTGTTAGCCAGCCGGCTAATTTTCAACTGTAGTCCTTTGGCCAGATGATTTTAGACCAGAGCAAGAGGAAACATCAAGACATTAGTACAGGTTAAACTTTACCGACAGAAGTCAACAAGACACCATAAAGACAGCTACAGCAACAAATAAGCTTTCTCAATAAGCCATGCAGAGCTACAGGAAGCAGCAAGACATTAGTACAGGTACACATCAACAGTATCCACATTCAGTACAGGAAGCCATGCAAGCATCAAAACACAGCCAAGCAACACAGACCCATCTTCTTGCACCGTTCAACCATGCAAAGCAGTAATAAGCAGTAATAAAAGGATGAAATACGCTACATCACTCATGAGCAGTGTTGGTCAAGTTACTTGGAAATAGTAATTAGTTACTGATTACTAATTACTTCTCCAAGAAAGTAATCCAGTTACTTAACTGATTACTTATTTTCAAAAGTAATTAGTTACTTTACTAGTTAAGTTACTTTTCAAAACTATGATGCACAACCTGAATAAAACAGTGGAAATTGGCAGCATGTCCTCGACAATATAGCCAGCGACGAGCTTCTTCAGCTCAGCGGCACTAAGTCCTGTCGCTTCAAGTCTATTTCCACCTGTTTAGCAGGAGAGGGGCCCTCTGAGGTTCACCAGTAACAGTAATTACTGTTTTTGCAATTGTAATCCCTTACTTTACTTGTTACTTGAAAAAAGTAATCGGATTACAGTAACGCGTTACTTCTAACGCGTTACTGCCCATCAGTGCTCATGAGGGAGGTGTTAATACAGCACTAAAGGTTGCAGTTCAGGTTAATAAGATGGTAAAATAGTTAAATACAAGTTTATCTTTCATACATACCCAAGGAATGCAGAGCGGGCTATATTTGACACCGGGCAAGATATCAAACATCAAACATGCTGGGCAGCAGGTCAGCAGTGACAACAACAATAATATAAAATTACCAGGAGATTAAAAATGTTCACAAGTCTGGCTTTCCAAGAGCCAGGCCTTGAGACTTTCTGTGAAGTTATGGTAGGTGGTGCAGTTTTTTTGTTTAATTTGGTAGAGTGTTCCACTTATTTGTGGCTCTAACAGAAAAGCATGATTGACTAAAGGAGCTGGACCTGTAAGGGGTTACACAGTCCCCTCTCAGAACAGACCTTGTGGATCTATTTTTAGAAGTTTTTTGTTTAAACCTACATTGTGTAATTTTTTGTTGTTGATTCTTAGTAAAAACCCCTTTGTTCGTTCACAAATATGTGCTCATTCATGTGTAATTACTTCCACCAACTAATCAAAGTATTCTCGTCAGTGTAGAATCTGCCATTCAGAATCATTCAGAATACATACGAGCAACTCGCTCGAATGACGGCAGCCATGTAGCACCTCCATCTTTAAAATACATTAGCCAAAGAGGGACATACCTCCGCATTTCACCCTCTTACACCTATTGGCACCATGATGAATGCCAGGGGAGATTACTCGCCAGGGAAGCAAAACAGAATTAAAACGACAACGTGACAGGCAAAGCAACAAGACCAAAGTGGCTAGAACAGCTGCGTGTAAACGATGGAGAGAGCTAATTTTGGGTTCGGCCACCGTAGGAGGAAGGGCTAGAAAGTAATATTCAGTTGGTTGTCATATACAATTCCACCACTAGTTGGGAGAAATTCTTACACAGGTGGAGGAGCTTTGCCATTCAGGATCTTGAACATTAGGCAGATGTCATTGTATTTGATTAGATTTTCCCAACTAAGGTTATCTAATCTGTTAAGAATTTTACAATGGTCATAAGTATTGTGTTTTCTGTCTTAACACTTTGAGGGTTCTAGTTGAGGGCCTCAACTAGAACATTAGACATGATCTCTGTTTCAGAGCAGCAGTCACTCCTCTGCCTGGAGCCATGTCAGCATGTACAGTACACATAGACATAGGCGCAGAGTGAGCACCCATGAGTGCCAGACTGCCAGTAGGCTACATTAATTTAAAATTAAACATCGCTAGTTAGTTGGTGCTAAGTGGAGCGTCTGTCATAGTGTGATTGGTTATGTCGGTGGCATTGATTCTTAATTTCCCATGAAGATGATCGCGGTTATGTGTCAGTTAAACTTCTCATCTCCAATCCTATCTGTACTCGTGAGAAGTGGCGCTGTCCTGAGTTGAAAGATAGCCTATCTTGCAGCTTTATTATCGAGTTAATAGGCATGTGTGTTCGTGTCGGCCACTGTCCATTTCCTAAGGTTCTGAAATGCAAACATTTTTTGCCTACTTTTTTTTTTTAAAGGGCGTGCGCTCATGAGCACCCACGGAGGAAAACATAAATTGCCACCTATGCACATAGACCTGGCAAAACATACCCCACGTGTCTCTATACTACATTATTGTAATATGTGTGTGTCTTTATGTAGTATTCTTACTTAAAATGAAATGTATCTATGTACTCTTGCTAGTAGATTCAGATTAATGTATTTGTCATAGTTCCTTGTGTACTTACATACATAAAGAAAATGAAAAAACTGTCGTCCACCAGCCACTTGCAGTGCAACAGGAAAAGACAACAATACAGACGTACGTAATAAAACGGAGACTAAAATATATAAAACCACGTAAAAAACATTTTAAAACAGTTAAAAGAGTTGACGGTACAGTGTGTTAAAGTGCTGAAATTATGTTAAAAAAAGTTGACAAATTAGCACGCAGTGTGTAAAAGTGTTATAGTGGCCATAAAGGTCATTTATAGCAGTGGCTGATACAGTTCAACAAAAAAATACAAAAGCTACACGTCTCTGCCACTGTCGGCCATTTATAATGGCATGCTCAAACATTAGACAGTGGACATAAATCAATAAATGTAGACACACACACACACACACACACACACACACACACATACACACACACACACACAGACAGTATATTGACATACTGTGCATAGATGAAATATAACTGAATAAATACATTAAAAAGCAAATTTCTGGTAAATAAGTGAAACCATAAGAGATGAATAGATACTTAGATGTTTCTGTTTACATTACAGCTCCTAATCGTCGTCCGGGCAACGTGTCATGGAGAACTGATGGCTCATGGGTAACAGTGAGGTGGGATGCTGTGAAGGCCATGCACAATGAGTCAGCTGTACTGGGCTACAAAGTGAGTGTTGTAAAAAAAGTCAGTGTGGGTGTGTGTGTGTATGTGTGTGTGTGTGTGTGTGTGTGTGTGTGTGTGTGTGTGTGTGTGTGTGTGTGTGTCTGTGTCTGTGTCTGTGTCTCTGTGTGTGTGTCTGTGTGTGTGTCTGTGTCTGTGTCTCTGTGTGTGTCTCTGTGTGTGTGTCTGTGTGCAAACGTGCGTGCGTTTGCATCAGTGCACCGGCATAAAAGTTGTTATATTTGCCAATAATATGTTGGAATTATGTTAAGACATTTTAATTTTTTTTTAAACTTTCAAAAATTGACAATAATGGGCGCCCGGATAGCTCAGTTGTTAGAGCCGCGCCCATATATAGAGGTTTACTCCTCAATGCAGCGGACCTGGGTTCGACTGACTCCGACCTGTGGCATGTCATGTCATTCCCCCCTCTTTCTACCCTTTCATGTCTTCAGCTGTCCTATCAAAATAAAGGCCAAAAATGGCCACAAAAAAAATCTTTAAAAAAATTAATAAAAAATTGACAATAATTTGGTGGTGACTCTGAGAACCCCCTTTTGAAGATCACTGCTCTAAACTAAACTTGCGAGTTCATTGCCTGTGATCTGTCTGCTGAGAACACCCTCATGGAAGTCACATTTGACCATTTTTCATTTTATAAACAGACAAAATGTGTTGCAAAGTCAATCTATTAGGCTGAGACAGATTCCATATTCTGTTAGCGTTCAGAGGCTGCTGGTACGTTACTCGGGACCCGGGAAAACGGGATTCCTGGGATTAAACCCTAATATACACAAATATCAAGATTACGTGATGATCATGTTAAGAATAATAACCCTCATGTAAGTACATGTATTTGCTGGCTTATGTGTTGCTTTTGATATGTCAGATCATGACATGTGTAATCTTCTCTACATGAGATATGAGAAGCAATAAGAAGGCTGTATAACAAAACGAAAGATCTGGTTTATCAGCCTTGTTCCAGCGTATGCATGAGGAAAACATGACCATCAAAAGATAACCACTGGAACAACGGTCCTTTCATTTCAACACAAACAATGACATTGCAGAATGGAAATCACTAAAAACCACAGGCAGTGTGTTTGGGTGTTTTTTGAGCTGATGCTAACTGTAAAAATGTCTTTTCTGTTGTAATGTTGAGCTCTGAAACTTTAGACCTGCTGTGTTCTGTGTGTCAGGTTCTATACAAACACGAGGGCCAGACAGCACTGAAGGTTCTGGACCACACCAAGACGTCCATGAGCCTACCGCTGCCAAAAGACAACGGTTACGTTGTATTGGAGATTCGGTCGTGGGGAGAGGGCGGGGACGGGCCAGCACACGAGATTATTGTGTCCCGTGACTCCGGTGAGAAACTACAAAACACAAATGTTTATTAACCCTCATGTTGTCCTTGGGTCAAATTTGACCATTATTCAAAACTTGTATATATATATATATATATATATATATATATATATATATATATATATATATATATATATATATATATATATATATATATATATATATGGATTTCTTTTAACCAAATTTCCCAAAAATAACATGGATGGTTCCATACAATATTCTTAAATAAATGAATGTTGGGTGTTTTATTTAATTTAATAGAATCCATTTTCTTCCCAGACCACAGATGTGATTATTTGCTAGCATTAAAAATTATAAAATGGTTTCAAAGCAGTATCCTGTTGAAGTATGTGATAATCCATCAACAAATGTTTCTCTTGTTTTAATTAGTCATAATTTATAACTTGTGCTTTTTTAACTAAAACATCTGGTATAAATTCACATAAATGAGGTTCATTGACCATGAATTCCAAATATAAGTGTAAAACTAGTGGGAATAAGTTGGAATGACTTTGGCTAGAAGGTGTTACACAGAATTGGGTGATAAGTTATGTTTTAAGCTTTACATGATCGCATGATCGACGGGAAGACAACACAAGGGTTAAAATCACTAAATAGGAGGCAAATACATACTGTACAATTACAGCAGGGATGATTCATCGTTGAAGCTCCAAAATGTGTTATGTGTTCCTGGCCCTATTATGACTGACATTCAGTGATTTCACCCATGGATGTATTAAATTATGGTTACCCTGTACATTAGGACTGGACAGTATAGATAAAATCCTCTATCTCTGTAATGAACAAAAAAACAACAATGACATTTCTTACAGACTGTATTTAATCTGCACATTGGAATGTAAAAGTCTGACATAATTATGTAGCGTTTTCTAGGATTTAAGTTAAAATATCTATGAGTATAGTAATGATTCTATGATGCAATTAAATCTAATAAGATTTTTAGTTTCAGGTTATAGGCGGTGCTTTAAGAGCCTCTCTTCAGAGACTGAAGCCGATTATTTATCAAAGTCACTGTTATCCTAGAGATAGGAACATTGTAATATCTATTATGTTGACCATAAACATGTCAGCGGTATCTAAAACAAATATGGGCCAGTATGGATTTTATATGGTTAGACATGTAAGGTCCTTTGGTTATAAAGGAAAGGTCGAAAGGACCAAATGGTGCTTTTTTTATCTCTTCCTTTTTGAACAGAGTCCTACAGAACACTTTTTTTTATTTAAGTTTTTCGGTAACACTTTTTTTGAAGGGGTGTGCATAAGACTGACATGACGGATAAAGGAATCATTTTGAGTATTAATGAATGTTTTCATTAAGTGTCATTCGGTAAATTATGATACTTTTAATGCAAAGTTAGCATTGTCCAAGATGTCTTTGTCATGACAACTTGACATTAAACAAGACAATACAACCAACTTCTACCAAACATACTTAAATCTTTTTGCAACCAAGAGTTAAGAATACCTTTTGTTTTGGCCATTTTTGATGTAAAGTTTAGCTGCTGTCTATCGACTATGTTCTTGGTTATGTGAATTCCTAAATATTTAACAGTGTGCTTTACTGGAATATCATTCAGAACACTGACATCACACTCATGTAAGGGTAATATCTCACACTTGGAAACATTCAGCTTAAGACCTGAGGCCCTGGAGAATTGTTCAACCAAAGTTAAAGCACAAGGCAGCAGATTTTTGCTTTAAAAACAAAATGGTGTCATCTGCCAGTTGCGCAATTTTTATTTCTTTGTCAAAAATATTTATACCTTTTAAATCAAGATTATTAATTACACTTAACGCTAGCAGTTCTGTAACCAGCAGAAATAAGAAGGGGGAAACTGGACATCCCTGCCGAATTCCACATTTTAGCTCAAATCTATTAGTTGTATTGTGGTTAATTATCACAGAACTATGTCTTTATAAAGCATCTCAATAACATTAATACAAGCATCACCAAATCCAAATAACTTAAGAGTTTTCAAAAGAAATGTATGCTCAATAGTATCATAGGCCTTGTAGAAATCTAAAAAAAAGAACAAGAGCCTGTGACTGCACTTCATCAGCGTAGTCCAGTAAATCATGCACCAGCCTTAAATTATTTGTTATGTGACGATTTTTCATAAAGCCAGACTGTGTTTCAGGTACGATATCACCAAGGCCAGTTTTAAGTCAATTTGCATAAACTAAGGCTATTATTTTATAATCAATAGTTAATAGTGAAATTGGACGCCAATTGTCAACAAACTGTGCGTCCTTACCCGGTTTAGGGATGAGTTTTTTCCTTGTTTCATAGTGGTGGGCATCTCTTTCTGCACATTCTTTATACATACAAAGCAGCAGATCGTGAATATATTCCCAAAAATGCACAAAAACTTCTACAGAAAGCCCATCTATACCGGGAGCCTTTCCTTTTTTCATGGAATGGATAGCTTTCATTATTTCAGGAGCTGTTATATTAGAATCACAAAGTGCTTTGTAAGTATTAATGTTCGGGATGTATTTTCTTATTTCTTCAATAAACATGTTACAGTTACTGAGACTAAACTTGCAAGAGTACAAATCTTTATAAACGGCTGTGACAAATTCTGAAATTGAAAAAGGGTCAGTAGATTTGGTGCCATTTATATTAGGAGAAGTTAAAGCTTTTCTTTGACCATTTGTTTTCTCTAGTGCAAAAAAATAACTTGAGTTCTTCTCGCCTTCTTCTAGCCATTTGGCCCTTGATCTTATAAAGGCCCCTCTGGCCAAATCAAAATAGAACTCCTCAAGTTGTAGCTAAGCCTTTTAATTTCTATTTTTTTTTTCTTTAGATAACTCATTTAATATATCAAGTAATTTAGTTTCCATGTGATTTTGATTAGCTTTTAGCACTTTACATCTCTTAATGGCAATACATCTGGTCTTGAACTCCCATTTTTGTTTACATCCCTCAGTGAAGTTGGAAAAGATTTCAGTTATAAGGTATTTAATACTGTTGTTGAAACTTTAATCTTTTTATAAGGCATTATTCATCTTCCAATAACCTCGTAGCGATGTAGTAACCTGCTGGTCGCGCAGTTTAATTGTTATTAGCTTATGATCAGAGAACGGAGCAACTGAATGTAATATATTCTTAACAAAATTTATAGCAGATTGAGATATCAAAAAAAGGTTGATCCTAGATTTAAGTGATAGGTTTTTGTTTGATCAGGTGAAGTCCATTAGGTCAGGGTTAAAAAATCGCCAAGTGTCTACCAAGGAAAGAACACACATCAGAACACAAGGATAGAACCACATTATTGGCAATAGGACCCTGACTCAATTTGGGGGAAAATCTATCAACGCTGGAATCTACACATTCAATGAAGTCACCTCCAAAGATAATATAGGAGTCAATATATTTGTCGAAAAATAGTTTGACATTTTCCTGCTTTATGACAATCATCACCCATCTTCCTTCAGGGGACTTTATGGTTTCTGAAACTTCTCCTTTGAATTTGTGAAAAAGTATAGCAACCCCTGCTGAATTCTTACTTTACAACGTCTGCTTCGCTTCTTTTACAAAATTAAAAAAAACTGAATTATAATGCTCTCATTACAGCCAATTTAAAAACCAACCTCTTAATTATAGTTTAATGTAATGTTAACACGTGAAGCTAAATAGTTTATAAAAGTATGATAATTGAGCCTGTCATGACATATTTATGAAGGTTATGTTGTCTAGGTTAATGTCAAGTTGTCATTACAAAGATATCGACAGGTTGTATTGTCTAGTTTAATATCGAGTTGTCATAACACAGAGATTGTTGTCTTCATTAAAGTCAAGTTGTCATGACAAGACATCTCGGTCAATGCTGACTTTGCTTTAAGTGTCATAATTTACCGAATGACACTTAATGACTACTCAAAATGACTCCTTCATGTTCATGACAGGTGCCATGTCATAATAATGACGGTGTCATGTCAGTCCTATGCACACCTCTTCAAATAAAGTGTTTTCAAATGTTGTCCAAACACAAGCAGCTGTACAAGAACTTTAACCTTGAACCTAAATCTGACAGATTCAAAGTGTGGAACTACATAACCAGACATTTGACTCCACCTTTTGTTACTTGGCAGTTTTTGATACTTTGGTGCTCGGTAGGTACCAAACTTGTTGAGGTTCAATACTCAGCCCTACTGTACTGTAGTTACGTATAAACTGGGACAATATGAACCAGAAAGTGATTTATAGTATGAGATGCAGATTCGGGGCTGGGAATATTTGTTAAATCCAGGAACTCTACCTCTTGCTAAATTTACTTGTTACTTGGTGTCTCTCACACAGGAACTGGTATGATGGTGCAGAACGAGGCCTCCTCCACACTGTCCACTCCCCCTTTCCACCTCCTCACTGGCTTGGTTCTACTAACTCTTGTGTTGTTGACGGGCCTGTGATGTCAGCCATCTGTGGACCTTTTGATTTGAACGGCTTGAAGCTAAAGCTGTCCTGTGTTTCAGCCTGTGTTTTGGGTCGGGTGGGTTCCAGTGTTCTGGGAAGGTTGTAGCACTGCAGGGATTGGACGGGTGTTAGAGAAAGGTGGGGGTTCATTTTTTTTTTAATATACAAAAGGGTCTTTAAAAAAAAAAAAAATCTGGATGTGTTGAAGGTGGTTGTGTATTTGTGTACTGGTGTTAGTCAAACCATGCCTTATGGGGACCATCACATCTGCGGCTGACGCATCACAGACAGGTGTAAATTATTCATAGAAACAATGACGTGTATAACTGGTGTACATACAGTACAGTCTTACATGTGATGGGTGTCTACCTGTTCACTCTGAGAGCAACTTGACTGATAAGTCTCTGTATTCTGACCGGTGTGAAGCGTTGTGAAGGTCTGCATTGAAAATATTTAGAACAGCTCCTCATGCATTTTTTACTGTTTGGTATGTACTGTCGTTATTGTATTGTCACTGTTTCCAACATCCTGAAAAAACGGTAAATTTCATAATGCAGCTTTTCAGTCTTGGAAAAGCCCTTTGACACTGACAATTGTCCTAGAGAACCATAAAATGTCTTGGAACGGTTTTGAAATGAAAATTGGATGGCTACATAAACTTACTGTAGCCACAAAGTAGTGTACAAATCCCCATATTAAATCAGGCGGTCTTGTTGCTCACAGTGTGAACACAGAATAAGAAGCACTGAAGAACCTTTTCTTGTTGATTTCAAGCTCCTGCTAATGTCTGTTTGCTTGTTTGTGTTTTTGTCTCAGCTGTAATTATAGCAAGGTATTGAATTATGCCAGCGGTCCAAATGAATGTTTACATTTTCTATTTTTTATGTCTCATTTTGGGGGAAGTAAAATTGGATAGATGAAGGGATTATTTCATTCTTTGTTTACATTTGTTGTGCCTGCATTGTTATATTTCCGTAAATAACAACAAAAATGCTTTTGTCCAGTGTTTATTGGGTTTATTGCAGCTACTTTTAGGCTGGTAGGTTGATATGAATTGCCCATGGCTGCAAGAGATTAAAGAGTTGGTCACCAAAGGTATCAGAGTACAGATAACAGTGTCATATATCCTTGTTATTGTAATCCTGTCAGTATCTATCCACTCTGATGAAACCTGTCTGGTTCACTGCAGTTTACAGGACGGATGTGATCTCCTCTTACCAGGTCTGGGACAGGTCCGTTCAACATGTCAAAGATGGACATCAAGTGCTTACGATTTCTGTCTTTTATTTTTACCTTTATTTTTTGGTTGATTTGCTCTGAACTGTTTGCTGTCAACAGTTTAATACTCAAAAGGATGACTGATGCTTTGGGTATCAACAGGCTGTTTTCTGATCAGCAGGGATGTGTTTTTCATACACTCGTACAAAAAACATAAGAAGACTAAATAAATGTTTTAAAAATGCCAAAATCATTGCGCGAACCAGCTTGCAAGTTTAATTGGAAGGTTCTCTGTCACCCAGTAACTCTGGGTAGGAGATCCAAAGAAACTCACAAGCTTCAATATTTTAATGGTCTGGACAACCAAAACCTTTTTCTGTTACTTCCGTATTACATTTTATATTTTGCAAAGGGTTGAATGATGTGCTTTATTTTGTCAGGTAAATGTAACTTGCTTCATAGTTCTTTCTCTTCTCATGTCATTTACTTATTTTGGAAGGAAATATTTTCTATGAACACTGGAAAGCAAAATATCACAAATGTAAAAAAATGTACACCCAGAATTTCACTTTGTATGCTATTAGCTGACAGTCATTATTATTATTACTTACATGATCTTTAGTTAGTACAAACTGATATTTAAATTTGGTTAAGACCAATATACTAGTGTGCTGATATTGGGGCCGACAAATCTCAGCTCTGGTTTGGTCAGCGTCATCTTTAGAAATCAAATCTTAAATGTCTGGGTTTGCTGTCAGCTACAGTGCTAACTTATTGTTTCAAAAACAAAATTGGTCTAAACCTGGATGTAAAGCCCCATCACTGTTTTTCACTCAGAAATTATGAGCTTCACACAGCTGCTTCAGTCTGCACTAGTCCACTAGTCCAAGTTGGAAATGCTTTCGAAGCCATCGAATGATGTCCGGATTTTGTGTTTTGCTCTGTACAAAGTGTTTTCTTAATGCCTTTAGTATTCATTGAAGAGCCATAAAGTCATCTCACCATGTCTGGGTGCCCAGACACTGAATGTCTTTCATATGGCTTGGCTGAATGCACTGGATAATGTAGCCTTTGGGCCTTTTCAAAATTGTGATTGAATGAAGATGTGAAGGAGGGGTGGGGGGGGTGCTGCTTGTAAATATGATTTCAAATAAACACCTTGGGATTGTATTTGACTAATGTGTGTATTTATCACATTCACAGTAGTTTATTGATTAACTTCCCACATACAATAGATGTATAACAGATGGTCACGTTGACATTATGCTGTGAGGGTGACACAAGAGGTGAGATCATCTGGTTACATTTTAACCTTGGTTCTCTGAGTGAAGAGACTATCTTTGCTCCATTACCTATTCTTTCCGAAAGGGTATTTGGATACTTCACTAAAGGTTCCATGTTGTAAAAAGTGAGATTTTCATGTCTTTTTATTAAACAGCAGGTCTAAATACTGTGAAAGTATCAGAACGCTCAATCCACAGAGAAATGCATACAGCCTTTACAACTATATATTTTGTCATAAACCTGGCTCTAGGTCATGACAAAAATTGAAAGAGACACAAAATGCCAATAAATTAAAGCAATATAAATATGAACTAAATACAGGTATGAGGTGTGAACATCCATAACATTAAAAGTGTTTATGTGAATGTGTGTGAAATGGGTGTAAGGTGTTAAAAAGGTGCAACTAAACAAACAAAGCCCAGCAACAGGGCTTCTGGTGTCGGCAGGGAGGAGACAGACCCAAACGTCCAAGATGCCGCGACTTTTATATCCTGTGGAGCATACACCCAGGTGCTCCAAATCAGGCTGCATCAGCTTCACTGGCACACTGAAAACAGTTAGGCTGAGAATGAGACAAAGCAGACACAGATGAAGCAGGGGCTGTCACAATTATTTATAGGTAAAAAGTGCCCCTACAGTGCTGTTACAATCATTCCCGGCTGCAATAACAGTGCAGAAATGCTGGGAGCAAAGATAAAAACAAACACATAGAACATAGAAACACTGACCAATCAGAGCAGATTAAGCTTTTTCAGGAGGGGAGCCTAAAGAGACAGGAGCTAAAACTGAGCTTTTCAGATGGAGGGTGAATACCAAAGTCTGTAAAAATAGATGGACGACGTGTCTCCACTTCCTCCCAATGTCAAAAGTGAAGCCAAAATCTCCTGAAAATGGGCACTGCCATCTTGTAATTTTGGAGCCAGAGTCTGCACAATAGTGATCGGGCAGTGGAGCCGCAGTATCAAAGGCCCGCCCATACAACTGAACCAATTGTGAGTCCATCCGAGCTGTCAATCATGAGGTTTCAGTTTGTTTTAATAGCATCAAATAAGTAATAAAAACCAAACTTATCAGGAAAATGAACACTGAACAGCTTGATAAGAACTACCTAAAATACCAGAAACCATCTTTGGGAAAAATGTCTTTGACATTGTACTTTGATTTCAAGCGTTGTTGACTCATCTTTGTTCTCAGTTTATTTTTAATTCTCGCCATGTGGGAAAATGAACACGCCCCTTCGGAGTTTGTCACCGGCAAAGTGAGAAACATCCTCAAGGCTACATACACATTAGGGAAGACGGATAGCAGGCCAAGTTCCAACATCTTTGATGGCGAATTGTCTTGTTCACACATGAATAATCTGAACTTTATGAGCTCATTGGCGAAGCTGCTGTTTGATGGCTATGCATGAGTAGTGCATTGGCATGTTTAGTGATCTCACTGTTGCTTGTTGTTTCTGGCATGAATAAAACCCAAAATATTTCTGTGTAGACCGACATGCGACCATCAAGACAGCTAACCAGTTTGTATATGATTACATAAAGCGTGTCCATTTGAAATTTGTTCCTCCTATCATGTAGGTTGCTCAGATCTTAGGCCTACTCCCTTTATCTCCAAAGGTTTTCTCTTTCTTGTTGGAACATTTTAAAAAGAAAGTAAGTTGATCAACATGGGACGGGTCTGTGGTTGGTCGACAACTACACAGAAGTATTTTGCTTCCCAAATTTCATCTGCAACAGTCTGCCTAGTTTTCTCTCCCATCACATTACATCAATAATTTCCTCACAAGTTGTCAACGCAATAGAATATTGCCACCGCGGCACTTCTGGCCAAACTTGTTGATATATCCAGCTAACAATGGGTTGAACTGAGCTATCAGTTCTAAAATCCTGAGGTAATTTCCATTTGGAGGTGACACCAGCAAATCATTATCACCTCTGAAGGCAAGTCCTCTCTCCCTGAAAAACTTGATCACCGCCACAGCCCTTTTGAGGACCTCTCTCCAGTATTGTCTTGCTCATTCCATTGTTTTAGCAAAGATGAGTCAATTTTCAATTCAATTAATTGACACAGACACTGATACAGATATAGAGACATATGATTCATAATAATTATAGGAGTTGGAATGATGAACAGTGGCAGTTATAGTAACATGGTGGAAGTATGACTATAAATAATAGTTGTAGCAGTTTAGGGCGTAGCAGGGTGATGCGGGGTGTAGCAGGGCATTGAGGGGTGTAGCAGGGCGTTGCAGGCATAGTAGGGCATAGCAGGGCGTTGCAAAGCGTAGTAGGGCATAGAAGGGTGTCAAGCAAGACCACGGCAGCTGCAACCATGATTTTGGTGCCACCCCAATCCAAGGAAAACTGTGAGGCCAGAAAGCATAAGGATTCCAGGTAATAAATTCCCGAAGATAAGTTAGTAACAAGCATTTCTGGTACATGAATGCACGCAGATGGAAAGAGAGAGGGGATCAATGTGTCAAAGGAAGTCCCCCGGCAATCTAGACTAATAGCAGCATAACTATGAACTAGTCCAAGGCAAACCTGAGCCAGCCGTACAAGGGTTGGTAGATGACTCGGATGACTATGAAGAGAAGCAGAGAAGAGGAGAGGTACCGTGTCTGCAACAATAAATCCTCCCCCGCCGGTCTAGGTGAACACTGCAACTCCTCACTCCCTAACTATAAGCTTTATCAAAGAGGAAAGTTCGAATTCCAGTCACTAAATCCTTATACAAACTGATAATGCTTATGTGAAAAAAGATTTCATGCAAAACAATAGACATTTCCATTTGATGGAGAGTACATGGCCCATTCTTGCAACGGTCTCTCCATTTGTTGAATGAGAAGACATTAAGTAATTGTTGAAGCAACGCCTTTTACCACTGATGCTCCTATCCCTTGCAGAGACTAGATAGTTGGATCTACGGTTTAGAAAATACACTGCACCCTTTTAACAAGGATAGATTTCACAATATCGTTGGTTGCACTATTGAAACAGTTGTCCTGCATCAGTGATCCATGCTTAGGTGCTGGTTGCAGTTTGTCAGGCTCAAGGTAGTTTACATCCACAACATTCTACTTCCGGGATTGCCACCGGAAATTCCGCTGGATGTCAATCTTTTGGGCCAGATGTCCATTATCTTCCGCTTTCTTTGGTTAACTGCTCCTCAGATCTCTGCAGGGTAAATCCAGACAGCTAGCTAGACTATCTGTCCAATCTGAGTTTTCTGTTGCATGACTGAAAAACTTGTAATTCAATTAAATTGCATTTATAGTATCAAATCATAACTAGAGTTATCTCAAGACACTTTACAGATAGAGTAGGTCTAGACCACGCTATAATTTACAAAGACCCAACAACTCCAGTAATTCCCCCAAGAGCAAGCATTTAGTTCAAAACTCGAGTGGTGAGGAAAAACTTCCTTTTATGCAAAAACCTCGGACAGATCCAGGCTCCTGGTGGGCGGACATCTGCCGGTGCCAATTGGGGGTACAATGAACAGTAACAGTAGTAGTAACAATAAAGATAATGGAACTTTGACTAGAAAAAATAGTTGTACACATGTACGTTCCACCAGAACAAGTTCTTTTCCCGAGGCTATTTTGCTGCGGCACCGTGGCTCCGTCCGGCGACCAGAGCATGTTTTTCTCCCATGCTGTGTGGACTAGACAGACCCTCATCCACAGTACTGTGGAGGAACACTCTGCTTTGAGAAGTTTCCCATTTAGGTGGAGGATGGCACCCACATTAATTAGAGCGGCCGGGTACTAGGAGATGGCAAAGGCAGTAGTCAGAGTGTTTACATGCAGTTTAAAAACCTTGTTATATTCGGGTTAAAGTAGATATTTGTAACTTTCAGTTTGTGTTGATTCTAGCGGTTGGACAAAAACGGTAGGGTTTTTACCACACCTGCTTTTCTTTACGATGCTGTATGCCCACTGTATTACTGAGTTAGTATTACCGGGAGGTACTATAGTTGCGTTAAATGTTTTGCTTGGATAGAAAATCATTTACAATAAGAGAATACGTTTCAGATGCATCCTTTTATTTTATGTGTTGCATACAGTAACTTAGCCTACTTTGGGTCTATCGTGAGCTAAATCAGGTATCACTGTCACACGAGCCAAAGTATTAAAGGTCCCATGGCATGAAAATTTCACTTTATGAGGTTTTTTTTCTAGCCTGCCTATGGTCCCTCAGTGGCTAGAAATGGCAATAGGTGTAAACCGAGCCCTGCGTATCCTGCTCCGCCTTTGAGAAAATGAAAGCTTAGATGGGCCGATCTGGAATCTTCCCTTTATGTTGTCATAAGGGGAAAGGTAACCTCCCCTTTCTCTGCTTTGCCCGCCACCCACAGCTGCCCAGAGAATTTGGCCCACCCATGAGGAAATAGAGCTACAGCCATGGCCGCAAGCTGGTCAAGGCCACACCCCCACCCTCCACCTTGCCCCCCCTCTCTCCTCCTCAATAGCATTTAAAGCTACAGACACAGAAATGGCACATCCTAAGGAAAGCTTATTGTGGGACTGGCTCATAGTGGCAGTAATTCTGCACCAAGGCAGAATTGCGGGAAAGAGACAGTATTAGGGGACCACCAGAGATGTTCACAAGTCATTTTTTGGAAGTCCAAGTCGAGTCTCATGTCTTTGAGCTTAAGTCCAAGTCAAGTTTAAAGTCTCTGAGGGGCAAGTTCAAGTCAAGTCTCAAGTCTTTTGCCACGAGTCCATGTCAAGTCTCAAGTCTTTTCATGAAACCTAAGGACGATTTACACAAGTACAGGGAGACAAGGGAAAAGAAAATAGTAGGCCAACACAAAAACGGACTGAAAAGAAATGAAAACCGGGAAGGGGGGCATCATTTAATGTAGGCTACTGACATACAGTACAACCACATACTAGATACCTGAAGGCCAATCAGGGGTCGGTTTTTAGTCATTTACAATCCAGTAATTGTCTCCATCAGTTGAAAGCCCGATCGAAGTTGACTCTGGTTTTCACCCGTCGTCTGTCACGTTCCCTTCTGGCTTTTAGTTGTTCTTCGTTTAATTTCCTTTTTTCTGTGATGGCACTGCCCCAGTATCAGCCATAACTACAACAGATAACTTCTCAAATAAAATGAATATACAATTAGACCTATATAAAGAAATATCCTGCTTTTTTACCTGCATACTCACTTACACAGGCTTTTCAGGTGTTACGCCAAAATCTGTGACCCTTCAGAATGTGTGCTCTGTAGCGCCGTCTACCTGCCGTAAATCATTTTGTGACTTTGCAGGAAAAATCTGACCCAAGCAAAGGCATTAATAACAACCATATAAAAATAACTTTCTTTTCACTGTTAGTCTTGTTTGCTGATACAGGTCATTTATGATCATCACATGAAACATTACACAGTTTTAGAAATATTTAAAAGTTGCATATAGTTACTTTATAAGGCAATACCCTGGTTTCTCAAACACCTTACTCCGGCTAAAATTGGAGTTCTCATACCCCGGTTAACAGACCTAGGTAACTCCTCTAGTAACCGCGGTATTCGTGCATGTATACACCTTAACAGTAAACCCGGTTAATTACCTGCACATGTTCCGTACTGCAGGTTATGTCTGCCCCTCTCTGCTCCGCTGCAGTGGTCTTTGACCCGGAAATAGAAAAAGCAGTTGGAAGCAAAGGCACCAAAAACAGCAGCAACAACACAAACTTTAAACCTTTAAACCCACTGTATGAAATGTACAGCTCTGAAACTTGTCCATGTTCTCCCCACTTTCCAAGTTTTTGTGATTTTGACAAAGCTCAACTGGAAGAAAAAGCTTTATTCTGACTAGATGGCCTTATTGGTACGTCGCAGAACACAACTTACTATGCCAGGGTAAGACCATATCCCGGTTACTGCTGTGCATGGAAATGCAAAAGGGGGCAGAGTGGTGCATAATTAAAGTGAGTTGTGAGGATTTACAGGATTATTGTAATTGTGGCAACTGTTTCGACATTGGATTTATTCATCTGGGGAAACTATTTTATTATTATTAAGTAATAATTTCCTGAACACCTGAAAATGTAATGAAATGTCAATTTAACCTGATCAAAAATGTAATAAAACTCAATAATAAGTCAGTGTTTTTAGTAGGCTTAAATGACACTAACAGTATTAACGGTACAAAATGATTACATTATCAGTTTTGAAAAAAATGACCCTTCTGAAAGGTAGTACGTTATTGGTAAAAATGTTATTACAATATCATATTTTAAACATTATTTTGTTATTACATTTTCATGTCTGTCTAACCCATCCCTACAGATGTGATAAATGATTGAAGCTCAATGCTTACCTGTTCAGAAGGAAAATAGCCGTCGGAATCCGTCTTAAAGTCATTTTGGGCTCCAAGCTGTCTTTTAAATACATCTCCAATTTACCCTTGTTTTACCATCTCTGTACTGGATCTCTGTTGATCCAGTTTGTTTGGTTGCTGCTTCCATGGCTGCAGCACGCTGTGTTTGCATTTCATATCTGGCAACCTAGGTGTCCAAATGGCCAGATGACAACAACAAACAGACCCAAACAAAAACAAACGTTCCGGAACAGGATATCTTCAGCATTGTTGTCAGAGAAGAAAGTATTTCGACTTAGCATGTGTTATATCCGTGACATTATAATAATGAAGAAACAGAGACTGTATGCAGGTTAGGTTATTTTACTGAGTCAGAACGCTCACTGAACTACACATACAGTACTTTTCCATGTAATACCCTGTTCACCAGTAGGGGGTGATCAATTGATTGGTCGAACTTATAAGTCACGCCCACTGCCAACTCGGAACTTGCCGACAGAGCAACAACGGGACATTTCTAACAATTTTCACCATCTTATTCATCATTAAATTCACTTCTGACAACGTTTTAGGCGAGAAATTAACTGTTTAGATTTCAAATATAGGCAGTCTTGCGAAAATTGACAATTTGCTTCAAAGTTTTCGGAGTTGAGGAGCTCCATGAAGTGAGGCGACAGCCAGCAAGCGCCTGCCCCGGCCTCTAGCTCGTCGCTCGGTCAGTCATGCTCAGACACCTCGCTGTGAGCTGGAGGTCTCTCAGACCGCTCTCGTAAATAAGAGGCTTTTATTTGGCCGTTGACGGTTCGTTTGTTTAAATATCACAACACATGTCCATCATAAGATTAACGGGAACCTGTGGTTAACTGTGTTTTCGGAGGTAAACTCCACAAGCGTGTCCTGTGGCTTGCCGGCCGTCACACACACATACACACACACACACACACACACACACGTCCACAGCGCAGCAGGCCAGGCAGAGGCGGGGTCTGTTCCGAGTATAATGAAGCCCCGTCTGTGTTGAGCAAAACATTACGTGAATTACTACGAGAATGGACGTGCATTTAATATAGGAAAAGTGCACAAGTATTAGCATCATTTGTTGTTGTTGTATGTGGCGCTAAGGTCTAGTGACAATGCTATAAAGACTGTTGCCGTGCTTGCGTCACTCCCTCACCCCTCCTACCAGTCCCTATGGCCACTTGAAGATTTTGGGGGAGAGTAGTTCTTAGAACTGCTTAGAAGTGTACTTTTCCTCTAAAAAGTACAAGTACTATCCGGTCGGAAAGCACCTATTGTGTTAAGTCTGTTTATGCTTTCAAGGTGTTTTTAAATACTGAGTTGTATATTTTGCAGCAGTCTGCTGCCTGCCTGACTGTTGGTCCTGGAAGGGATTCTAAGCTCCCATGCCTGGAGTGGTGTGATGATAAGCTCTTCCTTAACCTACTGAGTACATTTGAGTGAAGGTATGAGTAACTTAAAGCAGCCAGTCTGGTATGATCACTACCTGAGCTAAATGTTATCACACATTGACCACTGCTTTCAAACTTGTCATTATTGTAATATTCTGTCTGAATTGTAGGTTGTCAGCTGCTGTTTCGCCTTAGTTTAGTTTTTTTTTTTGGGGGGGGGGATTTTAATCATTTTAGTACATTTTTGTTAGTGGCCCCAGGACACTCCCTCTTTAGTTTGCTTGTATTTTAGGTTATCAACTGGTTTATTGTTTTCTTGATTTTGTTAAATTGTTGTTTTGCTTTCCAGTGGAGCTAGTAGCCAGCTTGTGGTGGAGGCTAGGCACGTTAGTGTGGTTCCCTTCACAGACTGTAGTGATAACAGCACGGTGACACGATTCGTGGTGACACGATTTGCAGTGACTATCGATTGCAGTGGGCACGTTCGGTGGGTAAGTTGGTGCACCCCTGGAACACACCCTTAGTAGATCGTCTCTCCACAGCTGGCCTCTAACCACTTTCCCCCCCTTTCCTTTGATAATTTAAGACATAACTGGGAGTGTATCTGTTTTAAAAGAATTAACGTGGTTGCTAAATATATATTGTAATAAAACCTTTTCTACATTTTTTATTGCAATTTGATTTAAACATCCTCATTTCAAACCATCCTCTTTACAGGCACTTCCAGTTATAAATTATCCATTAATAAATTAATATTTCTTTTGTACCCACATTTCTGTCTTACTTCAGTTAGTGAACCCGTGTAGCCTTTTGTATAACTGGGGAGCTTGTTGAAGTAGAAATTAGGGCTGTCAATCAATTAAAAAATTTAATCTAATTACACTCTGTGATTAATTAATCAAAATTAATCGCATACATAATTAACGGTGACTGAACCCATGCTTTTTAATAAAGTGGGAAAAAAAGGGTACTAAACAACAGTTGGTGACATTAAAGAACGGCTTGTTTATTGCTAAGGCCATATGGTCAAAATTAAATGATTTAATAATAATGTATAACAATAACTTATTTCACTAGTAAATTCCTGTTGAATGACAAACAACCACCAGATGGGAAAAGGACATTTACAATAACTTCAAATGCACCACGAGACTGTAGTTTACCAGTTTCATTGAATGCACCGTCTATGTTTTTTTTTTTTTTTTGATGGCAACTGCAGATTGTTACATCTCGGTGTTGAATCCTCTACAGTAAAACAGTCACACTTTACACCGTTTAGCATTAGCTGTCAGCATTGTAACCATGTTTAATCCAACTACTAGCTAGCGGTAGGCTAACGTTAGTTGCTGTTGAGTATAGTGTTAACTAGATAGCGGTAGGCTAACGTTAGCTGCTGTTGAGTATAGTGTTAACTAGCGTCACGTGCAGCGGTGTTTGTGCTGCCTGTATCGTCTGTTTCAGAGCATCAGAGAGAAGAGCAGACATATCAGTGGCTCCAGATTTCGGTAGCCAGGGTTGGCAGGAAGAAGATTTTTACAAGTAAATGTTCCAATTAATGATCCAGGCAGCACATTCTCGTCTCCCTTTATTTTACAGTCCAATGGTGGCTAGAACAGCTCTGGGTCAAACGTCAATATGGAATGGATTGATCTGTGTTTTTTTTAACGCATTATTTTTTCTCAGATTAATTAATTGGAATTAACGCGTTATTTTGACAGCCCTAGTAGAAGTAAACATTTCTTGGGGTGGAAATCCCCAGGTAGCGTCGGTTAATTAGACTCAGGTGGCGACTCCTCCCCTAGCGCCACCCACCTTGCCACACATGCAAAAGATCCAGCTTTGAAAACCATCTACCACCTGCCAGTGTGGCGAACAGGTCTTCTGTATTCAGTAGTGGGTAGGACTCCTCTTCCACACTCTGGTTGATGGTGACTTTATAATCCCCGCTAATTTGAATACCTGTGTCTGCTTTTGGGACTACGACTAAAGGCGAGGCCCAATCACTGCGGTCCACCTTAGATATTATGCCCATTCCTTCCAGTCTGTCCAGTTCTCTTTCCACCATCTATTTTAAGGCCCATCAAAGGAATGGCATCTCCAGTGAAAGTGGTTAATTGCATTGTCGCAGTGGCAGATGTGTCAAGGCCTCTTTGTATGTATTTTCTGAAACTAGTGTCACCGTAGCTCCAGTATCTAGCTGCATTTTAATTGAGCGGCCTTCAATGTCAACACTATTCCAATGCAATCACTCCCATCTGTAGCAGTGCACACTGAATAGACGCCAAACAGTTCATTCTAACAATCACTAGCCTCATCTTCCTGTTTGTGTTCTTGTTCAACATATTGGGTTCTCATCGTTTTCCTTCTGTTCCTGCACACATGTACAATGTGTCCCAGTTTTGAACAATGGTGGCATTTTTCTGACTTAAATTTAAAGGCATTAGGGCATGTTTGCCCCCACATCGATAACATGGCCATGTACTCACGTCCGCCAGTGATCCATCCAGCTGGCTGCCACTTGGATTAGTACGTCTGGTTTGCTCACGCCTTGTTTTCTGGCTGTACACTTTATGCACCTGCGACGCCTCGTTTGGCTTTTCAGAAAATTTCACTGTGTTAGATATAATTTCCATCGAGCTCGCAATGTCACAAGCAGCCTTGAAAGTTAAATCATGCTCTGTCAAAAGACTTCTCTGAATGGCTTTAGAGCTTTATCCAAATATCCAGAAAACTCACAGTATGTAGGAAGTTTAAGTGCAATGATGTATTCGGCCACACTTTCTCCGTCTTGCTGGTGTTTTCGTCCGTGGCTTTTTTTTCTTTTCTTCTGAATGTTTATCCTCTACCACTAAACGTGGGCCGTTTTCTCTCCGTTGTCAATATATCCCATCCTCGGCGCCACGGTTATATCCGTGACATAATGAAGAAACTGAGACCGCGTGCAGGTTAGGTTATCTTACTGAGTCAGAACGCTCACTGAACTACACATACGGTACTTTTCCATGTAATACCCTGTTCACCAGTAGGGGGCGATTAATTAATTAATTAATTAATTACCGTTTTGTCTCATTTCCAGTGCTTCCCTGTCATGGACGCTAGTTTGCTGCTCCAGCTAAACTTATTCAATGTCACTTGTTGTTTAATTAGGGGCTAATTGCCTTCTGCTCTCTTTGCTCGGTGTGTCAAATGTTTAGCTATGTTTCTGCTTGCTTTAGTGATAATGATACATGCAATAAATGTAGTTTAGCCAGTGCTCCGTAGCTGGTGCAGGCCAACATACTGTAGCTTCTGCTAGCAGTCCCCGAGTGTCCGAGTAAGTGGGTGACTGTCCGAAGGAAGCGTAGCTCTTCTACCAGGGAGTGTATATGGCGGCGGTTGCTCTAAACCGGAGCCCATGGCTAACCACCGACCTCTTCACCTTTCTAACAGTTTCTCCCCACTCAGTGACACACCCGCTGAGAAGCCAACTCTGGTTATTGGGAGCTCCATACTGAGAAACGTGAAGTTAGCGGCTCCAGTGGACACAGTCTTGTGCATCCCTGGGGCCAGAGAGGGTGATGTTCAATCCTACTTGAAACTGCTAGCTAAAGGTAATTGTAAATACAGTATGATTATTATTCACGCCGGCGGTAATGATACCAATTACGCAAATCAGAGATTACTAAAATGAATGTTGAGTCAGTATATGCATATGCAAAGACAATGTCAGACTCCTGTCTGGACCCCTGCCAAACTTGATCAGTGATGACATGTACAGCCGCATGTCATCAATCCACCACTGGTTGTCGGGGTGGTGCCCAGCTAATGATGTGGGCTACATGGATAACTGGCAGGAATTCTGGGGGAAACTTGGTCTGATTAGGAGAGACAGCATTTACCAGTCCTAAACCATGACAACCCAGAGTTCAAACCAGGAATCAGAGATGCAGTGCTACACGCTTCTCTGCGCTTCCATTGGAGCAGTTACACTCATAGTTCCATAACCACTGTGTCTGTCACCCGACTCAAATCAATTAAATCAAAAGTACACAAAAGAGGAGTTACACTCAAAAACCTAATGAAAATGTAAACCATCACTGCAATAGTAGATCATAATGGGTCAATTAAATGTGGACTTTTAAATATCAGATCTGTCTTCTAAAGCAGTACTAGTAAACGATCTATCAGATAACCATTTATCTACTCTGTCTTACCGAAACTTGGCTGTGTCATGAAGAATGTTAGTCTAAATGAATCCACTCCTCCCAGTCATATCAATACTCATTCCTCAAGACTGGCTGAGGAGGGGGAGTTGCAGCCATCTTTGACTCAAGCCTATTAATTAATCCTAAACCTTAACTAAATTATAACTCATTTGAAAGCCATTTCTATTTTTTTGTGGCGTACCGCCCTCTAGGTCCGTATTCTGAATTTTTATCTGAATTCTAAGAGTTTTTATCAAGTTTAGGCCTTAAATCAGACAAAGTAATTATTTTAGTGGATTGTAATATCCACGTGGACGTTCAATGACAGCCTGAGTATTGCCTTCATCTCACTTCTAGATTCAATTGGTTTCTGTCAGTGTACATAAACCCACTCGCTCACACCCTCGACCTTGTGCTGGCATATGGCATCGAAATTGAAGATTTAATAGTATTTCCAAAGAATCTTATATTGTCAGAACATTCTTTAATAACTTTAGTATTCTTATTACCCAACTATACGCCATTAGATAAATGTTTCTACACTAGATGTCTGATAGTGCTAAATTTATGGAAGTAATTCCAACAGCATTTAATTCAATGCCATGCCTTTATATAACAGGATTCCTATGTTAACTTTAGTCCCTCCCAAATTGATCATCTTGTAGACGGTGCTGTGGCCTCGCTACGGACGACAAAAAGGTGATGAAACAAAGGAAATTTGCACCTTGGTATAACTCCCAAACCGGCAAATTAAAACAAACCTTGCGAAAACTTAAATAGCGTTCCACCAATCTGGAAGAATCTCGTTTAGACTGACAAGACAGTCAAACATATGAAGGCCCTCAGAAATGCCAGAGGAGCCTATTACTCATCATTAATACACTCCAGTTAATCCAGAATGCTGCAGCATGTGTTCTGACAAGAACTAAGAAAATAAATATTTCTCCTGTATTAGCTTCTCTGCACTGGCTTACTGTAAAATCATGGATTGAATAAAAAATCCTTCTGACCTACAAAACTCTTAATGGTCAGGCACCATTGTATCTTAAAGAGCTCATAGTACCTTATTACCCCACTAGAGCACTGCACTCCCAGAATAGAGTTACTTCCTAGAGTTCCTAGAGTCTCTAAAAGTAGAATGGGAGTCAGAGCCTTCAGCTACCAGGCTCCTCTCCTGTGGAACCAGCTCCCAGTCTGGGTTTGGGAGGCAGAGACCGTCTCCAGATTTAAGAGTAAACTTAAAACTCACCCTATAGGGAGTGAGGAGTTGCAGCGTTCGCCTAGACCGGCCAGGGAGGGTGTATACTGTATATACAGACACAGCACTCCTCTTCTCTGCTTCTCTTCATAGTCGTCCGATTCATCTACCAACCCTTGTACGGCTGGCTCAGGTTTGCCTTGGACCAGCTCATAGTTATTCTGCTATTGGTCTAGATTGCTGGGAGACTTCCTTTGACATACTGATTTCCTCTCTTTCTATCTGCGTCCATTCATGTTCCAGAAATGCTTGTTACTAACTTATCTCCGGGGAGCTTATTCCCCGGAGTCCTTAAGTTTTCTCGCCTCAGTTTTCCTTGGATTGGGGTGGCACCTAAATCATGGTTGCAGCTGCCGTGGTCTTGCTCGACGCCCTACTACGCTCCGCAATGCTCCGCTATGCCCCGCTACGCCCCGCTCTGTACTGCTACAACTATTATTTCTTCTATTGCTACTATAACTGCCACTGTTCAGCATTCCAACAGCTATAATTTTTATAAATCATATTTCTATATATGTGTATATCTGTATCTGTGTGCAAACCGGTAGCGACAGATGATGCCCACAAAGAGCCTGGGTCTGTCTGAGGTTTCTGCCTAGAGGAAGTTTTTTTTCCTCGCCACTGTTGAACCAAATGCTTGCTCCTGGAAAAAATTGTTGGGTCTAGACCTACTCTATCTCTAAAGTGTCTTGAGATAACTCTAGTTATGATTTGATACTATAAACAAAATTCTATTAAATATATTACACATTTCTAGTTTTAAATGGTGTAAATACAATTAGGATTTTATTGACGTGGCATAATGTCGCACTTATACTCACGTCTGAAGGTGTTAACATTTCCTGTCAGTCAGTTTTTGATGGCCCTCCAGCAGTTCAAGGGGTTTTGTTTTGGCATGTGTTGCTCTGGAGCGAATTGTTAATCTACAACCGCTGCATTGATTGCACACTAACTAAGAAATCCTGCCAACATAGTGAGGTTGCCTTCGTCCAAATAATGAACAAAACCCACATAACCCTTGTTTAGATAGGTGACTAGTTTTGATGCAACATAAACAGTAAAAGACAGCTTTGGAATTGGAATTTTTTGGCAGGGCTAGCAGTTTCCCCCTGCTTCCAGTCTGTGTACTAAACTAGGCTGAATAAATCTGTTTTTGTACTAGATACATTGATGAATTATAAGACTATGGGCCCCTGGGGGTCATTTTCATTTTCTTATATTTCATTATGACTAATCATTATTTCCTATTACTAAGTTTTACAGATACACAATGACATTTATCAGTAAAGTAGCTGTGATGTAAAAAGTGAACTGATACCTCATTTCCCAGCAAGTGTAATTCTTACATGGCTTCGCCTATCTTACCTGGAAGTGGGGTCATTAAGCACGTCAGGCAGACTCCCACCACCCTGAGCCCTTATCAGCTGCACTTTGCTTCCAGCTATTAGTCATTAATGAGACAAATATAAATCTGACCCAACTCCACTAAGCTCTGGACTCTGCTTCTGTTGCTCTTGAAGAAAGGTAATGAGATCATCACCATGTTTGGATTTGCGTCGTATTCAGCTAGCATTTAGCTGCAAGTGCTTCATGTGCAAACGTAAAATATTCTATTTCAAAGAGGGAAAGAATAATTACAATTCTTTGCATTATTAAATACATTTTAAGAATTATTTTTGAATATTCAATAACTTGTTTAGCATATAAATAGTGCCAAATGTCCATCAAAATACATTTGACTAAATTGATGTATTTGCTTATTCTGTCTGAGGGGAAAAAAAACTGAAACCATGTAATTCATACTCATATGAAATGTAGAAGAAACAAACTACAAGTTATGCATGATATCTGCTTTGGTTTTTCATGTGTTTTTATCATGTTGAATGTTTTATGATCATCAGGTTCACTACTGCAGCAGATCATTGTTTGGATCACAATGGCAAGACTCCTCACAGGTAAATTCCATTCTATTCAATATTCCAGTTATTTACACACAAAGACACACACAGGATGCCAATAATGTCTTTATATAATTAGTCAATCATTCACTCAGACAATGACTAGCTGAACCGAGACATAAGTGAAGTGAGCAGTTTAAATTAAGCATGAAATTAAATTATTTCATCAATATTTTAACAATTTGACATTTAGCACAATTGTACTCATTTTTGAAGAAAATATATCAGCGTATGCCTACCATACACTAGAAGACTTTGAAAAGACCAAGTTGACAACATCTCACATCTAAAGACAATCTGTCATGTCACTGAGTTTTTAGTCTCAGACTAGAAGATTTTACAACCAAGACTTCAAACTCACAATAATATCAAACACGTTTGATTTTGTCTGAACATTAAGACAGGGAAGAAGACTGACTTAAAACAGCTGGAGCTGAGTTTTATGACCACCTTATACCAAATTCAAACTGTCATGATTTCATTCCCAGACTGGAAGTCTGTCTGCGACAGTATCGCCTGAAAAGTCGTAGTAGGATTTTATTTTTGAACAATTATGAATATTATTTCTCATTTCACAAACTTCAAATGTGTCCGTGCCATTGTGTTATAAAATGCTATAATATGACATAACTCAAGTATCTAATATCCTGCGTAAAAATCTTGCAGATATATATTACGAAATAAAATGGCTTAAATCTAATGTAACATCATTAGTGTAGTTTTTAGTAAAGAAATTATCTATTGTTTAAAATTAGCAGGTGAATATATTTATTCTTTCTTGCACTTTAATTGTAGTTGGTTGTTGTTTTGCACACCAGGGCCTGTCTTACACAAACTTGCAGATCCTATCTGAACTAGAGATGGCCGATACCATTTTTTACTTCCCGGTACTGATTCTGATACCTGGGGAAAAAAAACCTTACAGATGAACAGTTCCTAAGTCAATGTTCCTATTCTTACTTAAGATAGGAAAAGTTTATCACACAAGTACGGAATAATGCATTCACTTAAAAAAAAAATTGCCCTTTTTTCTAAATTAATGAGAACTATGTCAGAAATCAATCTATCGATCTACCGCACTGTACTCCATGCAGAGGAGAGCTCGCAGGATTTTGAGGTATGTCAAACTCTCCTGACATTAGGATTACCGTTGAGCTGTCTTAACTCTTGCTTTTCCACCAGGTAGTGTTAGCTAACTGGCCGCTCTTTTATTGCTTTTACACAAATGTCAACAGGCAGAACTTCTACACTGAGAGGCTTATAGCAGACCCTAACAATGCGTTGCGGTTTAATGACAAAACGCTCATTAGTAGATGCAGGCTAGTTAGCCGAGCATCTGCAACCAGCTTAGGATAGACCGACCCAGTGACATGGGGCTCTCCTGTTTGTGGTGCAACTGACAAATGCCAGTTGTTGTTTTTACTCCATTTCTTTTATGTTTCAATGTTTATGTCAGTATCTTTCAAAGCAAAAAAAACAAGGTGTTTTGCTCTGCAAGATCAGTATATTTCACGGCGTGGGGGACTCTAGCCAAGCTAGCCATTGTTAGCAATATCGGTTGATAACAACGCATCATGTGGTATTTTGTGCGTACTGTGTGTACGACTAATTTTAATTGTAAGACACAAATAATACATTAGTGCTAAAACAGAATATTCATACAGCGTTTAATACTGTAGCACAATGGATTGTGAGGTCTGGGGGTGCAAACTTGCGAAGGCATAGAGACAGAGCGCATAGCGGTGTACTCCCCCCGGAAGGAAATAAAATCTGTGCCACAATTTAGGGCTAAAATGCTAACAAAGTGCATGTAGCTAGTTAAAAACATTAGATTTAGGCATGTCAAAGAATTATTTTAGCACCCTTTTGTCTACCAGAGGACAAGTTAGCTGTTAGCCAAGTATTAGCAAGCTAAGCCACTTACAAACATGCATAGATTTCTGATTTATCCACATACCACTATAAACAAGTTGCATACTGTCAAAATGCTTTAGCTGAACTTACATATATATAGGTAGCCTAAAATTGACATTTGGATATTTGACTTGGTGATAAAAGGCTTGCTGCACACGTAACGGGCATTACGTTACGTTAGCCAAGTGTCTTCCCATTTTCCCTGCTGATTCCTCACATCTCTATCCACTTTTCTTCATAAAAGCTCAGTTTTTCGGTTTGGCAGCTTATGAAAACTTAGTTTTGGGTTCTTTACCATGTTAGTGCATCCACCACACAGCAGCTTTTAGGCATTTTTCTGTTTGCTAGCAGACAGAATTGATGAAAAGGACCCTTTACACAATACAAAGTGAATGGAGAGAGGAGAGTTGTTTTTCCCTCCGGTGGGGGTGGGACTTCAATGTGCTCTGTCTCTATGACCCGCCCTCCTCTGATCGGCTAGTACTCGTTGCCTCTGTTGCTTGGATTAGTTAGGTATAGGCACGAGGAGTGAGATTGGTCCATCCTAGGAAAAGAAATATCGCATCAGGGTTGGTAAGGTTCTTCCGACTTTTTGAGTAGCAAATCTGACTTTAGGGAAACGTACCACAATACCAAATTGGGAAAAATCTTAACTTAGACTCTTAATTAGGGCCCGAGTGCCGACAGCGGCGAAGGCCCTATTGGAACTGAAGGAATTATTATTTTCTGCAAGTGAATTGGCTTTTTGAGGGGCTTAACATATTCAAAAACTCACCGAAATTGGTGGGCACATCAAGTCTGGTGAAAATGTACGTATTTTAAGGGTTTCGGGAATAGGCGCACAAAAATGGCTCGCTAGCGCCCCCTACAAAACTTAAAAAAATGTAGCCCCTGCAGTGTGTTTATCGCAGACTCACAAAATTTGGTACACATATGTAGCCTGTAAAGACGTATAAAAACGTCATTAGAGCCATACCCTGAACCCAACAGGAAGTCCGCCATTTTTATTTCAAAGTTCCAAATTTCCATTTCCACGTCGTACTTTAACGAACTCCTCCTAGAGATTTCATCCGATCAACTTCAAATTTGGTCTGTGCCATCTTAAGACGTTAATGATGAAAAGTTGTTAAAAGAAACTTTTCGTCATAGGGCGTGGCCGTGGCGGGGTGGCCATTTTGTGCGTTTCACTGCCGAAACAGGAAGTGGATGTAACTAAAGTGTACATTGTTCAACTGGCTCGAAACTTTTCAGGATTCATAAGAGTCCAACCCTGAGGACATTTACTGGACAAGATTTACTCAAAGGTAGAGTCTTGTGTGAGTTATCAAGGAACTCAGCAGAGACTTCCTTTTTTATTGGTAAAGCTTTGGCCCGCCCGTTATACTTTGACCATGCCCCCTTTCACAGCTAATGAACTGTATGAAGTAGAGAGTCTTGTGTGAGGTATCATTGAACTCAACGGGGAGTTCCCCTCTCATTGGTGACGATTTGCGGTGTCTGAGTGCCGCGCAAATGCACGGTCGCAAGGAGTGGCGTCCGCCGGTAACCCCGATGCGCGCAGAGCTGCTTGCAGCTTTAATGTAAGACTTAAAATAGGTAATACGGCCTCTCATCCCTGTTCATTCTATTATTATTTTTTTGTCTTTCTTGGACATTTAGATTTACTGTATACATCACATGTCTGCAATGCCAAAGTCTCAAATTTTCTCTGTTCCTGTTTTCTTTTAGCTCTGGGCGTTTTGCTCGTTTTGCACATCGGTAAGCATTAGTTTTTTACAATAAAGCATTAGTTCAGGCATTGACTCTTTTTCACACTAAGATCAAATTTTCAGAACAAACACATGTGCACTTAAAGGCTCATTGCTGCTGTCCTACTGTCGTCCCTCAGCCTCATCCAATAAACTGGTGTGCCACATGACCAACTGGGCCCAGTACAGGCCCAGCAGTGCCAAATTTACCCCAGAAAACATCGACCCCTTCCTGTGCACACACGTCATCTACGCTCTGGCCACAATCAACAGCTTCAACCAGATCAGCCCCATTGAGTGGAACGATGAGGAGCATTTCAGCAAGCTCAGCAACCTCAAGAATGTGTGAGTTAATGTCCTAAATATCCATTTTCAAGTTAAAACAAGACCAACATTCAATGTAATTTTTTTGTTTTTTTGTTTTTGGGTGGAATGAAGTATAAGACATTTTAATGTACACTCTATATAGAAAGGTGTTGAGTTGTCAAGTAAAATTTGGCATACATTTATGTTCTATTTTCCATTTGATTATATAGAAATAATGATGCATTTCCAACCTCATAAATGCATTTTCATAACAAAAGTATATCAAAGAAAAACCTAAAGTGACCGTTTTGCTTAATCGTTTCCTCATCTTCAGAACTGGGAGCCCAAAGTCCTGTCATCATCATGAGGCCAAGCCTAACATTAACATTACATTATTTTGGTAGTACATTTTCTGTTAAGTAGCGTAAACTTTATCTATGCAGTTGACAGACATTTGCAAAAGATCTGCATCTAGGATTGTATGGACCAACCATGACCATATCAGCTATGTCTTATAATGAATAAAAGGCCAATAAAACACAGTAAAAGTCATGATGATTATGACACACCTCAGTAAGGGACCGTTGGGTATTTATGGAATGGACCACTGGAGGAAAATAGGGGAGGATCATATCTTTTTATTTTTTGAGGGGAGGTTCATCCAACATTTTTCAGTCCAGAGGGGGGTCACCCAACTTTTGTATTCATGAAACAGCAAAATTTCAAAGTGGATTGTTTGGTGCATATTTTCCATGTAGCTCTCACTCTTGGCCTTCCTTCGCTATGGGTCTGACCCATGAGTTTGCTGGGGGCAGGGGGAGTTGCCCCCCTGGTGGCTGAAACGGATAATTGCATTGTTTAAAAAAATTGGTGTAATAATTACGTCTGGCATGATCAGATATTTTATAAATATCTTAAATAACACAAAACACCTAAATGGTGGTAGGTAATACATCAGATTGCGGGTTTTGTGTAGATTTGGACTTTTATACGTTTATTCCACATTGTTTAGATGGCGAAGTGGAGGAAGCCTAGTGACGAGTCCATAGCAACCAGTTTGTGTGTTGAATGTTACCCAGAGTGCCTTGCTGAATGGTCTCAATATTTTATTGATTTCATGTGAATACTAGTTTAATAGAGGAGTAACTTAGTATTTGAAGTAATGCAGTAATGCAGGAAGTGTGCATTTAGTTTCCATGCTTATTGTGTTTCCACAACAACGTTAGTGAGTAAATCTACTGAAATGGCCCCCGCACCATAACAGAGGAGTGGGATGCGTCAGATCAGAATGCAGAGGTTTGGGCACATATATCATTGCTGTAAAAATAATGGGAATCTGTATATATTTGGCAAGCGCAAACCATTACTGAAGGTATTGATAAATTGTTGGGGAGGGTCATGCCATTTTTCCAAATCGTTTTGGAGGGTCATAGAATTTTTTTTTTAACTTTTGAGGTATGGGTCATGTCTTTTTTGGCTAAAGGTCCCAAAACTCTTCCAGTGGCTCCTTAAATAATCAGCAGTCCCTGAATATTTTTCTTATATTACTATAGAAGTTGAAGTACATAAGAACTTGGCACAACATAAAATGTATTTGACTTTGGAACCTTCAGTCTAAAAGTGTTGCAGATTTGATGTTGCACAGGTCTGACCTGTTTGAAGTTTGTTCAAATGTATTTATGGTCACATTTCAAAGCTTTACCCACACGAGCAGGTAGGATGTTACATTTTTTTCAAGGACAAACACTGAAAGCTGACTGTATCCAACAGGAGCTGGAACATAATTTAGCCCCGCACCAAATAATCTGAGTGCTCTAACAGGTTAACAAGTATATCAGATTTAAACCTGCAGCAGGGTGTATTTTTTAACCTTGTAGAGCAGGGGTGTCAAACTCATTTCAGATCGTGGGCCACATACCCCTAATTTGATCTCAAGTGGGCCAGCCTAGTAAACCACTCCAGAAAGATCAGAAACTTTATCTGCCACAGAGTTTCTTGTCAGCTTGATTTTGGCAAACACAAGCTGCTTCTGCTACGACAGCGCTCTAAGGCCATTGTAAGAAAAAAAACAATGTTACGGAGCTGGGAGAGACGGGTATTATTCAGAGAAAAAACATAGAATTTCTAAGATTAAAGCTGTAAATTTACAAAAAAAAACAAACTCAGATATTCTCTGAGATTTAAGTGGTAAATTTGGAATTGGAATTCATTACTTCTCTGCAATTTTCACAGTTTGCAAAAACATCTAGGGGGCCTGATTGGATGCTTTGGTGGGCCGGTTCCGGCCCACGGGCCGTATGTTTGACACCCCTGTTGTAGAGTGTGACAGGCAGCCAGCAGAGACACTTTCCAACTGCAAAACACAGATCTTTAAGTGTGAGTTTTAACACGGACTGCAGCATTCTTGGTCAGATCGGTTATAACAAAGGTAAATACTTGTAGATGTATACTGTATAACGATGAATGAACTGAATGAACTGAATAAACCAATAGGTAGTATGGTAAGAAGGATGTAACTGTGACATGTACCAAATTAACTGTGAACCAATACCCAAAATGTACAGTACTAAAAAAATCAGCTCTAGGTTTTACAGTTGTTACTGTAATTATGATGAACAGTAGGGCAGAACCGATAGTTAGGCAAATGAGTGAACATGTGTTATGTACATAATAAACAAGCAGGTATGTAATATATCGTGGACGTCGGGTGAAACCCATGTATGTCCAAAACCGTTTTTTTAGGAAATGAAAAAAGGCTCATTTGAAAACTGAATAGTATTGAGCTATTTACCACAGACAAAGTCATACAAAATCGCCTGGTCCCTGTTTAAATATTTGGCAGACGTAAAGGGCGACCAATAGCATTGATTTCCGAAAGAAAAACAATTACGATCAGAGTAAAATACCATGTGGGGGTAAGGTTGGTCAGAATCACAATGTTTGCAACAGAAGAGTCTGAACTAAATCCTATAACTATTAACTGTAAAAAAAAAAAAATAATAATAATAACCATTTTAGCAAGTTAAGTGGTGAAGTACAGAGTTATGTCATCAATATAACTTTGACCAGAAACGTGTTTAATGATGTGATGGTTACATTTAACATTGTGTTTGTCTCTCTCTGCTATTAGTAATCCTGCACTGAAGACTCTGCTGTCTGTCGGAGGCACAGTCAATGGAATAAGCCCGTAAGTTTAAATATTACATACATTTCTTCAGACACCTTCCTCTGCTGCTGTATCACCAGAATGGGGGTTGCAGGATTTTTCTTTTATACATCCCACCAGATTCATCTCCATGGTAGCCAGGCCTGAGGGTCGTGCTGCCTTCATCAGGTCAGCCATCAGCTACCTGCGCACCCATAACTTTGACGGGCTGAACTTGGCCTGGGAATATCCTGGACACAACGGCAGCCCAGCGCAGGACAAGGAGAGGTTCACTCTGCTGGTCACGGTTAGCATGGACTTTAAATTATAAAAAATAGTAAAATAAATTAGTGGTGTATCCCAGTGTTTTAATAGGTGTGGTTCATTAGTGTTGGACCTGTATGTGATTATAGTATTTATACAATTATTTTCATGGCAAATAAGGCAATCCTGTTGAGAAATTGTGCATTCCATGCAGCTTTCAAACTATTCATTTGAGTGTGTTAGTGCCAGATTCATGGGAGCATATTCATTGCTGTATGCCACACAATGGCTTTAAAGACTGCCACCAAATCTCACAACCTCCAGCTCACTGAGGCTACAACATTATTTTAATTTTAAAAAATCTACTCAGTTGTATTTTTTTGATACTGTGGGACAAACTAATGAACAAGTTAACAAGACTAAAAGGCTACAACCAGGCGAGCAGCTCTGTGAAGCTGTATTATGCACAGTGGTGCTTAGAGCTAAATACTAATGTCAGGATGTTAGCATGCTCACAATGACAATGCTAACCAGCTGACGCTAAGCGGGTATAATGTGTACCATGTTCACCATCATAGTTTAGCATGTTAGCATTGTAACATTTCCTAATTAGCTCTAAGCACAAATCACACTTGACAAAGTACTGGACAAATCGAAATTTTAAACCTGATGGTGGCGCTAGATGAAGAGTGAAGAGCTCACCAAATGATTACAACTGATTCTGAGAAAGACATGAATGTGTTACCAAACCTCATGGTGGCACAAGAGGAAAAGTTATAGAGGATCAGCAAAGACAGGAGGCTTTATCCTCTGGGGAAAATGAATGTCCTCACTCCCATCACGTCAAAAAGCAACGCTTGGTCAGGTGCCTTTGGAGGGTCGCTTGGCGTCACTTTTTGACCCTCTGGATTGGGACCCTTAGCGTCACTATTTGATGCTCTCTGGACTCTCATCTAGCCCTTTGGCGTCATATTTTGACGCGCTTGGTCGTGACTTCGGTCGTGGTTTTAAAATGTACGTTTCAGGGACAAGAACGGGACAAGAACCCTGGTTTCTTGGGTGAAAGTCCTGTGTTTGACCCATCCACCACCCCAACAACCTCCTTGCACAGATTTTCTGTCTTTCAAACTACTCTCTACCATTGTCGCTCTTAATACTACATCATCTTACAGAGCAGCGGTCAAGCTGCTGATCTGCCCGGTAGGCGTGCGGGAATCCATTTTTGACCAGGGGTGCAGAATAACAATAATGGATGTCTGATGATTTCTCCCCCAGGAAATGTTTCGGATTTTGACAGCTAAATACGTCATTTTAGCGCAGTGTATGGGTGAGAGTGAGAAGTTTTAGAAAAGTCCTGGGCAGCCATAAATTCCACTGTTCCACAATTATGCGACAGCACTCGCCACTCCGACTCCACTGCGCACACCCAAACCCCACAGAAGCGCACTTGACATCATTAGCCTGTTTCAGTATATAGCTAAGGTAAATTACTTTTCTGATTGTCAAAACCACACCAGAGATGTTTGGCTTGAAAATGTATGCCAATAATCAGGCTGCAATGACCTCACCAACAATTTCTGAATACCCTAACTTTTGCCTTCTCCACATCACAGCGGTTTCGGTTACACAAAACATATGCAATGAAAACAATCCTACTTACAGGCATTGCCCTCACAGGGAACGGAATTATCTTTAAAGCAACTTAGTCTTTTTGCAGAATAACCAAAGTTTCAGGTGACACTGAACCAGCGTGTAAACCGTAGTTCTTTTCCACACGTGAACAGGAAGTAAGCTGAACATATTCCCGTATTTCAGGATAATGACAAATTGTATCCCAGTAGACGGCACTCTAACACAACAAATGACACAAGAACGGCTTATCATTCATTTTCATCTCAGCTGAAAAGACCGTTAAAGTTTCTGTCCCGATCCTCCTTCCAGGATAACTGAAGTTGCTTGGCTGACAAGACTTTTCAAATCCTTCTGTAAAGTTATCGTTAGATGCTATGATGGTGCTGCTAACGTTAGCTGAGTTGCTTGCTAACGTTATTTCAGACTCTGGCTCTTCAGCAAACAGAGTTTGCCTCAGCGGTCGACAAGGAAACATCAACTGTAACATCTACAGATGAAATCTTGCTAATTTTAGCCGCATAACTATGCCGGAAGAGAGAATCTTGTATCCTTTTCTGCGACATATTCTTCTCTACAACTAACGTTCCAGTCAACTAGCCTCAGCCTGCTCGCTTCTCAGCGAGTCACGTCACTTGACTCACTTTCACTTTGACCTCTATAGCAGCTATAACAGTTCATTTTTAGTAGGCTATATTTGAACCCATCATAACCCTTTTTTGCTATTTGCCTCATTATTTGATATACAAAAATAGAAATAATGTCAGACAACGAATTAGTAATTATTTAAAAAATATAAAATCCAGCTTCTGCCAGCAGGGGGTGCTGCAGCACCCTCAGCACCCCCCTTCCTGCGCCCTTGCTGCCTGGTGCGTTCCATACAAACGTTAAAGGGTCATTTTTGCATCGGTATCCAACGCTGAGAGCCACTGGCCAAGCATCAGTATTTGACAAGTTGGGAGTGAGAATGGGTTGCTTCTGTACAAAATTTCATGTAAGTTTTTGCAACATTTTTAGTGCGGACACAGAAGCCTGACCAACCAACCAATTGCAAGTGCATCACGTCTTCTTCACATCCTGTGTTGCTGTAGTAGGAGATAGATGGAAACAATCCAAAGCGGAGAATCTGAGTTGTTTTTGTTGACTCTGCCTACAGGAGCTATCCAAGGCCTTTGAGGACGATGCCAAGGACAACAGGAAGACTCAGCTGCTGCTGTCAGCCAACGTTGCTTCTATCCGTCCCAACATCGACAGAGCATATGAGGTCAAAAAGATTGCATCGTAAGTTTCATTTCAATGGACTCAATGGATTTGGTTTTTCAATATCAGTTGAGAAACACTTTACGTACATGGTATAACTTTTTCTACTGCCAGTCTAAAAAGAAACCCTTTTAAAATCAACAGTCACCTGGACTTCATTAATGTAATGACCTATGACTATCATGGACACTGGGAGGCAGCCACTGGACACAACAGCCCTCTGTACCCCAGCCCTGTGGACTCCGGATCACACGTTCATCACAATATCGTAAGGCGCACACAAAGACGTACAACTGTAAACTACGCACGCTCTTTGACATTCTTTTGTGTGTTAGTTTGACTGTATATTTATTGTTAAAGTGTTCAGAATGCAGTTTAGAGGCTCACTTTTGAGAACAACATTTAGGGTTATTTATTTTTTTACCACTAGGGGGCAGAGTGACAATGAGCCTTGATATCATATTGAATATACAAATAGAGATCAAGTATCTAAAAGACACGAAGTGACATAAGCATTCATTTAAAGTCATACCATTTTCCACCATTGGAGTGTGAGCCCAACGTGCACTCCCCTTTTAGCCCCGGTTTGTTCTCCATAAAACTCCTGAGGGAAATATCTGCCTTTTTAGCTGCTTGACCTATAAACCTAAACAATGAGCTGACAGCTGCAGAGCTGGCTGTTGGCAATACTGGCAAACCTTTTACATTACCGGGAGACATCTGATCAAATGTTAGCAAGTCATTCCTGCTTGTGGCCATCAAACTTCATAGACTGGGACTCATTTGACACCTGTCAGCAACTATAAACCCATATTTATTTTATTTATAATGCATATCTTTTAACTGTGCAATGCTGACTAATTACTCTGTGCTAATACTGCACTAATAATTCCCTGGGTAATACTACGATTACCTATGGCATTAATAATGAACATTTCTACTAGATAGAAATTATCAGCACTATTATTACTTACACTGTTATACATTGTAGTATGCATACTTTTACTTATTTCTGTCTATTTTTTTTCCATATATCAAGTTGCTATACATTGTAGTAGATTGTACATATGTTTAGACATTTCTTTGTTCCTATCATTCCTCTGTACATTTCTAATCCCGATTTCTCCCCAGCAATCAGAAAAAAGTCATTGATTCTTATTCTGGACAGTATAAAAAATTGTTAGCTGATTTAATGCTGTAGTATTGATCTCCTTTGTCCTTTTTCTAAGAACTCTACTGTGTCCCACTGGCTGGCTCTGGAAGCCCCAGCTGAGAAGCTGCTACTGGGATTCCCCACCTACGGACGAACCTACCGCCTTAGCAGTGCTGCGACTGGCCTGGGAGCACCGGCTAACGGCCCTGCAGATGCCGGACCTTACACTCGCACTGCTGGCTTCTGGGCCTATTATGAGGTACTTACTTTACAAATTAATTTGATGTTTCATTGACTTTATGCTGAAAGTCAGTATTTCCCCCAATAATGCCCTGCATAAGTGTACACTGATATTCAAATGTAAAATATCACCTATTACTGGTCCACCTAAGCCTTATTTCCACATATCTGTAATCAAAGACAAACCTAAATTCATAACACAAGAAGTGTTGTGGTTACCTAAACATATCTAAAGTTTAACTCTACTGTAACAACGTGACCCAACAGCAACACGACTTGAGATCTTTTAAATTTGGTCAAGAAGAAAATTACCTCTGGACAACTAAACAGCTCCAAAATTATAATAGTAAAAATAAGGGTGGACTTTTCCTTTATGTATATTCATTAGTACAATTGTAAACCTCACTCTAGGGTATCTCCAGGCCTTGTTTGTGTGTGATCTAACTCTGTGTATGTCTACTAGATCTGTGACTTTGCCTCCAGTGCAACTGCTGAATGGATCCCTGAACAGCAGGTTCCATATGCCACCTATGGAAGTGCCTGGGTGGGCTATGATGACATGCGCAGCTATTCTTCCAAGGTAAAAAGGAGTTCCATTATTACCTGCAGTTATAATAATGGCACTAGGTAAATTCTCACTTATGCGCTCTGTGATCAAATGTTATTGTAAAGTTCCTTACATTATGATCTCAAGTGTTTGTGGAGAATTAATAACAAGGCCTCAGTATTTCTCCAATGATAGGCCTATAGCTGCTGCTGTTTAATCATCTCTGTTACTGATGTCCTGTAGGTCCAGTGGATGACTGCCAACAACCTGGGAGGGGCTCATGTGTGGACTCTGGACATGGATGACTTTGGTGGATCCTTCTGCTCATCTGGAGCTTATCCTCTTGTCAACCACCTCAGGATGTCAATGGGTAAATACTGTAGCTCAGCTATTTCACAAAGCCTTCTCATCTCACTGTGATGGCTTTTACTTTTTTATTCAATTAATTGATCGATAAATAGCAATCCCAGAAAGCTGAAAACAATTAAAATTGTTGTCCTGTATTTGAAAAGTTACATTAAAAAAATAGGTTTGTGTTTCAGTTTTGTTGCCGTTTGTATTCCATTTATAACCTTTACTTCTGCATGTCTGATTCTGCAGGCTTCCCCCCAAAGCCCACCACCACCCCAGGACCCACCACCACCAGGGACCCTATTACAGATTTCTGCCGTGGCCGCCCTGATGGCCTGTATGAGAACGTGGCCGATAAGACCACCTACTTCCAGTGCTTCAACGGAAACACATTCCTGCACCGCTGCCAGCCCGGCCTCATCTACTGGGACTCCTGCAAGTGCTGCAACTGGCCCTGAGCCACAGACTGGACTGTGTGCTGGCTTACAACAGTAACCAAATGTAAACCAATGAGAAAATTTCTCTTTGCAGCCAGTTTACTGCTTTTTTCAACAAAATAAAGAAAAACCTTCTTTACATGACCTGATGAATGATATGCCTGATTTACTTTAGAACTATCATTCTTGTGTTTTACAAGAACAGTCAACATTTTGTCTTTATTTCATAAATATTTTGACTTTGTAATTGCATGATTAAATGATTAAATGAATGTTATACTCATACTTCAATTACTCCAGTTTCAAGTAAAGGTTACAAATCCATTATCTGTGTCCACTTCAAAATGATGTACTCAACTGTATTATATTCTTCTATTTGTCTCTCCATAGACTTTCTAACAATGGGTCAGCTATGATTAAAGTGAGTGTGCTGGGATGAAAACCTCAAATGAAATCCATCATTGTGAAGGGCTGTGTTGAGCCATTCATATGTGGGACCCCTTTGCATGTATCAGCAGGGAATATTTGTTTCTAGAAGGCAAAAGCCAGCATCAATACTCATGGTGGCTTTTTACGCGAGAAGAGTCTTACATGTTCCACTGATGTGGTTGTCACAACTTTGTAAGTGAAAGCTTTCTGAAAGGTGTGAGTTCATGACCTGTGACGTATGCAGATTTTTGGTGGGAACTACAGAAGTTACCTTGTTATAATGGCACTAAGAAGAGGAAAACAAATAGCCGCATTTCTCATGTCTCAGATTCAGAGGTTGGTACAGTTTAAGAAACAGTGCCCCAACCTGACATTCATCTTTCACCTATTTGAAGCAATCTTAGACCAATCCCTCTTAAAGATTGTATAAAATCATGTTATAACTTTTTTTTTTTTTTCCACCTTTTTTTTGTTACTGGCAAGTCATTAAGAACAGGTTCTTATTTACAATGGCGGCCTGACAAGTGCCACAGCCACTTAGGAGAAGGGAAGGAGGGCTATAGAAATATAATACATTAGACATACATACAGTTTAAAAGGACATAAAATACAATTCAAAATCTAACAGCAGACAACACGTATAGCGAGAGGACAGGTACATGGGTGAATAAGAAAAAGGATACATCTTTTGGTCATTGATCACTTTCATGTGACCCAGATATTATAACTCAAATGCACGGCCTATGAAGTAAACAATGCCTCACTATTATCATAAAACATTTTTTTCTGTTTCCCCCCTTGTTATTTTTGTTGCTATGAACGTGTATAGGGTCAAGTGCCGACAACTAACAATTCAATAGTAATTAAAAAAACATAGTCCGACCAATACTCACTTATATAATTACAATTTGGCATATCTAAACAAAATAAACAATTACCAGTCACAAGCCTTAAGACTTTACCTAATGTTAGCAATGAATTGCCCTTAAACAAAGAAACTGCGATTATGTAAAAAAAAAAACTGAACTGAAAAGTGTCCATCTCACAGAGGAGGCAGGTGTAGAAGATAATGAATTTGATTCCCCTGTCACAGTGTTACTGTCATGAACAGTGAAGAACACACACACTACTGTCATTGAAAAACTTTACTGATCATTCCAAAATATTCCAAACTCATTATTTTTCAAATCATATCAACGTACAACAGACCATCAAAGCCAGCAAATGTTGATGGTGGACACTTGTTCATGACCTGTGTTTGGCTCTCAAGGATGGTTACTTAATATCAGAATAGGTTCCCAATAGTTACCTCGAAACCTCCAAAACTCCAGACTGTCGTTATAGGTCATACTCCACCCCTTAGTATTAGCAAAGGCTAGCCGGTAGTTAAAAGCTTTAAGTCAAAATAAAGCATAGTTCATTTATAAGGACCAACTAGCACACTTAGCTGCATTTCACTGCATTAGTTACTCCTATTTGGTAAGACTTGTCCTCTCCCAGAAAACGACTTTTGTACAATCAGCTATTACAACCCATATTTGCATTTTATTGTTAGGCGGTTCCGCCCTCTAGTGGCTGTAGTAATTATGACAGGCGCTAGATAGGAAGCATAAGAGCAAACAAACAGGACATTCGCCCAAGAGGGTAAGCTTCTCCTCGGACCGCGAACCTCCTATGGCGCCATTTTAATGCTAATAAGCCATCACCTCCCATTGACTGCCATTCATTTTGGCGCCACTTTGACAGCGAATAACTTTACATCTGAAGCGTTTAAAGACTTTATTTGTCCATTGTTAATTTCTAAAGAAACACGACAATGTATAAAAGGCTCCATTACCTTGTATCTCACGTTTTGGCTCTGTAGCAGACGTTTTTTTTAAATAGGCTAACGATTGGGTCATAACCACGAGACTTACTGTCGCACAGTAGAGGAATTACTGTATAGTACAGGAGAAGCGTGAAGGTAGTTTCGACGCACATTAGCTGTTTAAGTGTAATTACTAATGTTAACTAGCATTTTAGTTAGCAATAATTAGCCTGTGCCTATGTTATCTCCTTACATATACCTATGCTCTCCATCTCTGCAATATAGTGAATGATTGAGATTTCTCTTGGCACAGCTACCAGAAGACTTCCAACTTTCAGACAGGTTGCTCACGGCACATTTACGTCGTCTCTCTCAGTTGGAGGCTGCACAGTAACGCTCAGCCATCACCGGAAAAGTGCTTCTAATATCCTTCACTGGTCTCTGTCCAGAGCAACGGGATCTGTTGGTCCATTTTATATATGTATGTCAATGCATTCACCCAGGAGACTGGGGTCAAGGAATTTCTAATAAGGCAAGAATTGCACTCTCTCATTACTTCCGGCTTCTGAACTGTTTGCAGTTCCTCTGAGTTCCATATAGGGGCGCTCACAGGCCAGTGCAGAATGAATGGGGAGCTATACCCCTCAAAATACACTTTTCTCAGGATATAATTTTATGTTTAGTAATTTGAATATTGCATTCGAAAGGGGAAGCTAAGAAAATACACACTGCTGGTTGTTAGATTTTTTTAAAGTGGCTTTTTTGTTCTAAAAAGCCTTTTAAAATGTCAATGACGTCACATACATATATGTCCAGAGATACTGCTTTACGGCAAGCTCTGAGTCGCTTCCTTTTTTCTCTCGAGGTATCGACAACACAGCTAACAGGTTAGACTCTCCCTGTTAATACACATGCTAGAAAGAGGTTTGCTAATGTTTTAAAGACTACGCCGAAATATTCACTATGACATTCTGGTTCTGCATCGGATGCCGTCAAGCGGGATCAGTCCTTCACTGACCAATCAGCATTCATTAGCAGAATGCTAGCGTGTTATGGGCAACAACGACTCAACCTGTAAGAAATCAAAAGGACATAAGTACTCGTTCATTCAACTTTCGACCTATAATCCATGTTAAACGTGCAAAAACTACAATCAAATCTGAGATTTCTCAACGACAATTAGGCGAAAGAATTGTACCAAATTCGGTACAATGGGGCTCAATAGGGAGTGGAACGGCTTTCCGTAGACCGGCTTTGCTGGGGTTCAGGTCCTGTTTGAAAATAACAGTAAACAGCATTTTTTTTTTTATAACTTTACAAAGCAAATCAAACTGTGACAGCTTCTGCATCACTTGCGTAACCAGAAGTTAAGTAAGGTATCAAACGTACTGATTTGAACCCTAACCACAATCTTCTACTAAATGTAGGTAGTTTTTGAGACCAAACTGCAAATGTTTCACAACCTTAAGACGTGGTTTCAAAATGGGACTGATACGTTTAGAAAAAACTCCTGTGGCTATTATTCCTGCCACCGCTAGTGGTGCTAATTTATGAAACACTCCTATTAGAGAGTAGTAATAAACAACCTATATCGTTGTATGGTTTGGAGGACTTTTTGGCATAGAATTGCAGTAACACAGGGGTTACCGAATTTGGGAGAGCAAATTTGTTGGTGATATTTTAGCAGCAGCCATCTTAATGTGTTGATCAAAAAAACAAATGACATTAGTAAAACATTGAACAGATGACATTATTGTATATAATTAAAATCTATAAAACAGCGCTCTATTTGATACATATTAATCTAAAATGATTATCCTAATGCATTTAGGATGGGACTGCAGGATAGCTATGGCCAACACAACTGAGAGATGTCCACCAAGTAATTCTATCTCTGTAACTCAATGATTTTTGGACAAATTCAGCTTCAAAAGTTTCAACAGATTCTACTGAAATTGAAATGAAAAATGTAATTATATTAAATTACAAAACTAAAGTTGCCTTCATAATGTCTACAATAAAGTTGGAAGATAACAGAGAACAACCCTCATTCTACTTATGTAAAATAAAAAGGTTGCTTGGCGAACCAAAGATTTTGAAAGAAATGCTTAGCCTGAAAACCAGCTGAATCTGCCAGCTCATGTTTCATTTGCTCTGGCAGATACACCTGGATGTCCAGGCGTCCAGAACCTGGATAGGCAAATCACAACTGTTTATCTCACATGGGGAAGGTTCACAACAATGACTGACAGAGGAGCGTCATGCTTGAACGTAGTTACTGGACGGAACTGGCATTCTTCGTTCAGCACAACGCACCAGGCTCACAAAACTCAGACTAAACTGCCAAACTAGGTGGCGTGATAAAATATGAATCAAGATTCTGTTACTGTAGTGCCATCATCATTTTTCTATTCTATGTTTATCCTCGTGACTGTTACAGTAATTAACTTTACTGCCTTTATTTTAATTCCTCTTATTGTAATATGTTTATTGTGTGCACCAAACACCAGGGCAAATTCCTTGCAAGTGAAAACCTAATTGGCAATAAACCTGATTCTGATTGCACAAATTGTGTGGTTGTGTTCATCCACACAGAGTGGAGGCCCTGAGGTCTTTACTTATGTGTGACACCATCATTAATGTGGAAAAATAGAGAAAAGAATTTAACAACAACAACAACAACAACAACAACAACAACAACGATGTTGATAATAATCATCTTTATTCATACAGTACTCAGATTTCATCATCAACTTTCAAAAGCATGAACAGGGAGCAGTTTGTTTTGCAGCAGTCAGTGATAAGAGCTCTGATTTAAGATCTTGTCTTCTCTCTTAAATTAACTGACTAAGGGACTTTGTTGGCTGTTAATTATGAAACCGTTATGGAAAATACAAAACCATGTCAAATAGACTACAGAGTCACACCCAACACACGCATATGTGAGTTAAAGTTTAACTATATTATCAATAGAAACATTAATCATTTATTTGTGCTCCAACTTGTTAGCCAATGTGCAATATTAACTAATAACAAGGCTTCTTAATGGCCATGTTCAATGTTCTTCAGCTTTTGATTACGAAAGAGAGATTAAGTAATCTAAATGTTACAGTTCAAGACTTTGCACAGTAATTTGTATGTGCCATGCATTGACATGCAAGGACAGCCAGTGATTGTTCAAATGATCTACATGTCCTTGGACAGTTCAGTGTCCATTAATGTCCTGGGGAGAAGGAGAGGAGGAGCCAGTGGAAAGCTGCATCAAAGTAATAGCACACATTTTGGGAAATGTGCTTATTCACTTTTTTTTTTAGGAAGGGATAAACGGATCAATCTATATCTCATATCTGTGAGTAAAAGGTGGTTAGCCTAGCTTAGCTTAATAATTAAGGAAGCAGGGGTTAACAGCTGGCCTAGCTCCATCCTACACATAGACTGTAAAAATAATGGATGAAGCTTCCAGGCCTAAAAAGTGAAGTCTTAAAGGGGTGATAGAATGCAAAACCGGTTTTACCTTGTCATAGTTGAAAAACGACAGTTTGGAGGGTAAATAGGACATACATAGAACCTTAAAATCCTATTGACACCTCTTTCCTCTGCAAATCTCACAATTTGAAACTGCTGATGAAATCTGAACAAAGCTAAAAGCTGACATCAACTTCTCAAGGATTAAATGGAACACAGTGTCTTTAACTGGGTATGGAGGTTGCCGCTTTCTCGTCAGACTGTGTGGAGCTCCTAAAGTCCGACACGTCTTACCAAATTTGCAATTAGCCATCAATTTTCGTAAAACGGCCCATATTTGAGCTTTATATAGTTGATTTCTCGCTTAAAAAAGTCTCCGAAGCATGGCCGCGGGAACTAGGGGTGCGGAGGGTGCTGCAGCACCCCCTAGCGAAAAGAGAAACTACTACAACCATAATAAAAAAAAAAACACACATTTATTTTTAATACTTTGATTATTAATATAAACCTAAACCCTTTCATTACAAATTAAATGTAATAAATTTTAAAATTTAGTAAGTAAGAAATAAACACATAATTTGATTAGAATGAATCTGCCGATTTTGTCAAGAGTCGAGGCTCGCCGTGTGCCTCTGACGCTCATTCATGAGTGGTGAAGACAGTTGTGGAAACTTTCCCGGCTGGTCAACAACAGTACAGAAGTTAGCTAGCCATGGCACAAAAGGCACATTTTGGATTTCTTTATAGATCAACCACAAGGTAAAAAGTGTAAAAGACCGGAGACAGAAAACTCAGCAACTGTAACTGAATGAAGTAGCGACCCTGCTAGCAACAGACGACGAGGGAGCTAATCCTGTAAACCAAGCTAGCAGCACCAGGGTAGCCGCAGAGGGAACATCAACGTCAACTCCGTGCTGCCAGCCTCGGGGTCACACTTTTCCTGGTAGACGTTTTGGAGATGAGGATATTTTTGTGTGTTATGACTGCAACACAAAGTAATAACGCTGGTTTACTATTATTATGCTGCCGCCGTGCAGTAAATTGGCATGATTTATCAACTGTTCAGTAACAGTTCAACTGAAAGTTTATACGAATTATTGGAGATAATTGTGTTTTTTTACACTCGTGTAAAGCCTACTTAGCCTAAGTATTGGAAAACCAGAATGAGGTCACACCTATTTTTAATTATCCTACTGTATTGTTATACAATTATTAGAACTTCTGATACATTAGGCCCAATATCTTTATGCCTTTAATTTGCTATTGCTGTGCTACAAAAACTTAAGGCTGCGTTTCTCTTTTTCAGTGTTTGTGTCAGGACTGACTGGCTTGCTTCACTTTGATTTGATTTAATATAATTCAGTGATGTGTTACCCTTGTGTTTTTGAGCTTGTAGTAGGCATATTCTGTACCATTGTTGTAGCTTTGTGCATATATCCTGCGTTACCCGTCCCTAGTATGTTCTGTCTTGGATTTTGGACTTTATTCTTGTTTTTGTTTTGTCGCTTGTGGAGCATGTACCTGTGTTCCAGTTTTATTACCGAAGCCTTAGTACTGTTTTGACACCACGAAGTGCCTTTGTTTTAATAAATAGAGATATTTTGTCTTCATCTTGACAGTATGGGTATGAAAGAAATTTAACTTGGTTAAATAGCGATAACGGTTTATTATTTCCTGGTGTTTCGGGATCAGTAGCCCACGGCAGCCTAATTACGGTCTTGGATATGCTATTTATATGAATTTAATCTCTATACAGTTCAATAAATTGTGATGGATGCAGTTTGGTGTGTGGTGGTTGACTTTGGTTGAAAACATCACTCTGGAAAATTTGTCAGCACCCCCAATTCAAAATATGTTCCCGCGGCTCTGCTCAGAAGTGAATTTAATAACGAAATAGCCCGACAAACAATGTATAACTTTGCAGTGTATGAAATATGAGACCTGCTGTCTCGTCTGCAATGTGTTTCTATGGGGTTCGCTCAAACTAATCAGCGCGCAGCTCATCTAAATATTCATGAGCATGCCATATTTGGAAGAAAAGCTCTTGTTCCAAATAGAGCCATATTCACAGGGTAGTTAAGGGCCTAATAAAATAGCATTCGGGCAATTTTCAGCCCAACCAAATACCCTATTAGGAGACCTTAAGGAACGGTGTAAAATACCCTATATAATCATTCTATCACCCCTGTAAACCTTACTTAAACCTGCATTCTATCTAATTTCCAGCAGGGGGCGACTCTACTAGTTGCAAAAAGAAGACTTCAGAAGTCTGTGGGAAAATGCCGCTTCTTCTCACTTGATTTATTACCAAGGGAACATTTTCATAATTTTCATAAATTATTGTGAAATAATTGAAGATAAAGCAGAGGATGCTTTGGGGCATGGCTATACATCGACCCTCTATCAGGACAGAGGCTTAGCAATGTAGCAATACTAAACATGACCCTGTGTACATTAAAATACACCTGAACTTGTTTTTGGATATTATCCATGTTTCCATCTTAAACTTTGACCCTCTCACTGTGTGTTTTCACTTCATCAAAGTTAACTGGAACATTTGGTGACCAGACTAGCTCGCTACTTCTAGAGTTAGCTGGCAACTTAAGGAAAAGTTTGCAGATTTTCACTGGATCCACTGGATGACTCGCCTCAGATGGGTTGAAAATGGGCTTAGCACATTGCCATAAACAACATTGACTTGGCCGCATCATTCTCCCCAGCTCCAACCTCTCATCAAAAATCGTCACATCGTTTTGCAAAAAACCCAAGATGGCGACACCCGTTTCGGCAAACTTGAGGCTTCAAATCGGCAGTCCACACACCAATGGGTGATGTCACAGATGCTACCTCCACTATTTTTACAGTCTATGGTCCTACAGAATGTGAAGAAAATACAACAAGTTACCGAAAAAAGCTCACTAATGAATATGTTGCATCTGGTTTGGTAATCAGTACCTGAACAGACATGTATGTACAGATACCTTTGCTATAGCCAGAGAGGCTACACAGAAATACTGGAAACTGTTGCACCAACATGTTACTCCATCCAAAATTACAGTTGTTAATATTTTTGGCTAGCTGATGCCTAGCCAAAGCCAGGCTAAACATGTCCTGACTCCAATAACAAATGTCTTTGTTAATGCACAAACATAAGGTTGATATGAATCTGCTCATCTCACTCTAGAAGAAGAAGGAGAGCCAGTAAGCACATTACCTTTAAAGCTGCACTATGAACCAAATGGTCACACTTCATTTTACAATATATTAAAAAAGACGTAATAAGCCGTACTTTGTGTAAAAACAAAGTACATAGATGAGATATTACTTTGTGTCAAATTAGACCAAAACTGTCACATCTCGTCCAGTGTCAAGTTTCTGTGTTTAGTTGGTTTTTGTGACGAGGGAGCAGGGAAAAGAGGACCCAAATGCAGAGAGAGGCGGACAGGTAGGAGGTGGTAAGATGTAAGAGTTTAATATAACACAAAAAAAACGGCAGTACAGAGACTGGAAAAACTCACAACGTCCGGCAGGGAATAAAACAGAAAAGCAGGAGCAAAACAGGATACAAAAAAAGACTCACAGACTGACGGCACGGGAATACAAAAATGATCTGACAAGAGACAAAGGGAACACGGGGGTTAAATACAAGAGGTAATGAACAAACGAGGGACAGGTGATACAACAGGTGAAGCACATTAGGGCGGGGCAGGACAATCAGACCAGGCGGGAAAACAGAAAGTAAAACTAGACAAGACAAGATCGAACACAGACTATCAAAATAAAACAGGAAATAGAACATAACCCGGGGAATACACAACATGAGGAAAATCTACACGACAGAAAAATATAGAATAAATATACAAACACAGGAAACATACAGAAATAACTAAACAGGCAACAAAAATACAAGACAAAATACCAAAACCATAACAGTACCCCCTCCTCAAGGGGCGGATTCCAGACGACCAGAAAAAAAAAAAACATCAGAAAAACAAAAAACAACCCAGGGAGGGCGAGAGTCCGGGGGAAACAGAGTCACAGGGGGAACCGGGAAACAGAGTCACTGGGGCACAGGAACGAGTGCCCTGGGGCACAGGGGACGAAGAGTCACTGGGACACAGGGGGCACAGGGGACGAAGAGTCAATGGGGCACAGGGGGCACAGGGGACGAAGAGTCAATGGGGCACAGGGGGCAAAGAGTCACTGAGGTGCCCGGGGGAAACAGAGCGGCGCCACAAGGGGGAAAACAGAGCGGGGCCACTCGGGGTGAATCAGAGCGGGGCCGCTCGGGGTGAATACAGAGCGGGGCCGCTCGGGGGGGAATCAGAGCGGGGCCGCTCGGGGGGGAATCAGAGCGGGGCCACTCGGGGCCGCTCGGGGGAATAAGAGCAGGGCCGCTCGGGGGGAATAAGAGCGGGGCCGCTCGGGGGGAATAAGAGCGGGGCAGCTCGGGGTGAATACAGAGCGGGGCCGCTCGGGGGGAATCAGAGCGGGGCCACTCGGGGCCGCTCGGGGGAAAACAGAGCGGGGCCGCTCGGGGGAATAAGAGCGGGGCCGCTCGGGGGAATAAGAGCGGGGCCGCTCGGGGGGAATAAGAGCGACCTCTGCAACAGGGGACAGAGAGACCTCGGCAACAGGGGACAGAGAGGAGCCTTCTGGTGGCCGGCGACGGAGGCAGAAACCCTCTGGCCACCGGCGACGAGGGCAGAAGCCTTCTGGTGGCCGGCGACGGAGGCAGAAACCCTCTGGCCACCGCCGACGAGGGCAGAAGCCTTCTGGTGGCCGCACTGGACGTCGAGGGCAGCGCCCCTCCGGGGACCTAGCCGGTCGGCCGAGGCGAGGCCTTTCAGGTGGCCGAACTGGGCGTCGAGGACAGTGCCTCTCCAAGGGCCGAGCTGGTCGGCCATGGTGAAGCCCCTTGGGAGGCAGTGCCGGCGAGACAAGAGGGGCAGGAGTCGGTTTGACCGACACAGGTAAAGTCTCAAGGAAGGTCTCAAGGGTGGTCTCAGGGGTGTTCTCAGGGTCGCCGGAGACCGGCAAAGTCTCAGAGGTGCAGATCAGCGTAGTCTCTGGAAGCTCCGTCAGCGCAGACTCTGGGGGGCTAGACTTCAGCCGGGATTCTGGGGAGCCGCTAGCCGGCCAGAGATCAGGAGGGCTGCCAATCAGCTGGGGATCAGAAAGGCTGCTAGCCAGCCGGGGATCAGAAAGGCCACTAGCCAGCCGGGGATCGGAAAGGCCACTAGCCAGCCGGGGATCTGGGACGCTAGGAGACGCGGGAACGCTAGGAAACTCAGGGGCGCTAGAACACTCAGGGGCGCTAGAACACTCAGGGGCGCTAGAACACTCTAGAGAGCTGCGCGGGGGCACTAGGGCAGCTGCTAGCCAGCCTGGATTCAGGGGGGCTGCTAGCTAGTGGGGAATCTGGAAGGCTGCTAGCTAGCAGAGAATCTGGGAGGCTGCTAATCAGCCGGGGCTCAGGGAGATTGCTAGCTAGCCTGGATTCAGGGGAATTGCTAGCTAGCAGGGCATCTGGGAGGCTGCTAGTCAGCCGGGGCTCAGGGAGATTGCTAGCTAGCCTGGAGTCAGGGGGATTGCTAACTAGCGGGAAATCGGGGAGGCTATTAGTCAGCCGGGGCTCAGGAAGGTTGCTAGCTAGCATAGATTCGGGGGAATTACTAGTCGCAGGGAATCTGGGAGGCTGTTAGTCAGCCGGGGCTCAGGAAAGCTGCTAGCCAGCCTGGATTCAGGGGGGCTGCTAGCTAGCGGGGAATCTGGAAGGTTGCTAGCTAGCATAGATTCGGGGGAATTACTAGCTAGCAGGGAATCTGGGAGGCTGCTAGTCAGCCGGGGCTCAGGAAAGCTGCTAGCCAGCCTGGATTCAGGGGGGCTACTAGCTAGCGGGGAATCTGGAAGGTTGCTAGCTAGCAGGGCATCTGGGAGACTGCTAGTCAGCCGGGGCTCAGGAAAGCTGCTAGCCAGCCTGGATTCAGGGGGGCTGCTAGCTAGCGGGGAATTGGGAAGGCTCCTAGCTAGCAGGGAATCTGGGAGACTGCTAGTCAGCCGGGGCTCAGGGAGATTGCTAGCTAGCCTGGATTCAGGGGGATTGCTAGCTGGCAGAGAATCTGGGAGGCTGCTAGTCAGCCGGGGCTCAGGAAAGCTGCTAGCCAGCCTGGATTCAGGGGGGCTGCTAGCTAGCGGGGAATCTGGAAGGTTGCTAGCTAGCAGGGCATCTGGGAGGCTGCTAATCAGCCGGGGCTCAGGGAGATTGCTAGCTAGCCTGGATTCAGGGGAATTGCTAGCTAGCAGGGCATCTGGGAGGCTGCTAGTCAGCCGGGGCTCAGGGAGATTGCTAGCTAGCCTGGAGTCAGGGGGATTGCTAACTAGCGGGAAATCGGGGAGGCTATTAGTCAGCCGGGGCTCAGGAAGGTTGCTAGCTAGCATAGATTCGGGGGAATTACTAGTCGCAGGGAATCTGGGAGGCTGCTAGTCAGCCGGGGCTCAGGAAAGCTGCTAGCCAGCCTGGATTCAGGGGGGCTGCTAGCTAGCGGGGAATCTGGAAGGTTGCTAGCTAGCATAGATTCGGGGGAATTACTAGCTAGCAGGGAATCTGGGAGGCTGCTAGTCAGCCGGGGCTCAGGAAAGCTGCTAGCCAGCCTGGATTCAGGGGGGCTACTAGCTAGCGGGGAATCTGGAAGGTTGCTAGCTAGCAGGGCATCTGGGAGACTGCTAGTCAGCCGGGGCTCAGGAAAGCTGCTAGCCAGCCTGGATTCAGTGGGGGCTGCTAGCTAGCGGGGAATTGGGAAGGCTCCTAGCTAGCAGGGAATCTGGGAGACTGCTAGTCAGCCGGGGCTCAGGGAGATTGCTAGCTAGCCTGGATTCAGGGGGATTGCTAGCTAGCAGGGAATCTGGGAGGCTGCTAGTCAGCCGGGGCTCAGGAAAGCTGCTAGCCAGCCTGGATTCAGGGGGGATGCTAGCTAGCGGGGAATCTGGAAGGTTGCTAGCTAGCAGGGCATCTGGGAGGCTGCTAATCAGCCGGGGCTCAGGAAAGCTGCTAGCCAGCCTGGATTCAGGGGGACTGCTAACTAGCGGGGAATCGGGGAGGCTATTAGTCAGCTGGGGCTCAGGGAGATCGCTAGCTAGCGGGGAATCTGGGAGGCTGCTAATCAGCTGGGGCTCAGGGAGATCGCTAGCTAGCGGGGAATCTGGGAGGCTGCTAATCAGATGGGGCTCAGGTAGATCGCTAGCTAGCGGGGAATCTGGGAGGCTGCTAATCAGATGGGGCTCAGGGAGATCGCTAGCTAGCGGGGAATCTGAAAGGCTGCTAATCAGCTGGGGCTCAGGGAGATCGCTAGCTAGCGGGGAATCTGGGAGGCTGCTAATCAGCTGGGGCTCAGGGAGATCGCTAGCTAGCGGGGAATCTGGGAGGCTGCTAATCAGCTGGGGCTCAGGGAGATCGCTAGCTAGCGGGGAATCTGGGAGGCTGCTAATCAGCTTGGGCTCAGGGAGATCGCTAGCTAGCGGGGAATCTGGGAGGCTGCTAATCAGCTGGGGCTCAGGGAGATCGCTAGCTAGCGGGGAATCTGGGAGGCTGCTAATCAGCTGGGGCTCAGGGAGATCGCTAGCTAGCGGGGAATCTGGGAGGCTGCTAATCAGCTGGGGCTCAGGGAGATCGCTAGCTAGCGGGGAATCTGGGAGGCTGCTAATCAGATGGGGCTCAGGGAGATCGCTAGCTAGCGGGGAATCTGGGAGGCTGCTAATCAGCTGGGGCTCAGGGAGATCGCTAGCTAGCGGGGAATCTGGGAGGCTGCTAATCAGCTGGGGCTCAGGGAGATCGCTAGCTAGCGGGGAATCTGGGAGGCTGCTAATCAGCTGGGGCTCAGGGAGATCGCTAGCTAGCGAGGAATCTGGGAGGCTGCTAACTAGCGGGGAAATAGGGAGGCTGCTAGCTAGCGGGGAATCTGGGAGGCTGCTAGTCAGCCGGGGCTCAGGAAAGCTGCTAGCCAGCTTGGATTCAGGGAGATTGCTAACTAGCGTGGAAATAGGGAGATTGCTAACTAGCGGGGAAATAGGGAGATTGCTAACTAGCGGGGAAATAGGGAGGCTGCTAGTCAGCGGGGAAATAGGGAGGCTGCTAGTCAGCGGGGAAATAGGGAGGCTGCTAGTCAGCCGGGACTCAGGAAGGGTGCTAGCTAGCATGGATTCAGGAGAGCTGCACGTCAGCCCGGGGTCAGGAGAGTTGCACGTCAGCCCGGGGTCAGGAGAGCTGCACGTCAGCCCGGGGTCAGGAGAGCTGCACGTCAGCCCGGGGTCAGGAGAGCTGCACGTCAGCCCGGGGTCAGGAGAGCTGCACGTCAGCCCGGGGTCAGGAGAGCTGCACGTCAACTCGGGAACAGAAGGGTTGCACGTCAACTCGGGAACAGAAGGGTTGCACGTCAACTCGGGAACAGAAGGGTTGCACGTCAACTCGGGAACAGAAGGGTTGCACGTCAACTCGGGAACAGAAGGGTTGCACGTCAACTCGGGAACAGAAGGGTTGCACATCAACTCGGGAACAGAAGGGTTGCACGTCAACTCGGGAACAGAAGGGTTGCACGTCAGCTCGGGAACAGAAGGGTGCAAGGGTTCTGGGGTGAAGAGTGGGGCATTGCGACGGGAGCCATGACGTCCTTTCCCCCGTCTTCGACCTCCGCGGGTCCCCGAAAAGATGGCCAGGCGGGTACCCTCGAACGACGGCTGATGGTTGGGGGTGGACGCTGACCAAGTTGCCTCCTGTGGGTCGCTAGCAGGAGTAGTGGGTTCTGGGGAGGCCGGAGAGGGAGTGGGCAGATTGACAAAACATGCCCCGACAGCCACAGTGTTTGCCGACTGGGGAGGCAGGCTGGTGGGTGAGTCGTCAGGCTCTGGAAGACCGAATTCCCGCTCCACTTCCTCCCAGCGAACCATCATAAGATGCCAGGTGAAGGTAGAATCCACTGGGTGCATGGAGCAGAACAAAGATGTAAAATGTTCAACCTCAGGCTCCAGGGGGTGGAGAAGTGGCTCGAACCTCACCTCCGCTGGGTCCATTCTGTTCAGATAATTATGTGACGAGGGAGCAGGGAAAAGAGGACCCAAATGCAGAGAGAGGCAGACAGGCAGGAGGTGGTAGGATGTAAGAGTTTAATATAACACAAAAAAAAACGGCAGTACAGAGACTGGAAAAACTCACAACGTCCGGCAGGGAATAAAACAGAAAAGCAGGAGCAAAACAGGATACAAAAAAGACTCACAGACTGACGGCACGGGAATACAAAAATGATCTGACAAGAGACAAAGGGAACACGGGGGTTAAATACAAGAGGTAATGAACAAACGAGGGACAGGTGATACAACAGGTGAAGCACATTAGGGCGGGGCAGGACAATCAGACCAGGCGGGAAAACAGAAAGTAAAACTAGACAAGACAAGATCGAACACAGACTATCCAAATAAAACAGGAAATAGAACATAACCCGGGGAATACACAACATGAGGAAAATCTACACGACAGAAAAATATAGAATAAATATACAAACACAGGAAACATACAGAAATAACTAAACAGGCAACAAAAATACAAGACAAAATACCAAAACTATAACAGGTTTTATGTTTTCTGTTGGTTTTCCATTTCCTGTTTTATTTTGTAGTATCTCTGTTCTCTTATGTGTTGTCTTGTTTTACTTCCTGTTGTATATTTTCCCGCCATTGTGATTGTCTGCTCCACCCTGATGTCTTTCACCTATTCCCCAGCCTTGTGTCACCTGTCCCTTGTTACCTCATTATCCTGTGTATTAAGTCTCTGTGTTTTTCTTTGTTTGTTGCCGGATTATTGTTTCTGTGTGTTAGTTTTTTTCAGTCGTGTTCTGTGCAGTCTTGTCTTTGGATTTATTCGTCTCTGGTTCCCTGTGGTTTTGTTTCCTGCCTGGATTACTTTTGTTGTTAGTTTTGCCTGATTTTGGACACTTTTTGTTATAGTTTTGTTAAATAAATCCTCTACTCTGCATTTTTCGGTCCTAGCCTTGAGTCCGACCGACTCCTGTCCCCAATGTTTTGTCGGTGGTCCGGCCAACTCCTGCTCCTGTTGCCTTGTTGGCAGACTCCAGCCCAGCTGACCCGTCGTCTGTCTTCAGCCCTGCTGACCCGTTGCCTGGCTCCAGCCAAGCTGATCCTTCGCCTGCCCGGCCCTCAGAGGAGATCAACCTTCGCCGCCGGCCTCCAGAGGAGTTTCGCCTTTGCCGCCAGCCTCCAGAGGGGTTTTACCTTCGCCGCCGGCCTTCAGAGAGGTTTAGCCTTCTTAGGCTCTGCTTTTTCCGTCCTGCTGGGCTGCCAGAGGGACTCCGTCCTCGCTGCTGGCCTCCACAGAGTCTTCACGGTCCGGTCCGCCCTCCAGAAAGTCTTCGCCGTCCTGATCGGCCACCAGGGTCTTTGCCGACGGCCTCCAGAGGGGCTCCTCTTTCGCCTTCGCCGTTGTCGCCGGCCTCCAGAGGGTCATCGTCGTCTTGCTCTGCCTCCAGAGGGAGTCAGCCTTCGCCTTCGCCGCCGGCCTCCAGAGAGTCTTCGCCGTTGTGCTCGGCTGCTAGAGGGGTTCTAGCTTCGCCACTGCTCGCAGCCTCTGTCCCCGAACCTGGCTGCCAGCAGCCCCTGGTCCCCGAACCCCACTATCCTCAGTTCCCGAGCCCCGTGGTCTTTTGTTCTCCCTCCGCCCTTCCAGGATTGACTTTTGTTCGTCCCTCCTCCGGTACCCCTCCGCCCCTCCCTGGGCCATTTTGCCCTATTCTGTGGAAAATTTTGTTTTTTTAAGGGCCGTCTGGTAGCCGTCCCTTGAGGGAGGGATACTGTCATGTCCCGTCCAGTGTCAAGTTTCTGTGTTTAGTTGGTTTCATGTTTTCTGTTGGTTTTCCATTTCCTGTTTTATTTTGTAGTCTCTCTGTTCTATTATGTGTTAAATAAATCCTATACTCTGCATTTGTGGGTCCTAGCCTTGTTTTCTCGTGACAAAAACTAGAAATGATGTGGTCTTAATTAGACAGAAAACGAACACAGTTATACCCTAATTAGAAACCATACATCTAAATTATGCTGTAACATTGCATATTGCCCTATTAAATCCAAAATATACTATACTTAGGCACTTTTATAGCAAATTACACGCTATTTAGAAACCAAATATTGGGCAGGGCCTTTTAGTTTAATTTGTTGCTTATTAGAAGAAAACTGCCTAAGTAATGTCAAACCACGTCTTCACATCTGGTCGCCACTTCACAGTCCCTCATGCCTATATGCTTTCCAAAGTCCAGTGGAGTTTGTAGGTGGTACATGCATAGGATATATATATATATATATATATATATATATATATATATATATATATATATATGTATATATATACATATACTATTAATACATGCTTCATCAACGCTCTACTCCCATACCAGTTAAGACATATGCCTTGTTACTATCCGACCACATACTGTATCTGTGGTCGGCAGTGTAAGCTACCAGGACATTGCATCTTTATTTCCGAGTTGCATTCTTATTAATGGGTAATTAGGGACAAATAAAAACAGAACTGTACCATAAACTAAAGTGTGATCCGTTGTTATTTCCCAATGTTATATCTAATGAGAACGTCATTTCAACACATTACAATGAAAATGGCAAATGAATGCACATATATTCATATTAGTACATGTGGTAATTTAACAAATGTATTTATTGACTGATTGACTGTGTAATGCAGTTCGCTTGTGTCTGGTCTTTTACAGTGGGATCCTTTCCACCGCGTTGTTTGCCTGTGGAGAGAGCACAGAGCACAGATTGGTTCAAGCTGTTTACATGCAGCTTGAAAGTGTTATAAGCAGTACCGAATAAGTATGAATATATATATATATATATATATATATATAATACACAAAAAATACAAATACATGAATATCTGTGAGTCACAGCATTAATAAAATAATTTAATGACAGTAAATGGGATCTGCATTCTCCCTGGATTAATTGTTCACAGTTCACAGCGATAATAAAATACAGCGTAAGGTAGTATGTTACCCAGCGAGGCTAGTTTCCAGCTTTTCGTAATATCACAAATGAGTCTTTACCAGCATTTGCCACGGCACAATAGATTCACTAAACATCGACTAAACATTGCAATGTCACGAAATACAGATAAACTAGTTATTGTGCTACGTGAACGTTTAGCAGTGGTATGAAGTACACTTCATTGTGAGTTTCAGTAACATTATGACTTCTCCCGGACAGCATTATGCATAGACAGCTGAAATCCACAATTTAAAAAGAAAAGTCTCTGAACATTAAGTTAATTCTTCATAATTAATAATTACATATGATAGTGTCAATGTATATAGTATATTTTGTCATAATATGGAATTACATGTGGTTTACAATTAGCATAATATAGGAAAATACTGTCTAATTAGGATATAACAGTGTTTGTTTACTGTCTAGTTTTGGTCTAATTTAATACAGAGTATGTTTTATTATGTCTTATTTGTGTCTAATATGGCATTATATGCAGTTTCTCATTCCAGCATAATTTAGGAATACTGTATATTGTCTAATTAGGGTATACAGTGCCTTGCGAAAGTATTCGGGCCCCCTTGAACTTTTCGACCTTTTGCCACATTTCAGGCTTCAAACATAAAGATATAAAACTGTAATTTTTTGTGAAGAATCAACAACAAGTGGGACACAATCATGAAGTGGAACGAAATTTATTGGATATTTCAAACTGTTTTAATAGATAAAAAACTGAAAAATTGGGCGTGCAAAATTATTCAGCCCCCTTAAGTTAATACTTTGTAGCGCCACCTTTTGCTGCAATTACAGCTGTAAGTCGCTTGGGGTATGTCTCTATCAGTTTTTCACATCGAGAGACTGACATTTTTAGAGACTGAAAGCTCAGTGAGGTTGGATGGAGAGGGTTTGTGAACAGCAGTTTTCAGTTCTTTCCACAGATTCTCGATTGGATTCAGGTCTGGACTTTGATTTGGCCATTCTAACACCTGGATATGTTTATTTGTGAACCATTCCATTGTAGATTTTGCTTTATGTTTTGGATCATTGTCTTGTTGGAAGACAAATCTCCGTCCCAGTCTCAGGTCTTTTGCAGACTCCATCAGGTTTTCTTCCAGAATGGTCCTGTATTTGGCTCCATCCATCTTCCCATCAATTTGAACCATCTTCCCTGTCCCTGCTGAAGAAAAGCAGGCCCAAACCATGATGCTGCCACCACCATGTTTGACAGTGGGGATGGTGTGTTCAGGGTGATGAGCTGTGTTGCTTTTACGCCAAACATAACGTTTTGCATTGTTGCCAAAAAGTTTGATTTTGGTTTCATCTGACCAGAGCACCTTCTTCCACATGTTTGGTGTGTCTCCCAGGTGGCTTGTGGCAAACTTTAAACGACACTTTTTATGGATATCTTTAAGAAATGGCTTTCTTCTTGCCACTCTTCCATAAAGGCCAGATTTGTGCAGTATACGACTGATTGTTGTCCTATGGACAGAGTCTCCCACCTCAGCTGTAGATCTCTGCAGTTCATCCAGAGTGATCATGGGCCTCTTGGCTGCATCTCTGATCAGTCTTCTCCTTGTATGAGCTGAAAGTTTAGAGGGACGGCCGGGTCTTCGTAGATTTGCAGTGGTCTGATACTCCTTCCATTTCAATATTATCGCTTGCACAGTGCTCCTTGGGATGTTTAAAGCTTGGGAAATCTTTTTGTATCCAAATCCGGCTTTAAACTTCTCCACAACAGTATCTGGGACCTGCCTGGTGTGTTCCTTGTTCTTCATGATGCTCTCTGCTCTTTAAACAGACCTCTGAGACTATCACAGAGCAGGTGCATTCATACGGAGACTTGATTACACACAGGTGGATTCTATTTTTCATCATTAGTCATTTAGGTCAACATTGGATCATTCAGAGATCCTCACTGAACTTCTGGAAAGAGTTTGCTGCACTGAAAGTAAAGGGGCTGAATAATTTTGCACGCCCAATTTTTCAGTTTTTTATCTGTTAAAACAGTTTGAAATATCCAATAAATTTCGTTCCACTTCATGATTGTGTCCCACTTGTTGTTGATTCTTCACAAAAAATTACCGTTTTATATCTTTATGTTTGAAGCCTGAAATGTGGCAAAAGGTCGAAAAGTTCAAGGGGGCCGAATACTTTCGCAAGGCACTGTAACTGTGCTTGTTTACTGTTAAATAAAGACTATATTATTAGATTGGTCTTATTTAAATAAATACATTTTTTTGAATAAGAAAGGTACTCTTATTACGCCTTATTAGTGTACCATGAAATAAAGTGCGACCAATTAAATGACTATTCAAAAAGAGGTGCTCGTAGTGATAATATGCCGTAACAGTTGCCTCAGCTTCAGCTTAATGTTTTGGTGTTACTGTCCTCCAACTTTACTGTTTTTTTTCCCTCTCACTGATGTTTCCAGGAGCAGCTGTTTTTCATTGCCACCTCTTAGTGGCTAAACATTACATAAATGGCTCTACAGCTTTTAAACTAATTTCCTTTTTGTTGATTATTTCTTACATATATTACACCTATGCCTCTTCAACAGTATGCATGGACTGTAACATGTCATGATGTGGTCTGCATAACATATATATGCCTGGGATCATACCACCAATCCCATGGGTGAGGGGCAACCACTTTACCTCCAAGCCACAACCACCATCTGTTGAAGACGTTATTCAGAATTACCATGCATATCCATGTACTTTTCATCTCACATACACATGAAACCAAACTCATTTACATACTGTACTGAAAACCTCACAGTGGAAGGCTTTTACATACGCAACTGAAAAGCTTTTACGCATACAAGTGAAATGTTTTTTGTGAGGTAAACTTCAATGGCCTCTGAAGCAACCTTAAAGGGATACTTCACCGATTTAGCATTAAGCTTTGTATAAGTAGAAACACGGTAGTATTTTTGAATGATCGTGCTTCCCTCCCTCATGTCCCCCTGAGAGGAGAGATTTCTGTATTGTGGGTCTGGAAAAAATTCTTCCGATGACGTAAAACGACGATTTTTGCGTCATCGGAAGATTTTTGCCCAGAGGCAAAGGACTACAGCCAGTACTTCCGCATAGCCCATAGGGGGTTGGACTACGGACATTCACGGAGAATGCCAAGGTAAAAACGAGTGTCAGCCATCTTGAATCATCGCTTAGCTTCTCAGCAGAAACAGATTCATTCATCCCGAAGGAAATTTTAGAACAACAATTATGTGCATTCAAACTACCGCAAACATGTACCACCGGGATACATTGCTAGCCGGTAAGGGGACATCCTCAGGGGTGTGCGGCAGCGGGAGGTGAAGAGTTCCGTGGCCGGCGGCAGCATCTCTTTCCCCGGGAAGGAACACAGCTTCGCCTCGCTGCTGCGCCGGGCGGCCGGCTAGAAGCTACAGCGGGGCAGCCGAGTCCGTCTGCGGCTGCAGGACCTGGAGCTCCATGCCCGTTCCTGGGAGCCAACACCGATACCACGAAGCTGGAGGCCCAGGCCGTATTGCTGGGCCCGCTGGAGGGAAGGGAAGCCCGGGAGAACCAGAACCAGGATTGAGCGGAGCGGACTGTCATAGCCTGTTGAAGTTTAAATCACAGGTTTCCTAAAGGCAGTCTGGCGAGACTCGGACTGTGGACGACGAAACATGACTTTAAGTCTCGTTAAATAAATAAATACACACAGAAATAAATGAATCAATAGTGGAGGAGTGAGCCGGGACATTTCAGTCTGTTGAAACTTCACTTTGAAGCAGAAACTCTTAGTTCAGAAGGGTGAAGTTTCCGTTTGGACTCATATCTAAGTGGAGGTAGGCTTTTTTAACACGGAATGTTGCAGAAATTAGGTGCTTGTATCCAACTAACTGCTAACTGCTGGTGGAGTTTGTGACTGTTAGATGAGACCATTCTACATTACACGCAAATTTACGGCTGTGTTTATACTCTGTTTACAGCCTACCAAGCGCTAATGCTAGTATGTGTTAGCTGAACTTTACGGAGCCTATAATGTGTTTTGTATGTCGTTTTTATATAACACCACTAGAGCCACGGTGAAACGTTGTTTCGTGTATATGGTTGAAATGACAATAAACACAGTTGAATTGAGTTGACCGTCTCACTGTATGTCTGCTATATACTGTCTATGTCTGTCTGTCTGTAAACGGTAGGCGTGGCTTGGGAGTGGACTCAGAGCAGCGAAGCAAGTGCATTCTGGGATTTGGTGTCTTTCATCCACATGAGCCAAAAACACATATCCTGGCTTTTTTTGGCCTAGAAGGCCCCAATTTAAAAAAAAAATTTCACATTTATACTACATAAGTGACCCAATTTAAAGATATATTCAGCTTTCCAGCGGTGAAATATCCCTTTAATCTCAACCTTAAAACAACACTATGTAACTTTTCCCTCTTCGGTCCCCCTATAGGTTGTTTCATCGCTGTAGTTCCAATGAGACAATCTGTAGGGGGACCAAAGAGGGAAAAGTTACATAGTGTTGCTTTAAGAACCTATGCAGCGACTGCCAAACGAATGCACACTTTTTTAAACAAACTTCTATTTCAACTGAAATCCTCACACTGCATACTGAAATCCTCTCATACCAAAAAGCATTTCATAAGAAGGCCTATGTGTAAGAACTTTTCAGTTGTGTATGTGAGCCTAAAACGTTTAGTTGTTTGTGGGAGTGTTTCAGTTGTGTATGTAAAAGCATTTCACTTGTAGGTGTATAAGGTTTTCAGTATAGTATGTCAATAAATTTGGTTTCATATGTGTATGAGAGGAAAAATACATGGAAATGGATGGTAATTCTGAATAATGTCCCTAACGGCCCCTCATATTTATTCTCCAGTTGCAGTCTTTGCTAATAAACAACTTCTTCACTCTTCATGACCAGCATTGAAAAGCAGACATGTTCAACATGACTTACCCCTTGATCATTTGAAACAAGTCAATGTGAGGCAACAATGTCCTTAGACAGCTCAAGGGCATAGTTGAGCTGTGTTCCCCTGGTAACAAACAATTGCACCTGCTGACAGTACTAAAAGAATGCAAGCTTTCATGTCATGACCTAATTTGAGTCATATCTTGTACAGAAATGTTGCTTTTGTACACTGTCTCCATGCCATATAAAGCTTATCACCATATGTCAGTTCAAATCTGATGTTACTTATCTTATCCCTTTTTGTACCTACAGTAGACATATTGCTCAACTCCCTTTCATGGTATGTGAGCAGGACTGATATATAGTTTACAGTGGTGTAAACTATAAAAGAAGATCCAACACTCATACACTTTGGTTCCTTCTGAAGATCCCAAGGTAAGCTTATACTTGGTCAATCAAAGGGTAACTAACTTTGTTTGATATTTGTTTATTCAAAAAAATACACAAAAAGTTCTAAAGATTCAAGAGAAACTATGATGGTTCACATGCTTTGAGTTCATACTAGTTAAAGTCAAGTTGTACATAAGAATCATCTTAATAATTCCAGAATATGCAATCATATTAATTTTGTTTGTCTTTGTTTTGTCCTCGGCAAATCTTTTTACTGTATTTATTCTAGAAAAAAGAACTTAAAGTGGTGAGCTTTCAAATTAAGATGACCAAGTTCACTCTTCTGGCAGGTAAACAGCTATCAGGCCTCAATGCTTTTATCACCACAATGCCTTATATTATGTATGTATGCAATCATTCTCTTATGTGTACCTCTCTTTAGGCTTGTGCCTGGTGATGTGCCAGCTGGGTAAGTTACTCTTACTCTTAACAATGGCATGGTCATACAACTACACTTTATATTGGCACTGACTGAGCAATATGTCTTAAAGTGTCTGAAAATTACATGGTCATGTGCAATGCTGACCAAAGATTTGCTTTCACTGATCTCCAGCAACTGCCTCCAAGATGGCGTGCTATTTCACCAACTGGTCCCAGTACAGACCTGGGACTGGGAAATACACGCCCCAGAATGTGGATCCCTTCCTGTGCACCCATCTGATTTATGCTTTCTCCATTATTAACAACAAAAACGAGTTGGTTACATATGAATGGAATGACGAGACCCTGTACATGACCTTTAATGGCCTGAAGAGCAAGTAAGAACTGTCTTTCCACGATGTGAAATATTACCTCAGCTTGCGCTTTAATCTGTATGTGGATGACCAAAATTCAAACGTGAATTTTGAAAATCACAGTTTAGCAGGCCTTTGTCAACTCAAATATTCTGTATTAAACAAATCATATTTCATATCATATTATACTACATATATTTTTTAAAGGAATCCCAGTCTGAAGACCTTACTGGCTGTTGGTGGATGGAACTTTGGCTCAACCCAGTGAGTGTTTCTGCTTTGTTTATCAAAGTTGTCGATCAAAACCATCTCAAACGTTGAACATGGAATGAAAGCTTAATTTACATCAGACAAGGAATATATGGCATGAATTTAGACAAAAAATAGCATCAGACATGTCAAACTCATGATCAATAGTTCTGATGCATTTTAGGATAATGTTGCTATTTACTTTGAACAAATTTCCTCAGGTTCTCCATCATGGTGTCCACTCCAGCCAACCGTCAGAAGTTCATCCAGTCTTCTATCAAATTCCTGAGGACTCATGGATTTGATGGTCTGGATCTGGACTGGGAGTACCCTGGATCTCGTGGAAGTCCCCCAGTGGACAAACAGCGGTTCAGTCTGCTCTGCAAGGTAGGTCATGAACTCTCGAGCCATTGGGAACAAATGTATTGCATTGATGACACTATATTTTTTAAAGTCTCTTATTGTCTTTATTTACAGGAACTTGTTGAAGCCTATGCAGCTGAGGCCAAGGCCACTGGCAATCCTCAGCTCATGCTGACTGCAGCAGTATCTGCTGGGAAAGGAACCATCGATGCTGGATATGAAATTTCTGAGATTGCCAAGTACTGCAGATTGTTTTGGAATACTGTTATTTTTAATCAATCATTGTTTTTGATAAATAAGGGCTCAGTAGCTCATGTTAATCAGTATTTCATATGCATTTCAGGCATCTGGACTTTATCAATGTGATGACCTATGACTTCCATGGAGCTTGGGAGAGATCGACTGGACACAACAGCCCACTGTACCGCGGCTCACATGACAGTGGTGACCTCATCTACTTCAACACTGTAAGAGATGTGGTGGTGCTCTTTGGAGCCCCGAACATTCTGAAATTATTATGGCACGAATGATGCAGGAATACATAAATCACGTTGGTCCAATACCCTTTATTTAACCAATTTCACACTTTAGCTATTTATGGGCAGGACTACTCAGCTACAACTACAACTGAGACTTTGTCAAGTCTGAGATAGTAATCAAGATTATGTAGTTATGTCATCAGGGTATCGTTGCTTGGGCTTGGAGTCATTTCAAAATACTTATAGTTTGAAAAATCTGATAATTTACCAGGCACAATTTGGGAAAAGTAGGTCCAGCATTTTTTAGGCTTGACACTATATCTAGGCCTCTGCTGTTCTCATTTAACCTTTATTTACACTCAAGAGATCATTAAGGGGTGGCCCTCATTTACATGACATCAAGTCAATTACAAAGATAAAAAACAAGAAGAAAAAACACAGAAGAAGCTACACCATCATAAAAAGAATAGATATCTACAAAACATTATGAACTGAAAAATATATTTTATAAATAAATTGGGATAATTAGGATGTAAAAGAAATTACTAATATGTAAAGCAATTACAAGTGGAAGTTTGGCGAGTCTCTAAATTGTCCAAAAGGTACAAGTGAATTAATTTTAAGGATTGTGAGAAGTTCATAATACAGCACTGTTTCATTCGCATACAGGTGGGCATGACAAAAATGAAATAATATTGTTGCTATAGATAGTGAAAATGACTGGACCTAAAATTTAATCCTGTGGAACACCTTTTGTTACTGATAAAAATTCAGAATTGTAGCCTCCCAATTTAAAAGACTGTTGTCTCTTTGATAAGTAGTTCCTGAACCATTTACATGCATTCATATCAAATACAATATTATGTAGCCTCTGCAAGAGCAGGCAAACAGCAGTTATAGTACTGTGCCCTGCTCTAAAACTGACTCAAAATGGACTCAAAATGGAAGCTCTAGACAGTACCACCTTCAATTGATCATTTATCAGAGATTACAGGATCTTTGACAAGCAAGGCAGATTGGATATTTGCCTAAAGTTGTTAAGATCCAGTCCTTGTCACCTCCCTTATGTAGGGGTATAACATGAGCCATTTTCCAAACTACACCAGAGAAAATTGAAAGATATATGAAAATATGAGATATTGCTGAGACAATATGGGCTGAGAGCCTAAGAAAAAAGAGATCCAAATTGTCCTCTCCAGTACAATTCCTGGGAGTGATGTAAGGAGAGCATCTTTAATTACGCTTGAGGAGACAGGATCTAGGGTTGTGAGAAACAGATAATACATGCTGCTTCTCACATGCCCCCTAACTTTGTGGAAGTACAATAACAAATACTTACCGTATAATATCCTTTTTATTCCTGACAAGCACTGTCAGTTGCTACTGTGTCCATAAAGAAATCCAGGCCTTGTGTCTGCATCAACCATCCCTTCTATTCCATTTCTATTTCAGGACTATGCCATGAAATACTGGAGAGACCAAGGCACCCCAGTGGAGAAGCTGATGATGGGATTTGCTGCTTATGGTCGTACCTTCCGTCTGACATCATCAAACACTGGCGTTGGAGCCCCAGCTAGTGGTGCTGCATCAGCCGGACCATTCACACGTGAAGCTGGATTCTGGTCCTACTATGAGGTAAAGTCAGAATAAAATGAAATGCATACTAACACAAGTAGAATGGATAGACCATGTAATAATCTATTGTCATTTAATGTGGTATTTCAGGTCTGCACCTTCCTGAAGGGCACCACCATTCAGTGGATTGACGACCAGAAAGTTCCCTATGCCGTCAAGAACAACGAGTGGGTGGGATTCGACACCAGGGAGAGCTATGAGATTAAGGTAGGTAACACATACACAGGGGTTACAGGTTTAGGGTTGGTCTGCAGGGTGGAATTCAAGAGATAGGTTAATTATTCCTTACTTTGTGGTTGACTTGTCTTGTTGTTCAATCCACAGGTCCAGTACATGAGGGACATGAAGTATGGCGGTGCCTTTGTGTGGGCCTTGGATCTGGATGACTTTAAAGGAGAATTCTGTGGACAGGGAAGCCATCCTCTGCTGTCCCATCTGCGCAAACTCATTGATGTTGGTAAGTCTTCCGTCTCTTTTTTTATGAGCCAATATGTTTGAGATAAGACAAGAAAAGTTAAGTTATCCTGCGAGAGTTAAGTTCTTGTAATGTTTTTGGAAAACAAAATGGTACCATTTAGTTTATACAAGCCATATTTTTACAAAATGGACCTTTTTGTATAATTTAGTCTTACTTTTTCTCACAGATATGCCTCCCCTTCCATCAACCACAACCAAGAACCCTGCTGTTACTACCACAGCACCAGCCACAAGAACAACCCCCAAACCCAGTGGTACCACCAATGCTCCATCCACCAAGACCACCATCCCTATTCCAGGACATGGCTTCTGCAAAGACAAGCCCGACGGCACGTACCCCAACCCTGCTGACAACAGCAGCTTCTACGTGTGTGCAGGCGGCCAAACCTATCTGAGGCAGTGTGGAGTCGGGACTGTCTATGACGACAGTTGCAAGTGCTGTGTGTGGGCTTAATTCTTAACTAGTGGAGGACTGTTACTGAGTGACATCTCAGAACTGACTCTAACCCCAGAGAAAACATTTGGTTTTATCTTTTTTGAAAATAAAAAGCTGTCATATAGTCATGTTTAGAAAACAGCTTGATAATTAGAAGTGAAAAGAAGTGGGAATAAAAGAAGATACATTTTAAATGTGTATGTTCCATCAGAATATGAATTATGTCAGAACAAAAATTTGTTTGACAATTCATTAAAAACAAAAGCTACATTCTGACCTTACCCTACATATCCTATTAATAGTAATATTGAAGGTAATTCAGATAAAATTGATAATAAAGAGTTTGACACCCTCTCCTGGTTCAATTCTTCTGTTTTCATGAACCATTCCTACGTACAGTTTTGAAGTATTTGTATGTATTCCACATATTTATTACTGTATACACCACAATGACTGCTGCTGTATAAGAGCGTGACAATCCTCGTAGGGAGGAGGTTGGGATGGATGGGTTGTGCATAAAACACAGGGCTTCAAGCCAGGGAGTGTAGTTTGTGTCCCAGGGAAACACAAGACTTTCACCCAGGAAACGTGTGTCTTGTCTTAATCCAAACCACAATCTTTTTATAAGTATATATTAGTCATTTTCATGCCTTAAATCAACTGCCGTCACCACATGACGTTCATATTTGTCAGCTAAACTCAACTGCAACGGACGCTATAGGACCGTCACCTCGAGGTGCCCTATATCCGGTTCAAAGGCACTTTGTCGGCTAAACACAACTGCCACAGCCTGTGAAACAACTCTTACCTCACAGTGACCGGTACAGACTGTCAGTTACTTTTCTCCATTTAGCAACAACTGGCCGTTTACCAGCTGGCGGTCACCTAATTTCGTAGCATATCATACAAATTGTTGTGTAAACATTTTTGTACAATATCATACTAGTGTTAATTTCGTCAGACAAGACGAGACTAAATATGTTTGTCAACAACCTTTTTTTCCATGACTAAGACGAAATGATGACGAGACTGCAACAATGTCCAAAAACGCTGACTAAGACTAAATTAAAATGCATTATTGTTGACGAAATAAGAAGAGACTGAAATGTTTTGCATAAAATAAAAACTAAGATAAAATCTCTCTTCATTATCGTCTACAATCGTCTCTACTTTTTCATCATGAAATAGAATATTCAGCTGTTACTAGGGTTGGGTACCGAGACCCGTGCTAATATGACACCGGTGCCTTAACGACTGTTATCTACCGGACCAAATAGGTTCCAGACCGAATAGTTTTGTTGCCACTTAAATGCCTGCGCTGCTCTCTGATGCTCCGAAACGGACGTTAGAGGCAATTAAAAAAACCGTCGCATGTCACACCTGTTAACACTACATTTGGCAGCAGGTAACATTAGCCTACCGTTAGCTAGCAGCTGGAATAAACACGGTTAAAATGCTGACAGCTAAACGTTGTAAACGTTTGTCTGCATTTCACTGTGTAGGACTCCAGTCTGTAGCTGCCATTGTCTGAAAAACAACACAGATGTTGCGTTCACTTGAAACTCGCCTCGCCAGCCTCGTGCGGCATTCAAAGTTATTGTAAAATACCCTTTTCCCATCCAGCGGTTGTTTTTGTGGTTTAACAGGAATTTACTGATGAAATAAGGAAGAGGCTCAATATTTGGTCGCATTTTACATACAGTGATATTGACAAAAATCAGAATGTGTCATTATAACTATTTGACTGAAATGGTTATCAGAAATAATCTCAGAAATAATTTGGAGTTTGGAGCATTTGGTAAAAACGTTGAGGTAGTCTGACCTTGGGAATAGAATGTTTACTCCCCACCGATGAAGCCTGTGCAGTTGTGTACTCTCTCTTACATGGTGTGATGAATAAGGTACAATCTGGGACTGTTTTGTCCCAACCAGCGGTTTATTTTTGTAGGAATGCTATTAGGTCCCTCACAGTCAACTTCATGGAGACAAAATTCACAAATAATGCGGTGAGCTCAACAAATGACACTACAACCAATGATCATCACAAAAGCATGTACTGTTACTGTTACTGAACTTCTGATTTCTTTTTTTTAACAACAACAAAAAAACAAGATTACTAAAGTCATGTATAAGAGCTTATTACAGATCAACCTAATACAGTGACAGAATACAGCAGACTGGTAACATAGTTTGGGGCTCATCCCGCATCAGTGCCTGGCAGTTGATGGATCCTTCAGGGCCTGGTAAAGTTCATCTCCTGGGCTGGAATTAGCTTTAAACCGACTAAATCCAGGTCCATGGTCCTGAAGAGAGGAAATGTGGTGGACAAGTTCCACTTCTTTGTGGATGGCGCTGCAATACCATCTATTGCTGAGAAGCCAGTCACCAGACATATTTCCAATATCGGAATGAAAGTATGAGAGTCTTGCTAGAGTCGGGGAATGCTGAACCCTCTGTGTAGATCCTTCGCACAAGCATTAATGGACTACAGCGTAGATTCACTGCAGAACCATAAATGAAGCTTAACTCAACTACCACAGCCCCTGAAAGGAATGTAACCTCTAATGTTATGAAAGTCAAGTCGACAGGTGGTACTAAAAAAAGTACCTGTTAGCAGGTACCAGGGTCTTTTTTTCGTAATGGAAAACCAAAAAAGGCGGGTAGAGTCGAGCAGGTACTATGTAATGGAAAAACGCCATAAAATTATTTTTTATATTTTTATTCATGAAATTATTTATTTAGTTTTCAGCAGATGAAGTGCCTGTCAGAAAAAGTATATACTATTCAATTTAATTAATTTCTTCAATCTGATGTCAGACAGGAGTCAGTTGAAGAACACTGCTAGTATATATATATATATATATATATATATATATATATATATATATATATATATATATATATATATATATATACATATATATATAATCAAAATGACAGATAAATAAGGACATGTACTTCTCAGCACAATCTACCAAAATTATTATAAGTAATTCAAGAAATTCCCATGTTCAAAAAGGAGTGGGAAGAAGTTCATAAACAAACTTTTCTAGTCCCACCCCCTTTCTCTATTTTTATCCTTTAGTTAAATACAAACAATTCAACACAATTCTTCTTTACATACACATACACCGTATATCTACCTACCTACAGCTCAGATATACCCATGCATACACAGGCACGGATGCATACACACTTTTTTTTTTCTCTTTTTTTTTTTCCTCTCTTTCTTTTCCATCTATGTTCTTCCTTTCCGTCTATCTATAGTAAATAAAATAATAACACATCCATACTAGACCTAGTATGTAGGTCCAGGAACCATACAGTCAGTATACAATACTATCACCTCGAGTCCTTTTCATATCCATTCAATATATTCATTTTAAATAGTCTCTTGAAATGACTCATTGTTGTACATGATTTCATCTCTTCACTGCAGCTGTTCCATACATTAACTCCTTTGGTTGTAATGCAGTGATATTTAGCATTTCTTCTTATATGTTTCTTTTGAAATACAGATGTTCCTCTTAAGTTATGCTTGCTCTGTCTCATTTGAAACAACCCTTGGATACTGTTCGATAGCTGTTGATTATTTACTTTGTACATAATTTGTGCAGTTTTAAAGTCAACAATATCTCTGCTCAGGTCAGCGTGGAGGTGAGGTCAAAGAGCAGAGGGCGAGGGTTAGGGTCATTAGCTACTTGGCTTGCAGCCGTGGGTGCGAATGCGATCAATCCTTATTTTACTAACGTGTTTATCAGGAAGAACATCAACGGAAAATGGGGATGTATTTCTATTATCAAATAGCCTATACAAACTTTATGGCAAGGCTTGTTGGATAAACATTATTATGTAGCCTATCGATCAAAACGTGTTCGGCACAGCACTGGAGACAGAGATGGCTACTAACGTTACGTTTGTTACGTTACTAGGTAAGACACTGTGTTTTTTTCCGATAATGTGTAATAGCAAATACCAAGCAAGGTTTAAATATGTTCTTTTTGGGCTGTGTCTCCCGGGGCTAGTGTGGTCCATAATTTCTCATTTCTGTTTGCGTCCGGATCTCAGCTTTCTAATAATAGAAGGGTCCATCTGACAGGCGTCTAAAAGAAATGGCGTAATGTAGGCTAAACATGAATGCATTACAGTGTATGATGATGAAAATGAGGATATGTGTAAGCTTGTGCAGTGGGTGCACATTTAGGCTGCAGCACACCCCAGCGAAAGCCCAGCGAAAGTATGTTCCCGCACACATGGATGTCATTGTTTCATGTGACCAGTTGTGACATGACCAGCCACCAGACCAGACCAAATCATATGAATTGGTGTACAAACGTTATTGTACAATATCAAAGAAACCCGTTCATGAGACTGCGTTGCTCCTTCAGCTCTAACAAATGTTTTAAATACAATTCCTTCCTCATACAACATTTTTAAAGCTGATTATTTAAGTAATTTAAATCCAGCATTTAGATCCATCTTTACTAGCTTGCAGTCTAGTTCTTCCCTGGTCTTTGTTGAAGCATTGCAGAAAATCTCTGCATGTTATCACTACCATAGACTGTTTGAAACAGGACACTACCGATAGAACTGTGTGTGGTGTCAAAGGTGTGATAAACAATGTGGACCTATTCATAGAAAAACTAATTATTAAATGAATAGGTTAAATAATTAATGGGGTATACTTAAAAGTAATTTGTCAAATTTGTAAATTAGTAAGTAACAAAATGTAGGTGCCCTTATATTATCAAACACAAAACAGCAACATTTCTCATTTGATTATTATTGTTTAATTCATCAAAACATAGTCTAAAACATTTTAATATTGTGGTCAATATTTTATATTTTATTTCACTATGTTACAGTAATTTAAATAGTTACTAGTTTGTCACTGGCTGCTTCTTTTACTCATTGTGCACTAATTGCTTGCTCTTGGGGGAATTGTTGGGTCTTGGTAAATGATAGTGAGTTACAGTGTGTTCTAAATGTAAAATTGGCTTATACAGATGTTGTTGTGTCTACCTCCTGTGTTTGTTTTCTTCTTCTTCATTTGTGACTACCACAGCACGCAGAATGCCCTAGCCAGTTCCACACTTATCTCCAAGTCAGCTGCTGATTCGTGTGGAGTGGAAAAATAAGCTGCGGGCTGTGGAACGTCTCGCTGGTCAATGATCATGGCCAGTGTTCAACGAATGAAAGAGATAACATAATCAAAGCTGTCAATCTGAAGCTGTACTGACCTCTTTCATAATGCATCTCCGTTTATGCGCATCTTTTTAGTAAATATTGTGTAGTCAGCCAAAACATATTCACATGGTGAATATTTTTTATTTTAAGTTAATCCCGAGTATATAAAGGAGACTATATGCACTTTACGCTGATTGTGAATTTTATACCTTAAAATGATTTATTCAGTGCAAAATGTTGAATTTTAGAGTGACTGTTTTAAAAACTTAAAATAAATAAAGTACATTTAACTGAACTACAATATACATTTATGTATACAATATTTTTTTAGTCAATTGAAGGATGATTGAGTGATTTATTAATCAATTTTAAGTCATATTTCAACCTATAGTCATGTTAACTTGACAAGAGTAACAAGAAAACGCTTATCCAAAACGAAGGTGAAATATCAGGACTATGCTCCACAGGTCATGTTGGCTCAACGATAATGAGTGATCTATATTGACCTCAATTACAACCCATTAATGTGTTGCGTGCAGAGTGCTGCACAGAGTAAATTATTGTCTACACAGCTTATTGTTCAGACTTTGCAGCATCTTATCAAACATCTTCTAATAATCATGACATTTATTGCCTCCATTTATCAAAGGCTGCTCCACCCCCTCTTTTCTCTATGCAAAATCCCCTGTATAAAAGGCCAAACTCTGCTGTCGTTTTCTTGTCTCTCATCAAGTCCCAAGGTGAGTTCACAAGGGAACACAATGCCTATAAGTTATCATTTTTAAATGGGTTTATCTTGAGAATGGTAGCTTACTTTTGTTCTTTCAATCATAGACCCTGGGTCACTTTTTGTCTTGTAGTAATCAAGAGAAGTGAGAAGTGAATTCAAGATGACAAGACTCACTATTCTAGCAGGTATTTATCTTCAGTTGGTGCTGTATTTACATATTAATCTTCATTAACACACACAACATCAATTGCATGTCTGTCCTTCGAAACAGACCCCTCCGTCTGGTGCTATTCCTGATGTTTCTTCCAGTTTTTTGGCGCGTTTTTCCTTTCATAGCTCGAGATTCTTAGGACAGAGGGTGTCGTATGCTTGACAAACTGTAAAAGCCCTTGAGGCAAATTTGTGACTTGTGAAATTGAGCTATATGAATAAAATTGTATCTACTGAATATATTCTTAACTTAATTCAATAATATTTTTAAAATTGTATTTAGAGTGTCAAATCATAACATAAGTTATCTTGGGACACTTTACAGACAGAGTAGGTCTAGACCACACTTACACACAGATATAAGCATAAAGAAAAATGCAGAAATACAACTCATAATAATAATGATTTCAAAATGTTCTTTTATTTGTCTAACTGTTTCATTTCTATATTCCTTAGGCTTATGTCTGATGATATGCCAGCTGGGTAAGTCGTAATACTTGTTGATCATTTAATTTTGATTTTAACTTGTATACAATGACTGAAATGAATGTAATGTTCCTATACTCCAACACAGGATCTGCCACACAGTTGGTCTGTTACTTCACCAACTGGTCCCAGTACAGACCTGGTGAGGGAAAGTACTTGCCACAAGATGTGGACCCCTTCCTCTGCACCACCCTGATCTACGCCTTTTCCATCATCAACCATAACAATGAGCTGGTTACCTATGAGTGGAATGATGATGTCCTCTACAAGTCTTTTAATGCCCTAAAGAACAAGTAAGTGGCCAGAGTTGAGAGAACCTTGTATCACATACAGGAGAGGTCAGAGTTCAGGCTGGGCTGCAGTACCTCTGGAGCTCGCATACGTTCAGTGCCTTGCATAAGAAGCCTCCATCAGGGTAATGCTTGCTGAAATGGATGACTTTGCTGAAACAATGACTTAAGATCCAGAGATGTTCCCTACTGTAAAATGAAAATGCACAACTTGAACCTAAACGATACAATGTTCTAGTAAGCTGTTACAAGCACTTACTTACTTATAAGCTTGTTAGTCTTAACGTATCCTCTGTTGTTTACAGAAATCCTCATCTGAAGACTCTGCTGGCTGTTGGTGGATGGAACTTTGGTTCAGCACAGTGAGTAACATTTTAGACCATAATCACATGCTGGCAAGTGCACACATAGACATCAAAGCTGCTTGGACAACTGCCCTTTTTCCTCCTCGAGAGGATAATTATAATTAAAAAAATTATATATATATATATATATTAATATACATCTGAAATTAATTGAATAAAAATCTAAATATCAGAGATTAGACTTTGTCAAGTTCCGATGCCCCCCCCCCCCCCACCCCACCCCTTTGTGTGTAATGACTGTTAAATGATGTATGTATACCCATAACTAATTAAAGACACAGTTCACATGTGTGCATTCCATGTGAACGTTTATTTGAACTTGTGCGTCTCACAAAACAGGTCCGTGTCACACTATAGTCAAACTATAGTTCCCTTTACAGAACAATTACATCACCACAAGCACCAAATTGATATGCAAAATAGGCGTTAAGTCATTAAATGTGTTAATTTGCATACATTGGACAAGGCAATGTATGCGAATAGGATACACAAAATAAGTAAAACATATCACCACACAGCTTCCCCAGTTAATGACATACATCCTGTAAAAGAGACAAAATAGCAGAAACAGCCTTTTTTTGTTTAGTGTGAAGATTTTAGTTGATTTTAAAGTGTGAGTTTATGAGTTAGTGAGTTTATTACAATAACACCAAATAAGTAAAATTATTATTTTGCCATGTGCAAACAATAAATTAAACCTCTGTCCTTGGTGCAGTCAGTTTTTTCTAAATATATACTTGAAACTTGAAACATTGTGACAGTTTCCCTTGCTGTTGCCTGCTCTTGTGATAAACCTAGAGAACCTGTGTGAACTGATAATTTTGTAATCTGTTGAATATTAAATAATTCTGTGAGTGTGTGGGAAATAAAGTCAATAGGTAAGGCAGCCAGAGTTGTGTTAATATCTTTAACGTTTTGTTTTAAAAAAGAATTTAAATAAATAATTATGAAAAGTGCCCTTTTTTTCACTTGAGCCCCTGCCATCTGAAATGTCTGTGTACGTCCCTGATCGCATGCTTGTATACAAATACAGAGTGCTTGGAGTTATGTTACCAATGATCTGACCACTACATTCTTGAAACATGCTGAAAGTCCAATGGAGTCTTAACTCAAGGCAAAATATAGGCTATATAAATGTACATAGTTTTTTTTTATAGATAGCTAACTGACCAGTAGGTAGATTTAGCTGATCTGATCTGATCTGATCTTTGACTTACAGCACTACACTACTTAATACTAGTTTATCCTTGCATTACTGAGTGTTTAGAACAAATCAACAATAGATACTTAACCAGATAGTGTGGTTTGCTAGTCATAAAGCCCATATGTTAAAATATAAAAGTATTAATGATAACATATTTCCAATCAAAATTCAGTCAGTTGTTGCCATAAAGCTAAGGGCTGCTAAAGGCCAAAGGCCTACTTTCTGATCGTACCAAGTAAGATAACAGAACTCAATCTTCCCTGCAGGTTCTCCATCATGGTGTCCTCTCCAGCCAACAGACAGAAGTTCATCCAGTCTTCTATCAAATTCCTGAGGACTCATGGATTTGATGGTCTGGATCTGGACTGGGAGTACCCTGGTGCTCGTGGAAGTCCCCCAGAGGACAAACAGCGGTTTACTCTGCTCTGCAAGGTGGGTACAGATTTCTCGGTTTCTAGCTGCAATTCACAGCTACTGTTCTACGGTTAACATCATGTTGACTTCTTCTTTGGTCTGTATTTGCAGGAACTTGTTGAAGCCTACGCAGCTGAGGCCAAGACCACTGGCAATCCTCAGCTCATGGTGACTGCTGCAGTGTCTGCTGGAAAGGGAACCATCGATGCTGGATATGAGATTGCTGAGATTGCCAAGTGAGTGTGCTGTCATGAATACCTCTTGAGAGAGAAAACTGGGAGTTTAAAAAAGGTTTATCAATAACTATTTATTTGTCCCCCTATCTCTAGGTACCTGGAATTCATAAATGTGATGACCTATGACTTCCATGGGACTTGGGAGCAGTTCACTGGACATAACAGCCCACTGTTCCGAGGTTCCATGGACTTTGGTGACCTCATATACTTTAATACTGTAAGTGGACATTGGGAAATGAAGAAAAATAAACTTGAGGGGTACATTTTTAGAAGGTTTTACTTCACCTCTTCAATTTACTTTGTAGGACTATGCCATGAAATACTGGAGAGACCAAGGCACCCCAGTGGAGAAGTTGAGGATGGGATTTGCTGCTTATGGTCGTACCTTCCGTCTGACATCATCAAACACTGGCGTTGGAGCCCCAGCTAGTGGCCCTGCATCAGCCGGACCATTCACACGTGAAGCTGGATTCTGGTCCTACTATGAGGTACAGTTCAGATTAAAGTAAAGCCATTACGATATGATGTTTTGTCTCAATTACATTGGCATTTAATGGCCTGTGTGAAATGTACACATTGCTAAGCTACACAAACCTGATGATGTCTATGGTCTAGATCTGCAACTTCCTGGTGGGGACTACCATTCAGTGGATTGACGACCAGAAAGTTCCCTATGCCGTCAAGAACAACGAGTGGGTGGGATTTGACAACAGGGAGAGCTATGAGACCAAGGTAGGTGGCACGTCAGCGCTCTCTCATTTATTTTATATAACACATTCACAGCATATGCAAAGTATTTTAACCAATTTGTATTTATTTTCACCCTAATAGGTGCGCTACCTGCAGGAGCAGAAGTTCGGAGGTGCCTTTGTCTGGGCCCTTGATTTGGATGACTTTGCGGGGCGATTCTGTGGACAGGGCAACCACCCTCTAATGGGTCATCTCCGCAAACTTCTTAATATTGGTAAGTCCAAAGCATTTTCATGCAGATGTTTTCCTTTACAGACAAAGACAAGACAAATAGTAATGTCTGCTATCTTTAGTGGTCTGGTGATTGATAATTATTGTCCCTACTATTATCCTATTAGGATTAATTATTTTTGGCTACCATGTTAAACATTCCTGCTATGTTTAATGGTATATTCTTAAAATTGAAGTGGGCACCAGGTATTTAAGTTACTAAGTTGGACACCAGGTATCTCTGTAGTAAGGGCCTGTAAAGCATAAATGACATGTCATATTCTGAACTACTATAGTCATTTGCCTTATAAAAAATGACCAACATGCAAAAACCGACGCTTGGTCCGGGGCCTTTGGTGTAATTTACTGATGCAAAAAGTCTCATTTAGCGTCTCTGACGAGCCACTGACCTAGCGTTGAGAGTGAGAACAGGCAAAGGAGTAGGTTTTGTTTCAACATTGGGGGGGACACATTGTAACAGGCGTGTTTGGGGATCCTCTCCCAGAAAATGTTGAGCAATCACATCTTTCTTTTTCACGGCCCTGTTGTGTTCTTGTACACCCCAATGTAGACACAATTATCGTTTACCGTCCAATCGTATGTAGATCTTGACATTTTCTACCACACTTGAAGGCAGCTTCATTTCACAAATAAAGAGAGAAAGAAAAGAGACATGCTCTGCAAGGTTAAGATGTATGGTTCACTATAAGAGGGTCTGAAATCGTTGGGAAAGCTATATTTACCGGTGAGAAGGATATATAAATGGTTTGAGCCTCCTGAACGAAATTTCTACCTCTTTTAGGAAGTGGGTTGTCTTTCATATTTTTAAGGGGGGGTCAAACTTTTCTAAATATTGGGGGGGACATATCCCTTGCATCCCCCCCACCCTATATCTACATTTATGGGGTTGAGCAATTGAGTAATGTACTGTGCTGTCTGGATTAAAGTTTTAGTCAAGTTATAGATAAACAATAATTATTTATCTAATTCAAACCCCTTTCTTTTCCTTCGACCATTTAGTGCTGCCCCCACTGCCCTCTACAACCACCCCCAAACCTGGTGCTAGCACCACCTCCCCTGCAACCACCACCACCACTACCACCACCCACGCCCCGGGATCCGGCTTCTGCAACGGCAAACCTGACGGCCTCTACCCTCACCCAGATGACAGGAGCAGCTTCTACATGTGCGCTGGTGGCGTCACCCACGTCCGCCACTGCGGAACTGGATCTGTTTTTGATGACAGCTGCAAGTGCTGTGTCTGGCCCTGAGCCACACTATGTATTACACCTGATGCAAAAGTCAACCATTAAACAGAGTGTTTAAGTTCTCTTGTATCTCTTGTGTCATTTACCTGACTGAATCAATTGTTAGTGGTGTATAAATAAAATGTATTGTCTTTTTTATATATAGATTGGAACACTTCAGCCGGATACAGCTGGGGGGATGGCTTAAAGCAAATGTCAGCCAGGGGCTTAAAGTGTGTGTGTGTGTGTGTGTGTGTGTGTGTGTGTGTGTGTGTGTGGGGGGGGCATCTCTACTTCCTACCCCCCTACTTCGTTTCCCAGCATGCCCTGGGTGGATGCTAGGGATGCCAGGATGCCCTAGGTCTTGCAGTCTGTCAGTACACGATCCGTGCTGCCTGCACGAGCCGTTCTGCGCATATATATTTTAACGGTTATTTTCAGGTTATATATATTTTAACGGTTATTTTCAGGTTGTATATATTTTAACGGTTATTTTCAGGTTATATATATTTTAACGGTTATTTTCAGGTTTGAGGGTCTTTTACATGCTGTCTCAGCTAGCGGTTAGCTGAATTAGCTGTTAGCTAAACTAATGTTAGCTTTCCAGTGGAGGCTAACGGCAGACCGCTACAACTACGACCGGAAGCGTGGAACAGATCGTGCAGTGTCGTAAATCCTCATACCACAGGATTATCATCTGCGCATGCGCGAACATCTTGCGCATGTGTGGCGAGGAAAAACTTCCTTTGAACAGGCAAGACCCTGGCTCTTGGTGGATGGCCATCTGCCACTGCCGGTTGGGACACATATGATATTATTAATATGATATAACGTATAACATAAAAAAATATAACAAAGGGGCACCTGGGTAGGTTACCTGGGTAGCTCACCTGGTTGAGCGCACACCCCATGTACGAAGGCTCAGTCCTTACTTGCAGGGGCTGCAGGTTTGACTCCAAGCTACGGCCCTTTGTTTCAGTTTCAGTTTCAGTCCAGAATAAAGAGTATTAGTTAAAAGTCTTGCAGGTAGGGAACCTTGCATAGTCATTTACAGTATAGAAGCAATTTCACTTTGTTCAGTGAACTTCCCCGAGCGCACAGATAGCAACGACTGTTAGTGATAAGTGTTATCGTCGAAATTAATTATTTGTGTGACAAGGGTCACTTAATCACTGACCACAAGATAACGAAGCTGTTTGTTCCAGCTAGAGTGTAGGACTTATATCTGCATGGCAGGTAATGTCAAAACCTAGCTTTTGGGCCATGACAAATATGAAAGATGCACAAGTTTAAAGGATTAAACAAAGGGATTTATTTAACAAAAGTAATTTGTAATTTGCAAAGTATAACTAAAGGAACACATTAGGGGGGATTTGAATGTCAGTATGATCAGTAATGTAAGATGAACATATATGACTATGTAGCCAGTGTGCATGTTGTAGAGTGTACAAAATAAGCAGATGAGAACCAAGCATAAACTAAAGATGTCACATCACCAGGGAGGCTGAGAGAGACACACACACTGTATCAACTGTGATAGTGTGTGTGATGAAGATAATAACAGTCATACTTATTTTTGTCATGGAGCTCATTTCCATTAGGTTAAATCAGAATTAAATTAAACACATTCTTTTTTGCGGTCCCTCTGGAATCCCCTTTGTGACTTGCAGGGTTATTGCAGACCACATATTGAAAAAATCCCTGAACTAATGTATTATATTTGAGGTGTTTTGCTCAGGCTTGAGAGGTAGACCAATCACTTACAGTACAATGATGTCACCCTGGCAACACCCATTGGGAGCATGACTGGCTTTTATTTCAGGTTTATAAGCACGCACACACACACACACACACACATACATGCATGCACACACGCACGCACACACACTCCAAAATCCAAACCCGAAGTTCATTGGGTACCCAGGAAACCAAGTGTAGTAGATTGGATGAACGGTTCATGAGATATTTCAAAGACAGATGCACAGACATACATACACACACACAAAGGAGTCCCGCTTTATTAGATAGATTGAGAGAGAGCGAGAGAGAGAGAGAGAGAGAGAGGCACATTGTGTCTCGTCATTGGCCTGCAGCTAGACCCTTGTAACACTTCCAAGGTCAGGACCTGGCCTACACCACGAAACACCACTGAGGTGAGAGCGTTTTTGGGCTTCTGTAACGTTACTATAGACGTTTTGTTAAGGGCTTTGCTCAACATGCAGCACCCCTGCACCGCCTAACATGCAAAGACACACCTTTCCACTGGACGTCTGATTGTGATGCAGCCTTTGAGTACCTGAAAGGGGTGCTCTCACCTGCCCCAGTTGTCACCATGCCTGACTTCAATGTCCCCTTTAAAGTTTATACTGATGTCTCCTTGGAAGCAGTGGGGGCTGTGCAGGCTCAAGACCGAGAAGGATTGGAGAGAGTGGTGGTTTATGCCAATCAGTCTCTTTCAGCCACATTCACCATAATTACAGATCATAAACCTCTTCTTGGCCTTCGTGGCATGTCTATTGACAAAGACCCCACAGGGAAAAGAGCAAGGTGGATACTGGAACTGGATCCGTTTAACTGGGTCATAAAACACAAAGATGAACATTAATGCCGATGCGCTGTCACAGCAGCCTCCAGACCCTGAGTTTTGTATGACAACACCTTTCCAGCAGCTGCCAGTCAGATGAATGCCATAGGCTCGGAAGGAGAGCGAAGTGTGCCGGACACGGACTCAATGTCCTCAACTGTCCTGGTTCCCGCTGATCTTCTCACAGGGGAGCAGTCTGTGGGAACTTACGGTGACGCAGATGACCTGTCTTTCATGCATGCTCTATCACATGATGGGATTGGCATGAGAGAACTGCAGTGTTGGACTGGATTACTGAGGGGTGAGCTCAACCGCATTAGGGGCACCTGAGAGGCAGCTTTCGATGGCTCCGGAAATTATGGACTGAATCTCAGTTGTAAGTGGACTGCTCTGCAGAACTGTGACTTCATCCCTCACAGGGGGTTCTCAGTGTCAAGTGGTTGTGCCTCCCCTACTCAACCCTGAGGTGCTGCAACCATCTTCATGGGGGTCCTGCTGCAGCACATTTCTCTGCGGAATGAGTGTGGGAGTGGGCGAGGCAAACCTGTTACTGGCCTTCCATGCTGAAAGACATTCAACAGTGGTGTGAACAGTGTGTTCCATGCCAGACCCGCAGGGTCCCTGTGCCTAGGTACTGAGCACCAATGGGGGGTCTCCAGGCGACTCGACCATTCCAAAGAGTGGCATTTCACCGCCAGAACGCTAGGGGGTGTGTGGTTTCCGGTGCCTTGAGCCGGCATGTGAGTGTGTGTGGGGAGTGGGTGATAGAGTGAGGGAGAAAGTGAGAAAGTGACGGCAATTGTCTTTGGAGAAAGTTGTGACTCTAGAGGCATAGTAAGAGAAACAATGTGTCTCCCCTGTGCTTTTTGACCACGGTGGGAAATCTGTAGCAGGAAAAGTTAACCCTTTCCTTGATTTCATGTTGTTTATGGAGAAAAAGAACCAGGAAATGAGTCGGGGGATATGCAACGCTACCAAGCCATGGCCGAGCGACGTGTGTGGCCGCGACGTGTAGTAACAGTTTTCGAGAGGTGCAAGTCAGGCTACATCGGGGGTCCACCGTCTACCCTGTACCCTGGATCTTGTTCTTTTGGTCACGACCCAGCCTTCATGACCATAGGTGAGGGTAGGAATGAAAACTGGCTGGTAGATTGAGAGCTTTGCCTTCTGGCTCAGCTGTCTTTTCGTCACAACGGTGCAATAAATTGACTTTAATACCGCACCCGCTGCACCGTTTCTCCGACCAATCTCCCGCTCCATTGTCCCCTCACTCGCGAACAAGACCCCAAGGTACTTAAACTCCTTCACTTGGGGTAAGGACTCATTCCCTACATGGAGAAGGTACTCCATCGGTTTCCTGCTGAGAACCATGGCCTCCGATTTAGAGGTGCTGATCCTCATCCCAGCCGCTTCTCACTCGGTTGCGAACCGATCCAGTGAGTGCTGAAGGTCACAGGCCGATGATGCCATCAGGACCACATCATCTGCAAAAAGCAGCGATGAGATCCCCAGCCCACCGAACTGCAACCCCTCTGCACCCCGACTACGCCTTGATATCCTGTCCATAAAAACTACAAACAGGATTGGTGACAAAGCAGAGCCCTGGCGGAGGCCAACTCTCACCTGAAACGAGTCTGACTTACTGCCGAGAACCCGGACACAGCTCTCGCTTTGGTCACCCCATACTCCCGCAGCACCTCCCACAGTATCTCCCGGGGGACCCGGTCATACGCCTTCTCCAGATCCACAAAGCACATGTAGACCGGTTGGGCATACTCCCAGGCTCCCTCCAGGATCCTTGCGAGAGTAAAGATCCGGTCCGTTGTTCCACAACCAGGGCGGAATCCGCATTGTTCCTCTTCAACCTGAGGTTTGACTATCGACCGAACCCTCCTTTCCAGCACCTTGGAGTAGACTTTACCGGGGAGGCTGAGAAGTGTGATACCCCTGTAATTGGCACACACCCTCTGGTCCCCCTTTTTGAAAAGGGGAACCACCACCCCAGTCTGCCATTCCTTAGGCACCGTCCCAGACTTCCACGCAATGTTGAAGAGGCGTGTCAATCAAGACAACCCCTCCTCGCCGCAGCTTCAGCAATGGAAACTTTGAACATTGTCCACTCGGGTTCAATGCCCCCAGCCTCCACAGGGATGCACGAAAAGCTCCGCCAGAGGTGTGAGTTGGAAGTCTGTCTAGACAGGGGCCTCCTCCAGACGTTCCCAATTTACCCGCACTAACCGTTTGGGCTTACCGGGTCTGTCCAGAGTCTTCCCCCACCTCCTGACCCAACTCACCACCAGATGGTGATCGGTTGACAGCTCCGCCCCTCTCTTCACCCGAGTGTCCAAAACATACGGCCTCAGATCAGATCATTGACCTTTGGCCTAGGGTGCTCTGGTACCAAGTACACTTATGAGCATGTTCGAACATGGTGTTCATTAAAGACAATCCATGACTAGCACAGAAGTCCAACAACAAACAACCACTCTGGTTTAGATCAAGGAGGCCGTTCCTCCCAATCACGCCTCTCCATGTGTCTCCATCATTGCCCACGTGCGCGTTGACGTCACCCAGCAGAACTATGGAGTCCCCCACTGGAGCCCCATACAGGACTCAACTCAAGGTCTCCAAGAAGGCTGAATACTCCGAACTCTTGTTTGGTGCATATGCACAAACAAAAGTCAGAGTTTTCCCCCCCACAACCCGCAGGCGTAGGGAGGCGACCCTCTCGTCCAAACTCCAACGTAGCGGCGCTCAGCCGGGGGCTTGTGAGTATCCCCACACCCGCCCGGCGCCTCACACCCTGGGCAACTCCGGAGAAGAAAAGAGTCCAACCTCTTTTCAGGGGTATGGTTCCAGAACCGAGACTGTGCGTAGAGGTAAGCCCCACCAGATCTAACCGGTAGCACTCCTCCTCCCGCATCAGTTCCGGCTCCTTCCCCACAGAGCGGTGACATTCCACGTCCCCAGAGCCAGCGTCTGCTGCCCGGGTCTGGTCCATCGAGGCCGCTGACCTTCACTGCCACCCGAGAGCTTTTATTGTGACGGGAAAAACAGAAGTGGATAAAGTGTTGTATTTTCTGACAGTTGACTGTGTAGTGGTTGAATGAAGTGGATCTGAAGTATAATCTCCGTGATGCTAAATACGTCTTTTAGCTGTGTAAATATCTAACGTTAGCAAAAGAACATATTAATAAATTATTCAAATATAACTTTTCATTCATCCACATGACGTTTACGACACGTTCAAACGAGGCCAAGCCTTTTAGGAGACAGGAAGTGTGTACCGTTTCATACCATTGGCGATGCTTGAAATGTGCTATCTTTAGTATAAAGGATCTTTGGTACTGCATATGTGCGACTGTGCTGGCGACTCCCAACAAAGATGAAACAGAAGTGAGATGACTCACTCGGTAGCTAAAACAGAGAGCTCAACACACAGGGTGAAAAGAGGAGCTGCAGCAATGTGCAGTACAACAAAAATATGATGTTTTTTGAAAATTAAACCATATAAACCTATTCTGGTAAATGAGCATAATATGAGCTCTATAAAAGAAACCATGAAAGTTAGACCTATACCTTGGAGTGAACTGTGCCTAATTATATACACAGCATATGCTATATAAATATACTATAAACATAGCATATCGCCTAAAAAGACAAATCAAACAAACAAAACAAAATGACCAAAATAAACAAAACAAAAACACCAGCAAGAACAAAAAAAATTAGCATGTCATTTTTTTTTATTTTCTTTTGTCCCCTTCCCCCTCCTAACCCCTCCCCATCAGTCTAAATTTCACAATGGCAAAACATTTTTTAGCAACAGTGCATGCAGATAGCCATAGCGGAGGATACTTAAAGTTCTGCCCTGAATCATAGTTAAGCAGCAAACATGCTGGGGAGCAGTTCATCTGATAGACTTTTTGTTTTTTGTTCCCAAAATTGCTTTATTGGTGGACACTCCAACATAACATTTTAAGAAAGTCCCCAGTTGATTCAATTTACATACAGTTTTGAGAAGTAGATAGCTTCATCATATAGGCTAACAATAATGAAAGTCAATGGAGGTTTTGATGGCTTTTATTGCTGTGATTCTGGGTCTGCAGTGGAATCTATCTGTTGAACGAAAACAGATTAAGAAGGAAACTTGTAAGACCTGCAAATGATGTCCAGACCAATTTTAGAAGGCAGTGACAGATCCTTGGCCCGTAAGCATTGCTTTATACTTGGTGAAAGGGGTATTGGGAAGAGTGGAACTCTTGAAAAATCAAACCGTGTATTGAAAAATAGGCTAAAGAGTATGGGAATGAGACCAAAGGGATACAACATGTTTAAAAAGCCAGGTATTGTTATGGATCCTGAAGAGATTCTGTTCAAATGTGTAGGCTGAATCACTCCTTATACATTAAAGGAAGTAACTTCATAGGAAATTATAGTGTGGGATTTCCGAAACTGTTAAGCATTTGCTAAAATGTAACAAATAGGCCTATAAAATAGAAACATGTTCTATATCTAGATATTGTCAGACTTAGGAGTTCGGTCATTTTTAATTAAATCTTCATTGGGCCAAAACGAGAACCATCACTTGATGGCAAAATTAGTTTTACAGAATGACACTGGGTTATTATGAAAAACTGAAATAAGAACATGTTTGTTAAAGTCATTTCCTGACGAGGGCAGTAATACGCCTAGTGGCGTCTAAACTGCCATAATTTACATGAAGAAGAAGAAGAAAGTCGTACTTCCTGTTAGATTTTAACACGTAGCGTCCCTCTATTGTAGAGCTTCAAGGTAGACAAATAGCAACAAACGACGACTTTTACAGAGTTATTATTTGATACATGTACGATTGTTGGTCACTTTCGTTTATAGACGTGTTTATTAATCTGGTAATAATGAAGCCACAGTGGCGCGTGGCGCTGTGTTTGGCCTCATATGTAGGCTAAGCTATCAAGCTAATATAGGCAAGACTAGCTAGTTAGCAAATAACATTACTTTTGTTGTTTACATATTTGTTTCAAGATGTATACTTTATTATCTGGATTATATAAGTACATGTTTCAAAAGGACGAGTTCTGTGTTTTGATCCTGGGACTGGACAACGCTGGGAAAACGGTAAGTTACCGTTACATTGTCATTTAAATTATAATTGGGTTAACGTTAACTCGTTCGTATTGTCGATTGTGTTATTTTCTGTATTCATCCCTATGTGGCTTTGTCGTCTGTCAGTCTGGGCCACAAATGACCACATTATTTTAAGTGAAATTTAATAAATAATAAATATTTGTCACTGATTTATATACCTTCATGCAAACTGTCACATACCTAATATGTGTGTAGCTATATATTCCTGGTAGCCTAACGTTATATGTCATGAATCATTGAATATAAATGTGTTTAGCTGTCTGTTGATTTAACTGTTGTCTCCCTTTGCAGACCTTTCTGGAACAAACCAAAACAAAGTTCAGTAAGAACTATAAGGGAATGAATTTATCAAAGATCACAACCACGGTTGGCCTGAACAGTAAGTGGATGTTCCAGTATGTCTTTAGGCTGACTGCCCTGGGTGGAAGGGGTTCTGTTACAGCTGTTGTCAGCTGAATTAGGGCTATATGAGGAATGAGGAAAATACCTAATTGCGATTATTTCTGACTGATATTGCGATATGATTCATGATATTGGAGGGAATGATCATTTTTGTATCATTATTCTTATAACCCCCCCTGCAATTTGGAAATTGCATTAGTCCATATTGTGATTTCGTTAAAATTGGATTAATCATGCAGCCCAAAGCTGAGTGCACACTGACTACTTGTGGCCAAACTCAATGGAATTGTACTATTTAAACTGGTTTATTTTCAATGGCTAACTACAATAATTCTAATTTGCTACGAATCATTTCTAGGGAGCATCATATTAGTGTGTAGCTGCTTTCTGAAAGACAAACTCAATCTCCAAATGGCCAAATACCTCTAACGATATTGCGATGATATGTAAGGTTGACAATTGGTGCTTTCACAAAATATTTACACAATGAGATTTGTGATAATCATCAGTAATGTGGCTATAATGGCTAAGTGGGTTAATGCAAATAGTAGAACTGCGATAACAGTAAGTAAGTTTAGAACATGACATCACTTTACTGTAATGCAGCCTGTAAAACCAGGAAAAGCAACACTTATGTCATCTTACGATATCCAAAATCTAAGATTATATCTAGTTTCCTATCACGATATCGATTTATATTGATATAATTTCCCAGCCCTATTCCTCCCGCTGTTCTGCAGTTTAACATTTCTCATTAATGTCTCCCTTTCCTTCACAGTTGGTACAATTGATGTGGGCAAGGCTCGTCTAATGTTCTGGGATCTGGGAGGTCAGGAGGAGCTCCAGTCTCTGTGGGACAAAGTGAGTAAAGAATTCAACACCAGTAATATCCTGAGGGAATCTTCACCAGCCTCATACTGACACACACACTTCATGACTGGGCTGAAGCCTCTCTATGTCTTCACCAGAGTGAAAAAATATTCTCAAATATTTATTTTTGAAATACCCTGTTCTACCTTTTTTTTTCTCCATATAACTGCCCAAAGTCAAATCAAACCAAAGGCCTTATCTCCAGTAATCATCAGAATTTTTAAAAAGAGCACAATATTTTGAAACTCAAATGAGTTTCATGCAATGTATAAATTATATATTAATGCTAATGGGTAGAAAAGCCACAGTTGGGTGAAAATAATAATCAGATATTGAGAATAAATTGGAAGTATTGCAAGAAAAAAGCCCAATATTTTGAGAACAAAGTCCTAATATTCCGAGAATTTAACCAGGTGAGAGCAGGGTGTCAGCTTTCATGTGTCAAACGAGGAATGGGGATGAAGTTTCACCAGTAAGATAGATGGATAGATATTAATTGTCCCGTGGGGGAAATTTGTTTGCACAGTCTGTTTCATGCACATGGCAATATACACGGACAAATACATCAACATATAAGCACCTCATCATTAGGGTTGGGCATCGTTTGGATTTTAACAATTCTGATTCCAATTCCGATTCTTCCTTTCGATTCCGTTTCTTATCGATTCCGATTCTTGGGGTGGAGTTGAAACGGGTCACATCCCTATTTTCACAAATAAGAGGAAAGTCTTATTTTGATTCAATTGTGGTTTGTAGTTTTACCGGGCTTTTTCAATGTAAAATAAAGCCAGACTAGAGTGCTGCTTACTGTGTTCCAAGGCTGCAACACAAGCGCCTGGCTGCTACGGAGACCAAAACTTGCGCATTTTAAATTGGGAAGCGATGATCGGATTTGAAACCAAATCCTCCATTCCAAACGATTCCAATAAAGAAACGATTCTACTGGAATCGTAATTTTTGAAACAATTCCAAGTAGGAATTGGTTGTCGATGCTTAATCCTACTCATCATAGACTTATAGGATATTGAATCGGAGAGTTCAGTGAACCTTTTAAGGGGGACGTGAGCGATGCGTAAGCACTACTTAATCGTTCAACCCACACAGACGCCAACCTTGGCTCGCCTCTGTCCTCAGGAGCTGTTGCTGACAGATCCTGAAAGGACAGCGACCAGCCAAACTGTCTTCTCCAGGCTGGAGCTATGACACAGAGCATGGTGACTAGAGCCCGACCGATGAAGGATTTTTAAGGCCGATATTGATACAGATATTCGGTGATTTAAAAATCCAATATTCCAATATATTGGCTGATATATATTTAAAAAAAAAAAAAAAAGAAATCCAAAAACCCGTAACAAAACAAACCGATTTCCCTAACATTAGTTATTTATGAGTCCTCACTAAAATAATATGATAATGCAGTTTAAAAATAAACTTCTTTTGTTTTATTGTCATAACAGAACAGAGGAGCATCAACATATATTAAAGTTCTGATAAATAAAATGTATAAAAATACAAACTTAAGATATGAAACTTAAAGGGTTAAACACTAGTGTTGCCAACAGGGACGTTGTAGAGCGCCCTCTGGTGGACAAACTATGCAACGGCAAAACTCATAACATGGTTGAAGGGTGTTTCGTCCGTTTTTATTTTATTTTTTAAATATTTATTTATCAGCCATTATAAATGCCGATACCGATAGTTTGGAAAATGCCTAATATTGGCCGATAATATCGTCCCGCCGATATATCGGTCTGGCTCTAATAGTGACTGTTTCAGGGACTGTTGGAAGAGACAAGTCAGGGCTGAAGCTTTGTTTATACTCGTGCTTGACATCCAGGCGTGGGCCTCCATATATGGCCCACGAGCTACAAGCATGATGCACGAAGATGTTTATGCTCAACGCATTGTTCGTTGCAGTGTAGGGCTGGGCGATATATCGATATTAAATCGATATCTGGATATGAGACTAGATATCGTCTTAGATTTTGGATATCGTGATATGACATAAGTGTTGTCTTTTACTGTCTTTCAAGGCTGCATTACAGTAAAGTGATGTACTTTTCTGAACTTACCAGACTGTTCTAGCTGTTGTATTTGTTGCATCTGTGTACTCTAATTATTAACGTTACGTCGCTATCAAAATTACCGTCCACCTCTTGATGTTACAAACGCTCCTTCCATGAGACCGTTTTTTAGCTCTGACAACGCTGTCTGTCATGTTTTTCCACACTCTCCAGCAAATTGCTTCTTCTTTTCCCAATGTGTTGGCTTTATGTTACACATATTAAAGGCTGTTTGACTCCCTGTGGTCTCTACATCAAGAGTCATACAGATGTTTCAACAGTCAAACCTGCTCGGCCATTATTCCCAGCTGACCATGCTGAAACGGAATGTGCCGCATGCGCCGAGTTATAAATTTCAAAGGTGCACAACCATGTACTGTGACAACATGCGGCGCCTTCGTGCTGGACACGAAAGACACAATGACATCATTTTCTGGCTCTGCCTTGATTCCTGAGGTATCAGCCTGGAGGCAGAATAAAGCTGTATACTGGACACTGCATTCTAGTTTGTAACTGGAGTATATATGGACAATCAGGAACACTTACATGTGGTCCTGTACCCTATCAGTGTTTCCCATACATTGATATATTTGTGGCGGCCCGCCACACAATCAATGTTGACCGCCACATACTGCCGTGGCGCTCTCTCTCTCTCACTCACTCACTCACTCACTCACTCACACACACACAACATACCCTACTCCTCTGTGCATATTAATTAATGCCATTGATTATTCTACACGCTCCAATACAGTAATGTAGGTGGCAGTATGAGCCTTAAACTTGGTTTGCGATCCGCTAATTAACACACAAGAAGACATCGACCAACATCGATCTTTTTCCCCGCAAAGAAGACGGCTAAAGTCGATCCGGAGTTTAATGCTTAGTATTATGAAGTTATTACAGGTATTTATTCAGGGTTTATACTGCCAAAACATCTGATTTTCAGCTGCCAGCATTTGCAGAGTCAGACTGTACCGGACCCCCCCGGTGACCATGGACCATGCTGCTCTGGGGACTGACGGACGCAGAGCTCTCCGACTGCAAGCGGTCTGCGCTGCCATCTATCAGTTTTAAAGGCATACTATGCAGTTTCCGTTTTTGTCAAACAGCTACCCCTAGAGTCGCTGTGGAGTACTTGTATTTAACGTTACTGTCGTAAATACCACTCACGCAGAGCCATCTCTGCCCTCACGGCCTGATCCCCTAGGACTGCTCTTATTATCAACAATGGATGAATCAACAACTTCGTAAATTAGTTTAGATTAAACTTTATTGTCATCGTGCAGAGTACAAGTACAAATTCAACAAAATGCAGTTTGCGTCCAACCAGAAGTGCAAAAAAAGCAGAAAAGTGTGATTATGTGATACAAAGTATAGGCAGGTGGTGGTAAAAACTGACATACAACAAGCAAGTGCAACAACATACAACTAAAGCTTAGATCGGGCCCAAAAAAATCAAGCCCGACCCTACCCGAGCCCGTGCACATTGCGTCCGAGCCCGGCCCGGCCCGACACATGAACTGTAATTAAGCCCGAGCGCGATTTTAAACCCGACAATTTTTTAATACTTTGGCCGTTATAACTGACGTTCTCAACTACAATTCCAAGTTGTTTGAACTACAGAAATCTGTTTAGAATTATCTTAATAAATGCAGGTAATGCAACAAGGACGAAGCATGTAAACTGCACTGTTTGTTTATTCAGAATGGAACGGCTCGCAAATGGATCCGAATGAAGAAACGTAAAACAAACACGACCCTAGCTCCCTCAGCTGAATAGTGTGGGTAACAGATCAAGGCAGCAACATAATTAAAGCCATGAAACCATATAGGAGACTTTCTTGTCTCGATCACCTAATTAATACTGTCCTTAGGCACAGTCTGCATGCTGACGCACTGGCCGTGAACAGTGCTGCAGATGGGGGAGACACGATGTAGCACAGTTTACGTCACACTCAAGTCAGTGCAGGACATACACCCAAAGCTACGGGAGAAGCTGGAGAGGCATAGCTTTCGCCCCACCGAATAAGGCCAATAAAGTAATGATTAAAAAAACACAAATGCTTGATCAAGGGCCCGCACTGCACTCCGGCTCGGCTCGGGCTCAGGCAGAGAATCTAAAGGTGGCTTGTGTGCTATGCTAGCTTTAGCATAACAGCAGACCTGCTATTCCTCTCCCATCTCCGTCTGCGCCGCCTCCTAGACCCGATAGTAGTAAAGCAATTTGTGATTCCCGTGAGATTTAGCAGGGCACCACCTCCCAAACTTGCATTGCTGGTTTTCTCAGAGGCGTCCCTCTCCTGCTTTGCTATCGGGATGATTCGCCCTACTAAGAGTTTGTTTAACATCTAAATGATTTTGAAGCTGTTATATTAAGGTACAAATCTTGCTGTTTCATAACCTGTAAAAATAAAAACGTCTCGTTAAATACATTTCCCCGTGTTTTGGTAGATTTCATTTTAACACCCGATAAGAGCCATTTGGGAGTAGCCAACGCATGAAAGTCGAAGTTTTGAGTGCTTTGGTGGCATTGACCTGACTCCCTGAATACGCAGAGACGTCGTCTTGCTCCGCCTCTCTGTTGAGGCCCGTTCACGTAACCGCACCAGTTAAACTGTATTTCACACTATGATGGTTACATTTGCAACAATCTGCGGTTCACATGCATGTCGAACTCTAGGGGCAGTCTGTTACTCTACATCACAGACAATTTATTCATCAATATTTCAAAATAGAAAACATTACACTTCATAATGTTTTGTATTCATAACACTATTGTATTATTGTACAAATTAACTACAACAGTAATTAATACTAGCAGTTACCTTATGTAAGTCACCCCTACATTTTTCAACTGAGGAGCAAAACATGCCCCATATGGTTGTGCCCTGTTCATACTAATCAAATGAATTGTCAGATGTGAAAGCCCCCTTCTATTACTGCATTATACCATTAATTTAAAATTTTTGAATTGTTTCCTGCAGAATTTTGTATAAAAATATTTGCAGTACAATTAATATAAGAAGTCTGCACTAGGGCTGCAGCTATCGATTCTTTTTTGTGTTTTTAAACAACCAAAACTAGACCTATATGTAAATATTAGTTATACTTAACCTATTTTCATTTATATATTTGATTATGTCACACAGCTCTGTTACACTTATGCTATTAGATCGTTGATCAGCTGTTTCTCCGTAGAGAGAGAGAGAGAGAGAGAGAGAGAGAGAGAGAGATGCTCAACAATCAGCTGTTTTTCTGAAGGATAGTCAGCGCGTCAGCTCAGATCGTGGTCACCACTACGTATTTTCTTGTCTTTGATTTTGGTAGTTGTTGTGTTTGATGTAGTTTCATCGTCCATACGACTCAGTGATTGACTTTTGTCGGTCCTCTTCATGGAATGGATGATGAAGTTAGACTCAATGTTTTCTGTTGAGATGCTAAAGCACTGACGTCGTGCTATTATTGTGGTAAGCTAGTTTGATTTTGCAGTAGGCACACTGTACAGAGTTTTAGTTTTAATTACGTTTGAACTGATTCCAAACTTTGGACCCTTCCTGTGGTTTCCTCCAGCCTGTCTCTTCTCTCAGCCCCTCACTATTTACCTCTGGCATGTGTCGCCAGCAGCAGACGGAGCCGTCTGGTGTGCGACAGTAGCGGAAACACCGTCCGTCAGCGATACAACGTTAGTAACACTGATTTAACCAAGCTTCCAGGCAAGTCATTTTGCATCGAGGATTTTTTGTAATCGAATTATTCGAATTATTCGAGTTATTCAAGGAATCATTTCAGCCCTAGTCTGCACCTCTTTCTGCACGTGCACCCCCCACCCCGGGTCAGCTGCCACCACAAATAGAATGTAATTCTGTGGGAAACACTGCCAATCATAATATGTGTCATTTAGTTCTAAAGGCAACCCTTTTCTCACAATACTGTGATTTTATTCTCATGATATTACATCTTTATTGCCAAATAAATGGATTACTTTTTCCTAAAATATTAAGACTTTTAAATTTTTTTTCTCATAACGTTATGAATTGAATCTTGAAATCAGACTTTTCCCTACTGTGGCTCTAATACTACTAAGTCACTTGTAGTTCCTCCTTCAGCGATCGTACCATGAGGGTATCATTGTTGTGCTGTTGGTATTTCAGCCCTGGAGTCTGCTCTGATATTCTTCATGTTTATATTTAGTACTATGCTGAGTCCCATGGAGTCATCTATGTGATAGATTCAACTGATGAAGAGCGCCTGTCAGAATCAAAGGAGGCCTTCGGTAAGTAACGCTTGTCTGTTGTCCTCTGAATAAAATGGTCTGCAACTTTTTTCTACTTAAAGTCCTCATATTATGCTGTTTTTTTCCCTTCCCTTTATTGTTATATATCTTTTTTTGTGCATGTTATTGGTTTACAAAGTGAAAAAGCCCAAAGTACACCCCAAAGGGACTTACCATCTTCCAGAGAATACACTGTTCACAAACTGCTCCAAACAGCTCTATTGTAGTCCAACCTTTACTTCCGTGATAAATGTGCGTCACTTTGTAACACACGTTATAATGCTCGCCTAGCTGCTAGCATGGCACGCCCTCATACTCTGCAACTGACAAGCTAGCGGTCCTTACCTAACTACTGCGCATGTGCGACTCCCAACCAAGATGGTACAGAAGTGAGATGTCTCACTCTGTAGCTAAAACAGAGAGCTCAACACACAGGGTGAAAAGAGGAGCTGCAGCAATGTGCAGTACAACAAAAATATGGTGTTTTTTGAAAATTAAACCATATAAACCTATTCTGGTACAAACTCTAAATACAATTATGAACCTGAAAATGAGCACTTTAAATAATGACATGGTGGTTGACAGGCTACTTTCATAGTTCAACCTTCAGAGAAAACTAGCACCAGTGTTTTAGTGCAGAACATGCGCTCGCCGTATTAAAACCAACACTTGACGTCACAACACGAACCGCTTTATTGTGTGTTATGTTTGCTGAATGATAAATCAATAATGTAACTCTCGTCCCCTCCAGAGAAAATGATCAGCAGTGAGGTCTTAGAAGGTGTCCCTCTCCTCGTGCTGGCCAACAAGCAGGACGTACCGGTACTGTATGATCTCTTTGACTCACTGAGACGTGTTCAGGTTAATGCAGATTTATTAAAAACAAAAACAAAAACAGATTATTCTCTATGTTTTGACCTTCCATCCATACTAAGCCAGTGTGTTATTTAGGGATGCCCCGATTGATCGCCCGCAGAGCGTCATCGGCCAATACTCAGTAAAATCTCTAGTTTAATTTATAACTTGTTTTAGTTATATATCAGGAGAAATGCCAAACATTAATTCTCTGGTTCCAGCTTTTCCAATGTAAACATTTGCTACTTCTTGCTTTTTATTTAATTGTAAATTTAAAATCTCTAGGTTTAGAACTGTTGGTTGGACTGTACAAGCAATTAGAAGGCATTCCTAAGTCCTCTCTGTAAGATACAAAACTATTATTATAGATTATAATTAGCATGGTTGTTGTTGAGTTTTGTCTTTGCTGTTGCAGCCTTCAGTCATGTCTTGTTTCTGCTCTATCCTCAGGACTGTTTGTCAGTGGCGGACATTAAAACAGCCTTCAGTGACTCTGCCCCAAAGATCGGCAAGAGGGATTGTTTAGTCCAGCCTTGTACGGCCCTAACAGGGTAAGACTGCTACGGTGTTCAACTGTCAGTCCCTCAAGGATTTCTTTTTTTGAGATTGTTGCTTTTGGAATATCTATTTTTACACATAATGTCTATAGAAGGGCAAATGTACAACAAGAGACATACATAACTACTTGTGTAGGCATATTTATTTCAACATAAACATCTTTTAAATTATCTACATAAATACATATGACAAAATAAAGTCCTATACCGTAAACCTTAATATACTGCATCATGGTTGGTGCTAGACTGACAACTGAGCCCCATAGAAAGCAAGCAAGCAAAATAGCCAACTGGCCGGTCAGCTACTAAATGAGTAAAATGTAGCAACTTAATTTTTCGTTGACACGCTCTTGTCACATTGTTGAAAAGCAGTTTGCTATCGCCAGATGAGTATCAATTTACTTCGGCTAATTTTTTTGTTTTCTCATTTTTCTGTAGCATAAAGGCATGTTGGGTGGAATTAACAAGCTAATGTTAGCTAACTAGCCGACGGCCACAGCAGGCCGTTAAGTCCCTATGCTCCGCCACCACCGCAGGGATACTTCTTTGCAGACAAAACGGATGACAGCCCGGGAGAGAGACTGGTTAATCATCTCCCGGTGTCCGCTGTCTTCCCAAAGGGAAGTGTAGCAGGGGGACCGTAGACTTGTTTGTATATCCCATTTTCCATGTTCATGTGCAAATGTTTGGCCTAATTTTTAGTCTTTGTCGTCACTAGTTCTGTGCCGTCAGCTTGGTGTGTCAGCCCCTTAATATAACACACCTCCTGTTGACTTCCTGAAATATATCCTGCAAAATCAATACCAAAATTATTTTTGGCCTAAATATTGGCCTAACCTCTCAATAGAATATGGTACTAAGGGGACAGTGTAGTGGACACATTTCCTTGTTTTACAGATGAAAATGATTTGTGTTTTTGTATGAGTTTGTCTGGAGGCTGATGGATCTCAGTGGTGAACTCAAATTTCACCACTGAGATTCCCCCCTCCCCCCTCCCCCCCTCCCTGGACAGAAGAAATGAAAAGTGCCACTAAATTACTTATTTGTTTTGATTCAGGGATGGAGTGAACGAAGGCATTGAGTGGATGGTGAAGTGTGTGGTCCGAAACATTCACAGGCCACCCAGACAGAAGGACATCACGTAAGAAGTCACCAGCAGTCATCACGCTTATGTTGGACTGTGAGTTTCTCCTGGAGGACATTCCATGTTAGCCCTGGAGTTGACAACTCTCCTCTCTCCTTGTTTGCTGCGACATTGAACAGTTTGGATATCTGCTTGTAGGAGTTCATTACAGACAGAGTGTGGCAGTATTTTTATCACCAAGCATAATTTCCGATGTGCTTTGAATGGACTCCGTTTCCCGTGTTCCACTTTTTGAAGCAGTGTTATGATTTCTTCTGCTTCGTGTGTGAGCAGCAGTCTCTGGTGCTGGCTGGGCTCGCTGTGACTGTGTCTGCATGGAGCATCACTTCTCACATGACATACAGTATAATATATATATATATATATATATATATATATATATATATATATATATATATATATATATATATATATATATATATATATATATATATAAATATAAATATAGATAGATAGATAGATAGATAGATACATTTTTTAAGTTGAAACTAAAATCTGAATTCTCACTTTTTGTGTTAAGAAATATAAAGCAACAATGATACTGCAAGCTTTTGGGCATATTTTCAAGAGGATAGAATCTTTTTTGAACATATTTGTGGAAACAGAATACACTTCAGGCCTCTGGTTGGGCAGATTCCTTGACAGCGGAGTCCACATAGCGATAGCTATCAAACATAGCAATTGTCCTGTCCTTTTTTGAAAACATGCCACATTTGGTAGGGCCCATGGTACTGTTAAGTTTGTATTTAACTCTTTAACTGGGAGCTAGTTAGCCTAGTTTGCTAACATTAGCACCGATTCCAACTATAACTTTCTTTCGATCATCTGCTGAGTCACTGTCAAACTCCTGCCTTGTCACTGCTGTTTGTTCCACAAATAATCCAGTGTAGCTAGTATTAGAGCATGTTGAGACCAAAAAACAAGCGACCCAGGGATTCGTCGCAGGATTGTGCGACAGTGGGAGTGTCACTTAAATGGCCCATTTGTGTGCGTTTCTCCAAAAGTTGAATCTGTCTCAACTTTCCGCTGCAGGCCGCTGCCTTAGCAGCACTTAGCTGTCCCTCTTACTGATGTAGCGATGGCAATGTTCCAGATTTAGTGACATTTCTTATGACGTTTACTTACTTACTTTACTTACTGACTTGACTCCTGTGGCAGCTGTGTAGTGTTGAAAGATCAAAACATTGGAGTCAAACTTTTAGTGAAAAGAAGAATAACTACTCTAGCAGTTATATACTTTGTGGTGTTTTTTCATTGATTGTTTTGCATCATTTTGCTCCTAGGCCTCCGTGGAGCTCCCTACAGACTGTTGCAGCAGCCCAAACAGCAACAGGCTTTACACACTTGTGTGTGTGGTACACATATGATCCATTGGCCACTAAACGGTTATTTTTTAGGTTTCTTTTAGGTTATCTGTATTTTCTTTGACTTCTGTAAAACATTTATAGTTTGTTTAAAGCAAACTTTTTTTTATTGACTTTGGAAATGTTAATGTTCATAATTGGCAGAGACACTAGAGCTGGGTAATTGGACACGATATCTGTAACAACTACATGCACATAGTGTGCTGAAATCTTGCTGACCTCTGCTGAATCACTTTATACCAGTAGGTCGACTTTGGATGTATGAAGTGGTTAACAAAACGTAGCTGACGTCCTCTTGTCAGTCACATATATATTATCAAAATAAATCTCTGATTTTAAAGAAACAAACTCTGTCATGTTTCAATTTGACTTATGTGTCTTATGTGCTGTCACAACCAATTCAGGACTGTGTATATATATCAGGCTGTGACAGTTGATAATATTCTTATTGTTTACATAGACTTTTTTACCGGTTGAGTTTAAATGTAAGATTTCATTATATTGGACTCCCCATTGGACATTATTTTGTACTTTGTGTTTTAATGCCTGAATTATTGAAGCTAATTGTTGATTATATAAAGGAACGTATAATTATCTTCAAATCAATTAAGTCGAGGGTACAAAAGACATGGATGGATGGATGGATGAAAAATTAAGAATTCAAAAGGACATTTCTGTGGTATAGATGATAATTTTCTGACATAACTATATAGTTGCTAGGCATTGCCTGGAAACCGTATGAACAATATGCAGATATAGGACTGCGATGTGGAGAAAATCAAATATCACAATATTTTTGACCAAATACTTTGATATCAATATTGTGGAGATATTGTATGGTTGATAATTGCTGCTTTCCCAAAATATTTACTCCATGAGATTTGTGATAAATAATCATCAGAAATGTGGATATAATGATTAAATGGGTAAAGGCAAATAATAGAACAGCTAGAACAGTCTGGTAGGTTCAGAAACATCACTTTACTGAAATGCAGCCTTTAAAACCAGGAAAAGACGACACTTATGTCATATTACGATATTACGATATCCAAAATTTAAGACGATATCTAGTCACATATCACAATATCGATATAATATAGATATATTGCCCAGCCCTGTGCCGATAGTATTTATTGGAAGGCAAGATTTCTGGTAATATAATATCTGTGTGCCTTAGTCACTGTTTACACTCCGGCTGGCCTGTGGTCTACAAGTCTTAGCAGAACTTAGTCTTAAAATGCATTGCACTTTATTCATTCACACATCCAGCACTTTATTCACACACTAGTGGTGACCCCGAGTAGTTGAATATTCGAAGCTTCGATCAAAGGAGCCTGATTCAACTGCCAATCTCACAGTCGAATGTTCGCAGAGGCGTTATGAAATAAGGATCATGGATTTTACATACAGTATAACTACCTGTTTTCTCCCAATAAGTTAAAGGTGCTCTAACCGATGTTGGGTGACGTTACTTCTTGTTGACGTTCGAAGTACTGTCAAACAAAACTGAGGCTAGCTCACCCCTCCCTCCTCCTCATCCCGTCCCCTCCACACACCCAGCCCAAAATCCTTGTTGTCGCTAGGGTTGGGTACCGTTTGGATTTTTACGATTCCGATGCCGAACCGGTACTTTTAAAACGATTCCGATTTCTAAACCGATTCTTGGAAAACTGAAAAATGACATCAAAGAAAGTCTCTTTTATGGAGTTTTTTTTTAAATTGAAAATTATTTAAATTTAACAATATATTAACGTTTTAAAGTACTTAAATATATAATAATAATAATAAGACCTAAGTCACCTAATAATAATAATAATAATAATAATAATGTATACTTTATTAATCCCGCAAGGGGAAATTACAATACCCAACACATAACTACAATAATTTAACAAATAACAGTTACACTATTAACAAGTAAGAACTAAATAAATGTTGTTGAGTTGGTATGCCAACCAGCTTCAAACTTTAGCAGTTCTTTTGCAGAAAAATGACCATATTTGCCTTCTCTGGCAAGATACGACACCTCTCCTGACTAATGGCATGTCCTGCACAGGAGAAACCTCTCCCAAATGGTGTCCAAGAAGCCTGGACACACAGGGAGGAGTTTGAAAGGGCAGACCCCCCCACCACCAGGCTACAGGGTCTTGTCCTGAACGATGGACTAGCAGAGCAAGTGTAATATGATTACTAGTGATCACGTGCAGTGAATGATTAATATCCCTTTACGTCCGTTTTAGTGAGCCCAGAGGGAAAATATGCCATTTAAAAAGTAGCCTACATTTACGATAGCTAGCTAACAGTAGACTACAGAGAAAGTGTGATATTTTTACGTCCGTTTTGGAGCATGTACAAAAAGCTGTCTATCAGCTCTGATTGTATTGCACGTCGGGGCAATAGCGCGGACATGAGCTTCACACCGCGAGCGGGCACGTGCGCCGCTCGGCGTAAAAGGGAGAAAGAAAGAAAGTGTCTGCCGCTGTCTGGAGCGACAGAGGGAAAATATTTCAGTCGGAACCGAAATTTGCGTTCTAATCCGGTCCGAATATTACCGTTTGCGTAGGAACCGGTTCCATAGTGGAACTGGGTTTCGGTACCCAACCCTAGTTGTCGGTGGAACACTGGAACACTGTTTGTTATGTTTGGTGGTGCAGGTTGGCGCATGTTTGTTTTTGTTGCCATTTGTGGAGCCTGGGCTGTCTACAGAGACCGTGTTTTTTTACAGTGTGTTCAGGGGACAGGCAGCTAGCGGATAGTGAGGAGATGTTTGCTGTATATGACAAAAAATGTTGCCTAAAAAACGCATGACATCGCCTAGAGCACCTTTAATATACAGCATATTTTTTATATATATATGTGTGTATGTATAATGGTGTAAATAAAAATGTGAAAAGAAAGAAGCTTTTAATAAATCTTTTTAAAGTGTATGAATAAATCCAATGAAAGATTTAAGTTTCACTTTCCATGATCCATGACAGATGGAGGATCAACGATAGGAATCTGATTTGACTATGTACTGTAAATTCTTAGTCGGGGACACCCCTACCACACACCAATGTGTAGCTACCAAGCCAGGCGCAATTTGGGGTCCCTTCGACATGTGGAAAGGAGCAGCCGGGGATCAAACTCCCAACTCTATGATTAGTGGATGATCCCCTCTACCTTCACCTGACTTCACATTCCAGCTCCTTTTAGGTCATCTCACAATGAGAGTTTGAATTATGTTTGTCTTCTTAAAAGTATTTAAGAGACACCTCACATATGCAAATGATATAGAGCTGCAGGTATGTGCAGTTCGTCAGATGTGACTTGTTTTAATAATTTTAAAACTCAATAACCTGTGAGTTAACGTCAAACAAGGTGCCAGAATTTTTTTTTATTTTCTGAGAATAGGAGAATTAAATAGAAATGTGTGTTCAGTCTTATGTCATAATTTTATTCGAGGCCATGTAAACCCCTAACAGAAATAGATATTGTTACTTTTTACTTTATTGGCCATTTATCATAAAATGTTACTCTCCTAAAAATTTGGAAATTTGAATTGTTTTTGGCAATTGTTAGCACAGCTGAAGGTCCAACAAGCGATATTGTTTATGTGAATGATCAAGGTTCATAAATGGGAGCAACAGTTAATGCATGTCTGTGTCAGCGGTGGGAAAATGTTGAAGGGCTAAAGACTTTTGCCATCTTTTCAGCCACTGAACCTATTTTTTTTTTATTTAGTCTTAATTTTAGAAGGATGGTCATATGAGGTGGAAATTGGGCATTACACCGTACTAATGTTACATAGTCCATCACAAAACCAGCACACACACTTAAAACTCACAAAAGGAGTAAAGACAATTTAAAACAAAAGAAAGGCATTGCAATAACAGAGATAGCTATACATATAGACAAGTGCACTTTCTCTTACAATCCCCATGACTTGAGTGACTGATTTGAGTAGTGACTGGTCCAATTAAACAGATGAGAGAAGGGTGAGAGTGCAGGCTGGAATGTGACTTTAGGAAATGTGAAGAAGCATGATGAAAGACACCCATACAAATCTTCAATCAAGACAAATATTTGTGACATCCAGAAATAAAAGTCATCGGAAAAACCTGTGTTGTAAAAAACATTCGAAAATAAAAAAAAATAAAAAACATCAATGAAATAAAATGACCTGTATTGAATTCTGTGAAAAGAAACATGAGGAAATATTTTATAAAAATGAGCTAATGCCTTATTGAGTCACAGTAATATTAAATATATTTTAAGTAGGGCTGTCAGCATTAACACGTTAATCGCGATGCGATGAAGGGCTGAGCATAATGCGTACATTTTTTTTAATCGTATTAATCGTATGCCGCCATTTATTAATTTATTTCCATTTCACTCAGCTTTGCGTCGTGCCTAACAGGCTACTATTTTGCCGTACTTCCTCGTAACACATCGTACTGCTGCAGGAATAGCAACGCGGATTTCGGTGCCTCATTCTGGTGCTACTGATATGTCTGCTCTTCTCTCTGATGCTCTGAAACAGACGTTACAGGAAACAGAAACATTGCTGCACATGACGCTAGTTAACACTATACTCGACACCAGCTAACGTTAGCCTACCGCTAGCTAGTTAACACTATACTCAACAGCAGCTAATGTTAGCCTACCGCTAGCTAGTTAACACTACAATCGACACCAGCTAACGTTAGCCTACCGCTAGCTAGTTAACACTACACTTGACAGCAGCTAACGTTAGCCTACCGCTAGCTAGTAGCTCAATTAAACACAGTTACAATGCTGACAGCTCACGCTAAACGGTGTAAAGTTTGTCTGTATTTCACTGTAGAGGATTCCAACACCGGGCTGTAACAATCTGCAGCTGCTGCAGATTTCAATGAAACTGGTAATTTACAGCCTTGTGGTGCATTCAAAGTTGTTGTTAAATGCCCTTTTCCCATCTGGTGGTTGTTTTTGTCATTCAACAGCTATTTACTAGTGAAATAAGTTATTGTTATAGTGATTACATTATTATTAAACATTTAATTTTGACGATATTGCCTAGAAATAAACAAGGCATTCTTTAATGTCGCCAACTGTTTAGTACCCTTCTTTTTGTTAACTTTCTTAAAAAGTATGGTTAAGGCACCGGTACCGTTTTAAAAGTACCGCTTTAGCACCGGTATTCAAACCAAACAATACCCAACCCTAATATTGACTCTAGATTCAAATGTGTGACTAGATTAAATATATAATAAACAAATACAAATCTTAAAATCAAGTTCATAAAGTCATTTTCTTTGTATTCATTTGATTCCCAATAAAGCTACACTGGTAAGGATTGCTTTCCATTGTTAATATGTACTTAAAAACAGTTCTGAAATGCAAAATAATAGAATTTTAATCATGTGATAAAACATGCGATTAATTGCGATTAACTATAGAAATTCAACGATTAATCGTGATTAAGAAAATGTAATCGTTTGACAGCCCTAATTTTAAGACATTACATTTTGTCTCCATAGCTACGATCCTTTATCTAGCAAATTTGACACAAAATGTCCTTTCAACAGTCAGCACAATTGCAATTTTAGACCCTTTTTAGGGGGGCTCAAGTTCAATTTCAGAGCTTCAAGTTAGAGTTTGCGAACTTGTCTGTTAGTGGCAGAGGACAAACAATTACAGGTTCAAAGGGTTTGAAACAGGTTAATATCCTGTGTGTCTGTTGCCGATGCTATGCACCTGTAACCCAGTCAAGGAAAGGGTTAACAGAAACATAGTGTTGGCCAATCGGAGGTGTTGTGCCAGACTCCCGCCTTCGGCTGAGCAGGAGAAGAAGTTGGTAATTTCATGGTGCAGATAAGAACCCAAATTGAAATGTATGCAACTAAAATTGCACTGTTGCAAGTCACTGTATCCGTGTCACATTCTAATTAGGAGCTGAGCCCACCTAAAGGTCTGATCCTAGAATCGCCCCTGAGTCATCTTGTTGTCTTTTGGGTCATTGCATTTGGAAAAACATCACTGTAGCTACTTACTGAGATATACAGTATATCTAGTGTGACTAAAACAGTTATGGAATTTAAAATAGGACATGAAAAACAGCAGATATTATTTATGCTCACATAACAGCCTTTTACTGAAATAAACAATACATTATATGTATTACACTTTAGACTCCAATGTTTTCTCAGTTTGTACTACATTATTAATTTTTCACCACTGTCAACATGGTGCATTAAACTCCAAAAATATTGCGTAGAGGAATCTACAAATGTTTTACTCTTCCTCTGTGGTGTCACAAATCACACATTAAATACAGTATATTGTAGTGGCTATACTGTATATACAGCCAAAGTTAGGACAATTTTGAGTATTCATTTGCCTATTAAGTTGCCTTCATAAAAATTTGACTGTCACAAACACACACACACACACACACACACACACACACACAAATCCCACTGGCTGCCCATTGTTCACAAAGACTTGTGCACTGCACCATATAGGTCTCTCTCTCTCTCTCTCTCTCTCTCTCTCTCTCTCTCTCTCTCTCTGTCTGTCTCTCTCTCTCCTCATCCTTCTTGATCCTCCCTCTCTGAATCCTTCACATTCTCTCCTCTCCTCCCTCTAGCAGCATCCTCCAGCTCTCTCCTCCTTCTCGACTGTCATGTCAGCAACAATGGCCAGCACAGTATCAGGTAAGAGGACATGCTCCACATCAGCTCGTTGGTTAGTTGAAATTGTGTGGATATTATGTGGGTGTGGCAGGTGGAGGGGATGAGGGGGGGGGGGATGTTCTGTCTATTTATTTCTGTAAGTCTATTTGATAATGCAGAGAGTCGAGCGGGTCTATGTATCTGTGTAATTGTCATGGCAACTTGGGTTTTCTTTTCTCACTGTACTGGGGCTCTGATGTAGATAATGGACCCTCCCGTAGTCTCATATGGACATGTAGGCGCAGTCAGATTCTTCCAGAAACAGCAGGTTATCTATCATTCCTCTCCAGTAGTATGCAACCACAGCTGACTGACCACCAGCTTGCTGATAAAGATCGAAAACACAAAAAACTAAACAAAGATTCACACTGAGACTGGCGATGCACCGATTTTTATCAGTACCATTCTAGTGACTTTATGCAGCACGTTTCAGTGATATTATATAATTTGGTAAAATATTTCAATTTATAAAAGCAGTCTATGGGAGTAATGTTTAAAAGCTGAAATCTCAACAACTACAAGTGCCACTGTACAAGTATTCATACTTTATGGACAGCTGCCCCATCTGGAAATGCTTAACGTATTAAAACATGGTAGCAATAGCTCTATCATATGGTGAGTTATTACGTGTTTTACCTTTTGGCTACAGCCTTATGAATGGTGAGGCGTATCAAACTCTTTGAACAGTGTGTTCATTGGATGATGCTGATTCCACTGATATAGGCCACGCCCATTGCGCTTATAAATTTCTTCTGCCATTTGGGATTTTAAACACATCTTTTGCTTCTTTTGGCACATATTCCATCTGATCTTCACCAATACATACCATATTTAGATGATCCTGACAGAACATGAGTTTGTTTTGGGGTATTTCTTACTGTTTGTCTGTAATTGATTACTATACTTTTAAGGTGTGGCCTGATGCATTTAACAGGCCATAACTCTTCAATGCTAAATTGGATTGCAACCAACTTTGGAATGTTGTGCATACAACCACATTCCATCTCCACAGTGCTGACAAATGCAATGACAACAATAAGGCCATGAGGGGGCAGCAGAAACAAGTTGTGAATACAACATTAAAAAATCACCCTTTCAAAGGGATATTTCACCGCTGGAAAGATGAATATGTATTAAATTGGGTCATTTATGTAGTAGAAATGTGAAATTTGTTTAGAAGTTGGTGCCTTCTAGACCGAGAAAAGCCAGAAAATGTATTTTTGGCTCATGTGGATGAAAGACAACAACTCCCAGAATGCACTTGCTTCACTACCCTACGAGGCCACTCCCAAGCCACGCCTACTGTTTACAGACATATACAGTGAAATTGGTTACAGAGAGGCAGTCAAGTCAAGTGTGTTTTATTGTCATTTCAACCATATACACGAAACAAGTTTCACCGTGGCTCAAGTGGTGTTACACATTTAAAATATATAAAAACGACATACGAAACAGGCTACATTTAGTGCACACACATTATAGGCTCCGTAAAGTTCAGCTAAGGGACCGTTCGGTATTCATGGAATTGACCACTGGAGGAAAATAGGGGAGGGTCATGTCTTTTTATTCTTTGTTGAGGGGAGGGTCATCCATTTTTTTTTTTGTCAAGGCGGGAAAGGTCACCCAACTTTTGTATGCGTGAGAACAGCAACATTTCAAAGTGTCTTGTTTGGGGAATATTTATCCATGTAGCTCTCTTAGTCTCGGCCCCTATCGCTAGCAAATGGGTCCCTCCCTATTTAGTCAGCCAGACAATTTGAACTGTAGCTTTAGAGACCATGGGATTTCCCAAACTGAATAAATCCCGCTCGCACATATAAACACAAAACTGCTTTGCTAGCTCCATCATGTTGTAACTAAGACATCTGATAAAAAAATAATTTTATTCATTAGCACGATTGCCATGCTGTTTAGTTCAAAAACATCCAAAACACCGTACGAAAACATAACGGGCCAGACGCAAGCTTTTATTTTGAAAAGTCAAAGCTTGCGGCCTGCACCAAGCAGGGAGGGCATGAGACGGGAGGTCTCCAGGCTGCAGCCACACCCGACTCAAATATCCTTTCGGTCCCACTGATATTATATATATATATATATATATATATATATATATATATATATATATATATATATATATATATATATATATATATATATATATAAACAACAGCCTTTTCAAGGCATTTGAGAAGGAAGGAGTGGTAGCATGCAAGCTCCCAAATTGACGCTCGTCTGAGAAATGGAGTTTTGGATAATGTTCAGCTTTGGCAGCTTTACCTATATGCTAAAATATACAATGACTGAGGAAGTCTAGTGACGAGTCCATAGCAACCAGTGTTGAATTACCCAGTGTGCTTTGCTGAATGGTCTCAATGTTTTATTGTTTTATTTCATGTGAATACTAGTTTACTAGATGAGTAAGTTAGTATTTGAAGTAATGCAGTAATGCAGGAAGTGTGCATTTAGTGTCCATGCTATTGTGTTTCCACAACAATGTCAGTGAGTAAATCTACTGAAATGGCCTCCACACCATAACAGAGGAGTGGGATGCGTCAGATGAGAACGCAGAGGTTTAGTCACATGGCTGTAAAAAACAATGGCTATTTGTATGTCTTACAGAAGTCAGTACAGAAGGGATAAATATATTGTTATACCTTTATTCCATGTCATTTTGGAGGGTCATCCAAAATGTATTGGTGGTGAAGGGAGGGTCAGGTCTATTTAGATTAAATGTCCCAAAACTCCTCTGTGGCCCCTGAAATAAATAACGAACAGTCCCTAATGCATTGGTAGCATTAGCGCTTGGTGGGATGTAAACACTGATTATAAACACAGCTGTGAATTTGCGTGTAATGTCGGCATTTAACAGTCACAAACTCCACCAGCGGTGAGCAGTTAGTTGGATACAAGCACCCCATTTCTGCACACAGCCCACCTCCACGAGTCTTACCCGACAGAGCATCTATCTGCTCGGAAGGCTAGCAGGCCTGGTAGCTGGATAGTCCGGTACACTGTTGTTCAGCCATGTTTCCACAAAAACATAAACAAAAACGCAGCAGTCTCTGAACTCGCGTTGGGAGTTTCGTTGAAGTTGGATGTAGTCCAGTTTGTTGTCTAATGAGCGGACACTTGCAAGCAGGATAGATGGGACAGGTGGCCGACTAGCATTAGCTTTCCGGCTAGCTCTTACTCGTGCCCTTGTTCCGCGTTTCCACTTTCTCGCACACCGCTTTCGATGTCCCCTTCCCTGGCTAGCGGCATCTAGCGACACCGCAGGCTGAGGTGCTGGTCTCCGTAGCAGGCAAAGCTTGCGTAGTGTGTCGAGTATTCCGTCTGTAATAAAGTTTCCTGCATATTCTCCGATCTGTACCAATGTATCCCGGTGGTAGGCTACACACAGTGCGGTAGTTTGAATTCACATAATAGCAAGTTTGCTGCTGAAAAGAGAGAGCCTGTTGTTTGCTTAGTTTGAAGATGGCTGACACTTGACTCGCATCGGGTAGTGACAGTCCCACCCCCTGATCAAAGCGGTCAGCGCAGCGGTTAAAAGCGGCTCCAAGAACGGACTTCTTCTCTTGTAGCCAATCATTGCAACGAGGGGTCCGCAGTGTTGCACGGCTCGGTGCAAGAAGCATGAACACGTTTAACTAAATGTAAAAGACATAGCAAACATTCTCCATCAGAAAGTATCATGGAGCCGTAAGCATAACTAAAAATATTTTTTTTGTTATACTACCATTATTATGAATAATAAACAAATTTGAGTTGTTTGATTGTTAGATTGATTTACATGTGCATGCATTTGTATATGACATTATATATCCATTTATTATATTATCTATATGTACTGTATATCTTCTATTGATGCACTCATTAAGGGAGTGTCCAGTATTGTGTATCAACATACTGATCGTTTGCTTGCACTTCTGTGACCATTTTAAAGCCTCCAGATAATAGTGAGCCACTATCTGGAGGCTTTAAAATGGTCACAGAAGTTTTTCCAACTTCTCATTGGCGACCAGGAAGATCTTAAGTCTGACAAGATGCTTATGATCTTTGTTGTTTTTAACTTTGAGGTGTGTTGAACCCATAGACTGTATAATATTAATGGACAGAGCATGTGTGACATCACCCATTGGTTTGTGGAGATCTGCTATGAGTCGTTGAGTTTGCCGTTACGAGCGCAGCCATCCTGGTTGCAGATGTGACGATTGTAGACGAGATGGAGGAGCGCTTTCACTCTGTTACGTTACACACTTTCACTGGCAATCACATTATAGCCATGCCCTAAAACACCCCCTGCTTTATCGGCGATTTTAAAATCAACAAGACCATAATTAAAAAAATGAACATCATTCTGTATTGCAGAAGACTTAAAACTAGCGATTGAGACCATAAACTCATTATGAAAATGTTTACAGAGGTAATAAATCAAGTGAGAAGATGTCTCATAGATATCTACAGAAACCAACCTCCTTTTTGCAACCGCACGCATTGCCCCCTGCTGGAATTCAGATAGAATGCAGGTTTAAGGCACTTCCGCATTTGTGGCACTTCGCCGAACCGGAGGCTTTGTCCATTAATATTATACAGTCTATGGTTGAACCAGGGTTTATTGTCACAGGCCAATTTCTTTATTTCCTTATTTTGTAAACTTCAATCAGGTTCAATCATGAAGCAAATTCTACCCCGAGTAATATTACCAATGTCAGCCTTTAAAATGATTTTCCCATATTCACAATTGAGATTATTCAGTTATAGTTTGTGTCCTTTTTTATTGCCTAACGTGCTTCATTGTATTTGATATTTGAGGTCAATGGGGGTCATGCCCAGCCAGAGGAGCCAGCTGAATACTAATTTCCATCACTTCCTCCATGCACCATCCTTCATCATCATCATCATATCTCCAGACTCAGTCATCTTCTTTATTGCACAACCAATCTCTAATCCTTTTTAGCCTTTTCATGATCTTCATGAGTCTGACGAGATCCTCGTCAGTGCAGAACATCGTCCAGCTCAAAGAAGTTTTCATAATTCCTTTTCATTCCTCATATTGGCCATATTGTGTGCTATAGTGAAGTAGTTTCAAAGATGTTGGTGCACCAGGCACAAGATTGTTTTCGTTGAATTTGGAGTCTCATTTTTGCACCAAATTCGTGAATAATGTATTAACCACTGCATGCTCTCTGGTTCTGTGAGCGAGTCACCGCCCTGTTCCTTGTCTCACCGATGTCTCCCTTTGTGTACACACCTCTCTGATGCACACACACACACACACACACACACACACACACACACACACACACACACACACAGTGGCTGTTCAGCCTCTGCAGAAAAGCACAGCAGGAAGCTAGTTTTTATGAAGAACAAAAAAGGAAGAGACAGGCATGTCGTGTTATGTCTGCAGCTCACAGCGAGGAGTCTGAACATGACTAATGAACACATTTGATTACTACCATTCTATAATACTACCTTGTGGTGCACAAGTCAGCCATTTTGAGGATTCAGAAGAGTAACAGAGCTGAACATGGTATTAAATCTCCAGTGGAGCTTAGCTAACAGTCACTTTGCCCTACTTTAGACTTATGAAATGATCTATAGTGCTTCATAGATCCAAATACTCCTCTGAGCACTCACTGTGCACCATACACTGGGGGAGTGTGAACACTTACCATATTCAAATATTACATAGCTGTCTTTATATATATTTCCTGAAGAAGAAGAGGAAGAAGGAGATGAATAAATGGGTGCATCATGTTTGTTTGTCTGGTGCTTTCAGTGCTGAATGGACCTAAAACAGAGATCTGTACACATAGAAGCTGATGTGGCTCACCTTGCTGCCCCTTTGCTCTCTGGCTGAAGTGCCTGTCTGGGCCAAATTAATTAATAATAACAATTCTTATTATATTACCAACATTAGTGTTGTTTTACCACTGTTGTCATTGTTGTAAGGGTCGGGCTATACCAAGTATCGTTTTGCCAGACCTTCCTCCACAGCGCTGCGGAGGAAGGTCTGGCTAGTCCACACAGCATTCCGGGATGGGAGAAAAACATACTCTGCTTTACTGCCATTTCTTTAAACACATCACAAACGTTTTGGGGGGCGCTAAGCACCGGGCAGAGCCACGGTGCCGCTGCAAAATAGCCTCAGGAAGGAACTTGTTTTGGTAGAACGTGTACATTCAAAAGTTGTTCCGCAATTAGCAATCCCGGAAGTGGAATGTCGTGGATCTAGACTAGGCTATACCAGACAATTCACCCACATCGGAAGGCAAAAGTCTTTAGCTGTTTGAAGGCGGGTGCAAAGCTTGTATAAAATAATAATATAATTTATTTTACATGGGCCTACTTACTATGGACCAACCATTTACTAACTGTATTTACAAATGCTTTACTGATTAGAATGAATGTAGGAACTATGCTTTACAAATGATAAAAAATGAAATACTCGCAATACTTATTAGGTGTCAAACTTCTATTTATAAACATAATTTTCGAGAGCCTTATTTACTATGAACAAACCATTGATGAGTGTGTATACAAATGCTTTATTTATGAGAATTAACATAGGAGCAATGCTTTACAAATGATGAACAAAGCATTTAGTAATAGTTTGCAACTGGTTTATAATGGGAAAATAATTTAATTTATAAATGGTAGTTTCATTACCTATTAAGTATAAATCATGTACTTACAAACATATTTTTCTAGATAGGCTTATTTACTATGAACAAACAATTTATAACTGTGTGAGCAAATGCTTTACTGATGATGAATTATGTATGAACAAAAATTAATAATGATGAACAAACCATTAACTAATAGGTAACTAATGCTTAATAAATGATGATTTATGTGTAGTTATTATAAAGTGCTACCGAAAGTCTTCTTCTGTGTCATGATGCTGTGTGGCAGGGACAGAGGTATTGCATAATGAACCACATGGTTGGGACACTGAGAGGGACTAACGTCCATCCTGATGAGCATCTAAATAATAAATAACCTTGTGGTGAATGCTCTTCCTCGTCCTGTCATGTCAGCATGGGACATTAAACTATCGACCTGTTTTTAGAAGGAGCCGAAGAAACATGACTAGTCTCGCTTCTCCAGAACTATCTCTACAGCGCTGCAGGGTAAGGTCTGGCTACGCCACACACACATTTTGGGATAGGATAAAAAAACGCTCTCTGTTGTTTGTATTTCTTCAAACCAATCAGAATCGTCTTGGGTGACGCTAAGCTCAACAGCAGCGACAGTGGCTCTGCAAAATAGTCTCTGGAAGGAACTTGTTTTGGTGGAACATTTGCACCCCGCAAAAGAAAATGCCACATACAATATTAAATGAAATTAACTGTTCACACAATACCTACAGTAACGTGAGCTATTTAAATTAGCTGGATACATGATTAAATCTCATTTGCTCTAACCAGTGTATCTCGGTGTGTACTTCGTCCACAGCAATCCCACCAATCTGTCCCAAAACATCCCAGTTAGAGAGGAAATCACATAAACATGATCTTTGTAAATCTTTACAATCATTCCCCAAAAGAACCAAGCAGGCCTGCCTTGTTGCACCATCAAAATCTTCAAAACTTGCCATTTTCAGCGTGTAGCATGCTAGCTCAAAGTTTGTTGTTTCCTGAAGCAAACAGAGCTTCGGAAGGGCAACACACAGAAAGTGGAAGGCGAGAGACATCACACGCCGGATGTCAGGCAATTATCCTGGAAATGTACTTCCATTGATCCAGACTACATCATTCATGACTAAATTTGGCCTGCATGTGGAAAACTCACATGTTCTCTCAACAAAAGTATCTCTCAGTTGAAAAGCATCTTAGCAACTCACTGCATTATTTTTTAATTCAATTCAATTTTATTTATAGCATCAAATCACAACTTAATTCAATTCAATTTCATTTATAGCCTCAAATCACAACAGGAGTTATCTCAGGACACTTTACAGATAGAGTAGGTCTAGACCAGGCATGGGCAAACTACAGCCATGTACGGCCCTTTTTAATAATCCCTGCAATTGCCGCGGAACTTGTTTCACCAATGTTTCCAAACGCATATGAATGCTGCATTACCCTCAACTTCACTTTGTCACATTGCAGATTGAGCAGAATGAGCGGACCAAAGAAAAGAAAAGTGGACAGTGAGTGCTGAGTGGACAGCAAAATATGTTTTCACTGATGTCCCATCAACAGCTGTATGTCTGATATGCCATGAAACTGTTGCAGTTTTTAAAGAATACAACATCAGCCGTCACTTTGCAATGAAGCATGCTAACTATCGCGGTTCGAACTACGGGGGAGCTAGGGGGAGCTCGGCTCCCCTTAATAAGACATGGGCTCCCCTGAAAATGTGATTTGTGAAATTTTTGGGGTCTCTAAAAATTGACAATGTGTAATTTTGACATGCAATTTCAGTTTGTGCAATGTGATCATCGTGGATTATTATGTGTAAAATTGCAAAAATATCATTAATTTATGCATAACGGCGATTTAAACCTAATTCACTAAAATAAAGATAATTATACAGGCTATTCTTGTCATGAGCATTATAGCTTGGCGCAGCTGTCGTGCAAATTATCTTATTATGTTTAGTACATGTTAACTCAAAGATTCGTAGAAAAAATATAAACGTTGGAGGCCATTAATCGGCGCAGTCCTTGAAACCTATTCTGCTGTTAGCCTCATATAGCTATGGCAAAAAGAAAACAAGGCAGTTTCATTCATTTTGGTTTTACTAAGAAATTGTGTAGCACAACTGATTCACCTGCTGCAAGCCGTGTTAGCACATCTCCCGCCAGGGTGACAACGCAAGAACAAGCTGAAGAAATAATGTCCTCTCTGGCTGAAGATGGTGGTGGTAACAGCGCGTCAGAGGCCGGTCAAGAGCCTAACCCTTCTTGCTCCTCTCTCCCGTTAAACTGGAACAGCTAGCAGAGACTGGAAGAGCCGATATACATGGCTGTTTGTTAAGGATGGACGCTTGGGGTGCATTGCTTGTAGGGACGCAAAAACCCTTCTTCTGTCTGAAAAGGTACCTGGCACGCAATTGTCTGAGGAGTGGATCAATAGGGAAGCATCACTACTCAGAACAAGTTGCCAAAAAATATATATATAAACATAGGGACAGCATTGCACACAAGAGGGCCATTGGAGTGGCATTGATTAAGCAAAAGGAGATTCTGCCAAATAAAGTAATTGAGGTGACTTCCAAATGAATGGAGAAGACTGCAACATCATTCAGGTCCGCCTATATGGTGGCTAAGGAAAGCCTGTCTTACAGAAAGCTCACCCCTTTAATGAAGCTTCAGGAGCTTAATGGCACAAAGCTGTTAACTGCACATAAATCAGATCACTCCTGTGCTGAGATTATAATTATTGCACAGCAAATGAGGAAGAAGTTTGTTTCCAATATTCGAGAGCTCAATTCAAAGATTAGCATCACCATTGACGAAAGCACAGTACATGGTCGTGCCTATCTCATCATTTATGTAAGATGTGATGTGAATGGCAAAGGAGATATAGAAAATGTTTTTTAGACATTGTAGAGCTGACGCAGGGCACAGATGCAGAGTCTATTTACAACAGGTTAAGACAGTGCCTTCGTACAGCGGGATTAGATAATGAGTTTTTGGGGAAACACCTCATCAGCATCGCCACAGATGGGGCTTCAGTTCTCAGTGGTAAAAACACTGGAGTCATTGCATTGCAAGGCTTAAGCGTGACTTTCCAAACATCCAGTCCAAACATTGCTTGGCCCATCGCCTTGAATTGGCTGTCCATGATTCTTTGAAAGTGGTTGCTGGATGTAATCATTTCGAGTTTTTCATTGCCAAGCTGTATTCTCTGTACCACCAGTTTGCAAAGAATATGAGATTGCTTGAGGAAGCAGCTGCAGATCTAACTAGAAAATACATTTCCTGCAGAAAATGCGTGGGAATGCTGAATAGCTGAATTGCTAAAGCTAAACTGGATGAATAACTTAAATCTGTAAGAAGAAGTTGAAATAGTGAGAATAGTTGAAAAAGTATGAATGGTTTCAATTAACATGAATTTCATTAAAAAAGTTGAATAACACCACTAATATATAAAAGAATTTATTTTCTAACTGAAATTATGATTAAGTCTGGTGCTATGAGAAACAGATGAAAATGTGGAAATATGAAATTAATTGTTTGAAAAATCTCAAATGGATTGCACAGCACTGCTGAAAAACTTGGATGTTGAAATGTAATATTGTCAGTTGGAAGATGAACTGCATTACCATATTAAGCTAAGAGCTGAAAGACATTTCTAGAAAAGCTGGAAGCTAAACCAAAGAACAAAAAAGCATGAACCTAAAGAGCTGAGAGGTGAATATATTGCCTGAAAAGAAGTAGGATATATACATGGATGAAATCACAAATCACAAATGACATGGGAGAGAGAGAGAGAGAGAGACAGACAGACAGACAGACAGACAGACAGACAGACAGACAGACACAGAAACAAACAGAGACGGATAGACTGACAGACCCAGAGAGAAACAAACAAACAAACAAACAAACAAACAGAGAGACAGAGAAACAAACAGACAGACAGAGACAGAGAGAAACAAACAGACAGACAGAGACAGACAGACAGAGACAGAGAGAAACGAAAAACAGAGAGACAGAGACAGACAGACAGAGACATAGAGAAACAGACAGCCAGAGAGACAGAGACAGACAGACAGAGACAGAGAGAAACAAACAGAGAGACAGAGACAGACAGAGAGAAACAGATAGAAACAAACAAACAGACAGAGAGACAGAGAGAAACAAACAGACAGACAGAGACAGAGACAGACAGACAGAGACAGAGAGAAATGAACAAAGAGAGAGACGGAGACAGACAGACAGAGACAGAGAGAGAGACAGAGACAGAGAGAAATAAACAGACAGACAGAGAGACAGAGACAGACAGACAGAGACAGACAGACAGAGACAGACAGAGAGACAGACAGAGACAGAGAGACACAAACAGAGAGACAGAGACAGACAGAGAGAAACAAACAAACAGAGAGACAGAGAGAAACAAACAGACAGGCAGACAGAGACAGGCAGACAGAGACAGAGAGAAACAGACAGACAGAGACAGACAGACAGAGACAGAGAGAAACGAACAAACAGAGAGACAGAGACAGCCAGAGACAGACAGACAGAGACAGAGACAGACAGACAAACAGAGAGAAACAAACAGACAGAGACAGACAGAAGTGGAATGCAAAACATATAGACTAATGTTCATATTACTACCTGTAGTATTCAATTCAACTGTCTGTGAAAGGGTTGTCATGGTAACATATGACCAGTGAAAACATCCTTTGAAGTCTGTGATGAGATCTCTTTGATCTTTCATCAGTTAACGACCGTGTCACCTGCTGAAACTGTCAGCTGTGCCACACTGGAGCTATTCAAAGACACAGAGCAAGCTCTCAAATAAAGGCTCAGACTGCTAAAACGATAAGGGGTATCAGTCAAATGATGTAATCGTGACTACCACAATGCCTTTGTGAACGCATCAATATAAAATGTATGTGGATGAACTTAAAAATGTGGGCATATCAGCGATTTAAAAAAGTGGTTCGCTATGAGTTTCACTTGGAAATGTGGAGGATGTTTAACATGGCAGTGAATGGAGGAAAATTTTGAACTGTTGTCATTTGGAAGCTCACAGAGCCAAATGTTTAACTCAAATCGCATAAATGAGCACATTGGCTGAAACTAGACAAAAATACCTACATTTTGATGTATAAATTGTGTATGACAAGTACAAATACAAGTACAAAAAAGCTTAATATTTTAAAAAGTAGAAATAGTAGAAAAAAAGTTGAAGAAGTCCCATCATTAGCTGAAAGAGCTGAACATTTTAAAAGTTGAATGGTTTTAATAGCTGAACGTATGCAGAAGTTATGGAGAGCCAAAAAAACGTACGTAATAATAAGTTTATAAAGAACCGAATAACAATAGTGGGAATGCTGCTGAATCAGCATTCCCACTAAATATGCATATTTTGAGAATTGGACAGATATTCACCATCAGATTGGTGGTGAGTAGTTTCAATACTGTAAAGGCTGTCTGGAATAACTACCTTGCTTTAGCGCGCCACTTCTCGCAATGACACAGAGAGGAAGAAATTCCTGGCGCTATACAAACACCTCACAAACTCAGGGTTTTCACTTTTGGCTTGCATGAAAGACATACTCCGTGAGTTGCAGGGCCTGACTGAAAAGTCAGCAAAAAGATATCACTCTAGTTGCCAGTTGCCACATTCTGCAGACTATTGATATACTGAAAGCAATGAAAGCGAGTGGAGGGAAATCCACACAGAAGGCCGAACAGTGCACGTCCCTGGGGCTGTTTAAAGATGTTCAACTAGTTGAGGACACAGGCAAGATGAACCGAAATCAGCCTTATCAATCTGTGATCAACAATCTCACAAGACAAATGCCAGAATCAGACCTCCTACAAATGCTAAAACCCCTGGACAAGCTCTATTGGCCACAGGATCGAAATGCTTTGATCCTGTATGGAGAAAATGAAGTACTGTATGTGCACTTGCTAAAATGCTTGGAGAACCAGCCAGAGAGGTGGTTGAGGAGTTTCGCAACTGGAAATTACAAGACAGCAGGCAGAAAGCTGCGATTAGAACATACCTTCCTACTTCAGCTAAGTGTGAGAGGGGATTTTCTGCTATCAATGATACTAACAGCGAGACCCACAATAAGTCTCATCGCTCCTTTTTCTGGACATTAATGGACCCCCATTTTAGAGTTTCGACCCAATTCCCTTTATCACATCTTGGTTAAGGCAGGTCATCGCCCATCCACTTCTTGGATTTCTGGACAAACGGCAAAGGAAGCTGAACACAGGCCGATTCTGTGTTAAGGTAAGGCGTGCTATTCCCAATGTGTTGTGGCTGGGTTGTTAAAGGTCTGCGTGACCCTCGATGTTTTAGGCCTAATTGAACAGAGGAATTATGGTATTCTTCGGTAGACTGAGTAACTTGTCTTTAACCATTGTCCGTGGCTGGCTGTTTGCTGTTTGACCTATCAATTCCTGTCGATAAAGTATAATAGAGTAAATCCACCCCAGTCAACGTAAGCAGTCAACGCAAGAACGGGCGGCTACTGCTGAGAGGTTGTTGGCTAATTTACAGACTCAGCAAAAATAATTTCACCGACAAACTGCAATTCAAGAGTCCAGTACCAAGGCAAGTTTTCTGCTAGCATTTAAATTAGCAAAGGCTAGCAAGCCTTTCTCAGAAGGCGAGTTTTTGAAAGACTGCATGATAGAGACAGCAGGTCTCTTATGTCCGGAGAGCAAAGGCAAGTTGAAAAGATCAATTTATCACGAAGGACAGTGACTCGCTGTGTGGAACTAATTGACGAAGATATTGCCAGTGAGTTAAACAAAAAGGCAGAGTCCTTTACGTTATATTCATTAGCACTGGATGAAAGTAATGACGTAAAAGACACTGCTCAGCTCCTAATTTTTATTCGAGGGATTAGCGAAGGTTTTGAGATAACGGAGGAGCTTTTAACCATGGAGTCCCTGAAAGGAAAGATGCAGGAAGAGGACTTATATGACAGGGTGTCTGCTATCATCGAGAGAATGAAGCTACCTTGGAGTAAACTTGCCAATGTCACCACGGATGGATCGCCAAATTTAACTGGAAAACACGTCGGGCTGCTGAAAAGAATTCAGGATAAAGTGAAAGAGGAAAACTCTGACCAGGATGTTATTTTCCTTCAGTGGATCATTCATCAGGAATCTCTAGATAAGTCTGTATTGCAGCTTAATCATGTGGTGAATCCAGTAGTAAAACTTGTGAAGTTTATACGAACAAGGGTACTCCAGCACCGTCAGCTCATTGCGTTCCTGGAGGAAACCGATGCGGATTACCAGGGCTTAATTTACCACTCTCGTGTCCGCTGGTTAAGTTTGGGCAAAGTGTGGCAAAGAGTGTGGGAGCTCAAAGAGGAGATTAGCGCATTTTTAGAGTTAGTGGGGAAATCCGATGAATTTCCTGAGTTGAGTGACAAGAACTGGCTTTGCGACTTTGCGTTTGCTGTGGACATATTTTCCCACATGAATGAGCTGAATGTGAAGCTACAGGGGAAAGATCAGTTTGTGTACGACATGTACACAAATGTGAGAGCCTTCAAATCCAAGCTGACTTTATTCTCCAGACAAATTTCAAACAAATCTTTTGCGCATTTTCCCACTCTAGCCACACAGAACGAGGCCACCAGAAACACGAAGAAGTACAGCAAATCACTGGACAACCTGCACAGAGAATTCAGCCGTTGGAGACAGAGAAGTCACTTCAGCTGGTGTCCTGTCTAGAGTATGGTTTGGGCCGCATTTTTCTGTCCGAGCCTGGCCTGCGTCCGACAGAGCAGTAACTGAACCCGGCCCAAGCCCGACAGGCATTAAGATATTTATGTCCGAGCCCGACACAGGTAAAATCTCATTTTTTTTCTCATGCTAATGACATGTACGTTTGTTTTTGTGGAGAGCCCGCTTTTATTAAGCAACTGTAGGAAGGCATTCGGAAATGTCAACAGATGAGCACAATTTGTACAATAAGCCTTGCATATTCATGCTTTGCTGCCTGTTAAAGGCCAAAACCTTTTATATATAATAGTTTTTACATGTCATTTACATTACTAAACATAAACACTTCATCCATCTGCTCCTCGCCTGGCCCCCCTGTCAAATTTTAGAACTCAGTGTGGTGCGGGAGTCAAAAAGTTTGCCCACCCCTGGTCTAGACCACACTCTATAATTTACAGAGACCCAACAATATCCCCAAGAGCAAGCATTTAGCATGCTGTTAAGCCTGGTGTAACTGAGAAATACTCAGCACTTGGAATCAAACCAGCTACACTGGATGCTTCTATTACACGAACGTGTGTTTCCCATAAAGTACTGGTGAGAGCGCCTTCTGTTTTTACGCCCCTAAACTGTAGAACTAACTGACTCCGGATATTTGAATGGCAAGCTCTCTCAGTGTTTTTAAGTTTTAATCACTGTTTTTTATATATGTAGTTTTTTTTTTTAATAGTTTTTTTTAACCTTTTTTTTTACTCTGTTGGCTTTTATTTATTAATTGTTAACATGTTATTGTCTTATTCTTGTAGTCTTGCTTAATTTTATTTATTGTTCATAGATTTTTTGTCTGAGTTGTTTTTATTTTGCTCTGTGAAGCACTCTGGGCTGCATGTTTGCATTAAAGGTGCTATATAAATTAAGTTGAGTTGAGTTGAACAATATACAGTAAGTCAATGAACTGTTCCAACCAATTGGCATTTGCTGAGGGCGTGTTTCCACATCAAATGTGGTGCAAATAAACTTTGGGCCTGGGTTGTCAGTTACTGTTTTGCATTATACAGACAGGTGTTTCTGTTATCTAGCCTATACCCTCATTGATGTAGATGAGGTGGACAACATGACAGAAAAGTCCGTGTACGTTTTGATAGTGTGTTTTTTCGTTTGAACCACAAAACAAAATAAGGAGAAATCAGCTGTTTTCCGTTTGTCGTTTCAAACCAAAAACAAAGAAACAAGAAAAAAAGAGCTGTTCTCCCATTTTTGGTTTCTGAATCCAAAAACGAAAAACGACTAAACCAAATTCAAATAACGGTCCGATTTTGGTTTTTTGAAATTCCTTTTTTCATTTCTCCGTTTGAATATCTACATTAAAAGAAAGACAGTTTGGCCAAGTGACCCGGAAGTAATAGTAAATAGCCTATAAAAATAACAGCCAAGCTTTTAGAACGGTCATAATATGCAGCACTAATGTTATACCAGCGTAACGTTAGAAGAAATAAAATCAATCAATAAATATGCTTATATAAACTGGACCGAAAGAAATATGTTAGCAACAGTAGTTTATTACAGTGATGTAATATCGTGCCTATCCACGTACACATCACCAGTCACCTTTAATGAGCACATTGTTTGGTTCAATACAGTTGGTAATAGTTAACCTAAGAACTTATTGTGTGTGCAGAGTTGTTACTGTTAGCACTATATTATATAATTAAATTCATATTTAATGTGGTTTCCACGGTAATGGACCATACTGTTCCCCCTTTCTACCAGCAGGTGGCAGTATTTACATGACTGACTGTATTGTGTCTTTGGTAACTGTTTTAAATCAAGATTACTGATACAGATGCATTTATTGTTGTTCATTTCATTCGGTTTTTGATTTTGATTTTATTTGCAACCTAGTTATCATCATCATCATTCACCCCCAGCCCAGAGTTTTAACCTGATTCTAACACTGCTAACAGCTTCTTAGCAGCTCAGACAACCAACTCCCATCAGAAATGTCCTAATGTAGGCCATCTGGCCAAAAGAATGATTTACCAGTGTGCTATATACTATAACATATATAGCACATACATGCTTTTAAAGGCATTGCATGTACAATCTATGGCTGCAGAACATTTACTGTGAAGCCCTAAGGTAAGAACATTTTACAAGGTCCTCAAAAGAAAGTCCAAAAACATCATTACATTACTGAAAACAGGCTGTCTACGCTGAGTACATCAGCAATAACTGCAACAAAACGTTTCCAGTAACTTTTGAACAGTCCTGCTTATTGACTTGGACGAATCGTTGCCCATTCCTCTGTACAGAACAGCTTCAACTCTTGGATGTTGGGGGGGTTTCCTCACATGAGCTGCTTGCTTCCTCATCCTTCCACAACATTTCAGTCATTTTAAGGTCAGAACTTTTGACTTGGCCGTTCCAAAACATGGAAATTATGGTAGGTGGGTAGGTTTATTTTGTCACAATATAACAGGTTATATAGTATAAAGTATACATTGAGTTTGTAACTCCATTCTGCTACATAGCAGACAATATTAACATAGAAGCAATTATAAAAATGGTAAACAGAAATAAACTATAATCAGTGGAGCAGTGCTGAGGATGAACTAGAGTTTAAGAGTCTGATAGCTTGGGGAAAAGCTGCTCTGCAGTCTGGTGGTGCGGCAGCAGAAACTTCTATATCTCTTCCCAGAAGGCAGCAGGGTGAACAGGCTGTGGCTGGGTGGGTATTGTCCTTTAGTATCCTTTGGGCTCTGCGTAGGCACCTCACCGACATCACTGATGCTCAGGAGATGGGTACCAATAATCTTGAGGAGTTTTAATCTTCCTGGGCCGTGCACATCCCATGCCAGTTTGTGATGTTTCCAGTCAGGTGATCACCACGTCATCAACACATTTGCTGATGTAAGATGTCACACTGATGATGTATAATCCTCAAGGCTCTCCTGGGTGGTGACCTCATCTGTCCACACTTTGACTGTCCTTATTTATGATCAGACTTGCAGCACTGTCTTTATATTTCAATGAAAGCTTAAATATTAACATAAAAATGTTTTAGAATGGCATAAAATTAAGAAATGAGAATGTGTCTGTACACCTAGCCTATGTGTCTTAAGCAGCATAAGCAATCAACATTTGTTTGCTTTCACTCCCTTTGACTGCAGCTCAATATATCATTTGGACCGTGCAATGACAGATATCGTAGCAATAGATGATTGAGAAGTGAACTGTGCATCACTAAGAAGCATGAACTTTATCTGAAAAATGTGTGTATGTAAAAGTAAAAATACAATTCCATAAATATTATCATAACTTTAGGAGGTGTTCTCTGTAGTGTGGTCCTGTAGCAATACATAATCATGGCAGTTGTTAAGTAGGCTATTCTGCTTAATATTACCAATATGCCTAGTAATTTCTGACAACAACTAGCCCCAAAACGTTTTCAAGGTACACATTTCAAAGAAAACTACTTGAATGAATATGAGGTGCTAGAAAAACAGGTTAACTATTACCAACTGTATTGAACCAAACAATGTGCTCATTAAAGGTGACTGGTGATGTGTACGTGGATAGGCACGATATTACATCACTGTAATAAACTACTGTTGCTAACATATTTCTTTCGGTCCAGTTTATATAAGCCTATTTATTGATTGATTTTATTTCTTCTAACGTTACTCTGGTATAACATTAGTGCTGCATATTATGACCGCTCTAAAAGCTTGGCTGTTATTTTTATAGGCCATATTTACTATTACTTCCGGGTCACTTGGCCAAACTGTCTTTCTTTTAATGTAGCCTAGATATTCAAACGGAGAAATGAAAAAAGGAATTTCAAAAAACCAAAATCGGACCGTTATTTGAATTTGGTTTAGTCGTTTTTCGTTTTTGGATTCAGAAACCAAAAACGGGAGAACAGCTCTTTTTTTTTTACCGTTTCTTTGTTTTTGGTTTGAAACGACAAACGGAAAACCTTATTTTCTTTTGTGGTTAGAACGAAAAAACACACTATCAAAACGTACACGGACCGTGATGAAGATAATAACAGTCATACTTATTTTTGTCATGGAGCTCATTTCCATTTGATTAAATCAGAATTAAATTAAAAACATAATTTTTTCTTGTCCCTCTGGAATCCTCTTCGTGACTTGCAGGGTTGGACCCGGACCACATATTGAAAAAATCCCTGACCGTGTTTTGCTCAGGGTTGAGAGGTAGACCAATCACTTCAGTGATTTCACCCTGGCAACACCCATTGGGAGCATGACTGGCTTTTATTTCAGGTTTATCAGCAAGGCACACACACACACACACACACACACACACACACACACACACACACACACACACACACACACACACACATATTGTTTTGCAGCCATGGTGCAGAGAGGGACATTTTTTTTACACTTAGGCTATAGTTTTATCTCAATTGTATATTTGTTGTTGTTGTTTCTGCCTGTAAAGCACTTTGAATGACCTCTGTGTATGAGAAAGTGCTCTATAAATAAATTTCCCTTGCCTTTAATATGAAGTGTTTATCATTAATAGACTTTGCACGTTTAGTGGACAGGTTGCTTAAATATTCCTAAAATAAGTGCTTATGTAAACCCTTTCATCGTTCATGCATGAGAAGGCTGATGAACTGATTTGCTCAGGCAGTTTCTTACTAAGAGTGATGGGATCCTACTGACGCAGTTTTTTCTCTGTGCTCTTCCCACTGGTTTGAAGTGAGCGGAGTCAGTTAGAAAATAAGGTGTTGTCACATCCTCCCATGCACCCTCAGAATTTGACAATATTTGAATCCAAAATCTGCTGACACTTTGGTGTCTGACTTTGGTCACTGTCAATCACAATCATCGAACACACCTACACAGTCGTGATGGAGCAGATTAGCTTAGTTTTTGATTTGTTATAAATAAAACACAATAAGATAACAAATTAGTTGGAACTTTTCTCCTGGTTTAATTTGTGATTTTTTAAATAAATGTTAAAACATAGTATTTACATATGTGTAGTAGATATGTGTGAGAAGTTGTAAGAAACCTACTAATGGTAATAATTATTACTGTACTATGGACATTGTTAAAGATATAATGTGCAACATTTCTGAATTAAAATGTAAACAATTAGGCCTAAATTTGGTTGCCTATCGATGGCGTCATATCCCCTTTGTGCATACGTTATGGCTGTTGGAACGAATTCCGAAAGCCGAATATGATTCGAATAGTAAAAAAATCAATACTATCCAAATGCTGAATTTACTATTCAAGTGTAATTTTTTTTTTATAAATAGGTTGGCTAACGTTAGCTAATCTCCCTCTTCTCATGTCACGTCTGATGAACAATAAGTTACGGCAGTGAGAAACGCAAGGCATGGAGCTGACGTTACATACCGAGTAATGTTAGTACAGGGGGGAGTGACAGGGGGGAAATCGGAAGAAGGATGGGAAATAGTTTTAACATGACTTTAAAATCGACATCTACCAAGCCAAAATGCTTATGTTATCAATAGTTAGCTCGTTCTGGTTTCCTAACTGCGTCGCGAGTTATAGGAGCTTAGCTGGGAGCTTCATGGAGACAGCTAAAGATTATGTTAGAGTCAGAGTTAGCTTTTACTTCATATATTAACTACTAACAGCTGTATTCTCAGTAACATGACAATCTGCAACAAACAAGTTGCTTTTAAATCACTAAAATAGTAGTGACAGCATTGTTTGGCTTAGTTATCAATGCCGTTAGCATAATCGCTAACACTATTGTTAGTGTTACTTAGTCTATAACAAATCCTTTCGGCTGTGCTTTCTTACATGATATCATTGTGCTAACCGAGCAACGTTAGCCTTTACAACAGAGCTGCTTCAATTCACTTGTTCGATAATGTTTCATTACAGAGTTCTCTGTTTTGTGGAAAATAATGTAAATAGAGAGCAGCTTGCCAGAAATGCAATGCACCATGACCAACCCGTTCTCACTCCGAAGTCGTAAAATACGGACGTTTGGACAGTGGCTGTCAGCGTCAGAAGCAATGAAAAAGGCGTCCTTCAGTGTGTTTGTATAAGATAGAGAGCGGGCAGCTACACAGGGTTTAGCGAGTAGTATGTAAGGCCGAAATTGCATCCCTGCTTGCAACCCCACCACTGATGAGCCAAACAGTGTTAGACAAACTGATTTTGAACGTGAAGCTGCTTTATTCAGTGCTTCAATGCATGTCTGTTGTTTCAAATACATTTAACAGTGGCTTGCTGAAGTTAGATGCCTGAGAAGTATTCTGCTCTGATACCAAAACAGGATAATGTCCTGTTGGTGCTGTATGCAAAACGCTTTTGAATCCTTTCTTCCCAAACAGGTCGGACTTGATGCCATAACCGTGGCTGTTGCCTCTGATGATGTCTCCATCCTGTTGAATGACAGTGAGATTAGTTGCCTGTGCCACAGCCCTTGACTCCACGGGAACATGTTGTACTTTTAATGAGTTAATTGAGTTCCTTGGAGAGCAAGAATACATACTGAGCATGCTTTAAGGCGTTGTGTCAGCTGGCTGTACAGTCTACACCCGATGAACTTTCTCTTAGATGCTACACTGATTGCACTTTCTTTTCTAACATTGTTCAGGCTCTTCTCATTCATTTTTTTTATATACTTGTACCTACAGTGCCTTGTGAAAGTATTCGGCCCCCTTGAACTTTTCGACCTTTTGCCACATTTCAGGCTTCAAACATAAAGATATAAAACTGTAATTTTTTTGTGAAGAATCAACAACAAGTGGGACACAATCATGAAGTGGAACAAAATTTATTGGATATTTCAAACTTTTTTAACAGATGAAAAACTGAAGAATTGGGCGTGCAAAATTATTCAGCCCCTTTACTTTCAGTGCAGCAAACTCTCTCCAGAAGTTCAGTGAGGATCTCTGAATGATCCAATGTTGACCTAAATGACTAATGATGAAAAATAGAATCCACCTGTGTGTAATCAAGTCTCCGTATAAATGCACCTGCTCTGTGATAGTCTCAGAGGTCCGTTTAAAGAGCAGAAAGCATCATGAAGAACAAGGAACACACCAGGCAGGTCCGAGATACTGTTGTGAAGAAGTTTAAAGCCGGATTTGGATACAAAAAGATTTCCCAAGCTTTAAACATCCCAAGGAGCACTGTGCAAGTGATAATATTGAAATGGAAGGAGTATCAGACCACTGCAAATCTACGAAGACCCGGCCGTCCCTCTAAACTTTCAGCTCATACAAGGAGAAGACTGATCAGAGATGCAGCCAAGAGGCCCATGATCACTTTGGATGAACTGCAGAGATCTACAGCTGAGGTGGGAGACTCTGTCCATAGGACAACAATCAGTCGTATACTGCACAAATCTGGCCTTTATGGAAGAGTGGCAAGAAGAAAGCCATTTCTTAAAGATATCCATAAAAAGTGTCGTTTAAAGTTTGCCACAAGCCACCTGGGAGACACACCAAACATGTGGAAGAAGGTGCTCTGGTCAGATGAAACCAAAATCAAACTTTTTGGCAACAATGCAAAACGTTATGTTTGGCGTAAAAGCAACACAGCTCATCACCCTGAACACACCATCCCCACTGTCAAACATGGTGGTGGCAGCATCATGGTTTGGGCCTGCTTTTCTTCAGCAGGGACAGGGAAGATGGTTCAAATTGATGGGAAGATGATGGAGCCAAATACAGGACCATTCTGGAAGAAAACCTGATGGAGTCTGCAAAAGACCTGAGACTGGGACGGAGATTTGTCTTTCCAACAAGACAATGATCCAAAACATAAAGCAAAATCTACAATGGAATGGTTCACAAATAAACATATCCAGGTGTTAGAATGGCCAAGTCAAAGTCCAGACCTGAATCCAATCGAGAATCTGTGGAAAGAACTGAAAACTGCTGTTCACAAACGCTCTCCATCCAACCTCACTGAGCTCCAGCTGTTTTGCAAGGAGGAATGGGCAAAAATGTCAGTCTCTCGATGTGCAACACTGATAGAGACATACCCCAAGAGACTTACAGCTGTAATCGCAGCAAAAGGTGGCGCTACAAAGTATTAATTTAAGGGGGCTGAATAATTTTGCACGCCCAATTTTTCAGTTTTTTATCTGTTAAAACAGTTTGAAATATCCAATAAATTTCGTTCCACTTCATGATTGTGTCCCACTTGTTGATTCTTCACAAAAAATTACAGTTTTATATCTTCATGTTTGAAGCCTGAAATGTGGCAAAAGGTCGAAAAGTTCAAGGGGGCCGAATACTTTCGCAAGGCACTGTATATAAATGAATGCACTATCTGTCCAATCTGAGTTTTCTATTGCATGACTAAAACAACTTTTGAACATACACGTTCCACCAAAACAAGTTCCTTCCCAGGGATATTTTGCAGCGGCTTCGTGCGGAGCTTAGCGCCGCCCATGACGATTGTGATTGGTTTAAAGAAATGCCAATAAACCAGAGCATATTTTCCTCCCATCCCAGAATGCTGTAAAAGCAAAACTCAACATTTATTTATTTAAACTGCTGCCGTCTGCTCTCGTCCACTTTACAGGCGAGGCGCAGCTCATCTCGAACAAGCCTGATGTCCTGGAGAGCCCAAGAGCCTGGACGTTCTTCCGGGCGTGTTTGTGAGAATTAATTTCATTATTTGCCTGTAGGGTAGACAGCAATCAGTTTTTGACGGATGATCACTTTTTGGCACGACAACTGTCGCCCAAATGCACAAACACACACAAAAAACATGCACGCACAGAGATTCCTGTATTAAAAGTTAGATTTTGTTTGTTTGTTATGTTGTAACACAGCTTTTTTCCTGTATTTTTCTGTCTCTTAAATAGAGTGTGTCATGATATTTCCAGTCCTGTATCTACATTAACAGTTGTAATGGTAAATAAGATTCAGATCTGTATATGTATATGTAAATAGATATTGCACTGGTAGAAGAAACCTATCTTGACAATTCAGTTTAGCTGTCACTGGTAGCCAGGCATAGAGCACCATGAGGTTAAGGTTGTTTTAGCGGCCGTTGCAGTTGAGTTTAGCCAACAAAAGTTTGTACCAATGGTTCATGAACAGCCTGTGTTATGTTATAATTAAGACAGCTTTCAAGGGCAAGATATTCTAATAATTAATGTTTTTAATCAATTGGATCACCCATCAGATTATCTTATGTCAAAATGGGATATGAAAAAATGTATATACAGTATTTGGATGTGAACATAAAATGAGCTCTATGCAAACAGCATCTGAATCTGTGCAGTAATAAGATTATTTATTTCATCAGATGGGTTGTTTGGAGCAGAATGAAATTTGAATGATTCTATACAGGTATTATTCTTTCCTCATGATCCCATATTGAATACTGGCGCCAGCAGCAAGCACCACAGAATAATCCCAGAAGGTTGTGCAGCCAGAAAGTGATTTTGAAGTACATGTGAATAATTCAGAACTATCCTAAAAAGAACAACTTTTCCTGAAATGCCCTATAATGTGCTGCAGTTTCAGTCACGCTATAAAAGCTTCCAGGGATAAAATAGGATTGTTCCACTGCTTTGTACTTGGCTGCTGTACTTTGTAAGTGGCCTCAAATAGCAGGGGAAAGAAGTTGCTATAATTTTACTATTTAAATCCCCAAAGGCATGTGTGATGATGTCAGAGTATGACTACCAGACTTCCCACTTTGAATGGAACAAACACTGACTACATTTACATGCACATAATATTCCGGTTTTAGCCCTTATTCCGAAAAAGATGATATTCCGACTAAGCTGTTTACATGACTAATGAAACTGAATATTCAACTAATATTCCCGTTTACATGTAGCCGTGAAAAATACGATTTTTTTAAAAGTTTACCAGCGGTGGAGGACTTGTTGGAGCGTGCAAACACAGTCTCCCTCTTTCATTCCTTCAACCAGCTTCCTGAAAAGGTCGGCGTAGCGATGTGTGCGCAAAGCTAAAAACCTGTTGATAACCAAGTCTTTGATAATGTTTAAAAGTAGCTGTGTTTCTCCTTCTTATCGGGTCTGCAGCCTTGCAAACTGTTGGCCGGTTGATTTGTGAACAGTAACCATAGCAACGCACAGAGCTGACCATAAGCCGGAAACAGGCAAGAGGCCGTAAACTGGGCGTAAACTGCAGTAAAAACCCTGATTGAGACACATATACAGAATGCGCTGTATACATAACCCCTAAAATAAAGCAGCTTACTGTAATTGAGTTATGAATGCCAAATATATTTAGGGTGAAGAAACAACCTGTCATTGATCACAAAGTGTGTGCATATCTGAATTTTTCCTCTTCACAGTGCAAAAAGACTACATTTATTCAGTGAAGACACCAGTTGTTTTTATACAAGCTTTGTCATAATGCTTTTCTTTACTAAAGTGGAGATTTATAATAAATATTATTTTTTAAGATGCTGCATATGTGGTTAATAAAGAATATGTTTGTATCAAGAGATAGTACTTGTGGATCTCTGCATCCCAAAGACTAGATTCAGCCTTGCCTCAGGACCTGTGTGTGTGTGCTAAGATTTGCAGCCCTATGTAGCAGGTCAATCTCATCCATCCTTTTGCAGCCATCAGGTAGAAAGTTGAGGCAATGTCTTGGGCATGGGAAACAGCATATCATCCTAAATCCAAAAGAATAGAAAAAAAAACAATGTATGCTGCGTAATATTTTTGCTTTGGTTACACATTGGATCTGAGGGTTTATACAATGAAGATAATCATAAAAATACAGTTTTATGTATTTGTATTATGTAGGCTGCTGTAGGCCTATATAATTCAGATTGCTCGGCTGGCGGCCGGCGGCAATCTGAAATGGAATGACGCCTATCCATGACTGACCAAAACAAGGAGGTAAACGTGTTGTTAACGTGCTGTTTACGTGTTGTTTACATGTGAGAAATCACACGTATTTGAACGGTTTGGCTTTCCATAGTCCAAAGGATGCCTCTAAAACCTGAATAATACTTGAATATCCTACATGTCTTAATCGGAAAATGCTATATTCGGAAAAAGGCCTTATTCAGAATATCCAACCGGTATATGCTGTGTACATGACCTGTATCAAAACCACAGCTTCAAAAGTGTCCTGTTATTGGCTACAAACAGGACTCTTTTGAAGCTGTGGTGGAGAAGAGGTCACTGAACAAACTGTTATCTATTATGGATAACCCAGACCACCCTCTCCACCCCCCACACTGGTCCAACAGAGGAGCACCTTCTCTAAGAGGCTCCCACAGCTTCGATGTCGCACGGACCGCTACAAGAAATCATTCCTACCACAGGCAATAAAACTTTTTAACACCTCATAACTGTTAGATAAGACTCATTGACATCACAACTGCACTAAGTGCACCTTGCACAATAGGTTTATCTACAGCTTTATCAATACTAGTTAAACAGTTGTACATTTTTATTCCCAACTTGTATATATTTTAAATTATTTGTTCTTATATTATATCCTATTATTATTTCATGTATATTGTATCCTATTATTTCATGTATATTCTGTATGTGTGCTGTGTGTCTGATATTTTGCTGCTGCAACACTGGAATTTCCCATTTTTTTGGGATCAATAAAAATCTATCTATCTATCTATCAAATTCGGAATATTGTCATATTTGGAATAATAGTGGAATATTGGTGTGCGTGTAAATGTATTCAGATGTGTTGACTGCATTTCCTGAATGTAAGCATCACAGCTATAACACTATTCTATGGTTTCACATTACTTCAGTACTCATGTATGGTTAGTAAAATTAAGTTTTATTTATTACAAGGTCGGTGTTGCGATGTTTGTGCATATCCAAAAACCTGTTGATATCTAAGTCTTTGATCATGTTTAAAAGTAGCTGTGTTTCTGTAATGTAATTTAAATGTAATTTCCCCCCTGGGGATCAATGAAGTATGTCTTCTTCTTCTCCTTCTTTTCTTTTGGGCATGCATATTTACTGCAGCCCTGCAAACTGTTGGCTGGGTTTGGGTACAACAACCAAAGCAACGCACAGAGCTGATAATAAGCCGTGAACAGGCAAGAGGCCATAAACTGTCGCAAACTGTGGTAAAAACCCTGATTGAGACGCAGATTCTGAATGTGCTGTAAACATGTCCAAGAATGCTTCTAAAGTCAGAATAATACCAACATATCCCATGTCTTAATCGTAAAATGCTATATTCGGAAAAAGGCCTTATTTGGAATATTCAAACTGAATATGCTGTTTACATGACCTGTATAAACATGTATTCAACCTTTATTTATACTCAAGATATCATTGAGGGGCGAACCTCATTACCATTGACATCAAGTCAATTACAAAGACAAAAAAACTATACGAAGCAACTCCATCATAAGAACAAAAAAAAGCTCCTAAAATAAAATTAGGATGTAAAAGAAAATACTATAATGTAAAGCAATTACAAGTAGAAATTTGAAAGTTTAAAATCAGATTTAAAAAATGTACAAAAGATACAAGTGAGTGCTGTATTTTGTTCCAGGAGTCCGGTCACTACAAGTAAAAGCAGTTTTTCCAAGCCAGTCAGGTAGTATTGTAGTTTTCCAATAAGAGCCTTATTGATGAAGAGATACCAGTGAGTATCACGTCTCTCTTGTAGAGAAGAACTACAGAACCCTGTCATATAAAACACAATGATGGGTACCATAGGCATGAACGGTTATAAATCTCAAGGCAGAGTGATAGACTGAGTCTAGAGACGTAAGAGTTGAAGAGCATGAAGTGTCTATAAATCACATCACTGTAGTCTAAGAATGACATGAAAACTGCCACATCAACCCTTTACCTACAAATCGTGGGAAAGATGTTTTTATTTCTGTAGAAATAGCCAACGTTTTGCCTGAGTCGGCACCCAAGATTATCAACATAACATTTGAATGAGAGCTTTTAGTTAGTTTTAGATGCCGAGATATTTATATTATGTGACTCTCTCATCGTATGTCCGTTCATAGTGGAAATATTAAGGTTAGTGTAATCTATAGCTCTGGTTCTGGAAAATAGCATAAACTTTGTTTTATTAGCTTTTATTACTAAGTCTTTTTAAGAGCCTCTTGCAGGATGTTAAATAAATCATCTCCGTACAGATTGGCAAGACAGTTTACCAATGATGATGATATGAGTGATGTAAGTTAAACGATTTAAAAATAAGATTACCTTTGATCTGCGCCGCAGCCTTGTCAGGTATTACACCGAATTCTGTGACCCATCAGAATGTGTGCTCTGTAGCTCCCTCTACCTGCCGAAAATGATTTTGTGACTTCCTGGGAAAAATCGGACCGGGCAGAGGCATTAATTAAAAACTATACAGAAATAGCGTTCTTTTCATTGTTAATCTCGTTTTCTGTTAGAGGTCATTTATGATCATCATATGAAAAATTACACAGTTTCAGAAACATTTAAAAGTTACATATTGTCACTTTAAATAAATCAACAAATTATGAACTACTGAAACTGAATTCATATGACATGTTATCTCTTCATTTCATGATAACAATTAGACTTTTATATCTTTTTAATTTTTAAGACATTTTTATTTTAAAATCTCTTTTTCATAGGTCTGTTTTTGTTCCATCATGGCATTTTCCCCAACACTTTAATTTCATCCCACTTTTCATGACAGTGGTGTTGTCACCACCCTCTCTCCTTTCAGACAATCACATTCCCCCTGCCTCTCTTAAGTTAGCAAGCTCAACAACTGCTACCAAATTTAGCCTGTTACCTCCTGTTAGCTAGAGTAACAACAATGCTAATGTTATTTGGAATCAGCTAACTACAGGTTGCTGCTGTAATAAACATAGTATACAAATATTATGTGAATATGCCGCGGTCATAACAATAGTTTTCCACCACATTTGGATGACAGCTGTGTATCGGGTGGAGTATCTGTGACGTGCCGCACTGCTCTGTTCTCTGTTTAGCTCATAAACTGTAAAAATAATAGACATAGCATCGGTGATGCCACCCATTGGTTTGTGGCGTTTTTGAAGCCAGGAGTTTGCATTTTTGCCGTCACCATCTTGGTGTCATGGAGCCAGAAGTGACCATATTTGGGCAAAAGGGTGGAGTTGGGGAGGATGATGCATCTAAGCCAGTGTTGTTAATGGTTTCAATGGCGCTTCGCTAAGCTAAATGATAAAGAGGGAAAGTTGCTGATTTTCAAGTGAGTTTTTACTGTTGGGTAAATGGGGACCTCCGGGTTGGTGTTTTAACATTAAACCATGTTGACATGTTTTAGAAAATATGAACCTGAAAATGAGCATATGTCTCCTTTAAAGGCACCCACTTTCAATTATTTATTGCTGTTTTCTGTAATGTATTAGGCTAAATTGCTAACTAAATTACCCAAAGAGGTAACTCAAGTCGCAATAAGTTGACATGGTTTTCTGTAGTTTCAGATGTAACATTTTGTCTTTTATCTCTCTGTAACAGCCTACACAGACAAGATCAAGGAGATGTCAATGCTGTCTCTGCTCTGCTCCTGCTTCTACACACAGCCACATCCCAACAGCCTCTATCAGTATGGAGGTCAGTCTGTCTGCCTGCCTGTCTGACAAACTGTAGATAGACCAAAGGCCGTCTTGGTTTGTCTTTCCACTGTTCCAACAATCACCACTCTGGTTTGGTTGAAATAAACCCTTAACTTGTCCATTTACATTTATTTACTAAAATAATTGTTTATTTACATGGAGTCTGGTGAGTTTGGCGATTTAGGAGCTGTTTCATGTTAAACAAAAAGGTCTCTGTAGGGATCCTTAACGTTATGTTGTCAGACAGGATGAAATTGGCAATACTGCCAGTAACAGCGTTGTTGCTCAATACTGGACCAATTTCAAAAAAAGAATGTGGACATTAGTCACTTAGACACCAATGAATGGGAAAAATAGGGTGCAGGTTACAGTATAAGTACAAATAAAGTCCCTGTGACAAATAACACTTTAGAAAAACCACAGGCTTTTGAATGAGCCTGTGGTTGTTGGAACTAGCTAATGCTAACATACAGTAAGCTAAGCTAAAGAATATGATGTGAGTATTCATACAGTGGGGCAAAAAAGTATTTAGTCAGCCACCAATTGTGCAAGTTCTCCCACTTAAAAAGATGAGAGAGGCCTGTAATTTTCATCATAGGTACACTTCAACTATGAGAGACAAAATGATAAAAAAAACAATCCAGAAAATCACATTGTAGGATTTTTAATGAATTTATTGGTAAATTATGGTGGAAAATAAGTATTTGGTCAATGACAGAAGTTCATCTTAATACTTTGTTATATACCCTTTGTTGGCAATGACAGAGGTCAAACGTTTTCTGTAAGTCTTCACAAGGTTTTCACACACTGTTGCTGGTATTTTGGCCCATTCCTCCATGCAGATCTCCTATAGACCAGTGATGTTTTGGGGCTGTCGCTGGGCAACACGGACTTTCAACTCCCTCCAAAGATTTTCTATGGGGTTGAGATCTGGAGACTGGCTAGGCCACTCCAGGACCTTGAAATGCTTCTTACGAAGACACTCCTTCACTGCCCAGGCGGTGTGTTTGGGATCATTGTCATGCTGAAAGACCCAGCCACGTTTCAACTTCAATGCCCTTGCTGATGGAAGGAGGTTTTCACTCAAAATCTTACGATACATGGCCCCATTCATTCTTTCCTTTACACGGATCAGTCGTCCTGGTCCCTTTGCAGAAAAACAGCCCCAAAGCATGATGTTTCCACCCCCTTGCTTCACAGTAGGTATGGTGTTCTTTGGATGCAACTCGGCATTCTTTCTCCTCCAAACATGACGAGTTGAGTTTTTACCAAAAAGTTCTATTTTGGTTTCATCTGACCATATGACATTCTCCCAATCCTCTTCTGGATCATCCAAATGCTCTCTAGCAAACCTCAGACGGGCCTGGACATATACTGGCTTAAACAGGGGGACTAGTCTGGCACTGCAGGATTTGAGTCCCTGGCGGCGTAGTGTGTTACTGATGGTAGCCTTTGTTACTTTGGTCCCAGCTCTCTGCAGGTCATTCACTAGGTCCCCCCGTGTGGTTCTGGGATTTTTGCTCACCGTTCTTGTGATCATTTTGACCCCATGGGGTGAGATCTTGCGTGGGGCCCCGGATGGAGGGAGATTATCAGTGGTCTTGTATGTCTTCCATTTTCTTATAATTACTCGTACACAGTAGATTTCTTCACACCAAGCTGCTTACCTATTGCAGATTCAGTCTTCCCTGCCTGGTGCAGGTCTACAATTTTGTTTCTGGTGTCCTTTGACAGCTCTTTGGTCTTGGCCATAGTGGAGTTTGGAGTGTGACTGTTTGAGGTTGTGGACAGGTGTCTTTTATACTGATAACAAGTTCAAACAGGTGCCATTAATACAGGTAACGAGTGGAGGACAGAGGAGCCTCTTAAAGAAGAAGTTACAGGTCTGTGAGAGCCAGAAATCTTGCTTGTTTGTAGGTGACCAAATACTTATTTTACCAAGGAATTTACCAATAAATTCATTAAAAATCCTACAATGTGATTTTCTGGATTTTTTTTTCTCATTTTGTCCCTCATAGTTGAAGTGTACCTATGATGAAAATTACAGGCCTCTCCCATCTTTTTAAGTGGGAGAACTTGCACAATTGGTGGCTGACTAAATACTTTTTTGCCCCACTGTCTATAAAGCTTACTTACTTGGGTACACACTTTTCTTTTGTAGATCTTTCTTAATCTGCATAATCAGATACATCTAATGAGAAATGTGAACTATTGTTGAGTTGTGTCAGCATTTACAGATTTAAGGCAGAAAAAAAGTCATATTCCTGTATGGGACAAATACTCAACCAGGTTTCTGTGTGAGAGCACTGAACAAAATGCCTTTTTTGTAATTATGTGAACATGTCTTTGCTCTGCTGCACTTTGTACTAGGAGTGTGGCCTTTTGTAATAAACAAATAAATAGCTTGCTCACTGCAGGGCTCGAATGCCCAATTATAACCATGCAGTGTGGAAACTAATTATTTGATTATTTTATGATCTGCTCACTTTCAGCTCAGCACCTGCCCTCTTTGGTTTGGATGTGTAAGCACTTGTGTGGCCTTTTGGCCAAGTTAAAGCCACCCTTATCCAATACATACTGAATCTAGCAAATTGTTAAACTTAAGGTTACAAGCAGAGGGGCATACATTTTACCCTGGTGGGCAGCCATCTGCCGGTGACAGTTGGGACGCAGAGACACTGATACAGATCTACAGATATGGAGAAATATGAATCATAATGATTATAGCATGCAACATGAACAGTGGTAATTATAGTAACAAGAAAGATAATGGAACTATGACTGGAAATAATAGTTGTAGCAGTTCAGGGCATAGCAGGGCATCGGCAAATACAGTATTTTTGACAACAATGCTGAGACACAGTCAAGAGCTGTATCACCCACCACTCTTATATATATATATATATATATATATATATATATATATATATAAGAAAAAATATAAAAAATATAAGAAAAAAATAAAAAAAATATTTCCAAAGGAAAGAATAAAAAAAACCTTGCACTTAATAAACAGCTCACTAACTTGTGTTTTATCGTGGCTGTGTCAGACCTGGAGGTGAAGGGCTTGAACAAGCGAGCATCGGGACAGTCATTTGAGGTCTTTCTTAAGGATCCGGATCAGTTCGGGGACAAAAGTCAGGCTCAGCCCCTGCCCTCCCCTCCGAGGAGGGAGGTGTCCCTGGAGGAACTCCAGAAGAGGCTGGAGGCTGCTGAAGAAAGGAGGAAGGTATGCACATATGTCATCACAGTATGGTCTCATGATGGAGTACCACTGCACATCTTTTTATTTTATTTGACCAAGTTAAAGGTGATTCATCTGCATTGAGCCACATTAAGCTCATCCAGCCCCTTTCATTTTCAGTTGAGAATTTTCAGGTCATTGTTCTCCCACCGTACTGATTCTATAATAGCTCAGATTGTTTTTATTAAACAACATTATGCTCTTAATGTAATATTAACCCATTTTTAAAGCCATATTATAGTTAACTAAAGTCTTGTCATTCTTAAGATCTTAAAAAGATATATATATATATATATATATATATATATCAAAATTTGGCTCAGTCATTGTATCATCCATGTGTTGGATGTAAATTTGCAGTTTGTAAGATGATATTACATGCGGATACTATGATTTATGGGAATTACTTTTTTGGGATTTTCTGTTCGTTTTTTTACTTGAAATGATACGTTGTATGCTTATGAGTCACGTACCGTCGGGTTAGCCTAAGGCTTGGTCTAAAACTCTTTATATACGGATTTCTCCGAACGTCAATGGGAGAAATGAATGGGAAATTTACTTCGGGAACCCAAGGTATCTCAGAGGAGGGACGGGACTGTTGAGCTCTATTACTGGCTTGCACATTCAAATGCTGCCTCCCCCCTACCATCAACTGTCGCTGCCTGTTGCTGATTGGCTGTAACAATGTTGTGTGGCTCTTGCACTCCTTTCTGTTTGTTTTGCATTTACACAGCCAGGGCAGTGTATTAACGGTAATTCTTTTAGTTTCCTTTTATAGATATGTGAGACTTTCTGATAATTGCTGTATTTGCACCTTGACTACAAAGAACAACAACAAAAAAGGGTCTATATTTTGTATAATCAGGTTTCAAAATGGTACTTGTTTAAAATAACTGTTGTTGTTGTTGTGCTATAGTGCGTTATAAAACGTACAGTCACAAAATGCAGTCGTTGGATCTATTTGTTTTTATTTAAAACATCTTCAACAGAGTTCAGATGAATGTAAGCTTTCACATTGTGTGTTTTGCTGGCAGTAGCCTTCAGAACCTGGTGTGCATTTGTCCAACCTTGACACTGTCTGTCACAGACAAAACATTTTCATTGTGAATACCAAGTTGCTTCACAACTTGTTCTCCAAGTATTTGATATATTAAATGTATTTGTTTGTTGTAAGGCTATATTACCATTTGATATATTTTGACTGCACACTGAGATCACAGAAAGGTACCAAAGGTTGCTGTATAGTGAAGGACAATTCCAGACACTGTAAAGACTTTTTAATGTCTGCCAGCTCAGCCGCCACCACCCAACTGGCACAAGAGCCATAATGCAAGACAACAATTATGCAACATAGAAACAAAGACACTAGGCCTACGGCACAGCAACAGGAACAAAGATCACTGAGCAGATAGTGCTGTAATCAAGCAGTACAAGTAAAACCTGTTATGTTGATGTGGGGATTAACTAAGGGACTGTGTTGAAACTTCAGTGGTTGGCAAGTTTTTATTTCCAAACAGCATGAGCTATTAAACCACTTTGAAACGTAAAAGCCAACCCCTGCAGATGTATTATGTTTTTTTGTGCACTAATGTCTTATTGACTGTACCTTTAAAGCTGTCATTTAGCTACTCGACGAACAGGCCCTCATTCTTTTGTTTCTGTTTGATGAACTTGGTTTTTGGTTTTTCATGAATCCCTGCTGCAATTGCCATAATTACCGCCCTCATCACAGTGACTTCACCCTCACCGTCTGTGCCCCCCCCCCCCCCCCCCCCCCCCCCGCTGTAGTCCCAGGAGGCCCTGGTGCTGAAGCAGCTGGCGGAGAAGAGGGAGCACGAGCAGGAGGTTCTCCACAAGGTGTGCGAGGTGAACCACATCTTCAGCAAGAAGACGGAGGAGAAGCTCATCCAAAAGATGGAGATCAGCAAGGAGAACCGGGAGGCCCACCTCCATGCTCTCAAACAAAGGCTACATGAAAAAGCAAGTCTTCCCATTCTGTGATCATTTGTTATTGTGGTATAAAACATATGTGACCCGAATGTTTCTCTCCAACAATTTGGATTATGTCAAACCAGCATAAAGTGGACACAATCGCCATTTTCCCCATATTAATTAGAAGTGTTCACACATACCTTAAAATGAAAAGGAATTAATTGTGGTCATACAGTTTACCTGTTGCTTACATCTAGAGCAAGGACTGTGCCCTTATGGCTGTGACTGGGAAACTAAGGCTACTTGGTTAAAGTTCTAATCCTTAAAGAAAAAGGTCAACATATGTTTGATGAGAAGATTAAAAGACAAATGAATACTAGGGGTGGGGGATATGGCCCTAAAATAATATTACAATATTTCAGGGTATATCTGGGATTATGACATTCTTGATCATACGAAGAAATACTGAACCATAATAAAATAATATTTCAAGAACATACAATTGCAACAAAATAAGTGTATAGTTTTATAAGTCAGCCCAAACGTTAACAGTTATCTTCAAATATTCAGTAAAACCAAAACACTACTCAAAGTGAGATTCAGATTCTGTATAAAATGTAAATAGTACAACACAGTGCACATCTAAAGTTGCCCAATTAACAGGCAATTATGTCAACAAGTCAGAATGTTGCCATTAAATGTGTTTAAAATGATATTTATTATTATTATTTATTTTAAAATTATTTTGAAAATTATGTTATTGTTGTGAAAGATATAATATGACACACCCCTAGTGGACTCACAAGCATGTATGATTTTCTCATCCAACTATCTGCAAGAAAGCAAATAAGTGAAAATGAACTACTCCTTAAGATTTTAGTCCTGGTTAATTTGGCAACACCCCTGGTTACTGCTGGTAACAATATGTGTGTTTTATTAATAGAACATTTTTGAAATTACACATTTTGACCATCCTCCCCCTAAAATAATTCTTGCATATGTTGTTTGTTCAAGTAGCAATTACGCCCTATATTTCGGTTATTAGTATCTAGTGGCCATAGTAATTATGACAGGAGCAAAGCAGGAAGTAAGGTGAGGAGGTTGGTTGTGGTGGTGGATGGGTCAAACAAACAGGACTTTCACCCAGGAGACCGGGGTTCATGTCCTGTTTGACTATAAAAGTAAACAGAGTTGCTGGTGTTGATCAGAGGTTTTATTTACTTTATGGAACAAACGGAGCTACGAAGTAGCTTCTGATTTTAACCCAAACCACAATCTTTTTCTAAATTTAACTAATTATTGTTGGTGCATAAAGCTAACCAACTGAGACTGTTTCACAGCATTAAGGACTCTGGTTTAGATATAAGGTCGTTTTACTGCCACCGCTAGGGCACTAATTTATGAAACGCTCTTGTGGGTCGTATTAGAGGGGAAGAATAAAGGGCCGATACCGTCGTATGGTTTGGACTGGTTGCCATTAAGACACTAGAGATTGCAGAAGTTCACTCAATGCAAATTTATTTGCAAGTAAAAATGTATGGTGTACCTGAACTGCAAACCATGACAGCAATTTGGCGATTTGATGTCATGTTGTGGTAATTTGCTGCTGTGTTGTGCTGGTGTGTTGTGGCAATTTGCTGTCGTGTTTTGCACTTCAAGGCTACCGAAAAAAAACGAGTTGTCTCAGACACATCAACCGACTACAGGCATAACCAATTAAGTATAGACTATTGATTGTTATTTGCGTACAACTATCACAGAGAGAAGAGCCTCCTCTCAGACTCTGCTGGGCCTAATTTTCTTTAAACATGATACTCTAAGGTGCAACATGAACACAATGTGTACATGTGTGTACATGATGGATAGTGTATCTTGCTAAACTTACAGAACATGGTGAGGTTACATTTGTCTGATTTCTTGATTAGAATTGATTACATGTCAGAAATCACAAGACTGAACCTAGTAAAACAATATTTGACAGAGATAAGTATTTACAATAAGGTTTTTTTTCCCATAACAACCTACCCAAGTAGTTGAAGTCAAATCATAATGTTAACCACGTGTTTAAAACTGCACCTGTTTTAAAACGTGCGCCTGTTGCTGGTACAACGATGTGTAATCTGAGAGAAAATACATTTCCTTTAAAATGTAATTGAGGATACAGTTTAGTTGTATGGGAACATCATTTTTTTAGGAGACAGGGTTGACAGAAGAGCAACTGTCAATAAAAGCTACGCCTCTAATTTCCCCAATGGCAGTGGCTGTTTTTTCTGCATTATGAAAAGCGCACCTGCGGAAGCTTTTCTCTTCCATGCATGTGTGAATCTCTTGTGTAGTACTCAATTTTAATCCAACGCAGGATGAATGAACGTTACTGAATGAATTGAATGGCTATTGCTGAAGAAATAGCAAACATAAAGAGTAACAACAATTAGGTTTGATATAATGAAACTCATAAGGATTAAATGTAACTTTAATGTTACACAAGTGATTTTTAGTTGAGGTTACTATAAAGTTCTAGTTATTTAAATAAATCTTCCATCCAACCCTCTCACACATGTACCTTTACTATGCATCACACTATAGGATGTCAAACTCAAATCACTCCCAGCCACTGACCCTGAGCCCTGATGGCAGATTCTAGTTCACTTCTCATGAAATGCAGCAGATCTTGTATTTAAAGACAATGTGTTTGTTCATAAAATTTTAGTAAGCCAGGGGGAAAAAAATCAATTATATGCCATGAATACCCTACAAAATAAATAAATAGATTAGTAAAAACAGTTGAAAGTCATCATTAAATGAGCACGGTTGATGTAACTTAGTGATTCAAAATGTTTCCACTTTGGACACATGCAGCTTCATCCACAGAGTTTGACATATAGCATGTGATGTAAGTATCCCTAGTGGTTGTAAACTAGAGTGAATTACTACTGTAAAAAGAAACAAAGGTGGTGGCTGAGAGCAGGTACTGCGTGCTGTTAAACATGAACTAAAACTAGACATTGTATTCAACCACCAACCCCTCAGGAAGGCTCAACATTAAATAGCTTCCATCTAGGAACATGGATAGCAGGAAAGTGTCACTGTGGAGAAGAGCCTGAAGCTGACAACACAGAAGCCTCTTTAGTGAGTTTTATTGACAAAAAAATCAAGCAGACAAGCAATGGCTGAAAACCAGGTTGAACAGCGCATTGGGCTTCCTGGAACACAAAGTTACTACATCTTTGCATAATGTTTCTGGAGAGTTTTTGCAGCTCAGTGGTCAGCAGTGTTTCCAGTCTTCAGGGATAAAAAAAAAAAAAAAGTTGTACCTTTAAGTTTCAAGTTCCACAGAAGCCCCACCTTCTGTTAGTCATTAAGTTTCATTTTGCATCATGTGAATGACAGTTTACAGTTTATTGCTTTATTTTACAGGAAGTCCACGCTGCTGAGGTACGCAGGAACAAGGAGCTTCAGGCTGGCCTCTCGGGCTGAAGAGGTTTTCTACCCTCTGTCAGTGGATGCTACTTTTGAAACTCTTCTGTGTGTCAATGTTTTCCTGTTGTTCAGTATTCACCTATATCACCCTACAGTGCACCTTTCAGGACCCAAACTAGTTGTTAATCAGCACCAAATACTGTTACTCATCTGTTTAATTTTTGGTAAACCACATATATAAGTGTGGATACATGTTCCGATAGCAGAGTCAAGTTCAGCTGAAATAAAATACAATCCTGAGCCAAACAAGGTCTGTGTTCTAAATATAAAACTGCTTTAGTAAAGTAACTGAAAAATATGGCTAACTAAAGGTGATAAAGATGATACATTTACTGTGAGTTTGTCATGACTCCTGCCAGGACTACCCAAAGCTTTTAAGGCTTGTGGGCCCATGTGATGTGTGCACATTGAAAGAACCTTCAGCCCAAAGACCTGAAGCCATGGAGCAGCTTAAAGCTCTAAAACAACATTTTAAGTTGTCATGGGGGGCAAAAACAGAACTTTTTTAAGAAGTGAAAGTTCATTAGATACTTTTACTTTTACTACCGCATTACATTTTACATGAAGTTCAATTCAGTCGACAGCTTGTTAAAGCAGTTGTAAAATGTCTTCTGTGGGTCGGACAGAGCGTCCCAAAGTCTGAGGAAATAACACAGATGAACATATCTGTGACGCTGTAGGTAACAACATGCTAATGTTAATGTGCTAACATGCCTACTAACAATAGTTTGTAGTTATCAAGCTGATGTTGCCGCATGTTACCATATTGGCCTTCTAACATCTCGCTTAGCATGTTAATATATGAAATGTATATTTGACCTCTTAGCAGTAAATATTGTGCAGTAATTATCAGTCACTAGGATTCACTATCTGGCACCATGGATGTCTGTACACAAATTGAGTTCATTGTTACAAGAATGACGGCTCTCAGCGTGTCTAGGGTAACATTAAGTTCATTCCCTAACATAAAGTGTATCTAGGGTAACACTAAGTTCATTCCCTAACATAAAGTGTATTTTGTTAAGAGAAGGCTGGCAGGCAGTTGGGGGGGGGGGGGGTGTGAGTAGAAAGGAGCAGTTTTGTGGCAAAATCTGATTGGTTCAAATGAAAGAGCCAACACCCTCAATCAGCTGGTTGAGATGGAAGCAGGAAGAGAGAGAGAGAGAGAGAGAGAGAGAGAGAGAGAGAGAGAGAGAGCTAAAGTATGGCATGTCCCAGCAAGCAAGGGCGTGACAGAGAGTCAGCATGAACAATATGATAAAATGTACATACAGTACATGATGCAAGTGTCTCTGCTGGTTGTGGAGAACGGTGAATGCCGGTGTGACAAGGTACGTGATGGGTGAGAACAGGTTCTGCATGTTATTGGGGATATAAAGTGCAGACCTTAAACTTTGATTTACATTTAGTATATTTACTTTCCATAATAGTAGGATATGTACTTAAGGCCATACATGTTTTGTAAAAAACACTTTTCTTCATCTCTAATTTAAATTGCAAATTTAAAGTATGACAATTTATAGAAGGAAGGTGGACGAGGGAGGACAGGTGGCTCATGGGTACACAGTAAAAACATCATTGATGCTACTTTAACCTCCTGAGCCATGATGTATCTGTTAAGTCCCCCCTGATATAAAGAAGAAAACTAATTTCCCACACTGTATGAATCAGGGTCTGTTTGGAGCAACACTTTAGTTATAGATGCACACAGAGGTTACCATTCCAACCCTAGATCATACTTTTTCCAGCCAGACAGAGCCTTTCTGAGGAAGATCACTGGCTAATATTAAGACTGTACTGAAAACATGTGCAATATTAACCATATGTCAAACTCTTTTAGTTTCTCTAAATACTTATTGTTAATTTAGAAAGGACTCTTTAACAAAAGCAGTCAATGAACATAAAGAACACAATGGGATGCCTTTGGGATCACGTGCGGCTTCACTGGGCAGCTGTTCAAATGAGGAAGAGAAGTGAGAGACAGCGCATGCTTATCAGTCAGCCTGATGTGATGAGAAACGAAACTTAAACCGGACAGGCGGAGAGCGGGGAGGCTTCAGGGAGGGGTTCACTCCGGGTCCACACGATGCCAAGCTCCGGTACACGGAGGAGCTCCGTTATTCTCCGCGATATACCTGTATGAACAACAGCCCATCTGACGGTAGGCTAATTATCATATTTATTATTGTTGTTGTTATCACGGTCATTACGCGATTCATATTAGTAGTAGTAACTAGTAGGCTAGCACGAGTTGAAGCAATAATGTTAAAATAGTTAACTTGACTGGGAGAATTTGAACAGACTGCAATAACTGGTTGCACTTTAAACTTCTTGATTGTTGATGAATAGACATGTATCTTACTATATATATATAAAAAAAAGTCTACAGTTCAAAACCTAGTTTTAATATTACTGCCATGGGTAGGCTACAGTCTCCCATCCACAGCTCTGTCAGCGCTGCAGGATGGTCTGGCTACACTGTCCATCTCTCTGGGATTGTTGTTGTTAGTGTTTCTTTAAACCAAACTGCCTTGGACATTCGGCGCGCCGGATGTCAGGTCTTACCAGCAATATACATCCGGTGAGCCAGGCTACTCCCTGGGTGATTTGGACATTTTGAGCCACTGACTTTCATTCTGATTCTGTGTTGTTGCCTGCTTGCTCCTGGTATTAAGAGAAAGGGCAGCTGCGCCATCTATTGGATTTAAGATGCAACTCCAAACAGCATTCAGTTACTGATATGCATTAAAAAAAAGCTGTAGTCATTTAGGATTTTAGGATCAATTTAGCTGTGACTTGTATTGATCCTTCTTATCAACAGAGTGTTTTGTTTGCTGTTCTTTGGGGCTTTTCTGTGTAAAACTGACATGCACATACAGTCTTCCTTTAATTTTACGCTAAGCATTTTCTCATTTAAAAGAGGTCTAAAACTGGTTCAAAAGTTTAGAAAATGTTATCCATTATTTGAAGACGTTGGTTAAAAGTTCACATTAGGCCTGCAACTAACGATTATTTTCATTGTCATTAATCTATCGATTATTTTCTCGATTAATTGATTAGTTTGGTCTCTAAAATGTCAGAAAATGGTGAAAAATGTTGATCAGTGTTTCCCAAAGCGCAAGATGACGTCCTCAAATGTCTTGTTTTGTCCACAACTCAAAGATATTCAGTTTACTGTCACAGAGGAGTAAAAAAACTCGAAAATATTCACATTTAAGAAAAGTTTTACTTTTCTTTCATAAAAAATGACTCGAGGCGATTCTCAAAATAGTTTGCAAATAATTTAAAAGTTGACAACTAATCGATTAATTGATTATTCTTTGATTAATCTAGTTCACATTTAGACAATTTTTTACCTAGATTTGGAATACTGGCTTTCAACTGAGAAATGTGGATCTGAGTTAGGCTTTAAAATGACTATAGAGTATAATTTGCACATTACTTCAAATCTGTTGAAATATGTTGTAATATCTGTCAAAGCAATTTTGAAAGCAGAAACATGGACCCCATTACACCTGGCTTTAACATGAGAGCTGTAGATATAAGGAGAACAAAAATGCCTGTTAATGCCGGTGTAAATACACTCAGAATGCATTGGAACTGCTAATGGCTGCTAATTAACATGAGTTGTTTCAACGTGCGCTCAGAAAACCAAAGATCCAGTCTTTACCAATACTTTATATCATCATCTTATCATTTTCTCATCAGTGGTAATATTTAACCATGTCTGTCACTTCTAATAAGTTTCAGCAGATTAAGAAAACAAATACAGCCAACACATTCAAAACTGTTTATCTCTTATCTTTCAACACTCGTGGTTACTGACAGGATGAAGTTAAATAACCTGTGGCCAGCCTTGGTCTGAACAAAACACCATGTAGTGCTCGGCAGGGGGTGGGGGGGGAGGAATCGATACAGCATAGTATCGCAATATTTTCTGTGGAAATACTGTATCGATACACAGACATCAGGTATCAGTCTTTTATTATATGAATTGCACATGAGAATTTAACTTTTTGGTACTAGAATAATAAAATGAATTGTATTTTCAGTCGATTAGATGGTGCAGTTGAGTTTTTTGAACAAAGAAATGTTTCATCGCGTATCTGAACTGGGCTTTAAGCAGCAGGTGACCATAGCAACAAGCACACTTTGTATCCTTCCTGAAATGTCTGGAGCTTACATTTTAATACCAGTCTTTAACAATTATAGATAAACAAACAAAAAGTATACATGCCAAAGATATGAATGACTTTCTGAATTTAACATATTGAGCACCCTTCTTATTATGCTGTCTTCTCTATTGTTTTCTTTTTCAGACACATTCAAACAAAGTTGGACATTTCTCAGACTTTGGCCTTCAGTGAGATAATGACAAGTTGATGGTCTATTGTGACTGGCTGTAACCAGAAAAAACAACTGAAAACATATAAACTACTTAAGCTCTGAGCACATTCCTACAATCCATTAAACGTTTAAATTCAGATGCTTTAGCATTATGAATGTATCACAATGTCAGCTAATGAATCCAAACTTGCTCCTCTTTTATCAACACATGACCTCAAACTTGTATGCACTAAATGCTCTGTCAAGGAGAAAGAAATTACATATAAGTTAAAATCAGACCGGCACCATTGTGCACGCGATCTCCTGCTCTGCAAAGTTAAAGGTGGCAGCAAATGGAGGCCTGTTTCTAGGCGGCCCAAGTTTCCAAATCCCAGTCAGTATGTAGTATGTTGCTTCTTTGTGGAGGGCTCTGGTTGCACATACCACAAGAACCGGTGCACCTTTGCCAGAAGTGATGAGGAAGCTGCCGTTTGGAACTTTGGAAAGCGTCACAGATTAGACCATGTATTTCTTTGTAAACTTATAGTTCAGTCTGAGGGAGGATCTGATCTGCCTGATAACTCTGAATCTACGGGTGACCTCTTGCCAACTCTAGATTTGAAGGCTGTGTGCGAACTATGTTCTATCAAGGAGAAGGAAATAACTCACACAGTGCAGTCAGTTACTCACCAGTGCAGTAGAAATCTGCTTTTAGCCAAAGAAAAAGCCTCTAACCAATGGAGGCCTGTCTCTGAGCGGCCTACATGTGGACTGTTTGGTCGAAATGTTCTTTACCAAGTGTGTAGGTTCTTTGTTGAGGGCTCTGGATGTACACAACACGGACAGGAATGCACGTATGCCAGAAGCTATGAAGAGGCCACTGTATGGAACCATGTTAAAGACAAAAACATCAATAAAGAGGAGTTAATCCGACTTGTAATTGAGTCTGACCCTATTTCGTTAACACCAGAAAGCGCAGCTGAAAGCATACTCCAACAGTTTTCAGGTGAATTCATTGAGTTGTGCAAAGACTGCTTTCATGATCGTCCACAAAAAATAACAGCCAAAAGGTGGAATTCCACTTGCTCATCAGATGCAGCACACACCTGGGACCCAGTCTTAGTTTATCACCTATCAGAGAATAGTAGGAAGCACATCTACAGCCAGGTGCGCCCTCTTCGCCAGGACTGTCAGTTTAAGTATTGCAGTCATGTCAGGCAAGGCAAGCCCTGCTGGCATGAGGCCGGCCACTGCCAGTCTGCCCAGAGCGAGGTGGAGATGGCCGTGTGGAAAGCCGAGCACAGTGGGCTCTCTCTTCGGCCTCATCTCCTTCAGTTGAGCCGGCAGGAGCAGACGGAGCCCAGACTGGTCACCATGTACTGCAAAGTTTGCTTCCTGGCCCTTTCCTCCCCAGAGAGCTTCTACAAGCACTGCTCCTCTTTGGAGCATGCCCAGTTACTCTCTGAGGACACCGTCACCAAGTGGAGAGGACGACAGCCTCCACACAACAACCGATCTGACTTTTGGCTGTGTGAGAGGTAAACAACTCCACTCCTCTTTATATGTTTTGTTATGCAGGTTATGGGTCATGGCTATGTCCCACTATGGGTGGCAATTTTAAAACACCCAGAACTTAACCCTTTGGTTTGATAAAAAAAAATAGCCTTATATTACTGTTATATACTGTTATATATTTGCTTTATGGAGCTCCTCCACTTTTTTAGTTTTAACCCGTTTAATGTATAAGTCAAGTCAAACTTTACTTGTATAGCACATTTCAAACAAAGTGCTAAACAGGCACAACATATCAAAACAAATGAATACAAAAGCCAATTAAAGCTGCAAGCAGCATTGGACGGGCCCTCGCACCACCTTGCACGTTGGGGTTAACTGGCGGACACCACTCCTTAAAACCTTGCATTTGCGTGGCACTCAGACACTGCAAACCATCACCAATTAAAAAGGAACTCTCTGCTGAGTTCAATGATACCTCACACAAGACTCTACCTTAAACAAAGTTATGAAAGGGGGCGTGGCTGGAGTAAGTAGGCGTGGTTAAAGTATAGGGAGCGGCTCAGTATCACATGTAGACCACACATTATAAGTTTCATGTAAATCGGATGATGTTTGTCATATAAGGCTGATTTACTTTTGCCAGCCCCCTGCTGGACCAAAAGTCAGTATCAGGCCTTGAACCTTGTTGATCATGGGAAATTTCAAGCAGAATGGACAATGTACACTCTAGTTACAGCCACTTTGTTGTTGCCACTAGGGGGCGCTATGACTTTGAGTAAATATCTGTCTATAGATGTCCTCAGGGTTGGACTCTTATGAATCCTGAAAAGTTTCGAGCCAATTGGATAATGTGGACAAAATGGCCGGCCCGCCACGGCCATGCCCTATGACGAAAAGTTTTTCTTTTAATAACTTTTCATCTTTAACGTCTTAAGATGGCATAGACCAAATTTGAAGTTGATTGGATGAAATCTCTAGGAGGAGTTCGTTGAAGTATGACGTGGAAATGGCCAAAATCGCACAAATTCGAACTTCAATTCAAAATGGCAGACTTCCTGTTGCGTTAAGGGTATGGCTCCAATGAGCTTTTTTGTACGCCTTGACATGCTACATATGTGTACCACGTTTCGTTAGTCTACGTTAAACGTACTGCAGGGGCTACATTTTTTTAATTTTGTAGGGTGCACTAGCGAGCCATTTTTGTGCGCCTATTCCCGAAACCCTTAAAATACGTACATTTTCACCAGACTTGATGCGACCGCCAATTTTGGTGAGTTTTGGAGTATGTTAAGCCCCTCAAAAAGGCGATTAATTTGCCGGAAAGAAAGAAAGAAAGAAGGAAGAATTCCTTCAGATTCACTAGGGCCTTCGCCCTTGTCGGCACTCAAGCCCTAACAAGGCTAGTGATATTCTACATTTTTGTTTTTGTTAATAAACCCCATGAAAAGACCAACACCAACAATGTGTTAGAGACCAGCAACGTCTGTCTCTCAATACTCTCGACTTCTGTAGTCTGTCTGTGCTCCAATCCCATTCATACCTACTGATAACTAGTGTGTGTGTGTGTGTGTGTGTGTGTGTGTGTGTGTGTGTGTGTGTGTGTGTGTGTGTGTGTGTGTGTGTGTGTGTGTGTGTGTGTGTGTGTGTGTGTGTGTATGTGTGTGTGTGTGTGTGTGTGTGTGCGCACGCATTTGGTGTTCTAGTGAGTATTTGTGGCAGCAGGACGGTGTGTGTGTGTGGGGGGGATTGAGTCAAAATAAACACAGGGTGTGTGTTCCTGGTAATGAAGGGAGATGTCAGCCAGTGCAACAGTGAGGCTCATTGCTGGAGCTCTATGGCACACAAGGAACTGAAGGAAGGAGATATATCGGGCTGTGATACACACACTATACTTTCATTCATTTAGTGTTGGATTTGGTCTTTTTGTGGGTTTTGTTCGCAATGAGATAAACATAGAACCAGACATTATTTAAAGTGCAATGTTCATATTATAAAATAATGAAATTAAATTGAATTACTTACATACACTCAAAGATACCAGCATGCATACTAAATTCTTTAGATTTTCAGTGTCCTCCTTTTGTCAAATGCAATACACAACAAACACAAAAGGTGCGACTCACACTTAATACACACAAAATAAATTCAAACTAATAGAGGTATGGAAGATTTAAAATGCATAATTGAAAACAAATCAAACATGAAATAAAGTGAAATACAATACACATCGTGAAGGGTTAAGTAAATGGAGAACATATGCGAAAAGGATGATTATTTTTAATAACCGATTGAATTGGTCCTTATTTTAGCATGGGCAATGCGTCTCCATCTCAAAAAGAATACGCTCCCTCTAACCCCCCCCATCAAAGCTAATAATAGTGTTTGCATTTAGTTTTGGAAGGTCTATGCCCCTTTCTGCTGAAAGAAAGGGGCATGAATGAGGTCCAAGGTGTGTGAAATTCAACACACCTTGTCACTTTATTTTCTGTGTTGTGATTAGATTTTAATATGGCATGGACCACTTATGCCACAATGAAAAACAATTCATTCAGTTAAAGCCAAAAAGCCAAATAATTCTCCTTTTCATCATCTGTTTTTCATTTAATTATGACACGGTAAATTCATGCACAAAAAGGAAATTCACCAATATGTATTTCACTTTCTTTGATTTGTTTTAATTCATGCATTCTAAATTCTAAAAAAACAGTAGGGGAGCTTCAGAAACACACCCAAAAACAAACCTAGTACAATAGTAGTAAAATAAGTTAAAAATAATACCTAATGTATTATTTTTAATAATAATAATAAGTACCTAGCATAAATTTGAATGAGTAAAAAATCTTATGAGAAACATTTAGACGTCTTTTTTATTGTGACATATTCTTTGTATTGTACTGTTCAAATTGCCATTTCATCCTAGACCACAAACATGCGAGTATGGCAACAAGTGCCCAAAAGCTCATTCTGAGGAGGAACTGCAGGAGTGGTTGATGCGCGCTGCAGAGGAGAAGGAGATCAGACATAACATTGACGCCCAGGGTCTCATGTGCTTCAATGAAAGGCTCTTGGAGGAATACAAAAACAGCAGTAATGAAGTACACATTGTGAGTATGAGGCTCTAATCTTTTGTCTCATTATCTTATTCTGGTTGTTCATGTTGTGCCATTGGTCAACTGAGAAGCACACCATGTTCTCTTTTGAGAACATTGTCTTTGAATCCAGTCTTTATCGCATACACACACTCCCTCTTTCTCAAGGACATTGCAAACTTGAATACTCCCCTAGAGAAAAAAAAACTGTAGCGTTGCAAGGCTTGAAAACACACACACACACACACACACACACACACACACACACCCACACACACACCCACACCCACACACACACCCACACCCACACACACACCCACACCCACAAAGAAGACACTATGTAAATACTGTCGTACATTTGCACATCAGACAAGGAATAAAATGGGAATATAGAAAGGTGTTTCCATCAAGTGCTAAGTGAGAAAACTGCATTGAAGTACACAGGTCAAACGCAGTCTGTCGCTGATGTTGTGATGTTGCTTCATTCGATGAACTACAGTAGAGATAAAGATGACTGACTGAATTTGGACATCTCTGGGTATTATTTAAGTATAGTGATTCCTGCTTCCCAAAGAATCACAACACTGTAGAATGGTCCCTTTAAATTTCCCTTCATCACATTTAGAAAAAGTAATCTATATAATTTAGGTATAACAAATAATTATATGACTTTTTAATTTCTAACAAAGGCAGTTGATTTTTTTTTATTATATTGTTAGCAATTTATTCTTTAGTTCTTCACCATGCTATTTTAATTTATTGTCTCAAATGTTGAACAGATTTCAGAACAAGTTGACGATGTCAGCATCTCCTGTGATGAAGATTTAACTGTGGAGTGTGAACAAACCAATGCAACACTGCAATGGAACTTCCAAGTGGAAACAGAGGTGAGATTTTTACAATAAGGCATGAAGTTGGTTGCTTTTCCTGGGTCAAATGCGAAAAAGTCCAGTTGCTGAATATCTTACTTCAAACTACTTCAATACAGACACAGCAGGCTGTGTTTTTGTTCCTGTGCTCATTTCACATTTTCGGTAATTCAGGACTAGTGTTGCCAGATTGGACTGACAAAAAGTCTGGGCTTTTACACTGGGGATGAAACGGAAAAAGAAAAAGAAAAAATACAGCTTTCGTGTCCAAACCTTTCACACCAAGGCCGGCATGAATATTTGTGTTCTGTGTATTCTACTTAAAACAAAATTTTGACACATAATCGTCAATTCATTGTTGTTTTAACTGTAGTAAACCCACACTCAACTCTGCACACTGGAGATGGGCTTGTTATTCCAAGTGTGCAATATTATTTAGAGAACTTACAATGTGTTCAATTGCTGGTTATAATGATGATAATAACAACAACCATAATAATAATAGGCCTATATCATGTTATCGCTTATCAGGTTTTGTCAGGTTTTATAGTTTATCTTTCACGAGTATTTGTGACACAGATAATGTCCATACCATAATGTCAGCTAATTTTAATTGTTCTCTATATATTATCTTGAAACAAAGTATGTTTACCCCTCTTTTGCAGTCTACTCACTGTCACAAGCCAGTTCAACTGCTACACTTCCCCAGATATTGTCTCTATTTACGATGTCTTTATAAATTTTATTTTGTTTTTAAAAAAATACATTAGTTTGCAAGACCAAATGGATCAATCAATCAATATCCCTATTGTTGTGTGACGGTATTATCAGCAGAATTATCACAATGACATCCGAGAAAATCTATCATCCTTTATCAATCGTATGATAATAATCAATCGTATGATGACAATCAATCTCATGATGATAATCAATCTTATGATGATAATCAATCTTATGATGACAATAAATTCTCTGTCATTCTCTGTAACCAATGCAGCATGAGAGCACGGCGGAACCAGCCAGCCGGTGAACAACTTATTCGTTGGCTAACGTTAGCTTGCCAGCTCCGCCTTAATGTTACCCCATCGCCACATCATTCACAGAAAACGAGCCGAATAAAGCTGTCACTCATGGCGATAGCATTGTGCTTTGTGTAAATGAAGCATGAAGTTAATTTAACTCATTGGGCGGCAGGCTCGCTGCCTCGTAACGTTACACTGCTCGTTTGTCCGTTGCTGCAAAACCTCAGCTCCGCGACTCGCCAGAAGTTAGCTTATACTAACTAACTAACTAACTAATTATACGTTACCATGGCAATGGTACACATAAATATGGCTGCCGCTCTGACCATTCTGCTATGTTGATTTGAATGGAAATGGCCTTTCTATCCATTTTATTTCTATGGGGTAACCTTTATATGAGTAGCCATGTAATAAGCTGTGTAATAAGCTGTCTAATTGGTGGGATAAGGTAGAGCGAGCCGGTCATTATTGTGAATTGAACCATTTCAATTCAAGTCCTGCATCAGCCTGTCTGGGTTCTAATTGGCCATAATGACCGGCTTAAAATTTTTATTAAAAGTTAAATGCTGTTAGACCATTAGCCTAGCTACTCAGTTTGTCTTCTTGGTGTCAGTGTTGTGTTCACACAATCTTCATTTTGAATTTTTCTTTAATGTTCCAGAAATGGTGTGTCATAGTATGCTTAATTGCCACTTTTCTGTATGTACAGAGACAGCTTGTGCACGTGGCGCTGCTGAAGCAGGAACCAGGAGCTTTGTTCACCCTTGGTGACATCAGTTCTGTGCCCTGCATCTACTCCTCAGGTGAACGCTTTCTCAGTGAAGACATGACCTATGACATCACCGTGTCTTTCACATCCATGAACCCAGGCCTGTACGACCAGTGGTTAGTGCTAGATTTTGACATGAGACCAGTGCTACTGAAGAAACTCAGAGTAAGACTAGGCCAGCTGCCATTGGAGGACATTGAAAAACCAACTGTGAACCATGGAGCCACCTTACAAAGTGCTGAGCGTTGGCATCGAGGGAACAGGGTTTTCATCCCTTGTTCATCCAGGACAGAAGAACAGGAGGAGCTGTTAAAGGAGTACAAACCTCCTCAGATTAACTTTCTGTATAAGTCCTTCTACAATAGCCAAACACCTCTGAATAATGAGAACTACAAAGAAAGAATGCACCACTTCCTGTACAACGAGGAACGGGCAGAGGACCAGATTGTTTCAAGGTAATATGCTTATCTGTAGCGGTTTCATTTTATATTGTTTAGAATTAGCACATATTTACAAAAATTAAGTTGTTTTCTTATTTTCTTTGTTTAGACTTAATGTTTGTGGAGAAATTACAACAATGGATACGTTGACCAGTACAAGGTTTGGCATGATGATGGCTCCTCGGGGAGAACTGTTCTGTGCGGTCTCGATTCCTTGTAATCTCACACCAGACACCCCTGAGGGACTGGTTCTTAAAAGAAGCATCCAGTCTGCCCTGATAGCACCTTTATCTTCCAGAGGTCGAAACTCCAAGGTCTATGAAGCCATCATTCTGAAGGACACCACAAGTGAGAACAAAATGTATTTGCAACTGTCTAAAAAATGTTGCTCTGATCTTACACTCAAAAGCAATGAATCCTACCAAATGGAAGTGCAGTTTCAGCTGAATCGCCACAGCTTTTGCAACATGCACAAGGCCATAGACCTCCTTCCTGATACAATAAGAGTGCTCCCAGACCTTAAAAACTGTGGAGTTCCAGTGAATAGCATCCCATATGAGAAGCTGAATGCAAAGCAGCAGGCAGCAATTGACTTTATCACCGGTAATTCCAATGTCCAAAAACATGTGGCGCCACTCCTTATCTATGGACCATTTGGAACTGGCAAAACATTCACCCTTGCTACAGCAGCCAGAGAGCTGTGTAAGCAGCCTCACAACAAAGTGCTCATTTGCACCCACACCAACAGGTAATACATATTATTGATAATGTGTTTAAAGGTGTACTAAGCATAATTTTCCTAAAAAAACAAAACAATGTATAGAGTAATACAAAAATAATCCCTCTCACTCATCATACATGATCATAGACTGTAATAATAATGGACAAGGCTTCTGTGCCTGAAAAGTGAAGCCTTAATCCTACGTTTTATCTAATTTCGAGCAAGGCTCAACTGGTTGCAAAAAGACCTCAGTTTCTGTAGAAGAGAAAATTACTCAACTTCGCAGTAAACATTTTCATGAGCTTATGGCCATTTTGTGAATTATGGTCCCATTTATTTTAAAATACAGAATAAAGCAGGGGATGCTTTAGGGATGTGGCTACACAGGGACATGTCAATCATGACAGAGGCTTAGCAATTCTAACTATGGCACTGTGTACATTAAATAGATGTGAAGTTGTGTGTGTTTTCAGCTTAAATGTTGACCCTCAAACTGTGTGTTTTTACTTCATCAAAGTTAATTGGAACATTTGGTCACCTAAAATGTCTTGTTCAGCATTCTGCTAACCAAGCTATCTTGCTACTACTAGTGTTAGCGTGACGATTTTCTGTACTGGAGGTCTGCGTAAATCCACTGGATGACTCGCTTCAGAAGGGTTGAAAGTCTGCAACCTATCCCTTTAAGCGTTTAGCTCAGCACAGCACAATTGCCACCATAAACAACATTGGCTTGGACACATTATCGTTCCCAGCTCCAGCCTATCGTCAAAAATCATCCTATCCGATTTCAAAAAACCAAGAGGGTCACGCCCGTATTGCCAAACTGGATGCTTCAGCAGTCCACATGGTCCAATGGGTGAAGTCACAGATGCTATGTCCACTATTTTTACAGTCTATGCTTATGACCCACTTGAAGTGTGTATTGATGTAGACCTGCTCTCTGCCTGTATTTGGAAGAGCTAAATTTGAATGGTGTGTTTACAAACACCCACCAACAGTGCTGCTAAGTATGCCTTTAATGAAATATTGATTAATTGATTGATTGAATTGGGAATTACTGGAATTGTTGGGTCTTTGTAAATTATAGTGTGGTCTAGACCTACTCTGTAAATCTGTAAAGTGTCTTGAGATAACTCTTGTTATGATTTGATACTATAAATAAAATTGAATTGAATTGACGTGTGTGATGGACATGTGCAAAGTAAAAGTGTAAAGACTAAGCTCTAAGATGTACTGTTGTAAAGTTTTAATATACATTTTACAATATTGTCATTTTTGTTTGCTTTAAGTTCTGCAGATTTGTACGTCAGAGATCACTTCCATCCATTCATTGACAAGAAAAATGATGGAATGAGGCCAATTCGAATAAAAGCAAACAAACAAGGAAGTGCTTTCTTTGCCACAGATGAGATAACTTTAAAATACTGTTTGCTTTCGGAAGATGGACAGAATTTTTTACCACCCACAAAAGCTGCCCTTCATCGCTACAATATAATCATAACCACCACAACAATGGCAAGACATTTCCATGACCTAAAGCTCTCAGAGGGATTCTTCACCCACATACTCATTGATGAAGCCTCTCAGATGCTGGAATGTGATGCCTTGATGGCCCTTGCTCTTGCTGGGCCAAACACCAGAGTTGTTTTGGCTGGAGATCACATGCAAATGGGACCCAAGCTTTTCTCAGTTGATGATCATCACCGTTCAAATCACACACTCCTTAATCGCTTGTTCCACTACTATCAAGGCCAAAAGTGTGATGCTGCCCAGAACAGTAGAATCATTTTCAGTGAAAACTACCGATCAACCAAAGAAATTGTGGAGTTTGTGTCCACCAATTTCTACGTTGGTAAGAATGATGTTATCAAAGCCACTGGAAATATTCCGGCTCCTGCAAATGATCATGCCCTACAGTTTCACCATGTTAGGGGAGAGTGTCTTTTGGACACCGTATCTATGTCTTGGTTTAACAAAGAAGAGGTTGCCAAAGTGGTTGAAGCAGTGAAAGAGGTTCTCGAAAACTGGCCATTGACCTGGGGGAAAAAGGACCAAAGCTCAATCTGCGTTCTATCAGAAGGATGTCAGGTAAATTACAACCTTTAACTTGTTACAAGACTGAAACAGTGATGATTTCTACATTGATGTATTTTAATTGTCATTGTTAGATATGGTCAGACTATGGTCAATAGTTTAATTATCTTAATTGTTTTTTATGATTTGTAGGTTTGGCAAATTAGGACAGCACTTAAAAGAAGAAGCCTTGCTGAAGTCCATGTTGAGAATATTGCAAATGTGCAAGGTAATTTTAATCTAGCTACTATTAAGAACTCCTGCAGGAATTATCTCATTATGTTAGACATGAAGGATGGCTAACCATTACACCTGTCTGACTATTCAAATATATTTGTATTACCTGTCATATATATTATTGTCATTTTACATAATAAACATTGTCTTCATGTGTTAACAGGCAAACAATTCAGGGCAGTCATAATGACTGCTGTGCAAACACGTGACAGCCTACAAACATCTCACCTGCCTGGTCTGGAGCTGTTCAATGATGCCCGTGTGTTAAACACTGCAATGACTAGGGCTCAGTCCCTTGTGGCTGTGGTTGGAGATGCTGCTGCCCTCTGTTGCTTTGGAAAATGCTCAAGAGTCTGGAAGAGCTACATAGATCATTGCATCAGCAACAACAGTGTTGCACCATGGCATTTCACCAAAGATTTCTTCGAAAAAGATGTTATGGAAACTGCAAGGTTTCAAAAGTCTGAACATGTGGATGAAAGCAACACTCTCAGCGACGCAATTCTGCAAGAGTTGAAAGATGAATATGAACAGATGGAAACACAATGTAGTTCAGATGAAATCAGATTAAACTCAAGATCATCATACAATACCAGTGATGTTGAAACAGACCTTTTGGAGTTGTGTAAAAAACAACCAGAGATATACATGCAAGGAAAATTGGTCAGGGAGTCATATAACAGAGGTTATGTCATACCATCTCACAACCCCTCTATATGTATCAGCATCACAGGAAGGGCAAACCTGGGTAAGGGCTTCACTGGAGACGAAGTGTTGTTGCAGTCAGGAAAGGTGGTTAGCATCACCAAGGAAGCTGCATCAGCCCGTGAACTTGTGTGCCTGCTTGAAGATGAGGATCACAGTAAACCAAGACAAAATTCCAAAGACATATTTGTTAGAAGGACGATGATGCCCATTTCAAAATCTGCACCCAAAGTATGCATACTGATCATCAAGAAAAGACGTAACTTCCTTCCGATATGGGAGCAAACTAATGGACAGTGGACGATTGCACGAAATGAGCGTCTTGATGAAAAGCTCAAACAAAACAATGTATTTGTAGTGCAAGTGATTGGCTGGAGAGAAAATTGTCATATTCCGTTGGGAAAAGTCATAGATATTCTTCCAATTGGAAGTTCTTTGGCTGATGGACTAACAATCCTGAATGAAGAATTCAAAGTTGCACCCAATACATGTAAATCAGATGAGGCTCTCTCCAAAGATGAAGATTGGACACACAGAAAGAACATAAAAGACATAATCACTTTCACTGTTGATCCAGAAGAAGCAAAAGACTTGGATGATGCCATCAGTGTCAGGGAAATTGGAGATCACTATGAATTGGGAGTCCATATTGCAGATGTGGCAAGCTCAGTGAGTCCAGGTGGTGAATTAGATGAGGTTGCAAAACAACGTGGTGCTACATATTACTGCAGTAAAGAAAATCCTATGCATATGTTCCCACAAGACTTGAGCACCGGACACTTCAGTCTTCTGTCAGGCGAAGTTCGCAGGGTAGTTTCATTAATGATCAAAGTAAACAAGAAAACACATGAGATCATTGAAAATCCCGAATTCCAGCTGTCATTGATCAGGTCTGATAAGCAGTTGTCTTACGAGGAGGCAGAGGTCATGATCACCAAAAGATATAGAGAGAGACCTACATTTGACACTGTAGAAGACTGTGTCACAGTGGCTTATTGTTTTGCAATGGCACAAAGGAAGATTCGACTTGGAAAAGATTGGGCTTATGCTCAACCTGATGATCAGAGATTGCCTGGAAAGCGCAAAGCCAATCTGATGATTGAAGAGCTGAGTGTGTTATTCAACACACTTATATCTAAGAGGTTGATTGAGTCAGAGAAAACCAAGTATTGCACACCCCTTCGCTGTCAGGAAAGACCCGATCTAGACAAGATAAAAGAATTCAAGGAGAAATGCGGAGAATTAATACAACTGTCTTTTCATGTACGGAACAAAATTGACCACGAGGAACAAGGCACAAACAGTGAAAACTTCCGCATACTCACAGAAGTGTGGGAAGATATCCAGTCCGCTGCCAGAACAGATGATATCGACAAAATGGTGGACCTAATTGCTGCAGATGACATCCACCCTCTGCTCCAGCCAGTCATTGATCAGTTCAGAAGGTGCTCTAGTAAATCTAAAGTCATCTGTTCGAACTCCTCTCGCAAAGCACAGGTTGGCCATTATTCTCTGAATGTAAGATCTTACACACAAGCATCCTCACCAATACGGCGGTACATGGACATCATCTTGCAAAGACTTTTGCACTCCGTCATATGTAACCGGGATGTCCAATACACTGTAGACGCGATAAAGACTTTGTGCAGCCAATTTGAGGTAAACCTCAAGGATGCCAAGGAGTATGAACAAAAGGCTGAGCAGATCTCCTATGCAGTGAGCATGAGAAAAGAAAGTGCTTCAAAGCTAGCCTTTGTTGTTAATCCCAACAGAGACAGTTTTGCAGTGGCATTTCCTTTTAACAACAACATATTTGCAGGGAGTTTATCAATTATGTACAAAGATTTACAATTGTGCGACCAACCAACTTATGATGAAGCAAATGACTGCATCACTCTTAAATGGAAAAGGCGAATCTACGCAGTTGACAACATGCAAATACACCAAGAGTTGAACATTCCAGACTGTGGTTCCTGCATTGCGCTTCCATTGAATATGTGGAAAGACACTGTTAAAGCAATTGATGAAAAAAACTGGGATCATGCAAAGTTTCTTACAATGAACATGACTACAATGCGACTGGAAAATCAAAATATTCTACCGCAGTCATCTAATGTGCCTCAGTCGAAGACTAACTCATGTACCTTAAAGGAGCATGAGACACAAATGGAGCATGAGGTTGACATTGAGCTCCAGTTGCAGAGAGGTGACACCCTTCAGGTCCAAATGTCAACAGAGTTAAAAAGAGGTTATCACATGCCTACTGTGCAGTTGGTGCACATTAAACCAAAGTTTGAGATTTGTGTGCACCATGTCCACAGCCCTATTACATGCTTCTCCAGATCAGCAGATGATCCAACAAGGATTTTTTATAGCGACACTAAGGAGTATGTACGCATATGGAAACCATTGTGTGAGATGGAATCTGCTTCCACTGCCGTGGATGAAAGTGACAGCATAGTCATCGAGAACCTGGTGGTAAGCTTCAGTCAAGAGCACGAAGGCATACTAACAGGAAGCTTCTTCTTACCTCTGACATGGATTAATGAATGGGCCATTGAATGTAACCTTTCAAAGTGCTTACTGTGCATTCGTAAAAGAGGTCTGAAGGTGACTCCAACCCTGGAGCTTTCTGCACCAATGGACCCAAAAGAGTTCACATGGGTGGCCCATGGTGTCACAAGAAAAGAGGAAAAGAAAAAACCACCAAATGAAGGAAGTAAAGTGGAGTTCTATGTCAATCACCTGCCGATGGAGACCTTTCCTGAATGTGTCTTTCAGAAAAACACTTGTTTCACAGTTGAAATAATTCCAAAGCTCCTGCCTGACATGTAAGTTCTAGTGTAGTTTACACTGAGCCTACCAATGTAACTTTGCTTACACTTTGACTTTTCATTAGGGCTGTCAAAGTGAACGTGTTCACGCAAATGCATTTTAATGGTTGAGGATTATAAACGGGTTACATCTTTCGCCCGCATGGTGAAAAGGCATATATTAAAAGATCGATTTGGGGATTTTATTAATGGATATCAGATCACTCAAACAATTGGAAAATCATCATGAAGAAAGGATATTAGTCCACTCCCATGTTGAGTATTATCTATGTTAATTTAATTAACTGTGGACACACAGGCAATTAATCATGATTCAATATTTTAATTGACAGCCCTACTTTTCATTCTGATTATATCTTATTTTTCTTGCATTGACATGTGTTGATGGACTATTTCATTTTCAGCTAGATTAAGATGTTGACACAAAGTTTTATCTTATCCGTTTGTAGCCGGAAAGAAAATGCTGTGGTCAGTATTATATCTGCATGTGATCTTGTCAAGACAATAGCACTTGGAAAACACATTCCAAAACAGGGTATGTTCATTCATTGACTTTAAGTATTTGTATCAATAGGAGTCAGGCATAACGTGGAATACACAAAACACACATTGAATATTCATGTAGTATATTTTAAATTTGACTCAACGGGTTTTTCTTTTTCTTGCAAAAACATTTTGTCATTTTGTCTTTGCAGTGTGTAATGAGCCCATACCAATGTGGCACATCCTGAGGAAAGAGCTACCAAATGTATTGCCAACATTTAACGCGAGTCAGTATCGTGCTGTGGAGAAAGCTCTAAATAATACCTTTACACTTATACAGGGACCTCCTGGTAAGAGCTGGAACGTAAATTCACCCTGAAGTTTCATATGTTTTGCTAAGGCTTAAGTAATTTTTCCCATTTGTCTTTTAGGAACTGGAAAGACAGTAGTAGGTGTGTATATAGTGTACCGTTTCTTTGAGCTCAACTCTAAGAACCCAAGGATAGTTGATGACCCAAAGGATGAGAACAAGAAACAAGTCATTCTCTACTGCGGCCCATCCAACAAGTCTGTTGATGTTGTTGCAGGCAAGTTACTTTCTTTCTCTGCGGAAATTTCAGCTGCATTTTTTTCTGTTACTATAACCCATGTCTTACTGTTGTAACACAGAATACTTGTTGAGGTTTGGGGAAAGACTAAATCCCCTCAGAGTCTACAGCCAACAAGTGGAGATGCTTGATTACCCTTATCCAGACTGCACTCTTCAGTTTTCCCAGAGGTCACTTCGCCAAGAGCGTGCCAAATCAGAGCTAAGGTATTATTATCAGACCAGTTGATGACACTCAATTTTGAAAAAAAAAATGTCATTATTCACTAACACTGGCATTTTTTAGGAGCATTACTATGCATCACCGCATGCGACAGGACCAAAACCCTTCTTCAGGTAGAATTAAAGATTTTGATCGACGCATTAAACTTGCTCTTGAGGAAGAAGGAGAAGTTCTGACTGCTGAAGAGGTGAAAGAGTAAGTTCAGATGCACTATTGGTTTAACAAACTTTAAAGCTGCATGAAAATGCCACGTTTTAGTCAGTAAAAGTAGGGAATTCCTAAATATTCATTTTTGAAAGTTTCACCTCACCTTTGTGGCAGTTGTCCAACATTGTTTTCAAGCATGAAATAAACTGCATGTTTCAGTTTTACAAGAGAAAAGACTTCAAGGATGAAGACGAACTAGTTGGTTTGGCAAATAAACGTCTGGTTAACTTCACCAGATCCATTGAAGAGCAGCGTACAGCTACTTCCCTGAGCTTTTCTATGGGACTGTTTCCTACTGCAGTGATGAGACGGTCCTCAATGGGACTAGGTTGGACAATACTTTGTCTTGGGGTAGTTAGCGAATGTACGGTAACAAGCTCATCAGTAGGATCCTATAACATCCTATATAACATGTTCCTTATTCTGTCATAAGATAATGATCAAAAGTCACTTTGACTCAGGGTGATAATTAGACAGTCCCAAACAGGGCTATGTCCAACTTTAATGTCTTGTGTTTGTTAGTGTAATTTTAGTTTCCTGCATGTCTGTCATCTGTTTGCACACCAAAATCCTGTCCAAAGAGTTCAAAAGAGTAGAAAAGAGTAAGTAAGTTCTTTACTTACTTACTTAAGACTTTATATCCAGCCCTAACTGTATAAAATTGTTCCCATCTAGATACAAAAAACTTCTCAGAGCTGCGCGGACATATGAGCTTGAACGCCACGACATCATACTGTGCACATGTACACAGTCTTCCACCCCGAGTTTGACTAAGACAGTCAGCGCACGTCAGATCCTCATTGATGAATGTGGAATGGCCACTGAACCCCAGGCCCTGATTCCATTAGTCTGCAACAAACCAGAAAAGGTGTGCTTTTCATTTAACAATCATTGTCCAGCCTGTGCCTCACATTAGCACTGTCCTGAATGCTTCTGTGTGCTGATGCTGATTTGTGCCTTGATTCATGAAAATACTGCCCTGAAATGTTTAAAGCACAATGGGTTTTGATGTCAGAACATCTCTGTTATAATTTTTTTATTAGCCTAATCCTCAAAAATGTAATGATATGATATTTAGCATTTTATTTTTCATGGCAGTTGTGACAATGGCATCATGGCAACTAGCAAGGTTGTCCTGTGTGACAGTGAAAAACATGATTGTCAAAGGCTGATTCCTAATGATAATGGTAGTGCCCCCCGATCATATATCCGGTCCCACTTTCAGGTCAAACTCTAACGTTGACCAGCAGTTTAGTCCATGGCAGTGAATCTCAAAAACTACTGGCCAAATATCCATGAAGGTTTGTCCACAGGGAATTAATCCTTATGTTAATGATGACCTTCTATTCTGTTATCTAGTGTCCCCACCAGTTTTTGCACTTATCAAAATATAAAGGGGAGAGCCTTTCCATTTTTTTGACACAGGAGGTTCTCCTAGTGCTGGTTAAAGCCACCTGTCTGACTGGCTGTTTTAGATCTGACCGTTGTCAAATAACAGGAGTTTGAGGCACTGGTTGCATCATTACAATAATTATTCGCTCCAATGTCTTACAATATGACTTTCAGGTTGTTTTGATCGGTGACCACAAACAGTTACGACCCATTGTGAAGAATGAGCGTGTGAGGAAGCTGGGGATGGCCAAGTCTCTGTTTGAACGCTACTATACAATGCACAAGAGCAGGGCAGTGATGCTGGACACCCAGTACAGAATGGTGAGAACATTAAATATGCACTATATATCCACATATCTATTGTGTACTATATATATATATATATATATATATATATATAAAATACAGTATATTGCATATGTATGTATTACATGTACTTAGTGTAGCAATATTGAATTACCACATGTCTGAGTTTACTATTTTAAATTGTTATCAACAACTATCAATTATATGCCTTTATAGCACAAGGACATATGTGAGTTCCCGTCAGAAGAATACTATGAAGGAATGCTGAAAACTGGGGTGAATCAGCCAAGCAGTGTCCTGCGTGTTGATGCCAAGACGATGCCAATCGTTTTTGGGGATATCAAAGGAGAGACCATCAGTCTGGTTGTCAACACAGCCAAGGGCAACGAGAACTCCAAAGCAAACCAGAAAGAGAGAGACAAAGTGGTACTGTATTGGGCACCCTTGGTTTTGGTTAAAAGTTACTAGTAGAGTAAAAGTACCGTTTTACATTATTATTGCAACCACAATTCAACCACAGTGTTGGTTTGGTTCTTTTGCAGATTGACATTGCTGAAAAGCTGGTGAAGCATGCCAAAATCAAAGAGCAAGATATTGTGATTCTGTCACCCTATAATGCACAAGTGTCTGAAATCAGAGATGAGCTGAAAAAGAAGCACATGACTCAAATCAGCGTTACCACAATCACCAGAAGCCAAGGTGACCTCTCTGCTACCTAACGACAAATCTTTTACTGAAATGTAAAGACGCTACACCACTATAAACAAATATTCCAGAGTAAAACTACTCATTATGAAGAATTGCTCCTCTCAAAGTATTACCAATATACACATGTAGTCAGTACAGTATGTTGAAGCTTGTCCCATTGGTGATGGGTAGGCTACTTCAGGTCCTGATGGTTAGTTTAAAGCAGTGTGTCATATTTTATGACTATATATTCCACATTTGAATTTCAAAAATCATAATCCGTAAAATAGTAACTATAGACTAATGTAGTGAAATAAAAATATTTGTTTTCAGTTGAGTGAGTCTTACAAAGTGGAAATACTTGAGTAGCATTTCAAGTGTACTTGTTTTCAAGATATAGACCATTTTTCTGGACATGTAAATGACAATCCCATGACTCAACAATCTAGTATTTCAGTGCCGGCCCAAAAAAAGCAAAGCACAACATCACGTGACATACAATATTTTGTCTTCTAGGAAGTGAATGGCGTTACGTCATCATATCTACGGTGTGCTCTCTGCCAAGTGAAGAGATTAATAGCGAACCAGAAGGATCTTGGCTGTCCAAACATGTGGGCTTTGTGGGTGATCCCAACCAGATAAATGTGGGCATCACCAGAGCCAAAGAGGGACTTTGCATTATCGGTAAGATACTGCAGCTCTATGTCTTATTCCAACGCTCAAAGCTCAAACCTCCTAGCTTCTTAACTCAAATGTTTCTGTCCTCTGAAAGGAAACCAAGAGTTGCTGAGCTGCAGTAGCTCTTGGAAAAAGCTCCTGGCCCACTACAAGCGTAACGATGCAGTGACAGTTGCAGACAAGATTTCAGTGTGTCGTCCCACATAGCTGATCTCATCTGGCCCTTTGAAGAGACTTGATTTCTACAAGCAGCAGACCACAGCCCTGCGCAACAGCACGATTTCATGAAATATGTAAGGCTATATATTTTTATGTTTTTCCAATGATGTTGCAGTAATTTTTATGTATTCTTTTTACATTTGTATATACCATAGTTGGGGGTTTTGTATTGTATTTGACAGTTTTGGTTGTGCTCTGATTTGAATACACCTTTCTCTTTAATATGTTTGCATCTGTAAATAGGAAATCCTAAAACTCCTATATCAACTGTATCTAGAATTGTATTATTAGATGTGCTAATTCGAAATCTAAACTTCCAGGTTCAAAGAATGAAGTCTGTTTTTTTTGTTTTTGTTTATTTTTATATTATGTTTACAATTTAAGAAATTGCATTTAAGAAAAGGTATAGGCTACAATAAATACTTTATCAGACAATGATAATGACAGAAAACAGAGTTCAGCTCTTGTTGTTTGAATCTTTTAATTCATCTTTAGGTTTAGTTTAAATGTATTTCACTGTATTTACCACGGTATGAAATCACCTCCAGTAAGACAACGTTGCTGTTTACTGATGAATGAGTCAGAATTAGTTTTCATCTGGCCTTAAAACTTAAAGAGTGAGTCCAGTTTGTAGTTTTCTTTTTTTAATGTTTGACATCTCATAGAATTGTTTTGATACCTTTAGATGTTGTTTGTTCAGGGATAAGGTTTTGCTACAGGAATACATGTATATATGTTAATAAAACATTTTTATCAAATATGACACGTATGATGTTGAGACAAAAGAAACGTTTTTTAGCAGCATTGCTCAAAATGGCTATGAATTTTTGTCTTTATATCTTCTAAAACATTAAATCCTTAACTTTTCAAATGGTAATTTTCAGGAAAGGTTATACATTTAAACTGTTGTTAAAGTTGTTCTTTAAGCTTTTCTGCATTCTGTGATTTTAGTAACTGTGTGTACAAAAACATTCAATTTGATGTATTGATGGTGTTGAAGCCAAAATTATTACTTTGATGTTAACTTGTATTTTGATAAATTGTTGGTACGTGGCATATAGTCACAGCCTTTTGACAATCAGCTGATTAAGGCTGTTTATAAGAGCTGAGCTGTCATACAGTCTTTGTTCTTTGGTTTGTAGCCTTGTTCTTTTAAGCGCTCAGTGCCATTAAGCACTGAGCGCAGTTTCAGTTGTTTTTTATATCTTTTATTTTTCTGCTATGCTGTCAACCCTTGTACGCCATCTGGTAAGGGCCTTTCATTATTTGTTTGTGGAAAAGAAAAAAAACATTACACCATGAAATCAAATGATAAAGATAAATAAATGTAACAAAAGAAACAAATCAATAGATTCTGAGTCATGTTTGAGCGCGTTGACCAAGGCGCAATCCAGAGGACAAGAATGTAACAAATGTGCTGTTTGAAAGTTGCTCCTTTATATGGTCAGTGTTTGTTTGTCTTGGCCTTGTTAAATGGAATATATTGGATTTTCAGCATTTTGTTTCGGAAAAGGATTTAGTGTAGGTATGATATTAAAGCTACATTTTGTCTTCAAAAGTCAACCAATTTGATCACTCTTAATATGTCTCTTACAATTCCCCCAACTCCATGGAAGTGAAATACTAAATCACTGAAGCCGTTTCATGTGATTTTGAGTATAGCATTCTTTTGTGTTATGTTTCCTTTTTAAAGATCTTTTTATGCCAAATATTCAGCGTGCTGTGATTACTGCTTCCAAAGTAATGAATTTATAAAATATCAGTTTTACCAGTATCATGGTCATGCATATATGATGTGAATAATATTGTTTCCATCTAGATGATCTTCCATGTGCATCTACCTACACACTCAGGACACACTTATGCTAAACATGTGCTCGCTGTTTGGAGGGTCTCTTCAACCCTAGTCTTTGCCAGACCCTCCTCCAAAGCACGCTGAAGGAGGGTCTGGCTACTCCACATAGTATTTGGGGATGGGTGGAAAACATGCTCTGGTTTAATGGCATTTCTTTAAACCGATCAGAATCATCATGGGCAGTGCTAAACTCCGCACAGAGCCGCTGCAAAATAATCCTGCAAGTGAAAACTTCGATTGGACAGATAATTTTAATTTAAAATTCCAACACAAAGAAAGTGGAAGGAAATGGAAAATACATGCATCTGGCAGAATTTCCTGCAGCAATCCCGGAAGTGGAGCGCGAAGGATATAGACTACTTCAACCCCATCCAAAATAACACATCAGCATTTTAACTTCACTGGATTCCAACAAACTTGTTGTGTAATAACAGAATGAGGCATCCCTTTTAAAAAAAGAGGCATCATCTGTAGTGCTATACATGACACCGAAAGCTGTTGGTGCTTCAGTGGAGAAGAGATTCATCTGGGAATGGACCAATAAACGTTACAGACATGCTCTCACCAGGGAAACAGCAGAACGATAAAGTCATCTGTGGCCATCAAACATTTGTTTCCACGACGTTCCACTTCCGGGATTGCGCAGGTGATGCAGGAAATGCCATCTGCAACATGGCATCATGACTTTGCGAAAACATACACGCCACTTTCCTAAAGCCAAATGGCGTGTTAGCTGTACGTATTTTGAGCCATCCACGTGTATGTCTTCTTCTTCTTCTTCTTCTTCTTCTTCTTCTTCTTTTGGGATTTTTACGGCAGCCGGCATCCACAAAGTTGCATTGCTGCCATCTATGGAACTAGCACCGAATGCACTATATCCTGTTATACAACCCAGTGACTATTAAAAATTTGAACAAACAACGTTTTCCCCTCCCGCTTGACCATACTTCTAAAATACTTTTCAGAGATACTTCTTCCAAACCAATTTCTCGCAATTCTCTGAGTAGAACCTGTCTTTGTCGGTCATAATTTCTACAAGAAATCAAAACATGATGCACTGTCTCAGGTTCCTGACATGAACACAAGCCACTCTGGTGTTTTCCTAAAATAAGTGCTGTTCAGCAATGTGTGACCAATCCTCATTCTAGAAATAATAACCTCTTCCTTACGTCTATCCTCCCCTCTTTTACAAACATTAACTGAGTCAGTTACTTTCCTAGATATTGAGAATAAATGCCTTCCTTCGTTTTCTTGCTCCCAGAGCTGCTGCCATTTTGAAATTGTTCCCTGCCACACAATACTTTTACCCTCCGCCTTAGATAGATTAATGTTAACATCTATGATTTCCTTTTGAGCAACTTCCTTGGCCAACTTATCAACCTTTTCATTTGATGCAATACCTACATGAGCTGGGACCCAAATAAATGATATTTCTACCCCTCTCCTTTTCACATCTCTAATAGCCAGAAGAATATCATACACAAGGTCTTGTCGACTCTTTGATGATCCTTTCCCAATACTATTAATAGCTGACACAGAGTCACTACATATCAACACTTTCTGCTTCTGAATCTGCTCAGTCCATTGTACTGCCATCAGGATTGCAAATAATTCCACTGTGAACACACTTAGGAAATTTGAGGTTCTCTTACACACTTGGGCATTCCATCTCTGAACAACAAAAGCTGCTCCTGTAGCACCTGTTTCTTGATCCTTTGAACCATCTGTAAACATTAATATATGTTCCTGATATCTTTCTATTATATGACACTGGAATTCACGCACCAAATCTGATTCAGGATTTTCTGACTTAATCCCAAGTATCTCTAAATCAGTCTTTGGGACCTCCAATTGCCATAAAGGTACTGATGGCCACAGTACTCTTGAACAAAAGTTCTTATCATGAATACACATTTCCTGTGCCACTGTCTCCCCTGTCCATCCAAAACTTGAAATTCTTGCCACCTCTCTCTCCCAACTTCTCTGAATTGTTATTTTAGTTGGGTGATCACACCTTTGACCCATCAAGTTGACCCAATAGTTAGCCTGAAGTTGCTTTCTCCGCAACCAGAGTGGCATTTCTCCTGTTTCTACCTGCAAGGAACACACTGGAGAAGATCGTACAGCTCCTGTACATATTCTCAGTGCCTTAGCTTGGACTATATCTAATCTGGCTAAAACTGACTTGGCTGCAGATCCATAAACCAAACACCCATTTTCAATTCTTGCTCTAATTAAATATACATAAATTTGCATCAAAGAAGCTACATCTGCTCCCCATTCCGTTCCAGCAAGACATCTCATTAAATTCATTACCCTTTTACTTTTGTCTACTATTTTTGAAAAACACACCCAGAAATTTAAAACTTTTAACCCTTTCCAAATTCCTACCATACAACTCTAGTTTTATACTTTCATCTATTTTCTTCCTCGTAAAAAACATAACCTTAGTCTTCTCAATAGAGAATCTAAACCCCCATTTTCTTCCCAATCCTCCACTAGGGTTAGAGCTTCCTGCACCTTCTTCAGAATATACTTCACATTTTTCTCCCTTTTCCATAGGCTACCATCATCTGCAAATAGCGACTTTCCAATTCCTGGCTGAACGTTAGAAAAAACATCATTAATCATTATGTTGAACAGCAATGGACTAATAACACTACCTTGAGGTGTCCCATTTTCTACCAAACACCTTATAGATGTGTCTGTCCCTATTTTCACCTGAATACTTCTATTATTTAAAAAGTCCATTACCCAGTTAAACATATTTCCCCCTATTCCTAGCATATGCATCTTGATTAAAAGACCTTCTACCCATAACATATCATATGCTTTTTCCACATCTAAAAATACTGCCACAACAGTCTCTTTCTTTATCTGTGCTTTTCTTATTTCATCCTCAAGACATATGATTGAATCAATAGTACTCCTTCCCTGTCTAAAGCCACTCTGACAACTAGCCATCAACCCCCTTTCTTCAATAAAGTGCATTAGCCTTCCATTCACCAACCTTTCCATTAACTTACCTAAGTGAGAAGTTAAAGCTACTGGCCTATAATTTGCTGGATTACCACGTGTATATCTACGCTCATAGTTAAATATAAATAAATGTTACTATAAAGACTGGTTGTAACAAACAGCAGAGGGCAGCGATACGCCATTGCAGCGTCTAGTCTGCCTAATCTAAAGAGGAAGAGAAATGTTGTGTTTAATTTAGAACAGTGGTTCTCAACCTTTTTTGTGCCAGCGCCCCCTATCCATTATCTAGGTCCCCAACGCCCCCCATCAAATAATATGTAGGCTAATTGTCCCAAATATTAATGATTACGCCCTAGACCTATTATTGTTGTTATTGTTATCAAAAATGATCAAAAAATCATATCATTGAATGACCAACAACACATGTATTTGTTTCCCAAAAAAGCCATGTGAATAGAAATTATATATATTTACAGGTTGTTGTTTTTTTAAATGCAACCATTTGACATTCAATTTAAATAACAGAAGCCAATCAGAACGACTAGATATGCAACATTCAAACTACAATTAGGTATTATCAAAAGACCTGCTGCATGTCCCTGGTGTGGACCTCAGCACCTTTAATAATATGACTATAATTTGAATGTCCTTTAGTGTTTGTGAAGTGACCTCGGTACCATAGACCGCCCACGTTGAGAAACACTGATTTAGAAGGTCTATACCGGAAGATAAATTACGAATCCCACTATGGCCACGCCAAGACCCGTCCTACGAAGCAGTTCCGATTGGTTGGAGTTAGGCATTTGACCGCGAGTAGTTAAGGTTAGGGTTAGGGGATTGGTCAGGGGATAGGACCTGTACGTGTAAGCATGGACGCTTGGCCAATAGTGGTGAGTGAATGCTATTGAAGGGCGGGTCTTAGCGTGGCCATAGTGGGATTCGTAATATCGCATACCGGAAATGCTGTTATGTATTGTAGCGAGTTTCACTCATCTTCCCGTTGATCCTCCTCCCTTCTTTAGCCTGACTTTGTTGTTTTCTCTGTTCAAAGAAAGCTGTCGTTGATAACATGTGGACGTTTTTCTATGTATTGTTTGAATTGTGAATACGTATGGATACAGTCGGTGGTGACAACTGGCGGAGACGCACGAGGAGCGCGCGAGCCTACAAACAAGCTGTAGCACGAGCTGACGAGTCCAGTGTGCTGCGGAGTCTGAGCGTTGGAAACACGGAAGACGGCCATGACATGGAGGAAGACATCGGCCTCTTCAAGCAGGACAATCTGGAGCGCAGGGTCATGGCGCCCCGCTACAGCCTGCTGCGGGAGGTGGGAAGGGGCACATACGGCGTGGTGTACGAAGCGGTGGCCCGGAGGACCGGTGCGAAAGTTGCCGTGAAGAAACTGCGATGCGACGCGCCGGAAAACGTAGAGCTCGCCTTGCAGGAGTTCTGGGCGCTGGCGAGTCTGGAAAAACGGCATCAAAATGTGGTGCAACTGGAAGAGTGTGTGCTACAGAGGAACGGTATGGCCCAGAAAATGAGTCATGGGAACAAAAGGTCCAAACAGTACCTGCGTCTGGTGGAGACTTCACTAAAAGGTGGTGAGGCTCTTTAGCTCTTCAACGTTAGCTGTTTAACGCTATATTAAGAACTGCATTTTGGTTTAGATGTATGCCTAATAAAAAGCAACACTTCATAAACTATCTGCAGTGTTGTAGCTATGGGTTTTTGTGGTCATCCGATATATCCAAAGAATTGTTAAATTGCAATATGTTTAATATACTTCTGACTACTTATTCCAAGCAGGAGGTAACATTGTTTTTGTCGCCATGACAGACTCGCTGGGGGATGGGTATATTTTGTGAGGGAGCTCCCGAGGCACACTAACTAAAATGAAGTCTGCTGTGTTGGCAGTATTCACAGAGGTGTTTTACACATTCCTTTGGTAGTCATTTAACTTAAACCAAACCCACCACGTCAACAGTGTTTGCATTTTAAGCTTGTCTTAATGTGCTGTGCTGGTTCCCTTTGCGGTTTCTATGATAAATCACAGTACGGTAATATTGTGAAACGCAGAATGACCATCACTCTAAACCAGCTGTGTGCAGTTATACCTCCTTATATAGTTATGGCACTTGATCTGTTTACAGGTATTTGAAATATGCATCTCAGTCAAGGACTTGTTGAAAGGGTTTTAGCATCATAAATAGTAGACAGTCTATTCATAATGGATACACCTCAGTTTTCTTTGGCTTACAGTGGGTCATTAATGATGCATTTTCTCCTCTAACTGCATCTAAAATGCATGCCAAAGCATGTTAGAGATGCTGTGTAATGGTTCCACAGTGTTTCAGCGTGTTGAGTTTCAGATAAATACCACCCACACATAACCTTTTCAAGAAACACCCTAATAAAGAAAGGCAGGGCACATCCAAAGAGATTGGAGTTGAATCGCTTACTGTCAGATAGTTAGTGAGTGCACATTCACTGGCTGTTGGGAAAGTATGACTTCAGCCTGGTATCATATCATAACAATTATTCACACATATTGTGTTGCATTAAATAACCACGAAAAATAGTTTTTTTTTTTTTTTTTTTTAAGCAAAATCATTTTTCTTTGCACATGTAGCTGTTTGAAGTAGTGTGTATCATTGCATCACTGTGTGAATGACTGGTGTGCATCCGTTGCAGGTGAGAGAATGCTTGGTCCTCCAGAGGAGTCTTGTTACCTCTGGTTTATCATGGAGTTCTGTGAAGGCGGCGACCTCAACCAGTTCATCCTGTCTCGGCGGCCCGACTCAGGAACCAACAACAGCTTTATGCTGCAGCTGACCAGCGCCGTTGCTTTCCTGCATGAAAACAACATTGTCCACAGAGACCTCAAACCTGACAACATCCTCATCTCAGAGAAGTCAGGGACTCCAGTTCTCAAGGTTGCTGACTTTGGCCTGAGTAAAGTTTGCGCTGGTTTAGGAAACAGCAATGAGCGTAAAGAAGGCGAAGACAAGAACAAAAACGTTAATGTCAACAAGTTTTGGTTGTCATCGGCATGTGGCTCAGACTTCTATATGGCTCCTGAGGTGTGGGAGGGTCACTACACAGCCAAAGCGGACATATTTGCCCTAGGCATCATTATCTGGGCCATGTTGGAGAGAATTACTTTCATTGATGCTGAGTCTAAGCGGGAGCTGCTGGGTTCTTATGTGAGACAAGGAGTGGACATTGTGCCGGTGGGCGAGGCACTGCTAGAGAATCCAAAGATGGTACTAAACATCCCACAGAAACGCAGGTCGTGTATGTCCGATGGAGTGAGGAAGCTGCTGCAGGACATGCTCGCAGTCAACCCTCAGGACCGGCCTGATGCTTTTGAGCTGCAGGCCAGAATGGACCAGGTTACGTGTGCTGCATGACCCTCAACCACATTGTTTTACAGGTACTTATGCCTTCATCTTAACATAATCCCCTTGCAAAACTATCATGTCACGATTTCTTTTCAGGCAGGATCCAGATCCACGATCTTATCCCGTTTTTATTTTTACAATGTTGCTACACAATATGGAAAGGTATGGAATTTGATTTTAGTCATTATCAGTTCTGAATAAGTATGAAAAAAAAAAAAAAAAAAAAAAAAAACGAGTATGGAAAACATGAATGTTTACAGACTATTTCCCCGCTTCTGTTTTCTAGAATCTAAAATTCTGAATTTCAGTGTTTTTCAGCCAAAATATTTACCGGTGTGAGAGTGTGGACCAGAGCGAGATTGATGGTGTCCTGAGCAGGGAATGCCTTGATGGCTGGCTTATCGCCAGTGACTCGCTGTTCACTGATCCATAGGGTTGTGCATCTCTCCCTTACGAGACGATCAGATACATATCTACATATGTGGCCTACGATACAGTACATTTTAATGTGCAACAATTAATACGAAGTTAAATCAATTTGGTGCGATTTGATGAGATGCGATTCAATTGGATGGATGACTATCAGTCAACAGACAACAATCTCTCTGCAAAGGCAGATCATAGACATTTTAATCGTTCACAATCTAATATCAGCCCTTATAATCACCCCATGACTTCTTTGAACCTGTTAATGTGCTATCTGCCTCGTTTATGAATTACTGCGCCTCTTATTTAAAGGACAATTCCGGCGCAAAGTGTACAGACAGTTTATCAAAAAGATAGATTATAACAACAGTAGCGTTCATATTTACCTGCGGGCGCCATCTTGGAAAACAGTCATTCATCGTTCGACTGCTCATGACTGTTTTCCAAGATGGCGCCCTCATGTAAACATGAAAGCTACTGTCTTTATAATCTCTTTTTAATAAACTGTCTGTACACTTACAAAGTTCTCAATGCTTCGGTTTACACGCAGGGACCCTCATTATGCTACCGTTGAAGTGTGGTGCTATTTTGAGCCTTGTTAGTGGTATAAAATAGCGATTTACCATCTGCCCCGAAAGCTAACGTTAGCAGCTAACCACCGATTTGCGGTAGCTTGTTTAAAGCTAGAGACGCATTCCATTAGCATGAAAACAGATCCCAGAGAATGTTCGACTCGGTACACATATGTTATTAACCCCAAGGTTCATTTTGCGCCAGAATTGTCCTTTTTAATGTGGAAATACTATTTGTATGTAACCTGGAAACCAGCTGAATCTGCCAGCTCGTTTCATTTGCTGTGGCAGATACATCTGGGCCCCTCCCGTTCATACAGATTTCCAGACGTCCAGAACTTGCACAGGCCAATCACAACTGTTTATCTCACATGGGGCGGGTTTAAGACAATGACTAAAAGAGGAATTCTCTGTCCAGCATAATGCACCAGGCTCAGGATACTCAGAACAGACTGTCAAACTAGGCGGTGCTGATCAAATATGAATAAAGATTATGTTACTGTAGTGCATATTTCTCGCCTCAAAGTTTTCAGGAACACATTGCAGTGTCCGGTTTAGCTGTAATTAAAGAAAGGTTGTGACCTTGTCGCCTTTTTTTCCCTGCTTCAAAATGGACCAAGCAACTTGCGTGTGTCCCTCAGCACTATGACATTTCTTTGCTCTGATTGGTTGTAGGTCACATTTCACTGCTCTGATTGGTTGTATGTCTATCTAATTGCATGCAGAGGCATTCAATATACGTGGTTTTGAGGCGTTGTGAGAGTCCCGTACACGTACAGTCAACATCACCGCCCCCGCATTTGTTGGTCTTAATGTGCCTTTAGTGTCTTTCCATGTTTCGTAACTTTTAGTGACTGCCTTCAGTGTATGTGCTCAGTGTCTTGCGCAATCACCCCCTTGCTCAACCGCCCTCTCAGCCAACAAATGGTAGTGCCTGTTATTGTATTTACTTACAAATGTCAAGAAATAAACATAAGTAGATTTGATTAGGGATACCAAAGGATCAAACCGATACAATACTGAATTCACATAAAATGCTCTCTGACCTAAACCCTAGGTTTGTATCTGGATATCTTACCTTGATAAAGACAACCACGTTGATGTAGTTGTAATTGCACACAGAGAGTATTGTAATCGGAACACTATCCAATTGGTCAGACCATACCTGGAGGTGGTCTGGCTCACATTGTGACCAAATCTCAGTCGGGGGTAAATGCAATCTATAGTCTGGCTAGATTCTTGAGAAAATAATCTTGTGAGCATGTTAAAAGGTCACCTAACACTGCTGCAAGTTGCCCAACAAAAAGCCACAGGCAAGGACATCAGTAGAGCACATACAGCAGCGTTATTTCTCTTCATATGGACGGCACCATGTTTGTTGACAAGTCTGCCAGCTCTGTCCAGCTAATTTGCACATTGAGATCTAATGTGATCCCCAGAATGGGGAACAAGAACACTTATTCATCCCAAGTTTAATGCCCGTAATCATGTCATTTTCCAGATAATATATCCAGATACAGACCACATGTTAATACCAGGTGTGTGGGGTCTTTGAGCATGGACTGTGCTTTTAAAGGACAGTCCTGCTCTAAATATACTCTATTGTAGAGCCATTTTTTCACTTCTAAAATTATATTTGTGTTTTAATAAAATACTACAAATATAACTTTTTATGAAATTGATAGCGATGTCATTCCAAGGAATATTGGGATATACTACTTAATCTCATGGTTTTGTGTTAGAGCCACTGTTTTGCATTGTTAACCAACTGTAAACAATTAATTGTAGAAGATGTAGCTACACCAAAGTGTCTAGAGATGTCCCAAGCCAGGCTATAACCGGTAAAGCTCGTAACACCACTGTACAATCAGAGTGGACTAAGTATTTCTTTAGTTCCAACAATTCCAACAGAGTGATTTGTGTTCTCTCTAGGGGTCGTGTCACATCAATGTCAGAAGGTGCCTTCTCCCAGTTAATCTTTCATTCAAATATCAATCATTGTAAGTGTACAAACTGCATAGTTTGAACCAGGACTGTCCATATTTGGATTAAGTAGCTTGTGAAAGTAAGGTGTGTCAAATTTAGGAGGCTACACATTAGGGCTGTTGGAACAAATACTGAAATTCGAATATAATTCAAATGGTAAAAAAAAATCAATACTATTCGAATGCTGACAGTGTTTCCTTTTAGGATATTTATTTTATTTTTTTTTTAGCAGTGGGGGCAGGTCTGTCCTAACAAATTGGGCCTAGGCCTAATACCGTATAATTGTGCAGATTTACTTAATTTATACCTAGTCTTAGGTCAGAGGGCCAGAATACAACCAGCATCATCATCAAGAATGAAGACGTGAACATAAAGATTGTATCATTCACGTGCATATTAAGTAGCCACGTTGGTTTGTTTTGGTCTTATAATACATCCATAAATGCTCCAGCAGAGGATGGATAGTTTAGCCAGCAGTTAGGTTTACAAGAATTGGTCCAAATTTCAAGATTTGAGGCAAACTAAGATAAGCAGTTAGACTACAAACCGACAGCTTTTGTTTTAGCTTGTATGTCAAAATTCACTATTTAGAGTAGAGCTGTGTTTGTGTAAACAGCGCGGTGGACGGGAGTGGACTGCACAGACATCAGATTGAAATATATTGCTTCCTACATGTGTATGCCTGTAGATAGGTGAGTGGGTATTGATACGTATTTACTTTTAGGTTTTATTGTAGCCTACTTAGTGTGTGTGTGTGTGTGTGTGTGTGTGTGTGTGTGTGTGTGTGTGTGTGTGTGTGTGTGTGTGTGTGTGTGTGTGTGTGTGTGTGTGTGTGTGTGTGTGTGTGTGTGTGTGTGTGTGTGTGTGTGTGTGTGTGTGTGTGTGTGTGTGTGTGTGTGTGTGTGTGTGTGTGTGTGTGTGTGTGTGTGTGTGTGTGTGTGGCAACGCTGTTCAGAATCCCGTCTATCTTCCAAAATGTAACGCTTGTATCCAAACAAATTGTGCTTGAAGCTGCAGGCCATCCAGTTATAACGACCTCATCCACATTGTCGAAATCATTTAGATATTGAGCCATTACATTGAAACATTTTTAGATAACAGGAGCCTATGATTTACTGTAGCCATCCTAACAACACACTACCTGAACGCCTTTTTCTAGTCTCCCGTTTCACCCATCACAACGCTGTCTTTGGGCAAAAAGTCACGTCGTGAGATCGATAACCGTTAGCTAGCTAGCCTGTTTGTTTCTTGTAATGTTAGCCATAGTTATTTATTTCTTACCTTGATTTTGGTGTCTGCGTTTCAAAGCCATCTCCCGCGGTGACGTTTTTGGTGGAGCTGGTCGTTTAATAATCGACTCAGAAGAACAGTATGTGGAGTTAAACTGGACGTGCCCAATAACCTCTGAATAGTTCTACTTGTTGTTAAATTGCAATGTGAGCAGCAGCCAACGGGGGGTGCATTATGTTGTCAGGATCATTTAAAAGGCAACCGCGACTATTGTGCTAATATGTTGGCAAACGTTAGCTAATCTCCATCTTCTCGCCTTGGCCTACCCGCATGTGTCACTCATGTCGTGTCTCATGAACAATAACTTAGCGGGAGTGAGAAGGCATTGTGAGGTCTAAGCTAACGTTACATACCGTACGTTAGTACAACATTATGGAGCTAACGTTACATAACGAGTTACGAGAGGTGCGGATTAATTCAGACTGTGTGTAGACATATTTTATTATGTGTATTATGAGGGGGTCCGCGAAAATTCTTCATTACAAATTCTGGTCCACATACACAAAGTTTGAAAACCCCTGCTCTAGTGGACAGAACGTGTAGTAACAACAACAACCACATGCTTATAGTATATAGTGGCATTGACAATGCATAAGCCAGAGTAGTGAAGTACATATTATTTAACAGGCTGCAATTGAGCATTAAATATTTGAATATTATTTGAATATTAAAAAAAAAATCTAATGGAATTCGAATGGTATTATAGAGGAAGATTGACAACTCTACTACACATGGTATTTTGATGTGTCAGATGCACATTCATTCAACGTTTGGGTAAATATAAGTATTGAATCAATAATATAAAAGGATCAGGAACCGCGCCGAAAAAAAGTTGATTGAGACATCCCTGTCTTAACCAAGCCATGACATGTTGGGCCTGTTGCTTTCTCTTTGGTTTAGCTGGAGTTGAATGTTAGTCATTTTGTTCTCTTTGGCGGCAACTATGGTGATAAGCCGTAGTTTCAGGTGTGTTTTGGCTCTCACTTACCATGGATCCAGGGTTTTTCCTGGCTCAGAATAGGCCTTTGGGGGGCGACTACGCACGGCAGTAGTCTGGAGTCTGTGTTAACTTATTTGGCAGAAATTTATGCATTTTCCTGTTGTTTCTGACAATTTGATAAACATGTATATTATGCTTGAGTAAATAAAACCTCAATTAACAAAACCGGCGCTTCACACACAAGAGAGTTGAAGAGTGAGTCTGTTGCGCTAGCTCCGCCTACCCTCTCTGGCGGACCAATCACTGCTGGGTGACAGAAAACGATCACTAACTGTGCGCCGAGTTTGGTGTTTCTCGTCAATGTTGCTTTCATCAGTGGGCCATAGACTCAATCGCTATTACGTTACCTCATTCAGTGATAGATCAGGACTGAACAGACATTTATTTAAATAAAAATCTTTCAGATTATTACTTTAAAGTTCAAGATGATTTAATCAAAAGGTTAAAAGAATACTGAACACTGGGACATTGTTTGTGGAAACACATTTTGTTAAGTTCCACTCACCTGCATTGAATTGAGTTGGTGACAAAAGTCAAATCACGTCCAATCCTCAACACATACATTATGTGCTTGTGTGGGTACGGCTAGGGATAAGTGAGAATGATTTTGTGATTTGGGTGAACTAACCCTTCAAATATTAGGGGTTGTCCTGTACATTTTGGATCATGTTTCACTAGTATATACAAAGACTTTGAATAGAGGCAGTCCATGGCTTATTGCCATGTTAGGTACCCAATAGCAACAGACTGTGTTCTGTTACATTCCATCTGTTGGCCAAATTCCTATGCTACGTAATATTGACAAGTCAGCACTGGCTATTAAACTGTGTTGGATAAAGCTCTCAATACCTCTTTTAAGTCCGTTATGTAACAGAGTGCGTGTGGAACCGCACTCTGTTACATAACGGACTTAAAAGAGGTTCCTATGACCGTGTAGCTGGGCACAAACTGTGGCTGCACATCTCAAAGCACAGCAGTCCCTAAGGCTCTGGCTCCTCACTGCCGCACAATGGCTGATGATAATCCTCAACACACTGGTTTACAAGCTGACATGATGTCAGACATGCAAAGTGTGTTGTGTGACTTGGAGAGCTATTGGGAAGTGTTTGTGGCCCTGCAGTCAGCTGCCTGGTCAGTGCAATTGACAGCAGGCCTGATGGTCTGTCCCACCACTCATATGCTGAATAAACGCCTTCACTGCTATACCTATGTCAGCTTTACTCACTGTTGCTTAGGGTTGGGCACCGTTTAGATTTGAACAATTCTGATGTCAATCCCAATTCTTTCTTTCAATTCCGATTCTTATCAATTCTCGATTCCGACTCTTTGAGGGGTGGAGTTGAAATGGATCACATGTTTATTTCACAGATAAGAGGGACATTTTATTTCAACCTGAAATAAAGCCACACTAGAGCGTCACTTTCTGTGCTCCATGGCTGCAAACACAACAAGCGCCTGGAAGTACGGTGGCCGCTATGGAAACCAAAACTTCCAAATGTGACTGTCTGTTGGTTTGCACTAGCACAGTGCTGTTAAAAGGTTTCTGTTGAGAACAGGCCTATTGCTTGTCCGGTTGTATTGCTGCTTGCAACTTTGTTCAGAACCGCTCAGCTAAACAAGTTCACACTCAACACTACGCTTCCTTGGCTCCTGACACACTTGCCATGACAGAGTTCCGTCCCCTAGCAATGCCAGAGTATAGGCGTCAACAGTTAATAGCTAGCTTATTTGGGACCAGGCTATTTCCAGGAACAAAAGTGTTGATTCTAGAAAGTTACATTGCTGGTTCTTAAATGTTTGAGTTTGCTTCAATGTAGCATCTCCAGTCTGTCTCTCTACATCTGTTCTTGAATAATAATAATAATAATGATAACTTTACCAAATTGATAAACAATCAAAATGGGGCACCACCCTGGAATCGGGGACCAATAACTGAGTTGTGAAACAGTCTCATTGGTGGTGTTCCCTTTTTAAAATACAGATCTGAATTAATTTGATTAATTTATCTGGTATCTTTGAAGGAACAAACAAAGGATGAATTTGAGCACAGACCTGTTTAACCAGCCCTTATTACAACAAATACACAAATAACCACAAACAACTGCTATTTAAAGTATAACAGAATTTATTTAACTTAAAAAATGCCTGTGTTTCCCCACACATAGACTAATGTGTGGCGGTGTGCCGCACTATCAACACATTGTTTCGTTATTAATCTTTTTTTTTTTTTTTTTTTTTTAAACGCTATTTAAAACGCGTTCTTCTGCATTTCCTTTCCCTGCTCTCCTCCGTCTCTCTGTCACTTGTGTCTCGCTCACACACACACACACACACACAGCTCCTCCCACCGTGTGGTGTTTGGTGTTTTTAGCCGCCAACGTTGCCTTTCAGGCAGTGCGGCAATGGTTATGTCAAAGAAGTTATGTAGTGTTAAGGTGAGGGTTAGCTGCCTGTAAGGCGACGTTGGAGGCTTAAAACACCATCGAGCCCACCGTGCACACAGCGTCTGTCTCCATAAAGGAGAGAAGACGGCTGGCGAAATTCACTAGTTTCACGAAAGGTTGGTATCTATCTCATGAACACCTTTACACAATCACACATTCACCGACCCGACTCTTAGCAAACAAGCGATTGTGCCTGCTTTAGAAAGTTAACTAGTCGCAAGTTTGCGGTAAAATGCAGTTGGGTTGTCAAGGTCAAAACACTATATAGCAGCTGTGAATCAAATAAACATATTATAAATAATGTTATGTCATGTTTTACTCTTGCACTGAATGTTTGCCGCTTCAATCCAGATGAGTATTGAAAAGTATTTTCAGCGACTGAAAGAGGCACGTTGAGTATAAGGACCAGCCTGAACCGGAGGTATCAGTCTGAAACAGAGCTGAACAGTCCGACCAGTGGAATTACTTAGGTTATTAATTTGTTTACAATATTTTCAGGCTTCAACCAGTGAAAGACAGGGTCAGGGAGAGAGATCAGAGAGATAGATGTGTTAGGCATTGAAGTAGGAGAGGACAGCATCCAATAGTATGTTTTGTTGTTTGTTTGCTGCTTTTATGGCTGTACTAACCTCACAGCTGTAGCGCTCTGGGTTTACGTTTTTACAGGTATATCTGGCGGCCCGGCCTGGCTGTCAAACTGGGCAGTTGATAACAACACACAGGCCAAAACACAAACAGACATTCCGTCACGGAACGGAAATTTCAAAAGGAGAAAATACTGGCATTAGCATTGTTGTCAGAAAAGATAGTATTTCAACTTAGCAGGTTTCCTTAATATCTGATGATGCATTGGGATAATTTTTGGATTTATTACAGTAAATATATTACATATTGGACCTTTTAATAATCAAAGCGTGCATCAGTATTAGTCAAACACATTAATGGCAAAACAATGGCAACATTAGCCTTCACTCATTAATAAACATACATCAATTTCTCTACCCAGAAACCTCAACCTTCTTACTGTGTGTTATCGTTGGCTTTGTCCATAGATTTCCCACGGTAAAACGGAACGAGGCCTGGATTGCCTGTCGGCAATTTCACGGAAAAGATTTTTCCTCCCGAAGGCAGCGGGAAGGAAGTTAGGTCGACTTGAGAAAGAAAAACGTTGTTTTCCTCTCCTGCAGATGTGAAGACACTGGTGCATGTTTTCATAGCATCCAAGGTGCTTTCAGCGCACTGAAAATAAATTCACTTTGTCCGGAAAATGGACTATTTAGCACAGATGTCTGGCATGCATCCTTGTTAGCATGATGAGCCGCATCGGAAGACCAAGAAATGGGGGTGACGTGAAGTTTTTATATTCCGGCCACCAGACCTGGATTCCCGCTGTGTTCAGGGTCTGCTGAACCAATCGTAATTCAGTTTTAGAAGGTGCGAACTACAACATCTTTAGTTTTTAGACCTCCCCAGTTTGAAACCCCCCAGTTCTCATGGAGGTGGGGACTTTCAGGGTGCAGAATTGCGGTGGAGGCCACGATCCCTTTGTTTGAGAAGGCTTCAGGCCTGTGTGTGGGACCTGTGGTCCCTTTGTCGCTGAACACATGTTGGCCACATGTGTGTTTTGTTTAAAATCAGTTTTAACACTACTGCTGGTCCCAACAGTAGCGTAACCGTTAATAGGGTTCCTCTTTCAATACACTACACAGTGTATACATAACGCTCTACTTATAAATATGTCCGGTAGATCTCAGGAACTCGCACTCAACACTGCACTCAGCAGTCAACCGAAATGGGAAGTCTATCTGATCAACAACTGTCGAGAAAATCGAAGGACAGACCGATACTCCTTCCATTTTAGTTGTGTACATTTTACTTTTGGGCATTGCTGTAAAAGAGTCGGAGAAAATTTTCATTGCTGCAATTACTCAGCAAATCGGGAAGGAACTTGTTTTGGTAGGACATGTGTACGTTCAAAAGTAGTTTTAGTCGTGCAACAGAAAACTCAGATTGGACAGATGGTCTAGCTAGCTGTTACCCTGCAGAGATCTGAGGAGCAGTTAACCATAGTCCTCATGAATCCACCGGATTTAAGTATTCCAACACCAAGAAAGAGGAAGGTCCCGGAAAGCCGGCCGAAAAGAGTGAAATGCGGTAGAATTTCTGGCGGCAACAGAGCATTCCTGGATGTGGAACGTAGTGGATATAGACTATTGATGTAATGACAATCCTCAGTTGATTTGATAATTATTGTGCAAATGGAAATGTATGTGGAAATATATGCCTGATGTTGGTGCTTCAGGGAAGGTGGCAGGTCCCCAGGAACATGACCCTGGGGAGGCCACACTGAGGGAACTCTTCCCACCAGTAACAACACCACTGTTACTGATTACACCGGACAAACACAAAACGACCGTCTGCAACATTAAAGAACGGATTGTTTATTGCTAAGGCCATATGGTCAAAATTAAATGATTTAATAATAATGTAACAATAACTTATAACAATAACTTATTTCACCAGTAAATTGCTGTTAAATGACAAAAACAACCACCAGATGGGAAAAGGGTCTTTTACAATAACTTTGAATGCACCATGAGGCGTCTGTGTTGTTTTTCCGACAACGGCAGCTGCAGACTGTTGGACATCCCACTGTTGGAATCCTCTAAAATGAAAAACAGTCGCACGTTTAATGTGTCAGCAGTTTAACAGTGTTTAATCCAGCTACTAGCTAAGGGTAGACTAACATTACTTGCTGACAAGTGTAACACAGCACAAGTGTCTACACAGCAGCTTCAACAACAGCAGAGCGGAGCGGTTCAATTCATTTCCCAACAGTCCGCTGGCAGTGGGTGCCCGGATGTTCACTAGTCTGTCTTTTGCAGAGATGTGGGTTTTACAGGCAGTTTTGCCTGTAAAAACCCAGCTTTTGAACATAAACGCATGAAAATAAGTTCCAAAGACTTAGGGGCCATCCACACGGAGACGCTTTTTGGTGCAAATGCACATGTTTAGCATCGTTTGGGTCCGTCGCCCAAACGAATCCTGTAAACGCACTGCCTGAAAACGCACTTTTTTGAAACCGAAAACGGCTCCCTTTTGGCTTCGTTTGGACGCCGAAACTGCTACTTGCGTATCGATGATGTCATCGCCACACCCCTCAACCTCTTACCCGCGCCCACTGACACACACGACTGCGGTGAAGCTAAGCGAGCATATCCCTTCTCCGTGGTCAAACCAGCTCACTTCATCTAAATACTTTGTCTCTGTTCCTTGACACTTCCCTCTGCTCTGCCGGTCCTGGATTCTAAACAAGCTATATTGCTAACGTTATGTAGCTAACGTTAAACATTGCTAAAGTAGCTGACCGCTACAGCAGCGACATAACGTTGCAGACAGATTAGCTAGCTAGTTGATAAGTTGTCTACTTCCACTTTATAAACAGATAACCATAGCAGTTAACGTTACATCGCTGCTGGAGCGTCAGCTACTTTAGCGATGTTTAACGTTAGTAGGGCTGAACGATTAATTGCATTTGCAATAATATCGCCATATGTTAAAACGCAATTTCCTAATCGCAAAGGCTGCGATTTGGTCACGTGACTCGCAAGAGCAAATCAGTCTGCACTCCGCAGAGAAAGTATCAACTTAGCACGCTAAACAGCTGTAAGGTTAGTACAGCCATTCAAACAAATCTGAGTTGTAGTTTATAACTTTTATAGCCATTTTAATAAAATTTAAGGGTTTTATTCGGGCTCGAGTCCATACATGCAGTTAATGAATACAGGCACGCAGAACTGAAGGCTCGGTTAGCAACGATTAGCTCTGATTAGAGGTTAGCTCCAGTTAGCTAGCTCCGTTATAAAGATATGGAGTGGAGGAGACTGCCGCGGAGAGGGGTAACAACCAGACTGATAAATGACGTTCGGGGAGCTTTCACAGCAGTGTGGCTGCTTTGTTTCAACGGTTTTATTAGTACAGTTAATCCCATGACAAGTCCACCAGCAGCATGCTACTACTAACTTAACGATAACCTCTCTGAGCAAGTGCAACGTTGACGCTGTCATGCACACTTCATGAGGGCAGGGAGGGGCTGGAGGCAGCGCCTATGTGTGCGCTGTAATATAAATACTACTAAGTGTGGTAAAGCCACATATTTGTTTTTATATTTCTGCAATCTGCACTTTAGTTTGTGTGATTTGTTTCTGACTTTCATATGCATGTTTACACCAGGCTCGGTCAGTGCTCAATATACTACTGTGACTGAAGTAGTTGAATAAAAGATGTCATTCATATAAGTGGAGGGGGGAGAATACTTATTTTCGTACTTATCACGCTGTTGGATGCTGTCCTACTCTCCTAGTTCAATGCCTAATGAATCTATCTATCTCTCTCTCCCTGGCCCTGTCTTTCACTGGTTGAAGCCTGAAAATATTGTAAACAAATTAATAACATAATTAATTCCACTGGTCGGACTGTTCAGCTCTGTTTCAGACTGATACCTCCGGTTCAGGCTGGTCCTTATCCTCAACGTGCCTTTTTCAGTCGCTGAAAATACTTTTTCAATACTCATCTGGATTGAAGCAGCAAACATTCAGTGTAAGAGTAAAAAATGACATAACATTAATACGTTTATTTGATTCACAGCTGCTACATATAGTGTTTTGATCTCGACAACCCAACTCTAAAGCAGGCACAATCGCTTGTTTGCTAAGAGTCAGGTCGGGAATTTTGCCAGCCGTCTTCTCTCCTTATGGAGACAGGCGCTGTGTGCACGGTGGGAGGAGCTGTGTGTGTGTGTGTGTGTGTGTATGTGAGCGAGACGCAAGTGACAGAGAGACGGAGGAGAGCAGGAAGAGGAAATCCAGCTGAACGCGTTTTTTTTAAATGGCGTTTAAAAAAAAATAAAAAATTAATAACTAACGCAATGTCCTGCGGCCGGTGTTGATAGTGAGGCGCACCACCACACATTAGTCTATGTGTGGGAAACACTGGGATATGCTCGCTTAGCTTCACCGCAGTCGTGTGTGTCAGTGGCCGCGGGTAAGAGGTCGAGGGGTGTGGCGATGACATCATCGATACACAAGTATGCAGCTTCTCCGTCCAAACTAAGCCAAAAGGGAGCAGTTTTCGAATTTTTTCACCCTGGGACCAGGTTTCCAAAAAGTGCATTTTCAGGCAGTGCGTTTATAGGATTCATTTGGACGACGGGCCCAAACGATGCTAATTATGTGCGTTTGCACCAAAAGGCGTCTCTGTGTGGATGGCCCCTTAAATTAGCAGTATTCCAGCCTCAGACTTGTTTCTCTCTACTCAAGGTGATCGTGTCCCACATAGACAAACTGTAAATTCTCAGTTTGTGCCTGTTACTGTTGAACATTGATATTATTATTATTATTATTATTATTATTATTATTATTATTATTATTATTTATTTATTTATTTATTTTTTTTAAACATATCAAATGACAATGTTGCTGTTTTCTCTGCAGACTTGTGTTTCTACCGGGAGCTGCTACATCAGCGAGGGTCTGGCTGCTTTGAGCTGGAGACTGTGAAGATAAAGGAGAAGCATAGGAAACTCGTGACTCGTCAAGTTTGGATGTTGAAATGGGATTTTTGTTTTCTTTGAACTTGTTTACAGTGAGGTCATCTGCCATTGCAGTAGAGAATATTTGTCTTGACCTGCATATTATGATAAAACAAGAAAACATTATTCCTGCTGCTTAGTAGGAAGCTTGATTAAACTGATGTAACCATCCCTTCATCAAAGAATAGAGGTCTGGAGAAATTCCCATCAGAAAACATGATGGTGACACTGCTTAACGAACGACTGCATCGATTGACTAACGTGTGTGTGTGTGTGTGTGTGTGTGTGTGTGTGTGTGTGTGTGTGTGTGTGTGTGTGTGTGTGTGTGTGTGTGTGTGTGTGTGTGTGTGTGTGTGTGTGTGTGTGTGTGTGTGTGTGTGTGTGTGTGTGTGTGTGTGTGTGTGTGTGCGATCGTCTCCATGTGTCGCGCATTCTGATAATGGATGAAAACATCAGATGCCCACTACTACTGCAAACCTCACTTCAAGTGGTGGAGTTTCTGTTGTCTAAAACTTCAGTGGAGTCTGGTCTAATGTCAGATGTTTGACTTTGCTCCCAGTTTGGATTGTATTCCCCATGCTGTGGTGGTGGTTGCCACACTAGGGAACATCTTTGCCCTGTGTTGCCCCAGGGAGATTTGACGGCTTTATTTACTCACAAAACAAAATGTGTCACCATCCTTTTTCTGTTGTTGGGTTTGAATTTCTCCAGACATCTGTTGGTTTACATGGAAGAACACTACACAGGAGGTTAGTTCATGGTTAGTTATTAGAAGTGAGTGACTGTCATATTATAATTTATATACACAGTTTCATATATATATATATACAGCCAGTTTTCTGTAAATTCAATTGAGACTATTGGCTAATCTTAAAAACTTGCACAAATCCTGTGATTTCAGTACTGTGATCAAGTCATCATGTTCATTAACTCACAGCATTGCCTGCTATCTCCTAAAGCATCCAAAGCTTTTAAAGTGATCGTCAACTTAACAATAATGCAGAATTTGTAATGGTTGACAAATGTCTTTAATCCCACAGTAAAAACCTTATAAGCCACTGGATAATGCTAGATATTTTTAGCCTGGGTTTTGATCAATTCTGCCACCTTCCTAAGGTTCACACCAGTGTTGCCTTCATTTAAAGCTCAAATAGTGAAACCTAGTCAGCAGACTGGGTTTCACAGAAGATCTGTCTGAGAGTTTCTCATGGATATAGAATTTTTGCTGGCATTAATGCAAAAGCTATGTAAGGAAATCCCCGGTCAAATCTAAGCATAATTGTAGTTAAAATAGTTTAAAAAGTTAATTTTCATACTCTTTGCAGACACATATGTGAAAATGTGTCTGTTATAAGTACATGGGGAAAGCTAAAAGAAGCAGAAACACGCCCTAAACAAGGCACACGTGATGGGTGTGAATGTTTAGAGTATATCTGGAGACATGCAGGACATACATAGGCCCGACATTACGTTACCCCTCTTCTTTGCCTTTGACTAGAAATCCAGTGCTGTGCGCAGCTTATTTGATTTCATGGACACTTGATTTTCACTGTAATCTCATTGGTTATACCTAGTGGAGCCTTGAATATGCTAGTCAGGTAACATTTGGCACTCCAAAATACATTATTCATGCTATATGGTCTCGATAATTTAGTTTCTTCAGTATTTCGGGTGTAATTATGGATGAGGAATGATGAATGTATTATTACTATACATATATTATTTACTATTTGGAATTGTACTATTTTTCTGTAGAACATGTATTTAAGTAAAATCAAAATTTGAAAGGGAACTGAAGATTGAATATTTGAACAGGTGCCATTCATGTTAAAGGAGCAAAGCCGCAGAGCTATTTCTTAGCGTTTTGGGTGGATTACGAGTTCTAAACTGTGATGAATAGGATGTGTTTCTTGTTGAGAAATAATCACACTTAATCAAAGTGTTGCTAAAATCAGCAACAGGCCGTTTGTGAGGTCTAATAGTGCCTGTGATGTGAAAAAAAACGAGCTTAGAAGCATGTTGGAACATTTGTACTGTGAACCACAGCTGAATATTGTATCTCGGTTGATATTTTTGCCCTGAAACCAAAGGTCTGTAGTCTGTTATATGTTGAACTAAACTGGGAACCTGAATGTTTTCAACGAATCCTATTTCTTTTTTAATTGTACTACCTCATGTTTCTGCACATTTTCACATTTCCTTTTCTGAGCCATAGTTACATTTTTTCAACAAAGACATTCCTCAGTTAGAGACAGCCTGGCAGATTTTAAGACTTATTTAATGTCAACGTATTTGTTAGATGTGGGCAGTTTTCCTTGGATTGTGAATGCATCACATTGGTTTGGAATAAGTGACGTTTGACTTCTCTCTGTTGCTTTGACTGTTTCTGTTTTTGCTGATGCATTCTGAGAAATGGGTTTACGTTGGTCCAGATGTTTACACACCTTTAGCTTAACACAGGCCGTGATATACTGAGTTAATTTCTTCAACTTCTGTGAAAATGGTTCCTCAGTTCTCATAATGTATGTGCAGTGTTTTATTGTGTAGGGTAGGAATGATCATCTTGTACTGAAGGTGAGCTAATGGTAGCGCTTAGCTTGACATATCCACTCACACAGTTCTTTATTCTGATTTCTGAGGAACTGCTTTCGTTATACTTTAATTTAGAGGAATGTACTTAAAATATCAAGCGATTCAAGCAAACCCTCAACATATTCCCCTTAAGTCTGTGTGGCTGCCCCTGGAGGTTTTCCTTTGGTGTTGAAATAATGTACCTGTATAGTGTGCAGTAGCACCACGTTTGACTAAACTCTGATGACTAATGGGTCACTTTTGTTACATGCAACACTTTTCTATGCAACTCTGCCTTCCTGGATACACTGTGGAACAATCCAGGCGTGGCTCATTCTCTTTTAGTCCTCTGCTTCTCATCCTGACAGGAACTGGACTCTACCACTGGACCTTGTGTTCAGATGACTTGACCCTTTATTTCAACATTACAGTCCTTGGTTGTACATGATGCTAGAGCCGTTAGCTTGAATTAAAGGTGCAGTAGGTAAGGCTCATAAAACTGTCATATTTGCTGAAATTGACCCCATGTTTGAGGAGAAACTACACAAAGCAGGTAATTTGGCACCACCTACACCCTGTAGTGCGATTTGCAAAAATCCACCGCTCCCTGTTCAGATGCACCAATCAAGGCTGGGGGGGGGGGGGGGGTCTAACTGCGTGTCAATCACTGCTTATGCACAACATTCATCTCCCTTGTGGGGAGAGGGGCTTAGGAGACCGTTTTGGGCTTTAGTGGGGAGGGACTGAGAAGTTTGTCGATGTTCACATTTTTTGGCTAAGTCCTGGATCTTCGCAATCCTACCTACGGCACCTTTTAAAAGAAATGTTTTTATTGCTGACTTTGTACATAGCTGGGCTCTGTTTCAATAAAGGTTGGAAATACCTCGTATCTGTGTGAATTCTTAACATTTTCATGACAATGATTGGAATGTGTAGGAGATATGAGAAGATGTTAAGTATAGCTTGAGAATGCTTAGGAAAATTATGAGCATGTTTCCATGAAAGTTAGCTGGGTGGGCCCACTTGGAAATAACTGACGCAAATTGTTATTGACACGTTTACTGTGTTAATTACAACTTGATTTACTGCTGCCTTAGATTGGAAATCTAAGTCCAGATGCCCTCACATATAGTTTAAAATACATCTGCAATAAAAAGATTTTAAGGAGAAGGCTATCATTATTTTATATTTTTGTAATTGTCAACAAATCCCATGAAAAGACCATCAAAGTCCATCTCTCAATACTTGGTGATTTCCCTACCCCATCTGTGGCACTCATGCCGCAGCATTCATGTCATATTGGAATTATGAGATTCCGACTTGTAAAAAGCTTTCATATCAACAACTAAATTTTAATTGACTGATTTTTCTGAGAGCTCTGATATATTTGACTTTTGCAAACCCTAAAACAGCTGGGCAGCTGTAGTCTTAAGCAAACGTTACACAAACGGGAGAACATTTGTTGGGGACTATTTTTAGCGGTGGATTAATCCACATTTGGTGCATTGAAGAGTTTTTAATAGTTATTAGACTACAATGGATCATTTAATTGTTGGTTTTGGTCCTTTAATGGAATTTGTTGATGATGAAACATTATCTTTTCAAAGCCATTTTTTTCAATTTGGGTTACATTTGGTTAAACATTTATACGACTATGTATTTTTCTTTGTTGTTTTCTTTAGTTGGTCTTACTGGTGTGTAAAATCAAAAGCCAATCTGCTCCTTTGCCTCGGTGTTGCCTTATATGCTGTTTGTCCTAAAATAAACTAGTGTTACTATTAAACCATTTAGTACGCCGCTTTATGTATTAAAACAAAGATTGTATGCAAAACTGTTAATGCTGCTGAACATCTGGGAAGCATCAAGAGAAAAACAAAAATAATAATTTAAACTTTTTCAATCAGGGGGTTCAGGGGTTCAGTGTCTTGCTCACTGCCCAGGAGGTTAACTGGCACCTCTCCAGCTATCAGTCCACCACTGTACTTTGGTCCGTAAGAGGATTTAAACCAGCAACCCTCCAGTTCTCAACCCAACTCCCTACAGTCTGAGCTACTGCCGTTCCCAAATGATAAATAGTTTGAAACTAAATGCAAGTCTGAAGTGTAAAGATGTATTACCTGTCTCTTTGAAGAGTATTCATTTCACCTTCTTTTTTTGGAGTTCTAATGTGCTCAGTGTAAAATGTATGTAATGTGCTCCACCTCCCTGAAGCCCATCACATTCACAAACTGAAGTGCTGATATGATGTAAACCTACACTGACAGAAGATCATGTTTCTCTGCATAACCGGTCAGGTGAGTTGACTACACATCATCGCATCAAACCTGTTTATCATGTCATTCATTTATTATTTATAAATAAATGCAATGAAATGCAATTATCCAAATGTAATGTCATCTGTTTATTATTCTATTTAAGTTTTCAATGCACAAATTAAATGCAAACGCAATTCATCAATGTGTATTTTCTTTATTAATGGATCACAGTTAAATGCTGAAAAAGTCTTTAATTATTCTGTTGGGACACTCCAGACTCCATACAGGTCTACATCAGTCATGCACCCAATTTTAATGCAATTCAATTTTATTTATAGTGTCAAATTGTAACAGCAATACACAGATACTAACACAAACACGGTAATAAAGTTCATATAATGGTCCTTATACAGTATAATATTTAGTACATAATATATACCACTTTCTAGTAATTATGGAGTAAATGATGTGGGTGTGAGAGTTTGTTTTCTGCAGTAATTCAAGCATCATGTTCATGCTCTGACTCCTCTCTGTCTCTGAACAGAATCCGGAGTTGACAAGCCGAGATCTGTGTAATTAATCACCAACAATAGAGCACTCATTCCCACTCAGACTACCCCAGCCCTGAAAGGATGCACAGTTGGAATGTGACAGGCCAAACATTGTCTGGCGATCAGCATGCAGAAGCAGGATCCCTCTGTTCTGCAGTGTTGTATAGCACTACATACAGTGTGTTCCTCAGGGCTGGAACACCAGGAAGCAACAACTAGCGTTTAACTGTTTAACCACTGAACACACTGGAGTGTGTAGCTGTAAGTGGGAAAAGAAGCATGGTGTTCATCCTACTATATCCTCCACTAACTCCTCAGTGTCCATAGCACAGTGTAACTAACTCATTCATCATGTCACGACTTAATCATCCATTAGCTTGAGAGTGGATTATCTTAGTTTACCAAACAGTATTCAGCTGGCTGAAACGAGATCCCACTGAACACAACTGAAGAGGTCAATCAGCCACTGATCCCCAATCATCAGTGATAAGAAAAGCTGTGTCATTGTCTCAGTGTTTGAATGTTACTCACCATCTGTGAGGCAGCATCAGTTCTCAAAACATGAGAGGAGAATGCATGGCAAGATGAATATTGATGAAATTCAATGTTTAATAAATATTATTGGATTTCTGGTGATATGATAAAATACATTTCAGGACAAGGCTAGTAATATTCTAAATCTTTTTATTGTCAACAAATCCCATGACAAGACCAAAAGCAACAATGTGTTAGCTTATCTATCAGTACTTTCTGACTTCTCTGCCCTGTTTGTGGCTATAGTTTTTTTAATCAAATGCTACTCAAACAGGAGGCGAGTGCATTTGTTGGTGTCAAATCAGCAGGTGTGCACCCAGTGCAGAGAAAGAAGATGTTTCAGGCTCTGGCTACACACACAGTACTTGTTAGATACATTCTGTGTTGGTGTAGGCCTTGTACGTCAGACATGTAATCCACTGATTGAAAGGTCATGTTGACCATTTGATGTTCACCTTCAGTGTCCTACATCAGTTAAGTTTAATTGAACATTGTGTCAGGAATAAAGAGCATGTGTCACTTGACTTGTTATCACTGAATCACTAATCTGTCTATCTATCTCTCTGTCTCTCTATCTGTCTATTGCTAGGCTTGACCCACCCCTGTCTTTCCTTTTCTTGTTATACCATAGTTACATGACCCACTACACACTTTTTAAAATATTATTTACTAATAGTAAAGCTAGTCTTTGTTTATGTAACTGCTTCCTGAGTGTTTGAGTGCAGATGACAGACTGCTGTTGGTGCCGACAACAGAAACATCTCAGGCCAAAAGATCACCAGTGTCTCCAATGGGTGAAATATGTGTACTACAATACGTTTATTCACTGTAGTCTCAAAGCAAGCAAATTAGATTAGATAAGAATACAGTAATCTAAAACTTTAAATGAACAGAAGAATATGACATTGTCAAGTAAATAATTCCAAAGCAACTGAAATTGTTTCTGGAGATTTGAGGCGTTTAATGACCTGAGGAGGAGTTTGTATTCTACGAAATAACCCTGGGTGGGCTTTTAAGGATGATTTTACATTTGTTTTAGAATTAATATCCTTAGATTTGACTATTTTCAGATGGAAGCTTTTACAGTAACTCTAACTTAATTATAACAAAGGCTTTGAAAGAGTATTTAGACAAGAGAATACATAGGGGGGTACATTTACAGAAAACATCAATGAACAGTCAAATAACACATGCAAATGTCACATCCAAAATCACCTTTTGGTAAAGTATCTGCACACCCACACAGGAGGTATCACTTGTTCTGGTCAACATCATTGTTGGGGAAAGATTTACAGTAAATTTACTCTCTTTTCCGGCATTTTATCAGAAGACAGCATAGAAATATAGGAAGTGTTGGATAGATTAGAACAACACAATGTAATTCTGCTAAATAAAACATCACATGACCCATACCTTCACAGATGCTACCAACCTTATACCTTGTGAAATGTTACATAAGAATAGTTGTTGTGAATGATCCAATAGCATCTTCACACGTGCATATAAGTGAGGAAATACCTTATTTGGTCATTTCTAATCATGTATGCTTAGCATGAGGGGCTCTTTTCCCCCCTGGGGAGAAAAGCCTTCTGAATTGGGGTGGCGTTGCACTGAAACTAAAGTTTAGTAGTTTATTGCTTATCCATATTCTCCTCGATCAATATTCAATTAATGAATAAGTCATCAAAGTCTCCTGAAACTTCTTTAGTCTCCAAGTTATTTGGCTCTCCAAAATTCTACAACAATCATCACCAATAAGAATGATAAAAGCATAACAATTTAAACTCAGTCTGTACACGCCCACACAGAAGAGAGGTCTGATCAGGCAGTGGATGTGGAAACACCGCGCAGGGCCTGTAAGCTCTCCTGCGCCTCAAATAACGGACTGCAATGAAAAACGCTTGTCCTCAAACATCTGAGCAGCTAATCATTCAATAACCTTCGGTCCCATTATTGGAGAATACCAACAATATTCACGGTATTGAACAGTAATCAAGTATTCAGATATGTCCAACAGAAAGACGTCAGTAACTCCAGCGGGGACAGCGCGCACCGGGCTCAGGCTCGTGGAGTACGTGCAGTGGGGCAAGGAGGCATTTCATTGGTTCTTTCCAGCGAACCGCGAGGCAGGGATTGGTGGACGGTTTTACAGGATTATAGCAGCTACAGATGACCATTTGAAACAATATATAAAAAAGTGTATATTGGAAATAGTTACCAACCCTGCTTAACAGTAGCAATACTACTCGTCATCTGTCATTCAATCATTAATGGTCATATCATTGTTAGAAAAGTACCACAGGTGTACCACTGCTGCATTAACATGTGTACAGCATTCTAATGCTTTAAAGACCCTTGGTTTCATTAACTATAATACAATGCTTAATGTTGTTATGCTCAGGGTTGTTTTTTTTATATACTAAAAAAAATAGTATATAAGTATACTTATATAGCATAGTAAGTGGGAAATGTACTTAGTTACTCTTCACCACTGAGCATCACAGTTCATCATCTGATACATAGCTTCTGCAAATTAAAGTTGAGCTTTTAACTTTAACTTTTAGTCACTGTTATATTTCAAAACCAATGTGCTGAAATACAGAGCCAACAACAGATGGCTAATATTCTCCAATCACAACAGAGTGGGCCAGCTGACCAATCTGATGGCTGATGGGACAGTCTCTAGACTATTGCCCTATGATCTGGTCTGGTGCCTCAAAACAAGAGCTTGTCAAATTGAGCTGCTCCAATAGGAGTAATGTGGAAAAAAATGCATAACATAGCATTGTATTTTTAAAGAATATTTGTACATTATGCAAACCCACCAGTTTGTTCTCACAGCTATTACCTACCAATGATAGTCATGGTTATGATACCATGGTTATGTGTTATGTTATGTGGGTTATGGCTGCCTATGCCAAGAACCAATGTGCTTAAAAAAATGGTAATGTATGGAACTGTAACATAATAGCTTCCCCTCACATTTAATCCTAATGGGAAATACTTCAAGCTTAAAAAAAACAAACTAAGAGAAGCTGTTATCAGTAAGGAGATTAGGTTAAAACCTGTTTGATTCTGTCATTCCTTTCTGTTGTCTTCTTTCTTGCTTCTTTAGTATATATTTTATTTCATGTTACTGTTTTGTTGTTTTTATAACATGGAAAACATGCTACTGTGCCTTTTGTTTTATAAAATGTGGGATGTTTTCATTGTTCTGATATAACAATATGTATTTATAATTTGCTTTGTAATATTTGTTTATTAGCAATTGGTCATCTTGGTGATGACTAATGGGGATCCTTAATAAACAATAAACAATACACAATAAACTGGGCTTTTCCGGAAGGAGAACCGAGAGCTCAGACAGAGGGTTTCAGGCAGAACTGCAGCAATGGGCAGTATGAGAAACATAGTATATGTTTGAACATCAAAGCATGTAAACCTATTCTACTATAATAGGGGTTCTTTAAAGAGTACTTGTGTAGAAAATACAGTACTGGAAGAAGTGCTGCTCATCATCAGTCATCAGTTCAAATCTATGCCAACCACTAGGCGGAGACAAATACCCATGATTGTTTCTGCCAGTTCTATGTAGGTATTCTTTGGAGCTGCAAACATGACATGTAGTTGGCCTACATACATACACACACACACACACACACACACACACACACACACACACACACACACACACACACACACACACACACACACACACACACACACACACACACACACACACACACACACACAATGAACCTGAATTAAATCTGCAATAAATAGCGTTGATTAACACTGAATGAAATGTGTAATGTGAAATGCGTAATGTGAAATTGTTTGCTCAGATGCATTGAGCCTTTTTCCTTTAAGGAGAAGGTATGTTTACAGCCTTCTCCTGTAACATAATAGCTCAATGCTCAGCTGTGTCCGAAATTACTCACTGGCATTACTTGTTAGTGGACACTACCAGATCATACAATTCTGACACTGAAATAAATTGGCAGTGCATCACCATATTATCACCATGTCAAGTTGATATGACTAACATGTCAAGTTACCCATCCTCCATCTTCCTTCGCATCGTGTGGAGAATGGTCTGGCAAAGCGAGGCTACCCATCTAGTAGACATGGAGCAACATTAGCATTCATTGTAGCCATGTTTCTGGTGAACAAATGTAAGTCTAATATTTACTCTCTTTTTAGCTTTGTTATGGTCTTCACCAGAAATATCTGTCTCTTTAGCTGCTAAGTATCTCCACTATGTTCACCAGCTAGAGGCTAACTTTATATCTGTCTGCTGTTTGCTTCTGAACAGAAAAAGGGCTTATTGGAGCCTTGGTGGTGATAATTCTCTGTGGGTTTGTCGCTATGACCGACATCTGATCCATTGTTAATATAAATATTTGGAAATTGCAAAAAAAATGTATTAAAAAAAAATAAATAAAAAAATCTGATAAACCTAGTACACTACCTGCCCAGCAGCAAACAACAGAAACGGTTAGACAGTGGAGCATTTAGCAGCTAAACAACCAGATATTTTCCTAAGGAATTAAACCAAAGCATATCTGAAAGGAGAGTTAATACTGGACACAAACACAACACAAAATGAATGCTGATGTTGCTTCCTATCTGCTGGATGTTGTAAATGGGCAAGGGCCGCCTCAAAACTATTGGCTAACTAAGCACCTTTCAGCAGCATATTGCAGGCAAAGAGCATCCAGGGAATAGCTGTCTGGCAGTGGAAAAGGGTGGCTGCAGAAATGTGGAGATGAGATGAGAGAGGCCTGGGAGTTTTTATTCTTCTCCAGTAACTATTCACTTTGCAGTCCATGCCTGTGACATCAGAACCTAGACTATATAAATGAATGGAGGTTGGCAGCTTTAATAAATACATGTACACTTCTTCAAAGGAGGAGAAGAAGGGAGGGAGAGTGGACAAAGGGAGGAACACAGAAGCAGAGGTTAGGAAGATGGACAGAAGAGACACCCAGCTGGTTTGCTCTTTGCTGTTGTGTATCATCACTCAGGTATGACCTGCCAAAATGAAACATATTTCTATCCTTTCTGTAAAATAATTGTTAACCACAAAAGTAGTCCTGTCAGTTGCATCATTAATGGACTCACTTGAAGATTTTGTCACAAAATCTCAGTTCTCTGCATGGTGGCGTGGTGAACTGTGGTGTGTGAATGCTTGCTTTCATCTTATCACGATGATGGTTGGATGGGGGTGTCCCTGTTGTTTCCATAATGACAGAGATGACGAGTGTTGGAGGCAGCAATACAAAGAAAAGGTCTGCCATTAAGCCTCATACCATGAGGGGAATCACAGCAGTAGCTATTTACGACAGCAGTTTTAGTCTAGTTTCCTTAAAACGGCTGCCTCTGTACTGAACATATAAATAATGTATGTATTTCATTTGTGTTATTTGAAAGTATGTAGGGGCATATATTATGTTGTAATTGATGTTTTGCTTCTGATATGTGTGACCAGAAGATGTTTTGTCAAATTTGTTATGCTTGATGACAAATTGTCTTTTACTATAATGGTTAAACAGGTTAAAAGTTCTAATCAGCAAGGGGAAGGCAGCGTCAGTGATCACGCAGCCAGATTGTTTGACTGTCAGTGGTTTCACATATAGTTTAATTATCAACCTTTCTGGTTGTCAAAGGAAATTGTCATACTGGAAATATCTGATATTCTAATATGATAACTGAAGTAACACTGAATGGTTTTACATGGGGCTGTCCCACGAAAACATTCTGGACTCTGACACATATTGTAATTTAAAATTAGAAGTCCGCCTTGAAGTTCTGCAGCCTGATCAACGTGCAGAATGCTAAACTCCATTCTCTATGAAAACAGCTTTTTGTTCTATTCCAATTAAACAACATTAGTTGAAGCACGAATCAGTATGAGTGAATATTAATTTATTTTGAACATGTCTCTTTAACAACCTACCTTCTGTCACATGTATGAACCTGTGTGTAGAGCTGCATTAGGAATACAGATGATTCACACTGACTTCTACAGAAGATCATCAGTATAACATGCAGAGACAAGATTCATCAATGAAGGGTCAGTTCACCCAAATCCACAAAATATAAAAGAGTTGTGTGTGAGCTGAAAAAGTCAACAGCATTTTGTCTTTTCAGAAACAATGCTGTAGTAACTGGAGCTGTTTCTTCAGTAGAAAGCAGTTCCAGTGAGAATCCACAGTGTGTGGATTATCTTTACATAACATGTGTGAGTGCCAAACCCACTCAAGCACTAAACAATTATTGTACTACCAGTAAGGCCAGATATTAGCTGCAGAAGCTCAACAAGCTACTGAGCAACAGTATAAACAGCAGCTGTATCTTGTAATTCTCACTGCAGGCGTGGTGCCAACAGTGTACTGGGACATGCCAGTGCCCGCCCAGCATGCCACGCTGCCCTGTTGGTGTTCCTCTGATGTTAGACAGCTGCGGATGCTGCCAGGCGTGTGCTAGGCAGGAGGGCGAGGCCTGCACCGATCGGCTGCCCTGTGACAGCCACCGAGGGCTGCACTGCGACTACAGCGCCAGCTTCCCTGGAGGGCCGGGACGGTGTGTCGGTGCGAACAGATTACACACAAGCTGAAACAGATTGCTATAGTAGTAATTCATAGTTTAAGTCATTTTTCAAGCAAAAAATGTGAGAAATTGCTGCTTTTAAAGTGTCTTACATAAGAGGAAACTGAATATCTTTGAATAATGTAATGAAAGACTAAGTCTTGATATAAATACAGGCAAACTTCAATAACCAAGCCAACACTATGGGTCAAAGTGCCATAACAGACTGGTTTATTACAATAAGAACTCAGGGTCATAAAATAATAAAACATGATGCACCTGTCAGAAGGCTGATGCACTGGAAGTATGGTGGATAATCACACAAGATAACCCCCCACCCCCACCCCCCAACAGAAAAAAAACTACTACCAGGGCCACAGCAAACCTTAAATTATAGCACCATTAATCAACAGGTAAAGTCCCACTGCACCAGCCGCTCCTGTGACCAGAGGTCAACACCAGCTGCGATATCACATCTCACTAAGATGAGATAAAATCCCAACTTAGCACTATACTCGCACTACTAAATCATAAGGTAATACAATGTAAAATGAGTGTCAACGAATGTGAATTGAACACAGTCCAACCACAGTTAAACACAGTGTAACATTAGAGACATTATTGTACATTGCCACTGTAATGACCCTTTACAAAAGAAACAACAAATTGTTGGCAGACCCGCATTTGTAATTCAATTCTTTTGTATAAAAATCCAGCAAGTTCAACATTTTCATACAAATACAATTCCCCTATATTACCCTAACAATCAAGTAACCCTTATTAAAACACAAAGACTTTATTTGGCTAACTAAGGAAGCATGTGCACAGGAGAAGGAATGAAGCCGGCACACCTGTGCTTCATGAGCCTTTTAAAAATTCAGGTGCTCTCACATTGATTGGCCAAATTGTGCCTGGGCCTTAGCCTAGAAGTAGTATGTTAGTGTACTACCAATAATGTTGCTACTACTACTGATAGTACTGATGTTGCCCACTATACTGCAACTACTATGCTACTACTAATCAACCACTGCTATCACTATTTACTGCAACTGCTGCCACTCCTACTGTGACTAATAATGATGTAATTTATCATGATAAGAATAAGACGCATATCCTTTAGTACATTATCAATTCTGCTGCATCCTGTTCAGTGGCAGCATTTTTAAGCAGGTGACTTTTTTTTTCCTGTTTTCAGTTATTTGATAAAACAGACGATGACTCCATTCCTGGCTATAATGCTGCATATGCCCAAGACATTCTGCTAATGTTCTAACAGTAATGACTTGATAACAACATGTTTCCTGCACGTTATTTGTCTGTACATGTTTCATATAGCTCAATGCATTCTACAAGTGATGTAGCGTGGCACTTTCACCCGCATAACATTCCCTCCTCTCCACCCTCCCTTTGCTGCCCTCAGGTTGGAACAAGCTGGGCTGTGAGATAAACGGCCGGAGGCTGGAGGAGGGGCAGGTATTTCAACATTCCTGTGCCCAGCTCTGCCACTGCCTGGGGGGAGGGGTGACCTGCGTGCCCATGTGCAACGATGATCTGCAGATGCCCGCTGAGAAGTGCCCCAGCCCTCAGCTGGTGCGACTCCCAGGGCGCTGCTGCAAAGAGTGGGTGTGTGATGGCCTGGACAACAGCATTTCTTCAAATCCATCAGCAGGTAATGGGTTTGGTGATCGAAAAGACAGCTTGAAACATATTTCAACAGTAGTTAGATTATTAGAATCATAACTGCAACAAGTCTGGCTGGCATTCATATAAAAGAGTAAAAGCATCAAATAGCCTATAACTACTTTGAAGACTGCAGAGCCGTTTGCGTCCCGTCCCCACCAGCTCTTGAGAAAAACAGTGGATTGGATGATTTTCAGCTATTTCCTGTGAGGCATTCAAATCTGCTTTTAAATTCAGGTCAGCAGGTGTTTGGACACATGGACCCACAGTCAACTATCAGAATGTTTCAGGTTGGGTTGTGAAGAAATAACGGGTTTCAAAACCAAAGAGGTGTCAGGAAGATCAAACATCTGTGCGAAACACCTGCAAGCACTATTTTTTAGCAAACTGACCTCGCTCGAGCAGCAGTTTACAACATTTCAGACTACATATGTGCAAAATATTCTGGCTTATGAGCTCTCATCAAAGCTGTCCACTTCAAACAACTTTCAGCTTGTTGCACACACAAATATATTCCCCTTCGGTGTATATTTCCAGTAGAGCATACGCGTCAGGACTACGGGGGTGGGCTGTCCGGCCCGTCGCTTGGCTCGATCTCCAACTGTATCGTGTGGACCTCAGACTGGAGCCCCTGTTCCCACAGCTGTGGCCCAGGTGTCTCCACCCGCACCACAAACAGGAACTGGGCTTGTCGCCTGCAGACAGAGACCAGACTGTGCCAGATCAGACCGTGCCAGACTCTGCAGCTGGGGTTCCCAAGACTGCAGCCGGTCAGTGCATAATTCATACACATTATTCAGTTCCAGTCACAGTTCCAGTGATCAAATGCATACATGTAAATACAAGTAAATTTCCATCCAAGAACATGTACTGTATATCATTTACAAATGCTTTTGGTGATGTACTGGAAATACGGTAAAGTACTGTATCTAAAAGAATCAATAACTATCTGCTATAATCAACAAGTCCTCCAACAACCACATAGGTCGTTTATTCCTACCCCCAGGAGCGTTAGTGCCCCTAGCGATGGCAGTAAATGCGATCACAGGAGCGTTTTCCATCCTCATATCTAAATGTAACGGTTGCAGTTTAAAACAACATGTAATTGCGCACATGACTTAGAATGTGACGTAATTCTGTTTGTTTTGTATTATATATTCTCAAATTTTCTGTTTATTTTTATTTTCAGTGAGTGTTTGTTTGACCTATCCACCACCCCAACCTGTCACCTACTTCCTGCCTTGTTCCCATCATAACTACTACGGCCACCAGTGTTGGAGAGTAACGGAATACATGTACCGGCATCACATTCAGAATACAAATTATGAGTAACTGTATTCCGTTACAGTTACAATTGAAATAGTTGGTATTTAGAATACAGTTACATTGTTGAAATCAATCACATGGCGATACTTCTGTTTCACGAGTTTATTCACTCTCTAAATAAATTAAGGCAACTCCATGCATTTCCCCCAATATGAAAACGAAAAAATGTGCTATTTGTGTGATCAGTCACAATGGAGTCGGAACCGGCACAACAGAGGAATGCGTTTCTATCTTGAAAATTCAAACAGCATTTTGCATTAAAGAAAGAGAAGGGAGAACAAAATATAACTCTGCTTGCCAGCAACCAACCTCCTTTCAGCGTCCAAATTACTCCACCTCCAACCTGAAGAAGCATCTTAAAGTACATTTTGATTTATACTGTGGTTTTTGCAGAAAAAAAAAATTGTTAAAACTTTATTTGAATGGGGTGTTCATAAGACTGACATGACATTTGTCATGAACATGAAGGAGTCATTTTAAGTGTTCATAACTGTGTTCATTAAGTGTCATTCTGGAAATTATGAGACTTTTAAAGCAAAGTCAGCATTGACCGAGATGTCTTTGTCATGACAACTTGACTTTAATGAAGACAACAATCTGTGTTATGACAACTCGACATTAAGCAAGACAGTACAACCTGTCGATGTCTTTGTAATGACAACTTGACATTAACCTAGACAACATAACCTTCATAAATATGTCAATTATCAAACTTTAATAAATTATTTAGCTTTATATGTTAACATTACATTAAAATGTCATTAAGAGGTTAGTTTTTACATTGGCTGTCATGAGAGCATTATAATTATGTCATGAATATTTTTCCTTGACCTCAAGTAAAGTGAAACAATTTGAACCTGTCATGAAGTTTGATTTTATCATCAAATGCTTATATTATGTTGTCATGAATAATATCCATAACCTCAAGTAAAGTACCCAGGGCCCTCATGTGAAGATGGGCCCATAGAGAATGCTTAAAGTTTTGAATGAATCCCAAAATACATCTTTTGGTTATATCACTATATATGTGCCCCAGATAATGTAATAACCCAAGTACACAGCCTATGAAGTAAACCATGCCTCTTTATTGTCATAAAACATTGTATTTTTTTCTTAAATTAACATAAAACTGACAATTCCCCTTAGGACCTTAGCTAATGTTAGCAATTAATTGCGGTTAAACAAAGAAATGGCGATTATGTAAAACAAAATTGCGATTAGACAATTGTTACAGGCCTCGACTTATTACAGAATCAGAATCAGAATCAGAAATACTTTAATAATCCCAGGGGGAAATTATTTTTGTTACCACTCCAGGTATACAAACAACATATACAAACAACATATATTATCCCGACTATTTACATATATAATAAAAACAAAATACAGTAATAATAAATAAAATATGAAATATGAAATGTACAGTGTTAATGTGCAAATAGTGCAATAAAAGAGAGATGATTGTCTATGTTGAGATAAAAAGAGAGATATGATTATAGTGCCATAGAAAATAGAGGTGATTGTCTATATTTGAGATGAGATGATTCCAGAGAGGGGGTGTGTGACTCTCTGAGGGAGGCGTTGTAAAGTCTAATGACCACAGGCAGGAAAGATTTCCTGTGGCGCTCTGTGGTGAAGCTGGGTGAGAGGAGTCTTCTGCTGAAGGTGCTCCTCTGCTGGGCCAGTGTGTCGTAGAGAGGGTGTGAGACATTATCCAAGATGGACTGAAGCCTGGACAGCATCCTCCTCTCAGCCACGGTCGTCAATGTGTTACAATAATGAAAAGTGACATTGTAGAATACTGCATCCTTACCAACACATTATATTTTGTTACAAATATGCCATAACGAAGATAATCGTGGTCCCAAATGTAGATATTAAAACATGCACCAACCTACAAATGACTACACATCAGAGAGGGGGACTCGAGTCTGAGACTCGGACTCGAGTCGCACTTAAGTCACACAAACAGCTGACTTCAGACTTGACTCGGACTCGACCAAAAAGACTTCAGACTTGACTCGGACTCGAGCTTCGAGACTAGTCAACAACCTATTTTCATGCAATTATTGCTTTTTAAATCTGAATTGATTTATGTATTTCTATTTTCTTTTATTGGCGCATATACGTTGGGGAAACGCATGACGAGCTGCGTGTCCCGTGGCCTTTGCCGTAATGTGCAATGTACGCATCAAGAAATGCAGCGACGATGGCGACACCAAGTCCTCCTGCAGTTGTGCCTTTTGTCATTAGTTTTGCTTACAATAACTTCATAAAAAGTGGCAGTAAGCGAACAGCTACATGCAAGGTGTGTGGCACCAAGATACATGACGCTGGATCAACAACATCGAACTTCATCAGGCATGTCAAAAAGCACCCAGATAGGTCAGCCACTCACGCTAATGTGAAAGAGACGTCACATTTAGCATATATCGCCACAGGTAACAAGCTAACCATCGCAAAGTGTTGTGCTAATGCTGGGGACAGGCAAATTGTATTGTTATAGTTGTATCCATATGATGTGACAGACTTAGGTTCATATTTCACCAGTAGCAGAAGATTAGACTATACGATGTCCTAAGTTGAAGAACACTGAAAAATGTAATGCATGATGAGGTTGGGCTTTACAGCCAGTTGGTAACACAGACAAACATGTATTCTTTGGTGCAGATACCAAAATGTTGAAAAATACAGTTATGAAATTGAAACAGGGTTCTTAATTTGTGTTTCTTCAGATTGCATTGCAGTAGACCCCATACAGTTATCCTACAGCTGATTTTGATACTGTAGGCATACTGTATGGATGGTAGCTACAGGACATGCTTTGAGTTCATAAGATTTAACAATACAGTGTTAGGGACAGATCAGACTTGAGACTTGACTTGGACTTGACTTGGACTCATGGCAAAGACTTGAGACTTGACTTGAACTTCCCCTCAAAGACTTGAGACTTGACTTGGACTTCCAAAAAATGACTTGTGAACATCTCTGCTACACATCACTGGACATGTAACAAGAGTTAACTCCGTACTTACTACAGTTTTGCCTGTCCCTGTGTATTTCAGGGTTCAGGGGTGTGCGAGAGCAGCTACAGTTCACCTGTGTCCATTCAGCTGGAACAACAGGGCTGCTGGAGCACCCGAGCCTACCGTCCCAGGTTCTGTGCCTTGACCTGTCCGGAGGGACGCTGCTGCAGCCCCTCACACACCAGGACAGTGCGGATGCTTTTCCGTTGCCCCCAGGGCGGTCTAAGCCAGCAGCAGGTGATGATGATTGAGTCCTGCTCCTGCAGCATCTCTAACTGCCGCCCGTCCCCAGCCACAGCTGTCCGGAGTGTCCTGCCATGGCTGTGAGCATGCATAGGCAGGTCCCATCTGTGAGGAAAGTGACCAAACGTACAAACGTGAGCCAGTGTTTAAAAATTATGGAAATATTACAATCAGGATGGGATACTTGACATTGGCCAATAGCTGTCGAGAATAGAGTATCCAGCAAAATGGGCACTCATATTCAAAAGTACGAACTAAGATGTATGCAGTAATCTGTATCCTGAGTTAAAACAAGCTAAAGTTAACGTCATTCACACTGCCACATTTGTTTACTTTCTATGCTCCTACAAATTATCATATCACCACATCTTACCATTTGAATCCCATCCACTCTTTGACAAACTCAGATTTGTACTAAGATTAAAAACATGTAAGTAAGTAAGTAAGTAAAGCTTTATTTGTATAGCACCTTTCATACACAAAGTGCAGCTCAAAGTGTCCACCCTTGCACTAGGGACACCCACAGGTTCATTTTTAAGCCTGCAGTTTGAGTTTAGCCCTACACGTGGCACAGTGAATCCTTAAGCTTAACTGTATCTGTGGATGGCTACCTTAGTGGCTACCTTACCTATAGGCTTTTACTATAGGCTGATTTATCTTTGCTGATAATATGTTGGATTCATGTTAATGTACAGTATATTTTCAGACATTTTCATTTTTTTAAAAGAAAATCAAAAAATTATGAAATAATAATTTGGTCCCCCCTGCAGTAACTCCCCCTGTTAAAGCTCTGTTATAGATTATCTTTGGCTACACGGACCGGGAGTTCTGTCAATCTGCTCTCATTGCTCTTTCCTCAATGACCAGATGTGTATCTCAGTAAACTGAAATGCAAGAACTGAATCTGAATTGTGAGACCTCAATGTGGAAGTATAGAGAGAGTTGAATTTTGAGTGAGGATCAAATAGTCTACAGTTTCAGAGAAACTGAATATAATTTCATAATATTACATCCAGTTTCAAGTTTATTAGAATTCAGTTCCAAACTAAATTCAATTTCAAATTATGCTATTCAGATTCAGTTTTTCAATGCAATTATTAAAATTAAACAATTCCGATTCCATTTATAGTGGCACATATTTCTGCCCATAACATTAGCTTTAATGTCTCCTCATCTACAAGTATGTACACGCACAAACATGCTCTGATTTGTTTCCTCAGCCCCTTCACCACAGTCAGAGTTATCACAGAGCCAACATCTGCACAATTGAGTTAGCCAAAGGTTGGACAAAATGTACAGATAGCTGCACACTGATTTGGGAGTTTGAGAATGGAGTTATATAAAACTGGGCCCACCTATTACTCAATATGCATATTTTAAATCATACAAATTCACATATGTTAGTGCACTTTTTCAAATCTGGGTATGTACTACAGTAGTATTCATTTGCAAATGTTAAGGTGTATTTTCAATTTCTTTCAAATAAGATCAGATTTGATTTACATAAAAATCTGTGGTAAATAAAAGAATTGCTGTTTGTTTAATCAAGAACGTATTGCTAAAGTGATGAATAAATGTTTCAAAACGGACTTGATTCTTGGTTTTATAAATTAATATCTTAGTAGGATGGAATTTGGTTGGGCCTATTTGAGTTCAATGTTGGCACACAATCGACTTTGTTGTGAAAAGTTATAAATGCTTCAACCTGCAGGACTAGTAAAAAACCCGTGAACATTTTAATATTTTTGTTTGTTATTAGATTGTTTCTTCTCATTGTCATTTGTAGCCTTCAACAGTTAGCTGTTATGACAGTAGGCATGATGTAAATTATTTCACTGGAATAAATCCTTTGATTTGTTCTTGTAAAGGTCTGTGATGTTGACTTGTTCTTGTTGTTTTCCATGTCGTCTGCATGGCTCTTCGTGTGTATCACACCATCCTCTAGCCTTGGAAGTGGGCGGGCTTCTTGCTTTCGAATTCACTTCAGTTTTGCTTTGCGCGACTCAGACACGTAGTTCAGTTCCCATGTATGTTTGGTCTGAGCGAGCCGGCTACATGCGGGTTTTATTTTAGTTAAACGGTCACATTGAATGAAAGAGAGGTTTAAAACCAGCGGGATCTCAAGACATGTCTGGAAATATCACGCACGAAGCATGCGAGAGCATCAACCTGAACTTTACGCACGCCTTCCTGCCAGCGGGGTTCATCACTGTGTTCGTCGTCGGGACGCTGTCCAACATCTGGGGGCTCAGGAGCGTGTGCACCAGCTGGAACAAAATCGGAAGCATTAACATCTTCATGTTCAACCTGGGGGTTGCGGACCTGCTGTACCTGTTCACCCTGCCGTTTCTCGTGCACTATTACGCAAGAAACAGCCGCTGGCAGTTCGGCCAGCCTTTCTGCAAAGTGACCCGCTTCTGCTTCAACCTCAACCTGTACGGCAGCATCGGCTTCCTCACCTGCATCAGCATCTACAGGTACCTGGGCATTGTGCACCCCATGAGGGTGGTGGGGAAAATCACCAGCTGCCACTCGCTGGCCATCAGCGCCCTGGTCTGGCTTCTCGTCATTATCCAGATCCTCCCTGATATGTTCTTCGACAAGAATGATCTCAAATCCCCAAACTCGTGCTACGACACCACCTCGAACGAGCTGATCCGAGGATACCTGCCGTACAGCATCGGCTGGTCCGTCACAGGGTTCGCCATACCGTTGCTTATCATTTTGCTCTGTTATGGACACATCGTTGTGGTTCTTGCCAGAAAAGCCAACGTCAACCCTCTGCTGAAGCAGCGGTGTTTGAAACTGGTCGTGATTCTGGTGATTTTGTTCTCCGTCTGCTTCATCCCCTACCACGTCTTTCGAAATCTTAACCTGAAAACCAGGATTTTGAAACAGAGTGGGATTTGCCACTCTGTTTTCGACGACATCTACATTGCGCATCAGGTCGGCCGATTCCTGGCTTGTCTAAACAGCGCAATAAACCCGCTGATTTACATCGTTGGGAATGATGATTTCCTTATGAAGCTTCAGCACCTCAGCAGGCGGGCCCGGATGTCTCTGGCCGGCCTGACAGGCGCAGTCCTTTACCGCAGACCGATGGAACCGGATGCGGATTCACCGTCAGAGACTCGCGGTAACTCCGACCTGATGAATTGATAGACGCACAATTGTTTCACCCGAGATACACTTCCGTCCCTGCGTATCATGCTCCGCCAGAACTTCCACATTTCCTGGAACAAAGTAGCCTACAATAATGACCGATGGTTTGCAAGATAATAAGCCAATTATCTAGCAGTGCCATACGTCATCAGGTCACCAAGGTGTCTGCGCAGAGAGAATATCACATTTTCTTTTCAGATTGTCCCTGTTTCTGCTGAACATTACAAAAGACAGAACTTGTTATTTCCAGCTGAAGCTCGTGTTAACATCTCATATAGGGCTCTGATTTATTGCATCAGAATTGTACCAAGGTGCTGTTCATGTTTTTGCACTGTGTATTACTGTGATTGTGTGCTTAAAAAAGCGGATCGGTCCTGTGATCCTACTGTACAGTGCAAGAAAAGTCCATATTTTAAAACATGTATTGGGCCATAGCCTATACAGCACTATGCACTGTTACTGCTGAAGCATGGTTTGTGTTGTCCATGTTTAACTCAGATTCAAAAGGCTTTTGAACAGAGGCATGTTTAACTGTCAGAGTGGCCTTTCCACAGCTCTTCATTTTGCACATTTGTTTAGTGGAAATTGACATGAGTTGACATGAGTTCAACAAAGCACAACAGTGATGCAAGTGCTGGGATCTCCAGTCTCAAAGTGGAAGAAATACTCAAAATCTCAAATACTTTGCCGTAAAAAGTCCTGTACATTTATGTGTACTTAAATAAAAGTATAGAAGTATTATCAATAAAGTGTAAATAAATAAAATATCATGAATTAAAGTAATTATTATGCAGAATATTATTATATACTATATAACTTCTGGGACATTTTTACTGATGAATTACCATGTAAGGTGAAACTAATAGTATGATCATTTTGGAGGCTGTAGTTTGTGCTGCTCTTGTCTTATACAGAGGTGTTTCTGTTATTTTGTCCACCACATTTATATCAGTGAGGGTAGGCTAACAGCCCTCGCTGTATGAAGGTCTTTCCAGCCAGCGGAGAGAGATCTCCTCTGGCCGCTAGTTCTGGTTTAGTGATTGGCTAACTTGAATGGGAATTTAATGATTTAATTGTGCAGCTCTTCTAGACTTACCAAATGTTATCTGACTGAAAGTATCAAATTATGACAGTGAAATGAGTCATTTTGCGGGGGTTGTGAAACTCGAAAAAAAGTATCCACTGATTTACAGACGTTTTTTTCTATAAGTAAGTCCATGGGAAAAAGTATTTTTGGGCCAGAGGGCATCACGTGAAAGGCCGGGTGTTGCAATTCCACTGTTCAATTAGCTTCAAACCCCAGCGCACATCCTGTGTGTGTGTGTGTGTGTGTGTGTGTGTGTGTGTGTGTTACTAACGATCATTTTCATTTTCGCCTAATGTGCTGATTTTTTTGTTAATTGGTAATCATTTTATTTTTTACACATCCGAAAACAGTGAAATATGTCTGTCACTGTGTTTAAAGCTTAAACATACAATATGAAATATTTCTGCATTGAAATGTCTAAAAATGACAATACTACTACTAATATATTTTGTTTAGTTATGTACTTCATTATCCCAAATGTTTTCCATCAGTATTTCATCCAGGCTGTCTATGGCAAGAGTGTAGGTTTAGTTTGTAACATTTATGCAACAATTTATGGTGTAAATGTCTTTATTTATTTAAAGGAAAATTATGATTCTCCTGTATTGTTTCTTTCTGCATGTTCAAAACATCACGTGTTTCAAGATGTTTTTTTTAGAAATCCTGTAGATCGCAACACAAATCTGTTAGAGAATGAGACCTTGTCAAAGCCAGCAGCTCCCAAGTTTAAAGCTACATAAAAGACATGAAATCACAAGAAATCACATCTTTATTTTTCACACTCTGTTGTGTTCTTCAACCCCCTGATGGGGCACAAGTAGACAGTTCTTGGTTTTATGACATGTTTGGAGCCCCCTGAACAGCTATTTTGTTTACCTCTTTTGGGGAAGGAGTTGTCTTTCATATTGTTTAAAGGGGAAACAAATCTAGCTCTTCTACAGTAAATATTGTAAATATAACCTTTAACCCCTCTAACTTAGTTGTTCTAACTTCCGTCAAAACACGGGAAACGCCCAGAAATACCAGATGATCCTGAGGATAATTGTAAATCATACAATGTCAAAGAAATGTACTCAGTAACAGTAATACAGCATTTTTCTGCCACACAGCATACTTTATTTATTGATTACATCCAATTCCTCAGGCTTAGACCCCTAATGTGTAATATCCCGCAGTTGTGGTGTTGAAATTAAATCCCGTCCTTTTGGTCTGAGACCGAGACAACACTGAGTGAAAATGCGATATATTTTGTGATGAGACCAAATACAACACTGCCGAGGTCTATCAACACAGCTCCACCGACGAGAAGATCGTAAACAAAGTGAGAGGAAGAGAGGAGGGCTAACATTAGGCTAAGGCTAACTCCTTATCGGCTATTTCTACGCAGCATTTTTCTCTCCAATGTACAGTTTTTAGCAAACAAAACTGATGATCTTCGGCTGTGCAACAGGGTGTCTCGCACTATAGCGAGACACGAGTGTAGCTGACGTTACCCACGCAGTTGACCCTCCCCCTCTCACACACATTGGCCAACTCAGGCAGACTCGCTCTATCCTTCTTTTCAACATAAAATAAAAAATAAGTCATAAAATGTGCATGTCTCACATGTGCGAGTAGTTATAATAGAATACTAGCACTGTCTCAAAAAATGGTCAATCATTTGGTCGCAGCCTGGAGTAAGTGTAAAATGCAACTGCATGAATTATTTAACATTGTTTTGCAAGTTTGCTAACCTGCTATCAAAATATGACCAGATGTTTGATTTTCCAAATGAGCACATCTTGATTGAAGATGCAGAATCTGCTCTGTAAAGGAGAATGGTGAATTCTGTGGTTGCTCAACTGTGCAGGAGGTATTTCTCTGCCCTGTGCTAACTTCACATCCTACTGAGAGAATTTCAGGAAGCTGAAGCCTGTCCGTGCCCGTCTTCATGAGCAATCTTTGTACCTCTGTAATATTTAATGTGTGATGATCGTGAGTTTTGTTCCTTGTATCATGTTATTTTAGTTGCAATATTAATAATCAGATTGTGTTGTTGTTGTTCTTTAACAGTTTGGCATTTTTGTGATTTAGAGTGTAAATTAATTTTATGAATAAGGTACCAATAAAATCCCAGTTAGCAGTTCTGTTACACCTCGGTCTAGGAGTGTGGGAGCACAACATTAAAAAGAAAAACAGGAGATTGGAAATTGAAATAATAAAGCAATTTATTGCTTTAACATGAACTAAGGTAATTTCACAAATACAAACAAACTTATCTAACAAAATGTCTTAAGTATCTACCGGAAGCTTACCTTCAGGATGAATCAATCAGTTATATGTTCTTCATTAACCCCTCCATCTGAGTTTCCAGAGATTTTCCCAAAGTCCCACTGTACCTACATTTAAGTACCAGTAGGAACCGGTAAGTACAGTATTTAATTGGTAACAGATTCATATAGCAAAATTACACTGTGTATTATCATTCCTTTTCAAGGTTATTATGAAAATTCAAAACAAGTGAAGCAGCTACAACAAAGAAATCAGCTACTTTTCATACACATCAGTTCAGGAAAGGGTGCAACCGTTGCTCAAGAGCTCATCCACCTTATCCCTCTGTGACTAAATGTATTGTTTAGATGAATATCTGTACCTGAGAACTACTCCTGTATAATTACTGGAAAAGGTCGGATGTCATCCGTTGTTAGGATTCTTTGGAACTGCATCATTAATAAAGTTAAGCATCCTGTTCTCCTCCGTTCTAATGATGCAGCACAATGCAACTGGAAGACAAGGACAACAGCATGGAGCTGGTTGAAGTCTGTGCCCTGGGAGGACTTCACTTAATGACTTCTTAGATCTTTGACCTGCTCTGCCCTAGCCTGTCTTGTTAGGAATAATGACTCTGGCTCTGGCTTGAATCTGGCTTTAAACCACGATCGTGCTATAAACAGGAACATATAACACAATGAGGATATACTTTCCAAGGCCAACATTCCCCTGGTCCATTGAAGTTTACACAAGCCACAAGTAGTTTCTCGTGGGACTGAAGGCAGAATGATAATATTGCACTTATTGATTTCTTTGCACAACCTTTTTCTCACCAAACTATTGTGTAAATGTGATGTGATGTAATGATGGCAAAAAATACAGGAACTTGTGCAAAATCTCAACAGTATGGTGCGTCATTCTTCGTTCATGGTGGCAAAATCATTTTCTACTGAAAACACTGAATATTCTGGTCTTGTTCAACAGTCTCAAAGTCAGGGGCTGTCCTTTGTGGTGTCTGAGCAGGATTCCAACACAAACTTGTGTTGTCTGTACAGATAAATATTACCATCTCGCTGAGTTTCTCTCCCACTTATTCTTTGACTCTGTAAACGCAGTCTGGTAAGAAAAACACAGAGCAGCATGATGAATGTGCATAAGCACTTAGAGGAAACACCAGAATCAGCTACACCCAGAGACCACGCAGTATTACCCATCTGTCCAGGAAAAAGAACACAAGTGTGAAAAAACAAAGACACTAACCTCATTTGCTTCCTTCTGCTTCACCTTTTTCTATGTTGTCTTTTGGAAGTTCAAATTATCTTAATTTCACCCCCACCCCTCCATCACACAGTTGCTACGTAGCCAAGGAGGACACGGAGGATTAAAAAAACATGATGGACTCTTCAGAAGAGGTCATTATCGCCGGACGACACCAATTTCTTAACACAGCCATGCTGAGAAATACAGGATGGCTTTGTAGCAACTCATTTGGCAATGGCGTGAATGTAACGGACGTTCGTTATTATAAAAAAAGTTACGCACTAAAACTTTAAATAGGGGTTAGCACATAGAAGAATAAATCCTTCAGGTGGACATGCATGCACAGTTGTTGAGGTGTACAGAACTCGAGAATCAATCAATATAATAACAGTAACAATGGTAGAGGAACAAGGTTGTATATAAATAGGAACAAGATGGCATGCATTGATTTAACATACCAAATATGGCTATCATATGTGATGGGTAAAAATACAGTGGTAACATAGTGGAGGAGAGAGAGATATGTGGGTCATGTATAGAACATGATTTAAAAAAAAAAGTGGGAGAAGGATAAACAATAAATACTAGTTCTTGCAGAAGGTGATAATGTTTCATTATGAAAAAAGACAATCTTCTAGGAAGAGTGTTTGCCAGTGTCCACAGTCAGGCTGTTCTCTGTGTTCATGTCCCGAAAGAAGATAAGGGGAAAACAAGACCTTCACCCAGTAAACGGTGTTCATGTCCCGGGAGTATTTCTTAAGGGGACTGCTGTTTGTAACCCAAACCACAATATTTTTTCTAATCTTAACTAGTCGTTTGTTGTAAATACGTTTTCGTACGATATCATATGGACCGGTTCATGACAATCAAAAAAAAAATAGTTGTTTACCGTTTCATATTTTTTAGCAGCTTTAGAAAAGGAAGACTCACAGAAGATGCTTTAATTAAAGTAAGTAATCAAATTGAAGAAAAATTATTCAATAAGAAAAATATTCTTATTGAAATGAACAAGCTAGACATAAGTGGAAGGTTATACTGTATAACTGGATCATGGACTTTTAACATTTAAGGTTAAAGTTATTGTCCGTAACTTTTTATGTAGTTGAATTGTCTAGAAAGTACCTATCTATCAAAAGTAAGTTAAAACAATGGTGATTGAGCATGGACCCACTGATGTGTGCTTGTATTTGCTGCTTTATAAAGTAATACAATCAGAATGTCTGTGGCGACTTTCCTGCCCTAAATTTAAATGGAGCGCACAATAATGCTATTTACATCAGAAAGTAGGGGTAGGTTTACTCCCGTCTGCCCCAGGTGGAGCTTGTCACTAGGGATGCAAAGATTATAGATTTTGTTTGTACGATTATAGTCTAAAAAATAATCAAGATTTAATGATTATCACGATTATGATGCATTAATTAATTTCATTGCTAATGTATGAAATCACATGAACACTCAAAACTGATTTTTAATGTGTTATGTATTGCTGCCTTTTGAAACAGAAATAACAGTAACAGTTTTGAACGTTTTAAAAATGTATATATGATCAATCATCAACCTTTTCAGAATCAGAACCAGATTTATTGGCCAAGTATACTTACATACACAAGGAATTTGACTTTGGTAGGTGTTAACTCTCTATACATTTAACAAATGTATGCCTCGTATAAACGTAACGTTGTCATCATTGCACTCACTGTAAATGCAAACGTCGGTTCCTGACCGGTTAGCTGTTAGCTGTAACGTTACGTTACGTTACCAGCTAACTGGTGACGTTAATAAGCTAACAAACACTTAACAACCGCTGCATCCCTACTTGTCACTGACGATTATGCTGCGTTCCATTGTATTCGGTAATTGGGAACGTCCAACGAGGAAAGATGCAAAGAAACAGTACGTTAATCGGGCGCCTACATTTCATTACCGCTGACTCACAATGGGGCACCAACAGACAGAGAAAGAAGAATGTTCAACTTCGAGTCCAAATAAAAATAAATTAGCATACTGGATAAGAGGACGAAAAGGAATTTAGCATCAACTGTTCTGCAGAATTGTTGAGAGAACACATTTTCTGGTAAAGACTTTGGATGGGACATGAACAAGAAAGTGAAACACTACAAATGAGATAATATACAGTGGGTCAAAAAAGTATTTAGTCAGCCACCAATTGTGCAAGTTCTCCCACTTAAAAAGATGAGAGAGGCCTGTAATTTTCATCATAGATACACTTCAACTATGAGATAAAATGAGAAAAAGAAATCCAGAAAATCACATTTGTAGGATTTTTAATGAATTTATTGGTAAATTCCTCGGTAAAATAAGTATTTGGTCACCTACAAGATTTCTGGCTCTCACAGACCTGTAACTTCTTCTTTAAGAGGCTCCTCTGTCCTCCACTCGTTACCTGCATTAATGGCACCTGTTTGAACTTGTTATCAGTATAAAAGACACCTGTCCACAACCTCAAACAGTCACACTCCAAACTCCACTATGGCCAAGACCAAAGAGCTGTCAAAGGACACCAGAAACAAAATTGTAGACCTGCACCAGGCAGGGAAGACTGAATCTGCAATATAGGCCGTAAGGTGAAGACGTTTTATGTTTAATCCCGTTCCCATATATGGGGCACTACATTATTTTCATTCTAATAAAAAGATCTATTGCTTTTGGGCGAGAAAATAAAAGTTCTCCATTTGTAATCCTGCAGTTTATTTTTTATTACTGTTAAAAGTGGGCAATAGTTCTTTCCTCGCGTAATCATATTTTGATCATCAGTGATGAGGCTTCGCGGAACAATCGTCACGTGCTTCCCGCTAGACCAATGAGGTGGCCGCTTTTTTGGGACGACAGGTAAACATTAGTCCAAGATGTCTGCGCCCGAGTTGTCAATATTGAGTAGTGAAGAAGAGGAAATTACGGCCAGACCTCCTTCAAAAGTCCGTAAAAAACATTTTAAACAATGCTACATGCAACTCACGTCCATAAAGAAACTCAGGTCCAGGACCGGCCTGCCAGTACCTTGTGCTGGTCCTGTGCTTCCTGCCTTGTGCATAATTTGTAAGAAAACGGACAAGTACATTACTGTGGGAGGCAAACGCCAGAAGGACCATCTTTCACAGGCAGAAACGTTGTCAGCAGGTACGTAAAAACAAAACACACACACACACACACACACACACACACACACACACACACACACACACACACACACACACACACACACACACACACACACACACACACGTTTGAACTTTTATTCCCTTATGCTGGGTACCATGGCTCACTTTCAATTACATAATTTATTTAATGTTTATTTTACAGTCAGTCTGATTTGCATTGTTTTGCATACAGCTATAACCAGAACACTAAATATTGTTAACTATTAATGCAGTTTTTGCTTAATGGTTTTTATTTTTTAATTTGTTTCATTAGTTTTTATTTATTTATTTACAGGCCAGTTGCTGAAAGCCGCTGAGATGAAGGAAGACACTAGCATTCTTGTGCATATTCGAGACAAAGACTGTATGTCTCTGGAGGTGCGATACCACAAGTCCTGTTATAGACAGTACACCAGGTTCTTGACAAAGTCCAGTTCAACAGTTACTGGGACCTCAGAAGAACAGTCAGTAATTATATTGCATTATTAAATTATAATTAATAATTCCCTCACATTTTAAAAGTAAAGCATTGACCATCTATATTGTTGATTTGTCTGTAAACACAGTCTTAACTGCACATCACTGGCACCATTAATTCAAAATGTTTCATTATTTGTTAAGGTAGAAGAAAGTAGAAATAATTTTTTTGCTGAAGAATATATATATAAAAAAAAAAAATCTCATCACTTTGTCAGCTTTCGATTTGCTACTATTTATACTACATTTAAAATTGAAGCCATTGTGCAATTGTTATGGCACATAAAGTAATACATCTTTTCTGTTTTTTGATTTCATTTCAGAAATGAGCCAACCTTCGATGCCAGCTACAAGATCTTCTGTGAGAGGATCATCCGCCATAGAATAATTGTAAACCAAGAGGTGTTGACAATGACTCAGCTAAGAAGGATCTTTTTAAATCTGGTAAAAAAAACATGAAGATCTTGATGCTTCAAACTACAGGTAATTTAAATACCACGACTGTCTTTGGCAGCTTTGGAAAGAACGTTTATGCAAAAAACTAATTCTCACAGAAATGGAATTCATAATAATCATAATCATATTTTATAACATGTATAATCTGTTAACCGTGTATTTTAACACAAAAAAATCCCTGTGAATATATCTTTATTTATACCATTGTGATCATCTTACACTATCTTTTTGATTCAGGCAGTACACACAGAAAAAAAAGGTGCTAACTGGAACCAAATATGGTTCTTAAGAGTGATGCCATAGAAGAACCATTTTACATTTACAAAGATCCTTTTAACAGGAGGTTCTTTAAAGAACCATTTCTGTAAAGGGTTCTCTAAAGAACCCTCAAAGAGCCAACTGGTTCAATAGAACCTCTTTTAAATGGTTCTTCAGAATAAATGGTTCTTTGTTCATTTTAAATGTTATGGGCAGATTTAAAAAGAGCAATACATGTGTACATTTGGCCATTTCACAATTTTATTGTTGACCATATTTCATTTAATTCAATTACATTACAAAAAAAGGCGAAAAATGTAACAAATGTTACACGACAATACAAGATCCAACCAGGCAATCTGATTAGCCAAACATTCAGAACATGCTCAAATCAGCAAGACAGCAATATTAGAGTTGAATCAAACACTGGTTTTGAAACATATGTACTAATGAAATTAATCAGAAACCAGAGTAAAACTAACATTTAATAGTGATTCCCTTGAAAACACAAAAACTGTGACTCTGCTACTTAAGAAATTAGCTTTTACATGTGAATTTTCGAGTTTTACCTTGCTGTCAGACAGCGATTTAGGACAGGGAACTGAAGCCGTTATCTCCGGTCTATTCGAAGACACCAGTCTTGACAACAACAGACACAGGAGTTGCTGTGAGCTACTAGAAGTAAATGCCGAAAAAAGGCTTTTCCTTGAATCAGTAACTGACGCAGTTTCTGTGACAAAAAAAAAAAGCAACAATCGCGACAAAGTTGTTAAAAAAAAAAAAAAAAAAGTTTCACTGAATTAGGAACTGAGTCAACTGACCTGCAAAATACAACCGTGAGGTGGGACAAAAGCAGTTGGCAGCGTCCTCGGGGCCACTGACATTCGTTGAGCCATATTTAAGAATCATACCGCAAACAAAAGCAAAAGTGCTTTATGTACAACACAAGCAATTCACATTTGCAATGCATTTGCTACCCTCTGCACAGCTATTTGGACTCTTAAAGTCGGAGTCTCAAGCTTCAAAATAAATGCTTCCAAAAATGAAAAAGTTCTCTTTAGCTGACTTGGATAGGCAACATTGTATATATGGTAGATTGCCAACATCACACTGACAGCAGCTGAAATGTCCACCTCTCCATTTTCCACTATCATTTTGTGTCCGTCCATCTGAACATTCACTGAAGTCCTGTCACTCAGCGGCTTCCCGTCACTGCTGCTCAGGGTGATTGTGGGTGTTGGGCTCACTGGATCCTGAAACAACAAGGCATCAAGGCTTACAGGTGTACACCTGTAAGCCTTTATTAAATTGGTTTACAGTTACGTATAACTTTTTAAGAATCATTCATTTATCCACATTATAGACTATTGCTACAATTTATTTAACGTGCCAATTATTTTCCAGGGGTTCGTGTCCCGCGACAGATTCAATGAGTATAGGCATAACGTTAGAAAAGCTTTTGCCAAAACATGTTGACCGTGTGGAACTTCTACAAAGTGTGACTGATATATAGAAAAAAAGAGGCTGTAACTGTTGTCGCTCACTTTTACTCGGCTAAACACAACCGATAGTGACCCCCGTCTGTGACTGCAGAACGGGCGGTCAGAGCAGAAGAGAGTAGCAGAGATATCAAATGAATATGCATTGAGTTTACATTAATGTATAATATTAACGGTACAGCAGTTTGCAGTATAGTGCACTGTAAGCTGTAGAAAAGTTAACACGTGCAAAAATAACTAAACAAAACACAAAAACGTCCCTTTATCTGAAGCTAAAAACGTGATCAGGGGATCTCTAAATTTTAGTAGTAGCAGTAGTATAATATATATTCTTATTCAAGCATATTCCTATACCTAGAAAACAAAATTGTTAATATGAAGTATTTTCCAGGCTTTAAGGCTTCTTTTTTTTTTTTTTACAAACCTTTCAATAAATAATTGATCAAAGTGATTATCTAATCAAATATCTATTTGCCAATTAACTTTTGGTTCATAAACTAATTGATGGATGTCTTGTTGAAGCTCTATTGAAGAACATAACGAATTTCTAAAGAACTAACCTTGTTCATCACGAAGAAATGAGCCGCATTCTCTTTAAAAAGAGATGGTAGGAGGAGTATGGCTGCCGACACCATCTGACCTGCAGAGAACAATTAAATTATCAAAATTAGATATGTAAACCTTGAAAAATCCCAGTCAGGTCTACTAGACAGTCAAATACAGTATTTATCAAGGTAGAAATTTTGTGCAAAAAAAAGAACAATTCTTTAAAATGACAGTGAAACTCCTGCAGATTACCAGCATGTGTGGCTTACCGGTTCTCTCAGTATTGGTTTGGCTTTCCTCAACAGACTGCAGGCACAGAGTCTTCAGGTTACTGTCAGGTGCCATGGACACAAGCTGGTCTGATAACTTGTTGAACCCCCTGATGACCTGCTTGTCCATATCTATTTTCAGCAATGCTGATGCTTCTTCGAGTAGCTTAAATAGACAAAAAAATGTAACAAGGAAAACTTCAGAATACTAGCCATCCTATGAACATTCATAAGCAAATTTTAAAGGATAATTTTAAAACACATTCCAATACAAAAAAGGCATTCTGTATCTTGCTTTATTCAAAGCCTGAAGAAAGTGTTACAGGGAAATATCTGTAGCCTAGTTAAACAGTTAATGTAGTAAATCTGGTACAATGTCTATTTACATCAGAACATCATTTTATGTTACTATACTATGTTGCAAAATAAATTACACACAAAAAAAAAAAAGAAAACTCACCACAAGTGGAATAGTGAGGCAAGGGAATTCTCCAAGGACCTCTTCAGTTGTGTGTTGATCGATGTAGCTCTTTCTGTACTTCTCTATTCTCTGAAGGTGTTGGAAGAATTACATCCATGCTGGGCCTCATCTTCTGGCTTTCATGTTTCATCACTTCAACATACTTGTCAATACTTCTGCGGTCCTCACCATCATCCATACCATCAGTTTGCTTGGTAGAAAAATCATATAAGTGAACATTTTGGCACAGATAAACATGAGAATAACATACATCTCTATGCTTAAACATGGCCATCAAGATTTGAAAATAGCACTTTGAAACATACCCTCTCTTTTTAAGAAGGACAGTGGAATGAAGATTGGATGATGATCTTTTTCTCCCAGTGTTTGGTGCTGAGTATTTCTGTCTCATTTTCTCTATCTCACTGTCATTCACCAAAGGCCTTCTTTCCTTTTTAAATTTGTTTCTTAACGATTCATGCAAAGCATCCTAAAAAGAAAGGTAAAGTTAGTTGTACAAAATGTAAAGTTCTCAATCTGACTAACTGCATCTTTAAACTATGACCATGTTTTAGGACATTTAAGAAATGCCCAGATGGTTTTGACAATTGTACTTACATATCCAGATCCATAACTTTCCTTTAAGAAAGGAAAGCTGAAAAGGACAGACCTTAGGAGCTCCACATACTGCATGTGAGATGGATACCTGCAAGTTTTAAGTGAGGAACTTACATTCTGATATACATTTTTTATTGAACTCCTGCATTTTCCTATCTAAGACTTACATTGTCTCCTGGCTCAAGTGGTCAAACAGGGCTTGAATCAACATGTTTTTGAGTCTATTCTTAGCATGCGACTTCAAGGAAGCCTCGTTATTTGTCAGGGCAGTGAGGACAGCTGGAGGAAACCGAACATTGCAGTTGAACAAAGGCTGGGATGCTGCGGGTGTCAGAATTGCAGGACTCTCTTTCACTGCAATAGAGAAAATTCAGACTTAACACTCTGGAGTAAGCCGTATCACATACAACACAAAACCACGAACATTAGATGTCTTGTTTAATATCTCCAGATCAATACAGTGAAGGGAAGCACTTTTTTGGTTTAGAAGCAGAGAAATCCACCGTTTTAACAAGATCAACAATTGTAGCCCATCAAGAAGCTCACTCAGTAATCATGTTAAAGGAACACGCCGACTTATTGGGAATTTAGCTTATTCAGCGTAACCCCCAGAGTTAGATAAGTCCAGACATACCCTTCTCATCTCCGTGTGTGCTGTAACGCTGTCTGACGGCTCCACCGGTAGCCTAGCACAGAACATGCAGGTGAATTGTTCCAGTAATCCTACTGCTCCCAATAAGTGACAAAATAACGCCAACATGTTCCTATTTACATGTTGTGATTTGTAGAGTCACTACTACTGACTGCACTGAAGCAGTGTTCTAACAAATTGTCTTCACTATTCAGCAGCTGGAGACTTGATACATCAACATTTAAAGTGTGCCAATATTTAGAAAAAATGTCCGTGTAAATGTTGATGAAATGCTTAAAAATTGACTCTACTTCATTGACAACAAATGTTTGAACCTTCCGATTTACAACATTTTTCTCCTGCAGGTTCAAAGAGAACAATACCAGTTGTTTTTTTAATAGTCTCTGTAAAATTCTCAAGTTCTAAAGATAAACTCGTCCCATCACAAGTTTGAGTAGACGCAACAGTTTCTTGGGTTAAGTCCAAGTCTGTATTGAACTCCAATTCCGGTGCTTGGTGCCTATGTTTCTTCCTGATGTGATTTTGTAAATATTTTACTGAAAAATACTGTTTAGGACAGTTTTCTAGTCCGCACACAATAGAGAATCCACTTTCATTTTGATGATAGATTTGTTGATGTTTTAGTAGCTTCTCATACGTTGGTTTTCTCGTGGAGCACCATGGACACTGATAGGATGCCTCCATCAAACGCCTCACCTATGAAGGCGTGTAGGTACTCCTGAAGATCGTTATCCTTCAGCCAAGTGGAAACTTCACCAACTGTCCACTGCTGTGCCATTATCTGTTAGGAGAGGACAGAAATCTGATTACATTTTATTCAATGCCAGTAATTAATGTTAGAGACACATTGATTACTCTGTTAATAAACTAAAATTAATTTTTGGTAATGAATAACTTAAGGGGAGACACTACAGGCAAAACCAATATTTTTCAAATTTGAGTTTTTGGGCTATTTTTCTCCCATAGCATGTCTTCTTTCAGACTATTACAAAAAAAAAAAACACACACACACATTTAGATGTTTATTTTACCCTACTTTGTCTATTTGACCAAAAGTTAGAGATAATGCATTGTTTGCATTTAAACAGAAACATTTCAGAATAATTATAATACAGAAAATAATTGTCTTAATGTCAGTAAAAAGGAAAAAGTGTCATGTTGATATCTGATAGTTAAAATGTATTCCCCTATTCATTGTAATGTTTGCACTTGCATACGTTACATCAAACTTTCCAGTTTCCTTCCTCGCTATATTCTAAAGGTTTTTAAATTAGAGATTACCTCTTATATCATTAAAAAGCCTGATTTATGTAAAAGGTTATACCTAAAAACAGAGCACAATACATTTTTTTTTTCTTGGCTGTCCAAAATTCCCTCTGTAAAAATGTGTGTAATCTACTCTATACATTTGTTCTGTATATTCATTGTTAAAAATAAAATGACTGAGATAACTTCCAGGGAGTTGTGTATAAATGAGAGTGTACGACAAAGTTTTGTATCAAGTACTTTGTGTAGTTCCTTTTAAATAAAAAATGCAACATGTAATGCTGACAAAGTCTGCCCATAACCAACCCTATCCGCCCCGCCAGGGCGGGAACCGGCGATGTGTCCGCCTGTCTTTGTCAACATTTCATTTTTCATTTAAAAAGGAACTACATAAAGTATTTAATAAATTACTTTTAGTAACATTACACAAACAATTAAAAACACATGCAATACGGAAACATGAGCATTCAAAATAGGCTATATGAGCTGAATACAAATTGTCCTTTTTCTACACGTTCACGTTTCAGCAAGCAAAATGGCGGCGTTCGTCTTTTAAAACACACACACACACACACACACACACACATTCGGAACGTTAGGCTGAGGACGGTGACAGTTGCCGGTGAAAAAAACTTTTGCCGCCTATTCTTAAACTTCTAAATTAAAATATCCAAAAATAATTTACCTTTGGCAATGTCCGTACGCTACTAACGGTCGGCGGATTAGCTAACGTTAATAACGTTTTATTCATAAACCTCTCCTTAAACCGAGCTAAATCAATGTTAGCTAGGTAGCTAGCCAGCCAATTTAACATTCGATGACTTAGATATATCTTAATAAAAAAAGAAAACGATAACTTATTAGCTAGCTAGATAAAGTAAATTGTAATGCAAACAAACATAGAAGATAGCAACGATACAGCCTTGAAATGTCTCCATTAACGACTCCTTTGACATAACTTTAATTAAGTTACATATTAGTTAGCTAGCTACCCTTCATAAACTAGCTAGTTAGCTAGCTAATGTAACGTTAGAGAGTTTATTCTATAAGCACTGTTTAAACAAGCACATTTTCAGCAACAACCGGCAAAATGAAAATGCTTACCTCGCCTCACTGCCCCAGGAACCAAAGTGTAGTTTAGAAAATAAAAAAGCTTGTCCGAGCAAAATTTCCCAACTCACTGAGTGACAATGTGGTTTGACTGGGTCAGGTCTGGGTTACGCCCGCGTTACGCCAGTTGAAGAGGTGCGCTCGTTTTTCCCTGTGTGAAGATCCAGCGGGCGGGGTAACAGATAGAGCTCACTCCAATATGTGTTTCTGTCTCCGCCCGCCATAGTCCTTTGCCGGTATATATTTGCAACGCATATCATGTTGGATTTATATTGAATAACGTTACTTGAATAAAACGAACCTAAATCAACAGGCTATTATAAAAAGAAAATGGTTAGACAGTTTTTAAACTAAGCAAAGCCTGTACACATATGATATGATCTTGTGCGTGCGTGCGTCCGTCCGTCTGTGAAGTATTGATGAGGGGGAAAAGAACATAAACCAACTTTTACTCAATTACTGTACAGTATAGGCCTACTTCTTGTGTAATTCTTTAATACTTCACTACATTTATTTTATATCTTTAGTTCCAAGTAAATACAATTACACTCACTTTGTTCAGCTGCAAAATTTAAGTGACATTTACATTAATCCATCAATAATTTTTGTACTTTTACTTAAGTAATATTTTGAATGCAGGTAATTTACCAGGTATTTCGCCAAACACTTGTGATTTGGGAAACTGCGCTGGGCATTGTTCACTGCTTTCTGATGTTTATATGCAAACCAAACAATCGAGAAAATCTGCAGATGAATCAATCATGAAAATAATCTACTACCTTAACTTGATTGTTTTTGGCTACCAAGAACCTTTAGTACTTGAAAGAACCTTATAAAGTGCTTGAAGAACCATTCTCTAAATATAGAGGTTCTTCAATTGTGATGGAACCATTGAGTCCTTTGAAGAACCGTTAAAGAACCATTATTTTTCTGTGTATAAACTGAAGAGGAGGTTGGCCCGTGATTTCCCCCAGCTGGTGTTTCACTCCGCCAAGAAGTGAAACATCAGTGAGATGGTTTTTGTTGAGACATTGTCTGCAGATAAGCTGATAGACAGGCTACCTCATCCATCAGGTACAGAAACAACTGACTGTGACCAAAGTGACTGTGACTGTGAAAACAGGGCTAGTGCAAAAGCTGGTCCACAAAGACCAACTTCAATGGCCTCCAATACTGCAGAGGTCACAAGGACACTCTACAGTGCGGCATTAATATTAAAGATGCTTCTTTGTGACTCTCCCGGTATGAAATGCCCGTGGCCACCCACGTCAGATGATTTAAATGTGAGCGAAGAAAAATCTGTTGTGCCAATTGAACTGTACAATCTGATTTCCTGGATTATTGGTGCAACTGAGGAACCAACACTGGCCCATTATGTTGATATTCCAGATGATTTGAACCTAAAAGTCTATCTGTCAAGACATTGTGTATCTTGCATCTAAGGGCCGTAGGCAGACCCCTAAATCATTGTGTCTTGGTCTAACAATTCGCCATTTAACAGGTTCATCACAAATTGTGTCACTTCTAAATAGACTAGGACATTGTGCATCATGGGACACAGTCGTCAGTCTAGACACTAGCCTTGCCCAACTTCAACTAGTTGAGGGCAGAGACAAAATACCAAAGGGATTCTCAAAGAAGGTTCCTACAATACTTGTGTGGGACAATATTGACTTTGGGGAGGAGACACTGTCAGGTCGTGGAACTACCCACCACACAAATGGGATTATGCTGCAAAGTTCTGTAGTTGAACCTGTGTCAACAACAAACAGACATCCACTACAGAAGGGAGTTTCCTCATTCAAAGCACCCCCTAGCATCCCTGTAGAACAGTACCATCAGTCTAAAAGACAAGGACCACAGAACTTGTTTCATCATGAAAGTGTTCCATTACAGGTGGACACATACAAATTGAACACAGTGTCTGCTGTACAAACTGAACTGGCAAATGCTTTTGTAAAGTTCATAGATGCTGAAAGACGCACAATACCAAGCTGGACAGGTTTCCATACATTGCTTCAAGGTGATCGCACTCTGCAAAAGTCAGCACTGTATTATCTTCCGGTCATTGAGGCTTCACCGACAGAGATGTCAACAGTAAACACAATTCTGAAGCAAAGTGTCCAAATTGCTGATCAGCTAGAACTGGAGCATATAGTGTTAGTTTTTGACCAAGCTATATATGCCAAAGCACAGCAAATCCGCTGGAAAGATGATGACTTTATTCAGCGTATAGTCATTAGACTACACTGCAAAAGGGCAAACTACCAAGCAGCCATCATGAGACATTCTCTGAAAGGTATAATGTGTGCCCCTTCACCCGTTGGCAATGGATGGCACCTCGAGGATGGTGAGTTAACAGTGACCTGGATGACTAGAAATCCTGCCCCTGAAAGTGTGCTGCAGACAGTCCACTACAGTTGCAAGCATAGCAAATGTGAGATTGGAAGATGTTCCTGTATGTCTGCAAGACTGTCTTGTACTGATTTATGTCGTTGCCAAAATTGTGCAAATGTTTCGCAGGAAACAGAGGAAAGACCTTCATGGGATGATGGCTCCGATAGTGATGATACCGATGAGTAAATATTTCAACTCAACTCAAAATCAACTTAAATTATAACACAGTGCGTGTTATAATTTAAGTTGATTTTGAGATGTAAAGAATCTATTGTAGAATTGTCAATTCTTTTTGCAGCATTCAAAATTAGGAGGACAGGGTAGCATTTTGAGTCATTTCAGTCATCTTGGGCCAAAGTGTGCTTATAATTTTATCTTTCTGTGATTACACACTACCTACTGAAAATCTTTATGTATAAAACATCACTGTTTTGCTAAATTTATGTTTGTTTAATTTTCCTTGCTGCCAATCTGTGAAGTTGAAGCATATTTTTTACAAATGTACCAAATTTCATGGTCTACATTCACACTTGAGTATATAATGCACCAAAATCTGTCTCAGATATTTAGATACATGTATAAATGTCATTTTTAGAGATATTCTGTGTTGATAAAATGAATATAAAGAAAGTTACAAACAAAACCAGCAGCATCAGATTTTCGTTTTTTTCAAATTCACAATTATATACATTTTGTGGATTGTGACAAAAAACTGCAGGGTATTTTGCGGAGATTTTTTAATATAAAGTCGATAATTGTTTTGTCTATACAAAAATTCATTTAAAAAGTAGTGCCCAGGTTTGTGAACGAAAATCATTTTCTAGCCACTTTTTCCTAATTCACCTTATGGCCTAATAGGTAAGCAGCTTGGTGTGAAGAAATCAACTGTGGGAGCAATTATAAGAAAATGGAAGACATACAAGACCACTGATAATCTCCCTCGATCCGGGGCTCCACGTAAGATCTCACCCCGTGGGGTCAAAATGATCACAAGAACGGTGAGCAAAAATCCCAGAACCACACGGGGGGACCTAGTGAATGACCTGCAGAGAGCTGGGACCAAAGTAACAAAGGCTACCATTAGTAACACACTACGCCGCCAGGGACTCAAATCCTGCAGTGCCAGACGTGTCCTCCTGCTTAAGCCAGTACATGTCCAGGCCCGTCTGAGGTTTGCTAGAGACCATTTGGATGATCCAGAAGAGGATTGGGAGAATGTCATATGGTCAGATGAAACCAAAATAGAACTTTTTGGTAAAAACTCAACTCGTCGTGTTTGGAGGAGAAAGAATGCTGAGTTGCATCCAAAGAACACCATACCTACTGTGAAGCATGGGGGTGGAAACATCATGCTTTGGGGCTGTTTTTCTGCAAAGGGACCAGGACTACTGATCCGTGTAAAGGAAAGAATGAATGGGGCCATGTATCGTGAGATTTTGAGTGAAAACCTCCTTCCATCAGCAAGGGCATTGAAGATGAAACGTGGCTGGGTCTTTCAGCATGACAATGATCCCAAACACACCTCCCGGACAACAAAGGAGTGGCTTCGTAAGAAGCATTTCAAGGTCCTGGAGTGGCCTAGCCAGTCTCCAGATCTCAACCCCATAGAAACTCTTTGGAGGGAGTTGAAAGTCCGTGTTGCCCAGCGACAGCCCCAAAACATCACTGCTCTAGAGGAGATCTGCATGGAGGAATGGGCCAAAATACCAGCAACAGTGTGTGAAACCTTGTGAAGACTTACAGAAAACGTTTGACCTCTGTCATTGCCAACAAAGAGTATATAACAAAGTATTGAGATGAACTTTTGTTATTGACCAAATACTTATTTTCCACCATAATTACCAATAAATTCATTAAAAATCCTACAATGTGATTTTCTGGATTTTTTTTTCTCATTTTGTCTCTCATAGTTGAAGTGTTCCTATGATGATGAAATTACAGGCCTCTCTCATCTTTGTAAGTGGAAGAACTTGCACAATTGGTGGCTGACTAAATACTTTCTTGCCCCACTGTATAACACAATCCAGTGGTTATTAGCAAGCAGCATTTCTCTATGGTGGTTTTCTCAACCCAAGGTAAATCTTCAAATGTAGAAAAATGTAGAGAGTGGACAGAGAGGAATCTTAACATTGGGTATTTGGTTCAAGAATATTTGAAGAAGAGCTACTACAATTATCTAAATATTTTTTAAAGACGGATCAAAACATTTAAATGAGAACTGCAAGCAGTTATGACGGGGTCCGAGCCGCCCTGGCAAGAGATGACACCCAACAACCCTCGGAGTCCGCAATTGTGTAACTTAAAGCGTGACGGCATCTAGGCAAACGTCAGGAAACATGACAATTCGTCCAACATCAGAAAGGATGGCAATGGATGAGCTGCATGGTCTTAAGTATAAACCTAATTTCCCATTCACATTCATGTTATACATACGTTGTAATGGCACCAACGTAATTTTTGGGGGGCACAGTAGACCACTCCCACTTTGATGAATCACTACACCACTGTAGGTGTGGCCTCATGAGTGGCCCTAGATGGTACCCTTTCAAATTTCGTAAAAATCGGAAAAGCCGTTCATGAGATATAAACTTTTCGTACTTGTAGCGCCCCTAGTGTAGCCTGGTCCTACCAGGCATTTCATTTGTACAGAGAGTCTGGCCACTCTCCACTGACAAGCGTTAATTTCCTTGAAGGCTTGTACTCTGTTGAAGTTTAAGACTATTAGATCTGCCCACAGCCACTCTGGATCTGCCATAACCAATCGCTAACGTTTGGTTGTGACATCAGCTTAGCATCGCTAGCGTTCGCCTTAGCCAACTCATTCACCACTAACGGAGCAAGCTGGAAAATCAAACGGCCGTCAGCATCGGCACAAAAAGACAGCCAAGAATAGCAGCCAACAGCAGGGGGCGCTAATACGATCACTTATGTTACGTGTAAAAAAAAATTTTTTATTATTAGTCTGGTTATCACCAGACCAAGCTCAATCTTTGCAGGGCAAAATCAAATCACCAGCAGATCGGGCTGGGTTTACCCAGTCTATAGGCCTACATCATTAAACGTGACAATGGCTAGTAGAAAAACGTGGTGATAAGGTAGTAAAGAGGGCCAAGTCTCTCGAGACTGATGCAGCAAAATGCAAAAAGCTCACAGAGCTTTGCTCGTATCTTTCTCCAACGCCATTACCTCAACGTCATGGTTCTCAGCTACCTCTGTTCGCTGATTGGACCGCCAAATATTTGGCCATAGAAAACCCAAGAATATACCGCAAACCCAGACAGTGTACTGAAGGAAAATGAAAATTGAGCGTAGGAGGGCAGAGCAAGGGTACCCCTAGTGCCCGATTTTTGTAAAATGTGTTGGCAAGCCTCAGAGGGTCATAGCAAACAAGAATCTAAAGTTTCGCGTTGATAGCATTTATTTTGGCCGAGATATGGCAACGTTTGTGTTGGCAAAGGAATTGTTAAGAGAATTTCAAACATGTTATCAGTGTACACAGCAGAAATTACACCAATAATCATTGGTCTTTAGTGGGTAGAGATGGTTCAAGCAATTAAAGTAGTGATATGTTCAGATCCTGCAGCTGCAATCCAAAGTATAAAATCAGGTCAAACAGTTGGAGAAGCACTTTAATTGAGGTGTATATGATACTATTGAATCTACAGCTATATATAGAGATTATATATAGATATAGAATAGATGTTTAATTCTGTTTGATAGCAGCACATGTTGGAATAGAGGGACATGAGGTGGCAGATAAGCTTGCTAAAAGTGCATTAAACAAAAATGATAATGTTATTTTAGAAATTAGCAAAATTACTAATTCATCATGAACTAATGACAGCTGGAATTTAGAGCATTTAGAGACTGGGCAAAACAAGTACAGATTAAATGTTGCAATTTAAAGATTCAAATGAAACTTCTTTATAAAGTCTTTAAAGGATTTATAAAGAATTACATTTTTAGTGTTGGTTGTTTAAAGTCATGATGTTACACACTCCAGTACAGTAGGTGGTGGCATGCACCTTAAAAGAAGAAGAAGAAAAAGTAGTGGATTACACAAAATCCCACCAGCAGAACCGGCACAACACACCGACTGACTTCTTTACCGTCTTGTACCATATCACTGTTTTCCAAGATGTTTTAGCTACAATCTGGTTGCCACCATAATGGATTATCCCTGACTATTATCCACACCCCCATAGAGCATAGAGAGTTTGGTTTCGGAAGTAAAACTCCCATCAATTTTCTCCCTACGGATTTTGATTATTAGCCATAATGTATAAACAATCCAGGGTAGATTGACTACGACCTACGAGATTCTGAAACAATGGTTTATGCCCCTGTAGAAGCCAGAAGTCCGTATGAAATTAACCTTGTTTTAAAATACACGTTTTATTATTTGCCATGGAGAAGTACTACACTACCCACAATCCTAAGCTGTTAACATGGAAATGTTTACCTCACCCACAAACGGATATACAAGCTGCTACCACCAGGCGAGTAGCCAGTAATGGGCCAGGGCGGCACTGTAATGCAAGTTTGATCAAAATACATTTTTGATCAAATAATAATATAATTATTTTTATTATTAAAATGTATTTAAGAATATATATTAATATAAACCTGATTCATTGTTGACTGGTGTGTGTGATTAATTTAGTTTTCTGAATAAAATGGAACTATTGAAGCAAGTTGTAGGAAACCTCCGGAACATAATTGGTTGGTATGGTTGCTATGGTTGCTAGGGGTTCCAACAGGAAGACTCTCTGGGTGGCGGGCTCTATAGCCTTTAGGCAGCTAACATTGCTAGCTGCTTTTTAGCCAATGTATTAACATCGCCACAATAATGGCTAAACAAATTTCTTTAATGTGTTATTTGAAAAAAATCAAAAGTTGAATAAATTATATATATTAGAGCTGACAGTCTTCCTCTATCATAGGCGCCGATTTATGTTTTCCTCCGTGGGTGCTCACGGGCACACACCCTTTAAAAAAAGTAGTCTATATCATCGTCCATCGCAGTGTTTTACTGTAAACATCGTCAACTGCAAATTAACCCTACATTAGCTACAAAAGAGAGTGACATGCACTCACTTGATGGGTGTTTCTGGTTGTGCCTAGCCTACTCCTGGTTGCTTGGCAACAGTAAACAAATTCTGTGGTTCTACCTTCAAGCACGTCTTACAAGTCACTTCAGAGGTATTGTCAAGTCACAAGAACAATGTTTTTGGATTTAAAAGTATTTATTTCTCGATAGGGTAACAAAATATAGAGGGTTTTCACTGATGTGACGTTCTGGGCGGTAACCTGGAAGCGCAGCCATATTGGAGGCACTTGGTGTAAACAACTGAACGGAGGACAATGGAGTATTGTGCGCTTTGGATACTTTAAGTGAATGTAGCCATGTCTAAACAACAGAAAAGCTCATCACAACGCATCCAAGATGCAAAGGCATATAGGGAGGGACTTGGACCACAAGAAAAGGCGCCATATTTCGAGAAATTACGGTTTATTGGCGGTGCAGATCCCTACGAGTTGGCTCCCTCAGCTTGGATCCATGACGACCCGGTGAGTCTTCCTTCAGTTGCATATCCCGATATAGTCAACTACCTGTTTTCTCGCCGAGTCCATACACAGCGGAAGACCTTAAATCCTACAAAAGTTTGGAGGCTTATAACCAGATGGTGTGTGGATGGGTGAGGGAGACGCAGTACCAAGTCATCAACAACTGTTGTGTTGTGGAGGCCAAACCTAACCTTAACTGTATGATATCATTGTGATACCCAAGGTGTAGCCAAGTGACTCTCAATCGTTTATTTTCATTTCAAAGGCTGAACAAGACAGATTTTTCCCTCGTACATCCTGGTTGAGCTTTGCCAACCACAAGCGCCTCCTTTCCTCTGATAACTTCTGGCATTCCTCGCCCTGGTTTTTAATAACTTTTGGAAGTCGATAATATTCCAAATGTTTTTCTCGGTCTGACCTATTGGTACAACCTAAAACACGGCAATAATTAACCATTTTCCTTGACGCCGTTCGGGATCTACTTCAGTGCCTGTGCTTTGTTGTGATGTGGAGTACCTCCAACATGGCGATTTCCGGTCTGATGAAGCGTCGTGAAAACCCTCTATATGATATGAAATGCCAAACATATCAGCTATATACAGAAATACGATGATCTGAAGCATTTCCGCCATCTTGAATGATTTTCTGCGACTCGAGCAACCAACGTACATATGTCACGCTGCCTTCATTCCGATTGGCAGTCGCTTTGTCGCATCTTGCCTTTAGACTTTTGCAGAGAAGGATTCTCTGCGGGCCCTGTGTGATCACTTTCATATATTGGTTGAGGATGCTGAACTAACAGTATTCATTGAGCAACTGTGTCAGAAAGTAGCCAATGGCCTGGAATTTCCATTCTTGGATGTATAGGACATTTGTGCTCCTGACATATTTCTAAATCTCAACAAACCACTTCAAGTCATCATCACCCTTCCCATGACTTCCTGTAGTGTTGAGAGACTGTTCTCCATTGCATGTAGGATAAAAACGGACCTCAGAGCATCCATGAGTACTACCCGCCTCAACAATCTGTGCCTTTTGTCCTTTGAAAAAGAACTCTGACTTTTTGGACTAAGATGAGATAATTTCTGTTTTCAACACTAAACCCAGGTGCTTGTGTTTTGTTTTGTATAATGAAAAGGTGGGCCTGTTGTTTAACTCATTTCCTTAATTTTTGCCCGTGAAGAACTAAGTGGTGTGTTGTGTATAACTGTATGCCTTATAGGCTACATTGTTTTAGTTTAAATGAGTTTTTATTAATTTCCACCAGGCTGATTGCATTGTATATGGTTGATTTAACAGAAATTAGGGAGTGTGTTGTTATTTATTTCAAACTGTGCTCTGCTGAGAGTTTTCATTATTTATTTATTTATTATTTTACTTTTAGCCTAATTTATTTTTGGGTGAACTGTCTTTGCACTGCTGACTACCTGAATAAAACAGACAGTCTATGCTGGTTTGTCCAGCCTTTATTGAGCTCTGTTGGTGAACATGATGTTTAGACAGTGTTTTATTATTGCCTTTGGCCAATATTGCAAAGTTAAGGTGTCACTGTTTTTGCAGTTTGTCTATTCTTTTTTCTACTCTCTAAGGTATAATTATTATTTAAGTCATTTTTTTTCCTAGGAAAAACTATAGGCTTTTGCACTGGCCCGCCCAAAATACAATTTCTGCCTACGCCACTGGCTACCACTGAAGTCTATGATCGTCATCAAATGTTTTATGGTCGCTCTTCCTCTTGTAGCTTGTTGGCTTGGTTTTAGGCTTAAAACTTTATATAAACATTTTTTGAAACATTAATGAACCAATTGTATGGGGAAAATCACTTCTGGAACCAGAGCCGTTCAAAAACTGGGCGCTCGCTGTTGAGCTTATTTCTGTTTGAGAAAGAACGTTAACCGTTAAACAGGAAGTCACGCTGGCTGGTGGGGGGCTTTAAGTTGATATGGTAGCCTTCACGATTCAAAAAGGCGGTCTCTTGCTCTTTTCAATATCCTTTTTCTTTTTCTGGGCGAAGAAGAAGACTCCTGTTCCTGAAATTTCGATTTTAAATATGTGTGGTCCTCCATGTTTCCTTCTTCAAACTTGCCGGGGCCGGGAAGCTACGATACCCGTTAGCAGCATTAGCAGATCCTGTGAGTTTATCATGTGACAGCGAAAACGCGAAAGGCAGAGCAGTATGTCCTGTATGTCCCTTACCGGCTAACATATTTCAAGATGGAGCATGAATATGGAGCATCTACCCCAGTTCATGTGAATGCAAATGTAAAATTTCAAGCCAAAAGGAATACTTGGAATTGATGGTGGTAAATATTCATGAAAAAGGACAAGTTTGTGAACGGGCAACACAGATTTTGATAATGAACAACTAAACACGTTACACACTGGACCTTTAAAGCTGTATTCTATCTAATTTCCAACACTAAGTGACTCCACTGGCTCCAAAAAGAAGTCCAGTTCTATAGAAGTCTATGAGACAATGACCCTACTTCTTTTAATTGTTGATAAACAAGTTAGTTGAGTGAGTTAGCCAAGAGTCCTTTGATTAGCCTTTGTGATCCATGCTTAACTTGACCAACAGATGTCTGATGCCAGACAACAAGTGGACAATTTGTCTTATCAGAGGATTCTGTCTGACCTTTTTAAAAATGGTGATTAAGTCTTAGGAAGTAAAAAGTCTCCCAACTCACAAAACATAAGAAGGAAGATGATCAAGAACAAAATCATTAAGACCTAAAGTGTCCAAGGTCCACAAATGTTTTTTTGTGATTACCCAGGTTCTATTCTCAGTAGCCCCCATTTTATTTTGTTTTGGTTCAGAATTGTGCCTTTAAGCTGCCACTGTGCACATGACATGGTGTGTATTTTTCATTTGTAAATGTCATTGTCCACCAAGTTATTTTGACCAACCAATGTGTCATGTAATAAACAGTTTTCAATTCCATACAAGTTATTTTATTTGCAAAAAAGCAGTTCAAATATTGTTCTCTTTGTAAGTATATACAGGCTGTGTTCAGTAAGAGGCAGCTTGCTCTGACTTGGAAATATGCAAGGTCTTCAGGGTGATGGTGTCAACCCACAGTCCATACACCATGTTTACAGAATCTACTCTCTTGACAGAGAACTTATAATACCTGTCAGGTATTAGGTTGTTGACCTCTATGTTGTACGACTGGCATGTAGATTTAGTAAACTGGCAATGTTCAGTAATTGTTGGGTGAAAACTCTTTACGTGGATCTCAAACTCTTGGTTCAACTCCTGAGATTGCTCACCTGCAACTTCCCAACACAGATGTACAGTGTTGGATGTCGTGCAAGTCTCGGACCGGTTAAATATAACCGGCATCTTGATGGCCAGTGATGCACTGAGCTGTTGTATGGGGATGCTGCCTGTGTTGGGGATGAGCTGGTTCTGCAGGTCCAGCGGGCCGAGTTTCCAAGACAATCTGCTCTCAAAGTCTTTCAGGTACTGGTGGGTTTGCTGGAGCCTCTCCTGCGTGGAAGCTGTAATGTCACTGTCTACCAAACCCTGGTCGTACTTTATGACAAAGGCCTCCAGCTCCTGACAGCCCCTGATGATCTCTTCGTAGAGCAGTCCCAGAAAGGTGAGGTGGAGTTTCACCTGGGTGTTAGCCAGGGTCATTGCACGCTGCAGCCTCCGCTGGTCAACGAGAGACCACACCGTGCTGTCAGACAAATGTAAAGTGTGCTGCTGCTCATCTGCTGTTGGTAGCAAATCATCACGTTGGATTTCCAAGTAGTACGAGCTCCTCTGCATAAGCCGCAGCACTTCCTGCATCGCCTGGGAAATACATCACATGAACTCGTGAATCTACAGGTGCTCTGCTATGTGCTCAACCTGTCATACTGTATCACATCCCTCAGATAGTACATTTATACTAGTGTAAAGACCCTGCAAAACACACACTGGTGTTTTTAATAACTCTGGCATATGAACTCTAGTCAGGTTGAAGTTGGGTAGAGATGGGAAGTCTTTGAACGAATAACAGAGTAAATTGCCCCACCCCTAGCATGTGCAGCAAAGCAGGAGAGTGAGGTCAATCAAGCACAGTCAGTACACACTCACACAGTCTTGAGAAGAGCTCTCATCTAATCTAACACCTGTGTGGGTGGCTTCAAGGTTGTGATCAGAAAAACATGTTGCACTCATTCATATGTCAAAACATGGCAGAAGTAGTTCTAGTAGTAGTAACATCCTGCTACATTTCACAGCTATGTATATCTGGCCAATTCCTGCATGATGCAGTTGTGATAATTGCTGCATGATGCAGTTGTGATAATTCCTGCATGATGCAGTTGTGATAATTGCTGCATGATGCAGTTGTGATAATTGCTGCATGATGCAGTTGTGATTGTCTGTTTGGAAATAATGGACATTTTCCACTATTTTCTGACATTTTACAGACTAAACTAAGTGAATATTCAAGAAAATAATCAGCAGATTAATTGAAAATGAAAATAAGTGATGCAGCTCTAAAGTTCAGAGTTGTAAAATTCAATCTATCGTATTATAAATCGCTGTGCAGTGTTTTGACATCCTACAAGCCTTCAAACTTAATAATTAATTAAACAAATAGGACTTGTAGCAACATGTCCACACCAACTAAGCCCCTTCAGTGTCTGAATTGGACCAAAAAGGCAGTTACAGTACATGACATAATCATCGCATGTGTCTTGGATATATTTATATTTATATGCATATCTTGGTAATATATCTCTTCAAATGCATTCTATGCATTTCCTTACACACAGCCAGGGCTTGACATTAACTTTTTTTGCTCACCAGCCACTGTGGCTAGTGGTTTTCCAAAGTTAGCCACGCAGCATTTTCACTATCTACTATTTTGTGGGAAATTAAGCAATAAGAAATAATGGTACATGTCCACTGGCAAGAATTATTTCCATGCTTCCCATTCATTGTCTTTGTGAGCAGCCGGAAATTGCATTCTGTAGAATTGCAGCGACTTTCAAAAAGCGGGGTATCCAGTTGCCCGCTCCTCATTTGCATAAAGTTGAGGTCCAGGCAACTTTATATTAGGGGTGTCCAGCTCAACTTTCCGCCCCTTGAAAACTCACGAAAATCTTTTCAACCGACCGTTGTCGATTTTAAAATGAAGACAGATTTATCAACTGCATAACCTATTTCTCTGAACTATTTTCATAAAAATAAGAGAAAGCTTCCAAACAAGCCGCCATGTTGGTCTGCTTTTAAATTCAGAGCACACAGTCCCATGTGAAGCATTCGTCCAATCAGGTGCAGCCATCTCAGTTGTAGGAGGGTGTAGCCTGTTTTCTTTGCTTGTCAGTGGTCAGTGAAGAAATATTGATAACTGCTAGTAGCAGTGTTTTTTTAACACAGTGCCGTTTTTGGTCTGAACGACCCAATATTTGTGCAGTGCCACTTCCACCAACACTGTAGCCTAATCAGTGTGTGTCTAACGTAACTACTTTTTTTGGGTAAAAAGTAGTGTAACACGCTACTACTGAACATTTGGTAACAAAACGTAGTTCCTTTTTCAATTCGCCCCAACATTACTTTTCCCAGGGACAGATTTGACAGCCATACAGCCTTCTCAGCTGCGCACTTGCGCAATAGTCACAAGCTCCACACGGTACATGACAGAGGCTGGTAGCAGAGCAATCATGGCAAGCGAGAAGCAGCCAACGCTAACTTTCGTGGGATGGAGTTATTCCCACTACTTCAAACTCGTTGAAATTAAGGGGAGGAATGTGAGTGTAAGGTGTACAATGTATCCTGGCGAGAAACTTTTGTACACTGCCGTTAACTGAACTGCCAACCTCACCAAGCATTTGAAAGGAAAACATGCTAACATGAAGCTTGTAGCTCAAGATCCCTGAGTGAAAGCTGTGTTCATGAAATACAACACTGCCACGCCATCCAGTGCACCGGTGGAAAGGCTGTTCAGCCTGGTAGGTCTTGTGCTTACCCCCAGAAGAAACAGACTTCCAGATAAACGTTTTGAAAGACTGATGAGGTATAATCACCTATTTTGTGCTGATGCAGGTTGCCTGACATAGCTCACGCCTATGCCTAATATCTTCTTTTCTATCTGCCATCATACTGTGAAGAAGCATATTCAGTTAACATAATCTTTTTAATTCTGAGGCTAGTCATGCTTTAAGTTGTGCTTGATTTTATTTTGGCTAAAATGTCTTTGCCTCTAAGCTGTATTATGCCAATTTATTGTATTTACACAAGCCATCAAGACATGTTTAAGTTATTATTTTTTCTGTTGGATTTAGATGAGGCATGTTTTATTTTGAGACATATGACCCATTTTGAGGTTATCATGTTGTTCCTATGGAGCCTATTAATACGATGTTTTTATAATAAAGAGCACAAAATAATACCTGTTATGTCCTCCATAGTAGAACTTTATGTAGGCCTACACATTTAGGAATAGATATTGGGTTCTGCCCAAAGTCAAGCAACATAAAAGTAACGTACAAGTAACGAGTAACGTAAAAAGTTACTTTCCATAGGGGGTAACTAAGTAAAGTAATGAATTACTTTTTTTTAAGGAGTAACGAGTAACGAGCAAACATTACTTTTTAAAACTAACTTCCCCAACACCAATGCAGAACATGTGAACAGTTGAGTGAAAATGACACAGTACAACTGTCACAGATTGCTTTATAATTAAAACTACAGCTTCCATGCCCTGCCCATTTTCCTTTACTCCCGAAAGGCCAAGATGTCATTTACAATATGTTGTACAAGCCCAAGAACATATGATGACTAATCAATAATTCATAAGTATTGTATCTCTACATTATGGTATACTAACCATGATGCAGTCGTCACTTAGTCTGGTGCAGAGCAGCTGTAGGATTTGGTTGCGGAGGTCTGGGAGGGCGTCCGTTTGAGTCTCCTGGGCTCCACACTCCTCTAAACTTGTACAGGCCAGCTTGACTTCATCCATGGTTACTGTAACAGACAACATTTACATTCAGTGTGGGTTGTAGGCAGCATACAGGCAATTAAAACAATGTTGTGTGTATTTTTGGCATTTCATTTAATGCAAACGTATTCTTAGGGCATTTTCTAAGTTAACTATGAAAGATAAACAACAGATTGCTTAGGGTCTACTGTATGTTTTACTTTGGTGTGAAACTCCATATATACCAATACTGTAAAATGTATTGATTGATTGATTGATTGATTGATTGATTGATTGATTGATTGATTGGTTGGTTGATTAATAAGCACTTGTGAGAGTTTATTGGACTGGCTTATTGGACATTAAAGCTATAGTGCGTAGTTTCTGTCCCCCCCCCATGAGGAATTCTAAGTAATGACAACAACACTGTCAGCGCATCCACATGATACAAGCCTTCAGTGATCACCCCCCCCACCCCTCCTCCACACAGTTGCTTGTAGCCAAGGAGGACACGGAGGATTAAAAAAACATGATGAAGAGGTAATTATCTTCACTCAAGCTTCTGCGCACGAAAGCCACCGGACGACACTATTTTGTAAACATAGCCGTACTGAGAAATACAGAGAGAGTTTTGTAGAGCAGATAGTCTTAATTAGCTTTGTATTAACTAATTTGGTAATGGCTTAAATGTAACGGACGTTCATGGACCTTTTTCACAGCAGACATTTTGACTTGTCATAGTAGGAAAAGCACAGCTGAAATTGATAACCTTAACGATGGCTCAATTCCATCAAGTGTCCCAGTAAGTTATTTCAGTGAGTCAGCATGCCCGATACCAGGACCTCTCCTAAGTGGAATGCAGCCATCATTAATGGTTTTGAATACACCTGTGCTTTTCCTACTATGACATGTCAACATGTCTGCCGTGAAAAAGGTCTATTAATTAATATAAAATAGTTGTGCACTATAGCTTTAAGTTGATAGCTAATGATTATAGACAGACTTATAATGTGAATGTGTTTTAAATGTGCTAAAGCCATGAAGTCACTAACATAGAGATAAGGCCTAAAGACTGAGGTGAATAAATTCCCACATTTCTAAGAACTTTGTTGGGAGAAAAAGCGTCAACCATGCTAGCTTACGTGAAGCAACAAGCTAGCAAACATTAGGCCTACCTCACAATTGTCAGTACAGTAATGTTACCTCATCAGGGCAGTGTAAATGACATCAGTAGAATTAACATTAATAAAATACTCAATTAACCCAATACACATTACCCAATATGTTATTAGTCCACAATATCAATGCCTTGATGATTTCCTAAAGTGAACAACAGGGTTAGCCTAATACAGCTAGTTAACAAGCTAATGCCATATAATACCAATAAATCATCTACTAAACAATAAACAACATAATACAGCAGGGTAGTTAGTATTTAACTTATACAACAATAGTTAAGCCTACCTACTTGCCTTTGTTTTACCTAAGCTTCCTGTGATCCTATTTAGTTTAATGGCAACTCCTGTTTATGGTTAAATTGTTAATCTGCATGGTAACGGTTTATCTTCCACGGTTACGGAATGACAGCAGCAGCCTGCAGGTTCTGTCAGAGTCAAGTTTTACAGAGAGTGGACTAGTAATCCAAACTTCCAAACAACATGGTATAAACGCACTGTACTAATCACTGTCAACAGTCTGAAACTCATGCATTGGTCTATTAGAAAGTGAATTTCATTTAAGAACACATTTTAGTTTTTAGAAATTAAATGTGTAGTGTCTGATGAGTTGCACTTCATTAGCTGGTTTAGCAGAAGCCTCATAGCTTCAATGCATTTTTAACACAGCCTATTGCTTGGCAGTCATCATGTCACTCTGCAAGTGAATATTTTTGAACAAAGCATTGCAAAAACGAAAGCAAAAGCATTGCACATCTATAACATGACACAGATGCATTGGAGAGGAACAAGTAGGTCAAAAGTTGCAAAGAAACTCCGGCACACTGTTTTAATTTGCGAAGAAAAATGTAATAGCTGGCAAAGTTTCAGTACTAGACCTTCATCAGACGAATGGTATTACATACTCAGAAGCCATCTTTCGTAGGATCACCCACAGTCACCTCCTAGTACTAGTCTAATACTGAAATGTTGCCAGCTATTACAGTAAATGTATCTTTGCAAGTTAGACAGTGTGCAGGAGTTTTTTTGCAACTTTTAACAAAGCCAACCTTAAATATCAATCTCCACAAAAGAAAGCAGAGCAAAGCACGTCGGCTAATGGACATCTAACAGATGCCTCTCATTTAGGAAATGACAGGGCTATCAGACAGCGTCCAATTAGAGTTGTGCAAATGAGCTGAACCCTGTGTGGAGCCCGGCAGTGCCTTGGTCTGTTAGTTTGAACCTATTTTGGGTTCTAGTACATCAGTTCAGATCTGTGTGTGTGTGTGTGTGTGTGTGTGTGTGTGTGTGTGTGTGTGTGTGTGTGTGTGTGTGTGTGTGTGTGTGTGTGTGTGTGTGAAATATCTTATGAACCATCAATCTACTGAGTTCATCCAATCTACTTCACACTTGGTTTCTTGGGTAACCAATGAACTTGGGGCATTGGATATTAATAAACTGTGAAAAGCGCTGCCATAACGTTGGCTCTTCCAGTCGACCCTTCACAATAAAGGTCCAGCTTAAATTCACTCAGCATTTCGCTTAGAGGAAACTCAATAAAAAGGTATTTTGCCGACACTAGATCGCATAGACACTTGATCATATTGAGTGAGCTGTAAATTCACCACTTCTAAGCACACAGCAGCAAAAGATAACGTCATCTTGGAACTGACCGGGCAAAGAGAGCTGTATTCCTCCTTCTCAGTCAGACTAGCCCGCTATGCTCACCCTGGGTCTAGTTGTTTAAGTGGGCTGTGTGGGATTTATCGTCAGTGACTGCATTTGGTTTCTGCAATAATAATAATAATAATGATAATGTTTGATGGTGCTGTGTGGGTGGTGACATCATTCACTTTGATTCTGAATTCTATGTGAGTGCATACCTTAAGTTATTACAGAGCATATGTATTGATTAGGGATACAAAACAATATCATAACACAAAAGTAAAAGTAATACTTTCAAAGTTTCCATAACCAACACATGCATGGTCTGAAAGAACAAGTTGTCCAACACATAAACTAACATTAGACAAGAATGAATCTTGATTTATTACTGTAAAATGTTTGTTTTGGGGTGGCAGTACCTCAGTCCGTAGGGAGTTGGGAAATGAACCAGAGGGTCGCTGGTTCAAGTCCCCGTACAGACAAAAGTACAGAGTTTGGACTGGTAGCTTGAGAGGTGCAGGGCACCTAACCCCTAACTGCTCGTAGTTCCTGTCTATCAACAGCCGCAGCAACCTCACTCTGACATCTCTCCATTAGTGCATATATTGGACCTGAGGATGTTTGTGTATTCCTGTGTGTTACTAACAACAGAGTGAAAAAGTTGTTGTAATTCCCCTTGTGGGATTAATAAAATATGTTATATTAAACATTAAATTATCAGCATACCACAGCTACAAATCTATCAATAAAGCTTTATTTGTATAGACTTTTCAAAAAAATGCAATTCAAAGTGCAGTGAAGTGGATTAAGAGGCGAAACCAATAAAATATTGATAAAATATGGATGGTTTAAAACAAAACAAAACAAACAAAAGTAACTAAAATGATAAACACTAAAACTAAAACCATAAGACCTTACATGAAAGCCAGACTGAATAATTAGGTTTTGGTCTACATTTAAAGGTATCAATATTTCCAGCTCCTCTCAGATCCTCCGGCAGATGTGTAGTGGCTGAAAGCAGCATCAACATAAGGGACCGTTCGGTATTTATGGAATGGACCACCGGAGGAAAATAGGGGAGGGTAATGTCTTTTTATTCTTTGTTGAGGGGACGGTCATCCAACATTTTTCAGTCCGGGGGGGTCACCCAACTTTTGTATTCATGAAACCGCAAAATTTCAAAGTCTCGGCCCTCCTTCGCTACCAGATGGGTCTGACCCATGAGTTTGCTGGGGGGCAGAGGGAGCACTGCTCCCCTGGTGGCTGAAACGGATAATTGCATTGTTTAAAAAATGAGTGGAATAATTACGTCTGGCATGATCAGATATTTTATAAATATCTTAAATAACACAAAACAACTAAATGGTGGTAGGTAATACATCAGATTTCATATACTGCTTTAGTAAAAAAAAAATTACCTGGCTGACGATGGGAGCAGCAGGACTCAAAAAACGAAAGTTACCGTTGCACTAGTCTGGACATCTCAATATTTTATTGTTTTATTTCATGTGAATACTAGTTTACTAAAGGAGTAACTTAGTATTTTAAGTAGTGCAGTAATGCAGGAAGTGTGCATTTAGTTCCCATGCGTACTGTGTTTCCACAACATTAGTGTTGCAACTTAATGTTTATTATTAGGGGTGTTAAGCACTTTGAATTTGAATTTGAGTTACTGCTTTGAATATGTTCAAGGAGATACATAAATGCATCATTCCTTATTGATGTAAATTGTTGATTAAAAGGTTACATTGAGTAATACTACATTACCCATAATGCAGTGCGGATTACATTTAGGAATTGACGTAAATGAAATAAAGAGCAAGTTTTTTTTTGAGATGCAATGCCTGTTCATGCCTGAAATTCTGAAAGTAAAGAATCCTCGTTTGAAGCAGTTACCGTGTGCCCATGTATTTGCTGGCTAGTTAGAATTACAGAACAATGTTTGGTGCCGAAACCCGGGATATCTAGTCAGAACAAATGGAAAGATTGGTCAGAAAACGGCGAGCGATGCGTGGAGCTACAACAAGACTCCTGCAAAGTATCGACACGGAGCTTAGCCTGGACAATGCTGATGTTGGACGTTTGCGTGAGTTATTGGCGAACTTGTCTACTAAAGAAGAAGTATTGTTGGATTTAGACCAAGGAATTGAACAAGGAACTGCAACGGATTTGGAAGCAGAACTCATGAACGCGGAGGAATATAAGGAACGAGTAATCACGATGAGGACGCGTGCACAGAGCGTGATACGAGCTCATGACAGCGTGAGTAGCCCAAGAAGAGGTGTTGGAGACAGAACTCCAATTCAGAACTCTGTTAAGTTACCCAAATTAAGCATTCAAAGATTCAGTGGTGATAAAAGTGTTACGGTTTAGGACATTTCTGTTACCCGTTTGTTCATTTCTGTTGTCTGTATTGTTTATTTGTGTATGTTCTCTTTTGTTGTATACTTTATTCTGTATAGTTATGCCCCTGTTTTGTAGATTTCCTGTTTTGTATAGTATCTGGTTTTGTATATTCCTGTTGAGTGGATGTATCCTGTATTGTGTAGTGTTGCCTGTATTTATTTTGCTGTGTATTTTTCTATTCCCGGTTGTGCTTTCCCTGTTTGTTCTGTTTCCTGTTTTATTTTGATAGTCTGTTTTCTGTCTTGTCACGTCCAGTTTACTTTGTGTTTTCGCCTGTGTGACTGTCTGATGTGCTCCACCTGTTCCCCAGCCCTGGTGTCACCTGTCTTGCGTCTTCTAGTTACCTAGTTTATTTAGCCCCTGTGTTTCCTTTGTCTAGTGTCAGATCGTTTTGTGTCCCGTTGTGTCCTGTCCCTGTAAGTTTACTCCTGTTGTTTCCTGCCCATGTTGCTGTCAGCCTGTGTTTTTTCTGTTGCTTTTGCTTTTGTTTTTTTCCTCTGAGTTTCTTCGAGCGTTTTTTCCAGTCTCTGTACTGCCGTTTTCTGTTTCATTAAAACCCGAAGCTCACACCATCTCCTGCCTGCCAGTCTCTCTCTGCAATTGGGACAATCTGACCACCATGGACCCAGCAGTGCTGAAATTTGAGCCTTTTTTTCACCCTATGGACACTGATGGTGTGCTTTTGCTGGGATTTTTTCGGGGTGTAATTGAGAAGAATCGCGCTCTGGCCAAATACATCATGGAGGCCACTGCAAGAGAGTGTGGCCTTCCGTACCTCTTGCTGCCCACCCTGAGTCCCGGCTAGCTAGCAGCACCCCCGAGTCCCGGCTAGCTAGCAGCCCCTCCCAGATTCTCTGCTAGCTAGCAGCCCCCCTGAACCCAGGCTAGCTAGCAGCCTCCCTAATCCCCGGCTAGCTAGCAGCCTCTCTGTGTCCTGGCTAGCTAGCAGCCTTCCTGAGCCCCGGCTGGCTAGCAGCCTCCCAGATCCCCGCTAGCTAGCAGCCTCCCTGAATCCAGGCTTGCTAGCAGCCTTCCTGAGCCCCGGCTAGCTAGCAGCCTCTCTGTGTCCTGGCTAGCTAGCAGCTTTCCTGAGCCCCGGTTGGCTAGCAGCCTCTCAAATTCCTCCCTAGCTAGCAACCTCCCTGAGCCCCAGCTAGTTAGCAGTCCCCCTGAATCCAGGTTAGCTAGCAGCCACCCTAGTGTCCCAGAGCAGCTTTCTAGTGTCCCCGAGCAGCTCCCTAGTGTCCCCAAATTCCCTGGTGTCCTCGTGCTCTCTAGCGTTCCTGAGTGCTCTAGCGCCTCCGAGTTTTCTAGCGCTTCCGAGTTTCCTAGCGTTTCCGAGTTTCCTAGCATTTCCGAGATTCCTAGCGTTTCCGAGATTCCTAGCGTTTCCGAGTTTCCTAGCGTTCCCGCGTTTCCTAGTGTTCCCAGGTTGTCCTGTGTCCCAGATTCTCGGATGGCTAGCCATCTCCCTGACCCCCGGCAGGCTAGCCGTCTCCCTGATCCCCGGCTGGCTAGCAGCCCTCCAGACCCCCGGCTGGCTAGCAGCCCTCCAGACCCCCAGCTGTATTGCCGTTTTCTGTTTCATTAAAACCCGAAGCTCACACCATCTCCTGCCTGCCAGTCTCTCTCTGCAATTGGGTCCTCAATCTCTCACCACACATCAAAATAAGTTTATGGAGAGACTTTTGGAACCAATTTGAGACAGCTATTCACCAAAACGAGACACTGTAAAACGGAAAAGTTTACTTATTTGAAGTCATACCTCTCTGGTGCTGCAGCTAAGACAGGGCTGATGTTAACAGACAGCAACTATGACCATGCATTGGATTTGCTACATGAGAGATAAGGGAGAAAAGACCTTGTAGTAAATGCTCACATGACAACATTGCTGAATCTTACCCCTGTGAAGAAGTCATCAGACATTGACGTTGCATTGAGACAGCTGTACGATGAATGTGAGATCCAGATACGCAGTTTGGAGTCACTGGGTGTTGTGTCAGAGACTTACAGCAGTTTACTCTGCCCAATCCTGCTGCAGTTGATACCCGAGGACATAGCTCTTCAGTACAGCAGGCAAAAGGGAATGAGTGATGAATGGAAAGTCTCAGAGGTGATGGAGTTTCTTCAAAATGAGATCATCAGCAGAGAGAGAACCATGCAACTGACACAAGGTAACAAAGAAAAGGATAACCAGAGTCTAAATAAGCCATTGAAAAGAAATTATACAGCTTATGAGCTGAAACAGAAAAGACATAGCCTGCCATCAGCCACTGCTTTGCACACAGCCAGTCAGAGGACACATAATTGTGTATTTTGTGACAGTGCAGAGCACAAACCAGAACTTTGTCCTTCGCACAATGTAGCTGAGCGGCGGGATATTCTGAAAAGGACAGGAAGATGCTTTGTGTGCCTTGGGCCGAGGCACATAGCAAGAAACTGTAGGATTAAAGACACATCATGTGACCAATGTGGAAAAAGACATCACAGTGCTGTATGCAGAAACCGTAAAGAGCCTGTGCCGGTCACCGGTGAAAATGTAGAAGATGTGGTCTCTTCATTCGCTACCCATGTCATGAAAGTCAAGCCAAAGAGCCAGAGTACAGTGCTGCTACAGACTGCCCAGTCATATGCAGTGGGTCCAGGTGGAAGGACAGCAGTACACTGCCTGCTAGATGGAGGAAGTCAGAGGAGCTTTGTGTGTGAAAAAAACAGTCAAGGGCCCTACAGCTACCTGTTATAGACAAGAGACCTTCACTCTTCATACATTTGGCTCCGCTGCTCCTGTGACAACCAAATGCAACACTGTGAAACTCGTTCTGGAGAACATTTGGAATAAGGGCCAGAAAGTAGAAATTGAAGCAATCGAAACACCGCAAGTGTGCACTGCTGTAATGAAAGTTCCAGGAGAACGTATCCAGCATGAACTGGAAAGAAGGGGTCTGCAGTTTGTTGATGTAACTGAAGATGGCACTGACACAGAGTTGTCAGTGCTAATAGGAGCAGACTACTACTGGAGCACGGTGTCAGGCCGTGTAGAAAGACTCACTGACACACTGGTTGCACTTGAAAGTGTATTTGGATGGTCTGTGCAGGGCCCAATGACAATGTCGAGCATCACTGAAGCAACTTGTATGCACATTCACATTAAAGAGGACAGACTGATTTCAAGCCAGCTGAAAGCATTCTGGGAGATATAATCTCTTGGTATTACAAGACAAGAGCCTGGTCATACAGATGAAGGAGAAGCTCTTCAAAGGTTTGAAAAATCACACAATTCAAGAATGGGCGATATGAAGTGGAGTTGCCGTGGCAGTGTGAGAAACCAGAACTCCCAGACAACTACAGAATCGCAAAGAGGAGGTTTGAAGGACTGAAACGGAGGCTGCAGGCAGATGTAGTCTTCTTCCAGAGATACAGTGAAGTGGTAGACGATTATCTACAACAGGGCATTGCCGAAGACGTAACCAAGGGTGAGTGTTCAACATCAAACGTCAAATACTACTTACCTCACCATGCTGTGCCGTGATGTAGACGAAGCTGTCTCTGTGATGACCGGAGCAAAGGAAATCATGTCTGCTGCTGGCATGGACCTGTGCAAGTGGATGACGAACTCTGCAGCACTGAAAGAAAGGTGGAATGAGACACCCATTGGACTCGCTGAGGAGCCAGAGGCTTATGGAACAGTGCTAAAGGTACTAGGTTTAGTGTGGAGAACACAGACTGATGACTTTGTGTTTGATATGAGACCTCTGCTGGAGGAACTGACGAAGAATGGCACAAAGAGAAGCGTTCTGCAACACTCTGCTAGCATCTTATGCCTGCTGCAAGAGATGTGGGAAAGAGGGCTGAGCTGGGATGAGGAGCTGCCACCTGACCTGAATCAACAATGGAACAGCTGGCGTTCTGAACTTCCCCTTATTCACCAGATCTATATACCGCGATGGTATGGAGAAAGGGATGAGCAAGGTGGCAAGGGAACAAGACTGCATGTGTTTTGTGATGCTAGCGAGAAGGCCTACAGTGCCGTAGCCTACCTGCAGTGGCAGGAAAAAGACAGAAGGATGGCCGCTAGTCTGGTTGCATCAAAGTCAAGAGTGACCCCTTTAATTCAATTCAATTCAATTCAATTCAATTTTATTTATAGTGTCAAATCATAACAAGAATTATCTCAGGACACTGTACAGATAGAGTAGGTCTAGACCACACTCTGTAATTTCCAAGGACCCAACAATTCCAGTGATTCCCCCAAGAGCATGCATGAATGTGTAAGTGCGACAGTGGCAAGGAAAAACTCCCTTTTAGGAAGAAACCTCGGACAGACCCAGGCTCTTGGTAGGCGGTGTCTGACGATGCCGGTTGGGGGTTTGATGAACAATGGCAATAAAAAGTCACAATTAAGATAATGACTAGAGTAATTGTAATAGTTCATGGTGTCGTAGAGCACATCATGGCGTAACAGGGCGTTGGCCGGACATAGCGAGTCGATGGCGGGCATTGCAGGGTGTAATGGGGCACAGCAGGTCGTAGGGCAGGACCACGGCGACAGCTGCCACCATGATGTAGGTGCCTTCATGATCCAAGATGATGGTGCTGGGGGGACAAAGAACATACGGACTCCGGGGAAGCTCCCCGGAGCTAGGTTAATAACAAGCATTTCTGGAACATGAATACACACAGATGGAAAGAGAGAGGAGAGTGGAGCTATAGCTATAGAGCTCAAGAACTATAACCGCATAGGGAGGCTGTGTTGTGGCTACACACCTTCCCCCGCCGGTCTAGGCTAGCGCTGCGACACCTTACTGCCTAAGTATGCGTAAGCTTTCTATGGGGAGAAGCAGTGACAGGATGGGTGTGCGCCATGACTGAGGCTACACACCCACCCCCCCCCCCCCCCCGGTCTAGGCGCACGCTGCAACTCCTCATACCCTAAATATAGTAAGCTTTCTATGAAGAGAAGCAGAGATATGAAGTAGGTGCGTCATGACTATGGCTATACACCTTCCCCCGCCGGTCCAGGCGAATGCTGCAACTCCTAACTTCCTAACTATAAGCTTTATCGAAGAGGACAGTTTTAAGTTTACTCATAAAAATGGTGACGGTGTCTGCCTCCCGAACCCAGACTGGGAGCTGGTTCCACAGGAGAGGAGCCTGATAGCTGAAGGCTCTGGCTCCCATTCTACTTTTAGAGACTCTGGGAATCACAAGTAACTCTGCATTCTGGGAGCGCAGTGCTCTAGTCGGACAATAAGGTACTAAGAGCTCTTCAAGATATGATGGTGCTTGACCATTTAGAGCTTTGTAGGTCAGGAGAAGGATTTTAAATTCAATCCTGGATTTTACAGGAAGCCAATGCAAAGAAGCTAATACAGGAGAAATATGATCTCTTTTCTTAGTTCTTGTCAGAACACGCGCTGCAGCATTCTGGATCAGCTGGAGAGTCTTGAGGGATTTATTTGAGCATCCTGATAGTAGCGAATTACAGTAGTCCAGCCTAGAAGTAACAAATGCGTGGACAAGTTTTTCAGCATCGTTTTGAGACAGGATGTTCCTAATTTTGGCAATATTACGAAGGTGGAAAAAAGCTGTTCTTGAGGTTTGTTTTAAGTGGGCGTTAAAGGATAAATCCTGATCAAAAATAACTCCTAGATTTCTGACAGTAGTGCTGGAAGCCATGACAATGCCGTCCAGAGTAGTTATATCTTCGGATAATGAAGTTCGGGTGTGTTTAGCGCCCAGCACAATAACCTCAGTTTTGTTCGAGTTCAACTTCAGGAAATTTTTGGTCATCCATGATTTTATATCTTTAATGCACACTTGCAGTTTAGCTAACTGACTGATTTCGTCTGGCTTGATTGATAAGTATAATTGGGTGTCATCTGCATAACAGTGAAAGTTAATTGAGTGTTTCCTAATAATATTGCCTAGAGGAAGCATATACAAGGAGAATAGAATTGGTCCAAGCACTGAGCCTTGAGGAACCCCATGGCTAACTTTGGCATACCTGGAGGATTTATCGTTGATATTAACAAATTGAGATCGATCAGAGAAATAGGACTTAAACCAGCTTAGTGTGAATCCTTTAATGCCAACTAAGCGTTCCAGTCTCTGTAAAAGGATTGTATGATCAATAGTGTCAAATGCAGCACTAAGATCTAATAACACAAGTATGGAGACAAGTCCTTTGTCAGCAGCAGTTAGAAAGTCGTTAGTAATTTTCACCAGTGCCATCTCTGTGGTATGATGCTTTCTAAATCCTGACTGAAAGTCCTCAAATAGACTATTCCTATGTAAAAAGTCACATAACTGATTAGCGACTACCTTCTCAAGGATCTTGGAGAGAAAAGGAAGGTTTGATATAGGTCTATAGTTGGCTAAGACCTCAGGATCGAGGGTAGGTTTTTTCAGAAGAGGTTTTATCACAGCTACTTTAAATGACTGCGGTACATAACCTGTTAATAAAGACATATTGATCATATCTAGTAATGAAGTGTTAACCACGGGTAACGCTTCTTTAAGTAGCCTCGTTGGGATGGGGTCTAAGAGACAGGTAGAAGGCTTTGCTGAAAATACCTTTAGCATTAATTGTTGAAGGTCTATAGGAGAAAAGGAGTCAAAGTATATGTCAGGTCTTGTCGTTCTTTCTAGCACTCCTGTATCACAAGGTGAACCGTTAGAAGTTGAGGGCAAAAGGTGATGAATTCCATCCCTAATTGTTATGATTTTATCATTAAAGAAACTCATGAAGTCGTCACTACTAAGAGCTAGGGGAATAGATGGCTCAGTAGAGCTGTGACTACCTGTCAGCCTGGCTACAGTGCTGAAAAGAAACCTTGGGTTGTTCTTGTTTTCTTCTATTAATGATGAGTAATAGTCTGATCTGGCATTTCTGAGGGCCCTCCTGTAGGTTTTTAAACTATCTTGCCAATCTAAACGAGATTCTTCCAGTTTGGAGGAACGCCATTTACTTTCAAGTTTCCGTGAGATTTGTTTTAATTTGCGAGTTTGGGCGTTATACCAAGGTGCTAGTTTCCTTTGCTTCATCATCTTCTTTTTGAGAGGAGCAACAGAGTCTAAAGTCGTCCGTAGGCAGGTCGTAGTACTGTCTACAAAATTATCAATTTGGGAAGGACTCAAATTATCATAAAGGTCCTCTGTTATATTAAAGCACGACATTGAGTTAATTGCTGTTGGAATATCTTCCTTAAATTTAGTTATAGCACTGTCAGATAGGCATCTAGCGTAGAAGGTTTTATTAAATTTCATATAGTCTGGTGGTAAGAATTCGAAAGTTATTAAAAAATGGTCTGATAATAAAGAATTCTGTGGAAATACTATTAAATCTTCAATTTTGATGCCATATGCCAGCACAAGGTCGAGGGTGTGGTTAAAACAGTGCGTGGCCTTATGCACACTCTGACTGAAACCAATTGAATCTATTAGTGAGTTGAAGGCAGTACTTAGGCTATTACTGTCAACGTCCACATGGATATTAAAATCACCTACAATAATTATTTTATCTGATTTTAGCACAATACATGACAAAAACTCTGAGAATTCAGATAAAAATTCAGAATATGGGCCTGGCGCTCGGTAAACAACAACAAATATGATTGGCTGTAATGATTTCCACGTTGGATGTTGAAGATTAAGAACAAGACTTTCAAACGAGTTATAATTTAGTTTAGGTTTAGGATTAATTAACAGATTTGAGTCAAATATGGCTGCAACTCCTCCTCCACGGCCTGAGCCTCTAGGAATTTGAGTATTAATATGACTGGGAGGAGTGGCTTCATTTAGACTAACATGTTCTTCATGGCCCAGCCAGGTTTCAGTAAGACAGAATAAATCAATTTTATTATCTGATATCAAATCGTTTACCAGTAATGCTTTAGAAGACAGAGATCTGATATTTAATAGTCCACATTTGATTCTCCTATTCTGTTCTATCGTTGCAGTGGTTGTTTTGATTCCAATTAGGTTGTTAAGTATAGCACCTCGTTGGTGCACAGAGGAGCGTGTAGCGCTGTACCTTTGAGTAATGTTATTACTGACTCTTACTGGAATGATATAGCTGGTCTGTGGGTTAGCAGAGTTATTTGTAAAGGACTGAGAGCTTATGGGAGAGTGTGATTGGGAGGTGCGCCTGTGCGTGTCTTTACTGGGTGTAAACAGTCAATCTAAGGTCTGAGTCTGCACCCAGGTCTGGGTCTGCACCCAGGTCTGGGTCTGCACGGCGTGACGCAAGTTGTCACATAGCACCTGGCTGCCGCGTCTATTGGGATGAATCCCATCCCTGCTGAACATGGAGTCACTTTTCCAAAACAGATTAAAATTGTCAATAAAACCTATCTTGTGCATGCTGCATGCATGCTGGAGCCAGGTGTTGAGGATGAGTAGTCTGCTAAAAAGGCCTGCTCCGCGGCCTCGAGATGGAAGTGGGCCCGAAATAAAAACTGACTTCCCAGTGCTTATTAAAGCTTCAATGAGGGTGCCAAAGTCTTTCTTTGTGCGCTCACTCTGTTGATAGGACATGTCGTTATGTCCGCAATGGACCACGATGCGTTTAATAGAGGTCGGGAGTGACGGTATCAGGTCCACAGCTTTAGCCAGGATGTCTGCAACTTTGGCGCCAGGAAAGCAGTGTGTGACCGCATTAAAAAACCGTATATCCCGGGTGGTGGAGTCGCCGATAATTATTGTGGTTGGGGGGAAGAGCGGACGAGGAGTGGGGGGGCGTGAATGGCCGGTGGTAGGAACAAAACAGCCAGTATTGGATTCAGATGGACAAGGAAAAGAAGCGGAATATTGCTTACCTTCTTCATTCGGTGTGGGAGATTGTTTTTGAGGAACGTTGTCATTTGGCTGGTTCAGGCAAAGGAGGCCACCGGACCGTCTGACCACCGCATCCCTCAGAAATTGTCGTCGCGAGGCAGCGGTACTCCTCGTTGACGCCTGCAGGTCCGTCGGCTTTGAAGTGGGACGAGCCCGGGTAACCACGTCGGCCGTTACCGGGGGAACATTCGGCTTCGACAGGGCATCAAAGCGAGTGGAGAGGCTGAGGGCAGGAGGCGATGGAGCCCTACCCAAGGCTCTCTTTCGGCCACAGACCACTTCAGTCCAGGATGCCCTGGTGGTCGGTGTCGAACTAGAAGATGGGTGTGGACAGGCGGATGTGTCCCAAATTACAGTATCCTGGAGTGCCGCCGAGAGAGTTGTGATGCGAAGCGACTGGTTTTGAGCAACGTCCAGGTAGGAGGTCAACAGGGCATCTTTGGTTTTCAAGTCCTCGGAGATCCGGCGAACTTCTTCCCTGAGGTCATCGATTTCTTTGTTTGCATTTTCAAGCAACGAAGGTGTGGAGGTAGCCATGGGGCTGGTGTTAGCCTGAAGCTAATGTTTAGCTAGCTACTACTCGTAGAACAAGTGCGGTCCTCCACGCACAGGTGCGTAGATGCTGGCTCTTTCGAGTGTAGACCGTCCAAATGTTAGGTTTTTACCAAAGCCGGTCGGTAGAAAGGCAAACACATCCTTCTTTTGTAGGAATTGTTCCGTTTTCAGAGGAAACTTGCTTTTGAAATCTTTTAAAACGGCAGCGACAGGAGCATCAACGGGTTGCTGCGCTTCGGTGGCCGGCTTGTTGAATGTAAACAAAAAGCCCCTTTAAAGAAACTGTCACTACCACGTCTGGAGCTTATGGGAGCATTGATAGGAGCAAGGCTTGCAAGAAATTTGATAAACCTGCTGAAAATTGAAATCTATCAACTTCACATGTGGACAGATTCAATGATCGTGCTACACTGGATTCGCAGCTCAGCGCATAAGTGGAAGCAGTTTGTGGCCATAAATTCAGTCCCTGACTGACCCAGAATCATGGTCTCACTGTAAAGGAAAGGAAAATCCAGATGACCTACCCACCCGTGGTCAGAGTGTGGAGAGCCTGAGACAGGATCGCCTGTGGTGGAAGGGGCCTGCGTTCCTGACCTCATCTGAACATGAGGAAGACTCTGATGACCATTCAGTGGAAGACGACGTGGCGTGAAGAAGAACTGAACGTAAGTGAACGTGTAACCGTACAGCTCAGCAGTGAAGAGCATAACACATCAGAACCGGTGTTAGACCTACAAAGATACAGTAAGCTGAAGTCAGTGTTACCAATAACAGCCTGGATAAAGAGATTTACAGACAACACATGCTTGACACTAACAAGAAAGGGAGAGCTGACAGCAGAGGAGCTGTTTCATTCAGAGAAGTACTGGATAAAGTTAACGCAACGCCAGAACTTCAGTCAAGAAATCGCTCTCCTGAAAGCTGGAAAGACATTAAACAAGGACTCAAAGATCAGAGAGTTAAGGCCATTTCTGGATTAGGATGAATTGATGTGTGTTGAAGGCAGGCTGCAGCAATCGGACTTCAGCTTCAGACAGCAGCATCCGTGGATTTTGCCTGCGAAGAACAGATACTGTGAGTTGTTAGTTCAGCACAGCCATGAGAACCTAATGCATGCAGGCGTGCAAGACACACGTGCAAATAAGAGAGAGACACTGGATAATGAGAGGGAGACAGCTTGTGAAGAGTGTTATAACAAGGTGCAATGTGTGCAGAAGATTCAAAGCAAAGCCTGTGCAGCAGGTTACTGCTCCATTGCCACGTGACAGAATTACAGAATCTCCTCCATTTGAAGTCACAGGTGTGGATTTTGCTGGGCCGCTGTCAAGGTTGGTGGTGCACCTAGTAAGGCTTATATTGCATTATTCACCTGCGCTGTAACCAGAGCAGTCCATCTGGAGCTCGTCTCCAGTCAAAAGACAGAGCATTTTCTGTTGGCTCTGAAAAGATTCATTGCTAGAAGGGGACTATGTAAGGTGATTTATTCAGATAATGCAAAGACCTTCAAGCGAGCTGACTAAGACCTGAAAGAACTCTGGAAGGGCATCAAAGATCAGCAACTCCTAGATTATTTCTCAGAGAAGGGAATAAGATGGCGATTCATTGCTGAACGAGTTGCCTGGTGGGGTGGTTTCTGGGAGCGACTTGTCAGGTCAGTGAAACCTGCCTGAGAAAAACTCTCGGACGAGCATCCCTTAGCTTTGAAGAACTGACCACCATCCTGACAGAGGTGGAAGCCATCTTGAACTCCAGACCACTTACCTTTGTCAACAATGACCTAGATGAGCCACAGCCGCTGACACCTGCTCATTTCCTTGTGGGAAAAAGACTTACCTCTCTGCCACCAAAGCCGTTTACAGTTGCCAGTGGGAATGCAACACTGAACAGAGAGGAGATGACAAAAAGATGGCGGAAGGACTACCTCTTGGACCTAAAATCAGCCCGTCGCTGTGACACACCGCAACCTACCTCGTCCTCCTTGGAGATAGCAACATGCCAAGACAGACTTGGAAGCTGGGAAGAGTTGAGGAACTATTTCCAGGTCGTGACGGGAAAGTGAGGTCTTGTGTAGTTTGCACCTCATCTGGGACTTTACTGAGAAGACCAGTTCAATTGCTATATCCTTTAGAGGCTTGAGTAATGAACTATGGTTCATCGGGGGGGGGATGTTGCAACTTAATGTTTATTGTTAGGGGTGTTAAGCACTTTGAATTTGAATTACTGCTATGAATATGTTCAAGGAGATACATCATTCCTTATTGATGTGAATTGTTGATTAAAAGGTTACATTGAGTAATACTACATTACCCATAATGCAGTGCGGATTACGTTTAGGAATTGACGTAAATGAAAAAAAGAGCAAGTTTTTTTTTTTGAGATGCAATGCCTGTTCACGCCTGAAATTCTGCAAGTAAAGAATCCTTGTTTGAAGCAGTTACCGTTTGCCCATTTATTTGCTGGCTAGTTAGAATTACAGAACAGTTAGTGAGTAAATCTACTGAAATGGCCACCTCACCATAACTGAGGAGTGTGATGCGTTAGATGAGAATGCAGGATCAACCTTCTGAGTAACGTTAAAGGCTGAAAATGGAAAATTTAGATAGAGCAACAAGGCAGGCCGACTTGGTTCTTTCAGGGAATTTGTAAATATTTACAAAACATGTTTTTACGGTATTTCCTCTCTAACTGGGATATTTTGGAACCGGTTGGTGGGTTTGCTGTGGATGTAGTACACACGGTGATACAATGGTAAGAGCAAGGTAGGTTTAACTATGTATCCAGCTAATTTAAATAGCTCACATTACGCTATTGTGTGAAGAGTTAACTACATATAATATTGTATGTGGTGTTTTTTGTTTGCGGGGTGAAAATGTTCCACCAAAACAAGTTCCTTCCCGAGACTACTTTGCAGAGCCACCGTCGCTGTGTCCGGAGCTTAGCGCCGCCTCAAACCAAGATGATTGTGATTGGTTTAAAGACATGCAACCCGGAGCGTTTATTCTCCTATCCAGGAATGTTGTGTGGACTAGCCAGACCTTCCTTCGCAGCGCTGTTGAGCTAGGTCTGGCGAGAGAAATGGCCTTACCTTGGAAATTTCCTTTAAATGATAAAAATCTGTTTTTGTGACACCCCGCACATGAGCATTAAAATTAAAATCAGTCAAAAATCATTCCTAGATTTTTTTGCTTCTTGGCTTGGGTTGAGTCCTACCACATTTAGTTTTGAGGTACATTTCTCTCTTTGAACCAATAATTAGCACCTCTGTTTTGTCCTGGTTGAGCTGTAAAAATGTCCATGACATCCAGGCCATATTTCTACAAAGACCTGGCAGAAACTTTAACAGTGATTTGTTTCCACCTAGTGGTTAAATCAGATTTACTATAGACAGACTGGTGAGAAACTTATCTTCTTTCACTTGATGTACGCCATGAGCGTCTACTTGAGTGTGATGTGCGCCCCATGTACAATGGATGAGTCCTTACTGCTGCAACCGCATGGTCGATTCCAAGCTGCAGCCATTTGCTGCATGTAATTCGCTCTCCCCCTTCCTGTCTTCTGCTGTCCTGTCAAATAAAGGCCTAAAAATCCCATAAAAAAATAAATAAATGCTATTCCTAGCAGCCTCAGCTGTACTCTGTGTTTAGTGCTGATTCATTATACAACATTGGGCCCTTCTGTGTGGCATTTGCATGTTCTCCATGTTAGTGTGCTTTTTTTTCTCCAGATTTTCCGGCTTCCTTCTATAGTCCAAAGACATGTAGGTTGAGTTAATTGTTGATTTTAAATTGCCCGTAGTTGTGAATGGTTGTCATCGGTCTCTGTGTCAGCCTTGTGATTGACTTGTGACCTGTCCAGGTGTACCCCACCTCTCGCCCAATGTCTGCTGTCAGTGAAGAACTTTCATCAGTTATCATCTTGTCTGTCAGAAATAAACTGTCAGATGTCCACTTTCTCCAGCTAAATGAAAACAAATTTGAAATCATTCTTCTTGGCCCTCCAAGTTCTTCAAAAATATATTGCTTTCCTGTCATATTTGACAGTGAACTTTTATTCAAACAAGCAGCAGCTCTGCTTTTAACAAACACTAAAAGAAAAGATCATATATCAACCCTGTTTTAGCCTCTCTACACTGGATACTGGAACATTTTATAATTGAATCACATTAAGTTTAACACCATAAGTGAATTCCTTTTCCCCTCAAAGTTGACCTCACTCATTTCTCCACATCTGTCCACCAAAGACAGACCACCAGTGCTTTCACCTGGCTCTGCAAATAGTATAGTATAGTTGTTGCAGTGATTTATCAGGAAGCATGTAAACGGAAATGACTCATTCAGCCTAAAATACACTAAAGCATCTGCTGATACAATAACAACGGTTCACGGGGCGAGACGGTATCCATGAGCTGACTCTTTCTCACCACAGCTCACTTCAGATCAAATATTCCTTATGCTGGGTTTTTCCAGACACTCCGCAAACCTGGAGAACCAGGCAGAATGGATACGGGCTGGTATGAGCCAGCCCAAAAACAATATAAGCAGGCTTTTAGCTCGCTACAGCATTTTGTTATGAATTTATGGATTTTAAAATGTTTAAAGCTCACTGTTTCTTCTTAATCACACAAGGCATGCTTTCATACTCCTTACCGTGTTTTTACATAGCATGCACACTCAGACATTGTTGATCCTGAAGCCAGTCATGAGAAAGAACATGCAGTACTGTAAACTCTAACTGTATATTTAATAGGGTATTTTTGAAGTTATTTTTAAACAAACTATTTCACACACAATTTTAGGTTCATTATGATGAAGTTGTTTCTTTGGTGTAATTCTTTTTAATGTAATATTTCAGCATTAGGGTCAAGTTTTGCTTCTAAGATATTATGATAGCTAAAACAATCCATATAACATTTAATGACTATCACTGTGAAGGAATAGCTGCATTTATCTTAAATATCTTGATCTTTAAAAAATGACAGGGCCATCTCAGATTGCCTCTATATCATTTTAATTCTTCATTAGATTCTGCCTTCATTTTCTTCTGTTTCAATACATACATTTAGTAACTGCCCAATGTGAATGTTGTCAGGTAAAAGGATAGATTACCAATTGGGCAAAGCGTGCATCTGCCCCAAGTACCCAGGTTCAATTTGTGTCAGTTGGTTGCATATGATTTTGTTAAATGCACATTTATTTCTGCATTTTCACAGGACAATCATTTCAAACTCACACACCAAATCTTATTTTAGATTCTAGTGGAGAACATTTCCTAAGATACCAAATATATCAGGTAAAACATACTCACCAACATTTCACTCAGTGTAAACTTTATATAGCTCATAATATATAATAATATATAATCAAATACAGGATATATGTATATGAGATACCAGTCTTGCATTATGAGATGCTATCAAACAGGATGGCATATGACTTTTGCAGCCTTCAAGCTGAAAATCCTTTGTTTGCTGACCTCTGGTGGTTTAACTTCTTACCTTGTTTTAGTGACGTACAGGTAAACTCCAGTACACTGTGACACATTTATGTGCAGAGAGGCCTGCCCTTTTTGCCTACAAGTCCAAAGTGCCCTCTTTTTGTCAAGATTTTTTTTTCCTTTTCCTTTGATTTTGGCAATGGCCCGTCCATGGCCCTTCAAGAAAAACATTTATTAATTAATAATAATGTGTTAGAAATAAAATGACCTGCTGGACCTTCAGCCATTTTACGTCACATGATGACCAGACTTTTACATTTATCGCTTGACGTGTCCGCTTCCTGCCAGGCATTACATCAGGTCAGTCACAGTGAGCCACTTCTTAGCAGTCATGGCAAGCTTTAACTCTCTCTCTCTTTTCAAGGTGGAATGGATGAAGGGATGAGGGTAGGAGGGAAGAGGGGATGAAGGGATGAGATAGGCGAGAAATCGAAGGACCAAAGGGGAAGGGAGGGTGGGTCGAGAATGCGGAGCCAAACAGCACTGAGTGGGTTGGCTTGGAATATAAAGGCTGGTCAGTGATTAGAGGTGTTGTTGAGGCGTGGCCCTGATCCCAAACCTAAGTTAATTCATTAACTTCATGTATCATCGCCTATACTGTGTCTATATACAGTCCTAACGCCGGGTCCCATGTACACCTTTTTAACTTTGAGCACCTGCCCCTTCAGAGGTCTCTGCACGACTCTGCTGTGCAGTGGTGGAAGAAGTCAGTTCTTTACTTAAGTAAAAGTACAAATACCACACTATAAAAATACTCTGTTACAAGTAAAACGACAGTTTTGTTGTCATTACTTAGAATTCCTCATGGGGGCAACAGAAACTACGCACTATAGCTTTATTATTTATTTTGTATTATTATTTATTTATAATAACACATCATACTACATATGTTTTGTGTGAACATCTTTATTTGTAATGTAACTAGTGACTAAAGCTGTCAGATTAATGTAGTGGAGTAAAAAGTACAATATTTCTCTCTGAAATGTAGAGGAGTAGAAGTAGAAAATGGCATGAAAGGAAAAGACTCAAGTAAAGTACAATTAGCTCAACATTTGTAGTTAAGTACAGGACTTGAGTAAATGTACGTAGTTACACCTAACCACTGCTGCTCTGATATCACTGTTGGCTGGTCAGAGGTGCAACAAACACATCCAACCACACTCATCAGTGATGCCGGTTGTGGACAAAAGTGAAAACACACTTGTCCATCAGAGGACACTGCTTTGCTTTTTGCTTTTTTTGAACTTTTGAAAAAAGTAGGAAACCCTTTAATGCCTAACGCATGTATGTCTTAGCTGACATAATATACCATTACATGGGCAACACTTTACTGTTGTACCTACTTGTACTACTACTACTATTATCTACCTACTGGTTTGTCAACTATAACACCTCTTTGGGCACCCATAAGCGGAGGCTGCTGAATAAACAAATAATGAATGATAATAGTTACAATAATATAAAACATCATCTTCATGAGTGTTAGGAAACAATCCGATCACGATTGTTTTGTAGTTCATATCCTATCATCTAGACTTGATGTCTGTGAGTTGATTCTGAAAACAGTGGCAAGCTCGGAGAACAAAGTGACACAAAGTCGGTTTCAGTTCACCATGTTCTAAAGGTTTAATGAGACACAAGGATATACATATTTTCCAACAATCGCTCCATTCACTCAGATTACATGAGAGTTGATAGACATGAGGCTCCAGAGGAAAGGAGGATTGGTTCAAGGTTGGTTCACCCAGATAACTCTTCAGGAAGGAAAACAGGAACACAATTTATGATGCAAATGTAATTAAAACAGATGAGAGAGGCTTTGTTCAGAGTTTTTACAGAATGGAGTGTAGCATATTCACAACAGTGTGTGACAATATAATTGTTGAAATAATCTGTTCATTATAATAATAATAATAATAATAATAAGGGGAGAGGGCATGGAGGGATCTGTAAGTGAGTAGGATTTTGTATGACATACAGGACTTCACTAGGAGCCAGTGAAGGTGGATGAGGGTGGGGGTGATGTGCTGCCAGGGCTTGATGTGGGTGCGAAACCCTGGCAACTGAGTTCTGCACACACTGAAGCCTTTCCAGGGCTTTGCTGGCACACCAGAGACTCCACTGCAATTATCCAGACAGGAGGTGATGAAGGCATGGATGCCGGTCTCTGCCACAGAGTCTGCAAACGTAATGACCGGAGTCTGGAGATGTTTTGTTAACGCAAATTACTGAATGTTACACTGTAAAACCTAACAGCCCATCTTAATAAAAGAAGTAATTTAACATAACTTAAACCTCCCAAGAAGTTGGAGTGACTCATTCACATGAATTTAACCTAACTCAAAAATGAATTGTTGAAGTAATAACTGAGTTGTTTTGAGTAAACTTTATTTTTTTTAAAATTTGTGGGAAAGTTTAAGTATTGGTAACATGATTCCAGTTTGTTCAATTGACTTATTATTAAGTCCTGCTTTTTCAATTTTGATGTTTAAAAAAAATCAATCATATTGTGCCCATATTGTGGATATTAAATACAGTAAAGCTTAAGTCCAAAGTATAATTAAAGCTAAAATAAATGGAAAATGGCAGTTTTTATGGGATAATGAACAGTCTGGGAGACACTTGTATAGTATTCAAGGAAAAGCGGGGAAGAACAGGAATACATACAGAAGTAAGCAAGAAGAAGATGTGGTGTCCAGAATGAGGCTAGGACATACAGGATTAAATGGCACATTATTTATAATGAAAAAGCATGTTGATGGAATATGTGAATATTGCAATAGTCAAGAGACCATAGAGCATGTAAATATGTCCTAAATACCATCAAGCCAGACAAAGATTGATGTCACAACTTGGTGAAAACCAGATGACATTAAATTGACATGATATACTGCATTTTTTGTTTTCTTTTTTGAAGAGAACTGGGTTATTAAAAAGAATTTAAGAAAGTGTAGGTTGATCACTTGATCCACACTCCAGTCCAGATGGTGGCGGTAATGCACCAAAAAGCTGGTTTCCAACCGCCGTACAAAAAAAGAAGAAGAAGAAAAGGAGGAGGAGGAGGAGGAGGAAGAAGAAGTTGTATTTGAGAGTACGAAGCGCCAAAAAAGGTGCCGCAGGCAAAATTACGAATCCCACTATGGCCACGCCAAGACCCGCCCTACGAAACAGCTCGATTGGTTGGGGTTAGGCATTTGATCTCGAGTGGGGTTAGGGGATTGTTCAAGAGATAGGACCTGTACACGTAAGCATGGACGCCTGGCCAATAGTAGTGTGTGAATGCTATTGAAGGGCGGGTCTTGGCGTGGCTATAGTGGGGAAAAAAATATCGCGTCCCGCAGCGCTGAACAGAGAAGACGTGACAGGTTCTACCTGTTTGCACACGGTACTGGAATAACGGCGAAGTTCGGAACAATTAATACATCCATGGGAACAACCACAACCCCTTGCACTGCTGCTGTGTGTGTTTGCTGCTGACGTTTTTTTTTTGCTGCAGGACACCGCTACACTTTAATCTTCGACGCGAGGTAATGTTCTGTTATTTTATTAATCTTTCTGGTTTGCAAACTGTTTGTCATGCTGTTTGAATTGTAACGTTACTAAGTTAGCTAGCTAACTTGCCAGTTGTGCAAACATGCACTAGCTTGCACAAATTACTGCTTTAGTGGTTCAGAAAAAAACTTTTACTTGAACAACTGTTGGCTAAGTAACATTAACGTTAGTTTGTGAAAGTTTTATGTTAACGTTGACAAACTATGTTGGCTCGCTAGCTAATATGCGGTCTTTCGGTTAGCTAGCAAAGTAACGTTAAGGCTTTCTTAAACTGTAACGTTAACTGATGTTACATTAATATAAAATCGCACAACAAGGAAATTACCTAGCTAATAGAGGGTTTTCACGACGCTTCATCAGACCCGAAGTCGCCATGTTGGAGGTACTCCGCATCACAACAAAACACAGGCACTGAAGTAGATCCCGAACGGCGTCAAGGAAAATGGTTAATTATTGCCGTGTTTTAGGTTGTACCAATAGGTCAGACCGAGAAAAACATTTGGAATATTATCGACTTCCAAAAGTTATTAAAAAACCAGGGCGAGGAATGCCAGAAGTTATCAGAGGAAAGGAGGCGCTTGTGACGACGCTGAAGTTGGCATCCGATTCGCAGCTTCCGATTCGGCAGTTAAGGGGAAATTTAAGGGGAACTTAAAACTGTCCGATTCAGCAGGGAAACAGGTTTTTTGAACCTCTTACTGTATTGAATGAGTGTTAGTCATTAAGGTAAATTATGAATTATGTCTAAAACACACTTTTAGATTTGTGAAAGCTTTATTGTCTTTATGAGAAAACAATAAAGGGGGATTTCACCGTTTTTTTTTCACATGTAGACCACATTAGACCAGGTCCAGATCTAAAACCACAATAGCTAGGCTTGTCAAATCTGGACTACCTTATCCCAGAGAGTCTAAGGAGTCTTAAAAACACAGTTTGAGATTTGTGAAAGCTTTATTCTATTTGTGAAAATGCAATAGAGGGAGATTTTACTGCTTTTTTCACACATAGACCACATTGGACCAGGTCCAGATCTAAAACCACAATACTTAGACCTGTCAAATCTGGACTACCTTATCCCAGAGAGTCTAAGGAGTCTTAAAAACACAGTTTGAGATTTGTGAAAGCTTTATACTATTTGTGAAAATGTAATAAAGGGAGATTTTACTGTTTTTTTCACATGTAGACCACATTAGACCAGGTCCAGATCCAAAACCACAATAGCTGGGCATGTCAAATCTGGACTACATTATCCCAGAGAGTCTAAGGAGTCTTAAAAACATAGTTTGAGATTTGTGAAAGCTTTATACTATTTGTGAAAATGGTATAAAGGGAGATTTTACTGTTTTTTTCACACGTAGACCACATTGGACCAGGTCCAGATCCAAAACCACAATAGCTGGGCTTGTCAAATCTGGACTACATTATCCCAGAGAGTCTAAGGAGTCTTAAAAACACAGTTTGAGATTTGTGAAAGCTTTATTCTATTTGTGAAAATGCAATAAAGGGAGATTTTACTGTTTTTTTCACACGTAGACCACATTGGACCAGGTCCAGATCTAAAACCACAATACTTAGACTCTCTGGGATAATGTAGTCCAGATTTGACAGGTCTAAGGAGTCTTAAAAACACAGTTTGAGATTTGTGAAAGCTTTATTCTATTTGTGAAAATGTAATAAAGGGAGATTTTACTGTTTTTTTCACACGTAGACCACATTAGACCAGGTCCAGATCCAAAACCACAATACTTAGACCTGTCAAATCTGGACTACATTATCCCAGAGAGTCTAAGAAGTCTTAAAAACACAGTTTGAGATTTGTGAAAGCTTTATTCTATTTGTGAAAATGCAATAAAGGGAGATTTTACTGTTTTTTTCACACGTAGACCACATTAGACCAGGTCCAGATCCAAAACCACTACACCTAAACTTGTCAAAACTGGACAAGAATTAACCCAGAGAGGCTAAAGAGTCTTAAAAACAGATTTCAGATTAGTAATGCTTTTATTTTATTGCCACAGCATGGCCTTTGCTAATTGACATTTAACGTAGAAGTCCTCATCTCTCCATGCCATTTCTTATACCCATGAACAGGTCTTCCTTCTCACTTCAAAAGATAAGTAGAAAAAGTTATTTTTACCCTTTGGAAATCAATCAAAATATCTTCATAGATTTCATAACTGTGAATAAGAACTAAAAAAAAAAAAAAGCTTTTCATAAAAATGTCTTCATTTATAGATAAAATGAAAACCAAGCACACTAATGTCTAATGATGTTGCCTCAAACACAGGCCACAGTGCAAGCTTTGGCTAAGGTGAGGAGGATGACATTGGCAGAAGCAGTAAGAGAGGTTGAACAGGGCCAGATGGAGGAAAGGTGAGAGAACAACACTTACGTTGAAGGAGAAGGATTTGAAGAGTAAATTAAACCATTGGCAAATCTATGAAGATATTTTGATTGATTTCCAAAGGGTAAAAATAACTTTTTCTACTTTTCTTTTGAAGTGAGAAGGAAGACCTGCTCATGGGTATAAGAAATGGCATAGAGAGACAAGGACTTCTACGTTAAATGTCAATTAGCAAAGGCCATGCTGTGGCAATAAAATAAAAGCATTACTAATCTGAAATCTGTTTTTAAGGCTCTTTAGCCTCTCTGGGTTAATTCTTGTCCAGTTTTGACAAGTTTAGGTGTAGTGGTTTTGGATCTGGACCTGGTCCAATGTGGTCTACTTGTGAAAAAAACAGTAAAATATCCCTTTATTGTAGGGCTGCAGCTATCGATTCTTTTTGTAATCGATTGATCTAGCACTTAATCGATCGATCAATCGGATATTTTTTTTAATTTTAATTTTTAATTTTTTTTTTTTTTACGTTTTTAAACAACCAAAACTAGACCTATATGTAAATATTAGTTATACTTAACCTATTTTCATTAATATATTTGATTATAATGTCACACAGCTCTGTTACACTTGTGCTATTAGATCGTTGATCAGCTGTTTAAAGAGAGAGAGAGAGACGCAACAATCAGCTGTTTTTCTGAAGGATAGTCAGCGCGTCAGATCGTGGTCACCACTACGTATTTTCTTGTCTTTGATTTTGGTAGTTGTTGTGTTTGATGTAGTTTCATCGTCCATACGACTCAGTGATTGACTTTTGTCGGTCCTCTTCATGGAATGGATGATGAAGTTAGACTCAATGTTTTCTGTTGAGATGCTAAAGCACTGACGTCGTGCTATTATTGTGGTAAGCTAGTTTGATTTTGCAGTAGGCACACTGTACAGAGTTTTAGTTTTAATTACGTTTGAACTGATTCCAAACTTTGGACCCTTCCTGTGGTCTCCTCCAGCCTGTCTCTTCTCTCAGCCCCTCACTAGTTACCTCTGGCATGTGTCGCCAGCAGCAGACTGAGCCGTCTGGTGGGCGACAGTAGCGGAAACACCGTCCGTCAGCGATACAACGTTAGTAACACTGATTTAACCAAGCTTCCAGGCAAGTCATTTTGCATCGAGGATTTTTTGTAATCGAATTATTCGAGGAATCGTTTCAGCCCTACTTTATTGCATTTTCACAAATAGTATAAAGCTTTCACAAATCTCAAACTGTGTTTTTAAGACTTCTTAGACTCTCTGGGATAAGGTAGTCCAGATTTGACAAGCCTAGCTATTGTGGTTTTAGATCTGGACCTGGTCTAATGTGGTCTACATGTGAAAAAAACGGTGAAATCCCCCTTTATTGTTTTCTCATAAAGACAATAAAGCTTTCACAAATCTAAAAGTGTGTTTTAGACATAATTCATAATTTACCTTAATGACTAACACTCATTCAATACAGTAAGAGGTTAAAAAAACGTGTTTCCCTGCTGAATCGGACAGTTTTAAGTTCCCCTTAAATTTCCCCTTAACTGCCGAATCGGAAGCTGCGAATCGGATGCCAACTTCAGCGTCGTGCGCTTGTGGTTGGCAAAGCTCAACCAGGATCTAGGAGGGAAAAATCTGTCTTGTTCGGTCTTTGAAATGAAAATAAACGATTGAGAATTACTTGGCTACACCTTGGGTATCGCAATGATATCATACAGTTAAGGTTAGGTTGATTAAAGAGGTTATTGCATTACTTACTTTGGCCTTCACAACACATTGGTCGTTAATGACTTGGTACTGCGTCTCCCTCACCCATCCACACACCATCTGGTTATAAGCCTCCAAACTTTTGTAGGATTTAAGGTCTTCCGCTGTGTATGGGCTCGGCGAGAAAACAGGTAGTTGACTATATCGGGATATGCAACTGAAGGAAGACTCACCGGGTCGCCATGGGTCCAAGAAGAGGGATCCAACTTCTGCACTGCCAGTAAACTAATTTCTCAAAATATCGCGCCTTTTTGTGGTCCAAGTCCTTCCATGCCTTTGCATCTTGGACGCGTTTTGATGAGCTTTTCTTTTGTTTAGACATAAAGTATTAAAGTATCCAAAGTACACAATACTCAATTACTCCATTCAGTTGTTTACACCGAGTGCCTCCAACATGGCCGCGCCCTCCAGGTTACCGCCCAGAATGTGACGTCGGTAAAAACCCTCTATTGTTAAACATGATGTAGCTAGATAGAGAATGTGCATGAAAATGTTAGATTTTATATGGTAACGTTAACTTTACATGTGAACTAATGCTGGCTACAGCTTATACTGGGCTTGATTTGGCGCTTTCAGTCACGTTCTCCACTCAACGAACATTATTCGGGAAATACATTGGTGAAAGCAAATAGCAAGGTTAACGGGGGTTTGACGCTCACAGGCTGCTGCTAATTAACACACTTACACCCAATTACTCTTAAGTCCAGTCTGTGCGATCCACAGTGGTTATAACACATATTCCTTAAGTGGTGGGAAAAAAGGAATCACAGGCTGTTCTTACTGCAGGAATAAGCTGCGTATCACTGTCTCCAGAGGGTCTGGCAAACTGTGCATGTGCGTTGTTTTTCCCTAATTCCACTCGCAGAATATAGAGGCACACAGAGTGATGTTCTCAGATCTGCACGTTTTCTCTCACATGTATCCCAGAGGCAGCCTGTGCGACGCTCTGGATCTGTGCGTATTGGCTGTTGCGGGAGTTGCTGCTGCCGTTGCTGCTGCTCAGAGAGGGAGGACTGCAGGTAGAACAAGTCTTATATATATATATATATATATATAATATTATATTATTATTTTTATTTTTTTTTACTGGTACAAATCATGTGGAAATGTAAATTATGTGCTTTTTCTAGTGCCTTAAAAATACAGTTATTGAGAAATTACAGACTATCATGGCAAGTATTCCACAATTTCACCTTTACCTTGCCTGTATAACAACTGCATGTGTACATTTAGCACTTATAACTCATTGAAGGTACATTTGTCAAGAGTACATTCTGAGAAAAGAGTGGTAGGTAGAGACAACAGTGATTTGACTATAACTCTGGCATTTCATTGCCCTGTGTGTGATTTTAAGCAGCCATTTGTTGAGAGGGACATGTTTATTCATTTAAGGAGGCATCTAAGACAGAAAGAAACGGTGCCATGTCCATTTAGGGCCTGCAAGTTTCAAACAAATGTTTACTCAACATACAATGCACACAAGTGCAGAGAACACCAACATGCACCAGACTATGATGTGCCAGTCGTAGTGCAATATGTCTCAAATGTTTCCCAAGATATTGACATCGAACATGATCCAGTAGAGTTTTCAGATGAAAATGAAACCGTCCTGCTAGCAGGCAGTAGTGATGAGGGATTAACAGAGCAGTTACAGTACAATCTAGCTACCTTCTTCTTGAAAATGCAGACTATTCTCCATGTATCCACGAGGGCAACACAGGAAATCATTGAGCATATTGATCAATTGTTTTCACTGTCAGAAACAGTTTTCAGAGAATCTCTAATCAAAATACTGGAAAAACATAACTGCCCCTTTACTGACACACTTGTTAGTGAGATTGTCCAGGCAGTTTCAGAGAGTAATATTTTGTATAAATCTGTTACCTCTGAAGGACCACTGTCAACA